>JARKIB010000033.1:0-729905 GCA_029378385.1 Mycena metata | reverse complement strand
TTCAGGGGGAGTAGCTTTAGGTAAATGCAGTGGGAGGTAATAAGATGATCATTCCGTATCTTACAGCTGGCTTTTATACTGTACTCTGTCCGATACTCGCGCGCGTATTTATCCCTTTGGTTGGAAACGGACGTTCCACCTTTTCAGTTCTGACTCGCCTCTGTGATCGCCCACGCGTTCCCGATTCCGAAGGGGTTAGAAATTGACTCGGAGCAGCCTCGTGTCGCATCCGTTTCCCGTTTCAGCCACCCCGTTTCCCAAGAACCGCCTCAGTTCTCCGTTTAGTCACCCCGTTTCCCATAGCGCAACCACTTCGTCTCCGTTTGGTCGCCCCGTTTCCTTCCCTAGTACCGGCCAGGTGGCGGAACGGCAACGCATGCGAGACAATTAAGAGAGCCTGTAACGTTTCCTCGCAAGGTCTCCGTTCGATTCGGGGTCTGGCCTTGATACACCATCAAGAAACTTTTGCCTCCGTTTCGTTTTTGAGTGAATGCGCGTCGAGTTTTAGAGTGAACGCATTGAACGGCCAGATAGCTCTATCAATATTTTCCTGCTTGCTTGTGGGTTTCCTATTGATTCGGAGTCTGATGTTCGTGGCGGAATGGTCACGTGCGCGAGACGAATACACAGACTCCCATAACGTTTCCTCGGATTTGGGGTCTGGCCTTGCTGACGCAGAGGATCCCTTTTTGCTTGTGGTATTGGGATGGAGCGATTCTTCCAAGAGAACCCTGTTCGATTCGGGGTCTGGCCCTGGTGGTGGTGTATCCGATGCTTTTTTATTGATACGGAGTCGCTGTCGTGAGTATGATTTTCCTCCCGTTTGGCCGCGTTCAGAGCGCATCACAAAGTGACAGCTCACAACGGACAAGAACTGAGCTCACAATAATGATTCTCGTTGAAAAGTGTTTTAAAATAAAAAAAACAGCCCGCGCCCTAAGTTCTGCAAATGGCTGTAAATATTACTTTTTTTTTTTTTTTTTTGAGGAGCATTTGTAATTAGTGGGAGAACGTGAGGGCGTTGGCTTATGCTTCCCGCTTCCCCTTCCATGTCCGAGTCACCAGGCGACTACAAGAACACTTCCGGGCCGACATAGTCGGTCACCTCCCACTCGCCATTTGGGGCCTTGGACTTGGAACCAGGCCGGACTGTCTCGCGAGGAAATGCGCTAGCGCACCGTGCCATATCAGCACTTCGTGTGGGGCTTCGATGTCGGTGATTCGGGTTTTCTGCCAGCCTAGGGCTGCCAGACCGCCATCATCATCGACCGCCTATCGACTCAAGCTTTCCGACGGCACAAGGCCGTCGTTCCGCTATCATCGTCGACTTCGGACTCAACCGATACCCACTAAAACCCCGCTTACTCTCGGCCAATCCCTCGAGAGTAAATGTTCATCCTTAAGTACACCTTTCCAAGTTGCTTTTACTATAGACATTTTAATAGATTTCTTTTCCCACTTCGAGCTATTGGTTTGGGTGCAGTCTATTGCAAGACGGTTGTTCATTCCCTTAAGCCATCGGTTTTTTATCTCGACGGCCGATGCTGGGTCCTTTTCGTTTATGATGCGGTCATTTCTCAAGCGCCATATCAAGTGCACCGACTCCGAGACAAGGATACGGTATAGGCGCGTCGTTCCGCGGTCGCCTTTTTTCGTCGCGCTGCAGGCCATAATTTGGGCTACCGTTGGTCGTAAGTTTTGTCCCGTTTTTGAGCGCCACATCGCGCTCGCCAGGTCCCAGACCTGTTTCTGACCTGCTACTCCGCACTCGGTCAGGATGTGTTCCATTGATTCGTGCACTCCGCAGTGGGCACACTTGCCTTTTTCTGTGCTTCCAGGTATGCTGTCCCAGAACTTTCCGACTTTATATCCGCCGTGAATTAACATCCACAGGAAGAAGCGGATGCCCCTAGAGATGTCCTTGTGTCTAGTTGAGCACCAGATCTTTCGTGACGGCGGTGGCCCTTTCCCAGCACCGGTTGCAGCTGCCTTGGCGAGTTCCATGTTTTCTGTTGTTGCTCTGCGCTTCAGTAATGCCTCGTTGGCTGGTTTCCTCCTCTTGAGTTCTGTGATTATTTTGTAGGCCTTCAACTGGGTCATCGACTTGAGTTTAGCACCCGGTAGAATCAACGAACTCGAAGCCGTTGTACTTATGTCATCTGCAGTGGGCTTCTATAGGGGCGAAAGACTAATCAAACCATCTAGTCTCTCGGAGACAGACACTTCAACGAAAAGCTCGGAACTCGCTTGTTGAAGTCTGTTGATTACCGCGCCGGTCCGATCGCAGTAGGCCGCTATTACGTAATTGCGGACTTTGAATTCACACGTGCCCCATCACTCACCGCGACTTCTTCCTCCTGGACGTGTCCTGCCCTTCCCTCCTGCTTGTATACGACAATGGCGCCCACCCTGCGCTGGCAAAGCTCTACAGGCCGTGATACCATCGCCGAAATCGTCACGAAGCTGCTGCCAGAGTGGACAAGTGGGCTGCGGCCGGTACAAGAAGAGCTTGTCTCGGCTATCCTGGACTCTGACGACGTCTTGTGTTGCACGGCAACTGGCGACGGAAAATCTTGTGCTTTCTATATTCACATTCTTGTTCTCAGCGAATACAACACCAATAGAGCAGAATATCCCTCTGGACTTCCGACGCGCCCAAATCCAGTAGGAATTGTGGTGACACCGACTACAGGGCTGGCAGCGAATATTGTGTGTTCCTTATGCTAGAAACTGACTCCAGGGGGTGTTCAGAGTGGCCTCTAGGTTCGAGAACTCGGTCGCATGAAGACTCATGGGTTTTCCTATTGTCGGGAGTCCTTGGCGGAGGCGCGGCGTAGCGGCCGCAATCTGGCAGATGAGATCAAGAACTGCGAGACTTGGCAGGTGGTCTGCGTCGACCCAGAGCACCTTAAGACAAAGGATTGGCGCGATATCTCCGAATCCCCGGTCTTCCGCGCCCATCTGCTATATGCCGCCGCCGACGAGGTCCATCTCATCAACCAGTGGGGCGCCAGTTTTCGTGTCGATTTCCGCAGTATTGGGCCATTCTTCCGAGGCAGGCTTCCTGTCACCATCTCCGTTGTTGGTCTGTCCGCTACGCTCGCGGCGGGAAAGGATACGATCACTGTCTGTCAGAGTCTAGGTTTATTCGACGGCCGTTTTCGCATGATTCGCCGCACCAACGAACGTCCTGATATTCAATTCTCAATCCAAACTCTGTCTCACGGGTTAGCTGGTTACGAGTTCCCCGACCTTCTTCCTTTCCTCCGCAGTGGCCGTAAAACGATCTTCCACTTTCACTCTCTTGCGACTCTTTTTCGATGTTATGTCTTTATCTGGAGGCTCCAACCGTATGGGCCATATAGTGTGCAATAATTAGGTTGAAAAAAACACAACCTCGCAAATTAAATTAGTAGAATATTAGTAGCTTGGGCATGTTGAATTAAAATCCCACTTGTCTCTGCCCTTAAATTGCACGCACCCTCCAGTGAAGAAGATGACGCAACATGGCCTTTGCCTTTCAACGACGATGTCCCCGTATATATAACGGTCCTGGGTGCCCCATAGAGCGGCCTAACAGTAGTCGATCACTTGGATAAGCATTATGGACCAGCCAGAACTCGGGTGATCAGAGGAATACATCAGGCGGGTTCAACCTTCCTATCCTCGGTTTCCGAGGGACACAGGGAAAGTAAGGAGGACACACAGGTCCCATGTAAGTTGTCTGGAAACCAACCAGAAACTCAAACTTCACAGAACAACCGAGTGAGCAAGTTCAAAAACTCCAAGGAGCGGATGATACCGAAATGATCTGGGCGATCGCAGGGAAGCTAAAATGATCGGAATCGCGGCAATGTCACGGTTTGCAGCCGCGATGCCGATACGGTGCGCATCAACTTCAGTTGTGCCGTGTCGTTCCCAAATCCTGGCCTGGGCGTCTTTTCTGACGTGACCCAGCTAAATGTGTCGTTTTTTCCCCTTCATCGGTCAACTTGCGAGTTTTTTCTTGACCGGCTCCTCTAACCTGTGTGTATTCTTGGTGTGGTGCATCTCTTTAATTATTGCACACTATATGTGCCATACAACCGAATTCTGCCAACAAAATGCGACGGACGCGCATGTATCATAGCGGCTGTCCGCCCGAATATAACGAGGAGACTATTCGGCTGATAGACGAAGACCCCGAACTTCAAATTATCCTGGCGACGATCGCCTTCGCGAACGGCATCAACGCATCTTCGCTACTGGATAGCGTCACCGTCGGATCGTCTGGCAGCCCGGATACCACGTATCAGGAGAAGGGACGTGTGTGCAGAAAAGCGGGAGCGCGTGGGCGCGGTGTTTTGCTTGTCTCGAAGAGTTCTATTGCGCAGGCTTTGAAGTTCCTGAAAAGTATGAACATATCCACTGCCTCATGGAATCAACTCTAAATCTCAACCGTTCAGCTCTCCCTTCGACCTCCTCACCTCAACCAAAGAAGAGGTGCGTTGGAAAACTCACATCTTCGGAACTCATGACGCGCGAGAAGGCCGAGCTTATCACCGAAGCACACTGCTACAATGCGTTCTGGAATCGGCTGTATCAAAATCCTCCCTTGGAAACCTCCACTCTAGATTGCATCACCACAAAACGCCCCCTCCCCTGCGAGCTCTGCCGCGTACGAACGAACAAAACCCTCCTCTTTCCGGCTCCCGACTCTGCCCCCAATTTCCCACCTTTAACACCTCTTACTGTTCCTAAACCACCCACGCGCGCGCCGAAGAAACTGAAACTTACTCGGAAAGAACGCGAAAGTGGGGAGAAGAAGCTCAAACGATTTCGGGATGTTCTGGGAGTGACGGAGCAGCGCATGGGGAGATTCCTGGAACATCCACGAATCATGTTCCTTCCCTCATCTCTCGTAACCGTCCTTCTTGATAAGATGCTAATTATCGACTCGCAGGCTGAGTTGGAACTTCTCGTGGAAGACTGGTGTCATCGCGCCGTACATCCAGCTGAACTCTTCGAAGTTGTTTCGGAAATACGGCGCGGCGTAGAAGCAAAACGCGAAGCTGCACGTCTGAACAAGAACGCCGCTGCTCGCCGAAAACGAACGAAGCGCAAACGCATCGACCTTTCGGATAGTTCAGATGAGGGTGGTGACGAGGGTGAAGAGAATGACGAGCATGAAGAGATGGAGCGCGACGAAGGGCGCGAGGAAGAGGCAAGTGACGAAGAATTACCGGCCAGTATCCCGTTACCCCCGCGCAACGGCGCCACTTCCCGACGCGCACTTCAACCCGTTACAAATCTGGAAAAACGGCCGCGTAAAGCACCGCGTAAGGCGCCCACTGTCGCCGAAACCGCAGCAGAGTATGGGAGAAAATATAAGCCAAGGGAACGGCGGAGTTAATTTGACGTTGTACAATAATATTATTGCGGTGAATGTAATTTTTATACTTCTTCATCGTCAGACTCGGACTCTGGCTCCTCCTCTTCCTCATCTGATTTCTCGTCCTCCTCTTCGTCGGTCCCTTCTTCTTCCCCTGCCTCGACTTCCATCTCTCCCAGAATCTCTTGATTTGCGGCCGAGAGGTGGGTGGTACTCAAATCAATGCCGTCGTCGTCCGGCTCGTTTGGATCCACTTCGCGGCCCCCTCCCATCCTATCGTCCTCGTCCTCCGCCTCTGAGTTCACACTGCCGGCGGACAGGTGTGCCTCACTCAAATCCTCACCATCATCCTCCGGCTCATTTGGATCCACGGCCGCAAGCTCGCGCATACTTTCGGGTTTCAATATCGGAGGAGCCGTCACCGTGGATATCGGAGGAGCCGTCGCCGTGGATATCGGAGGAGGGTTCGCTGCTTTCACTGGATGAATCGGACTTGTCAACTTTCCGCCGCTCGCCCCTGTCCCGATTTGGGGATTTGATGTCGGCAGGAGTTTCGGATCAATGATGAGGAAGACGGCCCGAAAGCGCCATCACAAGTCTTATACTTTCCTTTCGCGTGAGGACGTGAGTTAAGCCATGTGTGAACTAGGAACAGTGTCTCCCCGAGATCCCCTCCTTCCGCCTGACGGCATGTCCACATCTTTGAGTCCGGCCCTTTTGTTATTTTCTGAGTTGACCTGAGTCTAAAGTACGGGGGACCATAGACCCCCTTGCGCCAGAGAAAAAAAAATTGGTGTGCGTGAAACAGCCTTGCGGAGTCGATCGAGTGACCGAAAAAAAGTGGCTTAAATGCTGCCGCCCATCAAGACGACCGCTCAGCGAGGAGGCTGACAGAATGCTACAAAATCAAACCCCCTAGCTGCGGCTTCGGTTGTTCAAGGCACGGCTCGACTTGCCGACATCAGAATCCGCCGACACTGCCGACATCAAATCCCCAAATCGGGACAGGGGCGAGCGGCGGAATTCGAACAGTGATGAATCGGAGTCTATCTCAACGTCCGAATTCTCGGCGCGTCGAATTTCCTTCAAGAAATCACCAAGGGCCGTTGACTTTTCCAAAAATGAGGCCAACTTCCTCTGGTCCAAGCGCTTCCACCCGCGCGCAAACTGGTTAACTGTGGCATGCCCGAGGCTTCGTCCAGCGCGAAAAAGGTGGACCTCTTCCTCCTTGAACACGGTAAGGAGAAGCTGGAGCTCGGGGCGGAGGTGTGGGGAAGTGTGGGTTTGGCCGCGGGGTTGGAACTCGAACGCAAGCTCGACCTCCTGCTTCATTTGGAGGAAGTGGTGGACATTTGGTGAGATGGTTTGGCGGTAGAATTTGTTGTCAAACTCTCCACCGTGCTTCTTGATCATGTCTTCGAGTCACTTATTATAGTGCTCTTGATGTAGATCCGCGGGGAGACAATGTCCGAGCTCACCCTTTATATTAAGGAGCCAGTTGTCGAGGATAGCGTCACTGAGACCTTTGGATGCTTCGTACCGAAGCATGCAATAAACCTCGAGGAGATAACTGACGTAGTTTTGGTGTGAAGATCCAGCGAATTTGAAAATCCAGATCTGTGCCATGTTCAGCAAGCCTCTCTCCGTAAGTTGAGTTGAACAAACCTTCATAATCTCCCACACGCGGCCGATGTCCCCTTCAGGAACGGCATGCGCAAATTCGATCCACCAGCCAAAATCCTGAAGGAATATTTGACTGTTTCGGAGAACACGGTCGCCAGTAAAGCCTTCCGTCTCCGTGTGAGCCGTGGGAGCGTTGTCTGGTTTTTTGGGAGGGGATGGGTTCGTCGGAGTGTCGGGTTCTATAATATCGGCTAAACCAGGGAGGTCGAGATCATCGAGATCAGGAGAGGTGCGGTCGGAGGCGTTGGAGGGAGCAGTCCACGGACTGCCGACCGGAACCTTGTTGAAACGATCCGGATGTGTAGCCTCGGCAGCTGAAAGCGATGCTCGAATCGCGCCTTGGGTCGCGTAACGGTGGTACAACGGAATCGCATCTTGCATAAGATCGATTAGGGTAGGTAGTTTGTCGTTCTGAGCGAGATCTTGGAAATATTCGTGGAGATCATCGACGTCAAAATGGAGACTTGCAGAATGGATAAGTAAGAGACCGAATTCTAAGGTGAATATTTTACTTACCGCCAGCAGTCGAGTACCTTGGCCGTCCAAATCAACGTGGAGTTGCGCACGGTGGGATAATAGTTACAGCTTTTCACGTTCGAAGGGCGCTTGAAGCCTGCAATATTGGAACATTTGGAGAGAGAGGAAGGGTCACTCGAGGATGCCGGGCCGTGGTGGTTGGCGGAAGTGGAGTTCAGATCGGTTGCACCTGTGTGCCATATTTCCGGTGTTGCAACCTTGTTTTTGAACATTCCTACTGGGGTTGAATAATTAATCAGGTTCAGCACAGCAGCATACGATGCCCCATCGCCGCGGATCCATGAAAGTAAGTTCCCAGGATTATCTGAATCGATGCCGGTCTGGTTATCAAAATCTTTTATGGCTTGCCGCATACCCTGTGTCTCCGTCGAATGCTCCGAGTTTGTTCCCAATGGTTGGCACGAGGTCTTTTTCTTCTCTGCTGGCCTAGGACGTTTCGCCAATGTCACTCGAAACATTTTGTTGATCTCGGGGAGGAGGTGGTGGAGTTTGGGTTCGAATTCAACGAGAGCGCGGACCCACTGTAGAGGAATAATCTGCTGGATATGCTTCCAGTCGATGCTTGCGAATAGTGATGGGGTTTTCAGTTTCAGGCGGTCCTGTTTCGCTACCTGATCATAGTACGGCTTCGCATGGAACGCGCCAGGTGCACACCCGTCGAGGCGAACCCAGGTTCCCGCTGTGCCGACTTTCATCTGGCTCTGACGACCAATTCCCTCCTCGTAGACATCACAATACTCCTGGCAATTGTCCACCAATAAGCAGCCTTCCCTTTCATCTCTTGCCGTCGCCTCCGCAATTTCCGCCCGAAGCGCCAGAAAGTCCGCCTCCGACATCGCAATTAGGGCATTGCACGACGTAGTATCGCCCACAGCGGAGCCCAGACGACAATAGACTCGTTTAACGTCGATATGTGATTTCGCCGCAAAGTGCCAGACGCCCAGAGCCATTGCGAGATCACCGTTGGCGTAGCGGTTTCGAGAGATGAGGAATGAGGCGAGGGCGGCAACCTGAATCTTCAAATAAATATTAAACATTGAACTGGACGACGCAGCGCAGATGCAAACACAAAACATACCATGGGGTGGGGACGACGCTTACGAACAAAGAAAACTCCTTTGGTCGATGGTGCCGCCATGGACTCGGTCAAAAACATGGGGAGAGGCAGGTGGATGCAATATTTGGAATGAATCTTCGCCATGCTTAAATTGGCAAGAAGTTCGGGCCAAGTAACGACATGCGCGTTCGTTCGAGCATTCGAGCTAGCACGAAACCTCGCGTGCTCATCGGGTCTATCTGGATCATCGCGGGTCGCGCGACCGATTTGCTTGCGCGCCTCGTTCGCTACAAGTCGCACGGCCCACGTCGACATGAAGGGTCGGGCGTGGTTACTGTGATTCTCTGGGCCAGAGGTGGAGAACATGCACTTTTTTTCGTGTGAATCGGCGCATTTTTTCGTCGGATAACTCGCTTTATGGTGATAGAGCAACGGGAGGATGTCTGACATTTTAATGGTGTCTCGACCACGTAGAAAGCGCGCGACTGCGTGGGCATGAGTCGTACCACGGGGATCAATGTCTCCTCGAGGCTTGTTGTAGAACAGTATGGCAAGGAAGTCTCCAATGCTCTCGAATGGCCAAGTTTTCAAGAGGTCCTCGACGGCAGCAAATTTGTCGAGGGACTTTTCTTCCGCAGTTTGCTTTTCACTACGCATGCGGGGCTGAGTGTGTGAGAAGTCAGGAGCGGTATAGGCAATTGGGGGTAGAGGTGGTGCCGTAGGATCGAGGCGATAAGCATTGGCGTCGGCAGGAGGCGGAGGAATGAGGGGATTGGCGTTAAGGGCGGTAGAGATTCGTTTATAGGCGCGAGTGCCGGGGTTTTTGTGGGGCTGATTATTCCCATGAGACATGTAGGGAGGGGACGGCGTGTATAAGAAAAGACAGAAGGAGATTTGGCCCAGAAATGAATGAGAAAACGCGTCGTCGGCGTTAGCGAAAAGAAGCGCGTCGAGGCACGTGCCAATTGAAACTCCGCAGTTACATAATAACGGCCTACTGCGATCAGACCCCCGCGGTAAACACAAGACTAGCTTCCGGCTTCCTTGACCAGCGAGTACGTCCGCGGCCTCATTTCCAGGGTTCCCTGAGTGCCCTTTGACCCATCTGAAGGTGGTTTTGGCTTCCTCTCTCGAAGTTTCGCCACCGTTAATTCGATCGCATCACCGTTGGATATGGTGTAGAAGCCTTCATCTTGCCAGCGTTTTAGATTTTTTGTGAGTCCATCAATTGCGTATTTCGAGTCGCTGAAAATTTCTAGTGGTGCATCGAGCGGCGCCAGGGATACGGCCTCCTTTATTGCCAGGACTTCACCAACTTGGTTTGAGGGGTGTAGTGTGTTCGGTATACGAAGTGCCCTATTTCTGGGGTCATTGTCGCCGAAGTAGACTCCAGCTCCAGCGGCCACGTTCGTTGTGTCGTTGTCTAACGCGGAGCCGTCGGTGTATACAGTGGTCAATGGTCCTGGGTCGTATGTGAAGCTCGTGTCGGGGGCTGTGTGTGTTCCGTTCTCGTATCCCTCTGTGAATATTCTAAATATGTCCGCTAGGGTGCCATGTGTCGTTACTCGCGGGTCAAACTCAGCTACGTCCGGGTTGCCTGTTTCAGCTGGCGCTTTGTCCTCTTCAAAGTCCTCCGGTTGCATGTATCTGGGGTCCCACTTCGTGTCTAGTGAGTTAACCATTTGTTGTGCTTTCGCAAAGCATTTGTGTGGGTGAGCGCAGCGTACTATCGCTTTTGTCACCCGGCACGACGAGCACCTGCAATCGGGTTGATCCTGGTGTCCGGGTGTCCCCATCTTCCTTGCTAGTAGGACCGCGTCCTTCACGAGGCGTACCTGGTGCTTCTGTTTAAGGCATTTAACCACCGGTTCGCTGGAGTTGAAGAGGGGTTTGTCGCCATTCGAGAACCTGTGGTACCATATCACCATGTTGCCTTGGTTCTCCCACGATACTGCTATCTGTTATGGGATCTGGGTATTCATAGTGTATTTGAATTTACCCTGTATATTAGTCTTCATAAATTCTGTCTTTTGATTTAAGAGCGAAGCCACACTTCTCACCTCTTATTTTGGTCTGTGTTAAGCCTCTGAACAACTTCAACAGCTTAAGACATCAAATATTTGATCTGCCATCAATGCCATGAACATCCCGCCGCCTCTAAAACATGTCTCTTACATGTTTCCCACTCTCATTACAGTGTCAACCCTTATGGTTGCCACAATGGCCTTTCTATGTAGACTTTCTCTTTGCAGTAGTGCTTGTAGTAATATCTAGAATATTCAGAACACCCAAGAATATTCTAGAACATTTTGAGAACTTCATGGAACATTGTTCCAATATTCTGGGGAATCTTCTAGTACCATACATGAAGATTCCAACCCTATGTAGAAGGTTCTAGCACAGAACCTTAGTATATAACTGAGAGCCTGTCCTCATGTGCAGGCATCTATCCTTACATCAATCCACAATGTAGCACTTCTGCACACAACTCCGAAAAGGCTAACTGTAGAGTCTATAGCCAATTCACCTACTTCCTAACTGTAGAGTCCATAGGATAGTAGTCCCGCTTGCCGAATCCGCTAACCATAGGGTCCATAGCGCTGATTCGAACCAGTTCCTAGCTTAATAGCCCATAGGATCTGGAGTTACCTGTTGTTTGATTTAAGTTTGATCACACTCGCATTGAGAGTTTCCAAATCCTTCGCATCTGAACTACTCAGATATCCTCTTACGACTCACAACACACTTTACGACTTACAACTAACTCACAAAACTCGCTAAAACATCACTCACGACATCAGTACTCAATTACTGATTTACGCTCGTAAAACACTAAATCCTAACATTGATGGACACATTGGGAAATTCTCAAAATTGAGTGTGCACTCCTTATCATAACAATATATCACTGACACCTATGTCTCACACGACAACAAACCCTGCTTCAACATCTGCCTATCAACGGCACACGGTTTTAACCAGTACCCCGGCTCCTGGAGGCTCAGCTCCTCCCCCTAACATCCCGGCTCCAGCATCGAATCACTCAGAAGATGATGATTCTCA
This sequence comes from Mycena metata, assembly GCA_029378385.1. Lineage (NCBI taxonomy): Eukaryota > Fungi > Basidiomycota > Agaricomycetes > Agaricales > Mycenaceae > Mycena > Mycena metata. The sequence goes on along the minus strand of JARKIB010000033.1, from coordinate 718,194 downwards.
CACTGATGAGCGGTCCCAGTGGATCAGAGGCAAAGATTCTGAGCCGACCTTCATTTTGAATGAAGATCAGGTATTGTCTTTCCCTCCCTTGACAGACCTGGGCAGTTCAATTTCAGCATCTCGGATTGCAAGCTGGGATATTGACGACATTGTCTTCCAAGTTCCAACAGTAATGGCGGAGTATCGCACTTTGAACAACGCTTATGTACAGGACCGCCGAGCTGAAGCTATAAGGCTTGGTGCTCGGGCAATTCAGAAATCATTCCTGTCACGTTCAAAGTTTGCACCTCGTCGACTACATGAAAAGGTTTTCAAGCGTGAGCTAGAGAGCTTGGAAGACCTCCTAACTCATGTTGAACAATCTACTACATCACTAGGGGATGGCAAGCATGCTTTTCGTATTAAGCCAGACAATTACCATGCTCTGCTTAATATGTTAACCCTCCGACTCGGACAGTCCATCTCATCCTTCAAGGAGATCAACAAGGAACCTCCCGTGCTTCCTTGCTGGGCAGAAGAAACTGCACTCATTGAAGATTGGCTGGAAATAAATGAGTTTGAAATCATTGCTGTCTGCTTCAGGCTTGAAATTGAGAATTTCCTAACTTCATTGGATAAGAGATACAATTTTACTGAAGCAACTTCAAGACCATACATGACCTCGGTCCCCGAAGATGAAGATGTCACTGCCATCAAGATTGGATCGAAGAAGAACGCTGGTGGCTCCACCGAGCCAGTTCATCAACGAGATGTACCACCACACATGAATATTTCTCAAGGCAGTTCCTCAACAGCCTATGCGAGCAGCAAGATGAAGGAGACAGTTGGTGACTTCGATGCAATTCGTAGATCTCAATCTACAATGTATCATAATCCCAATGCATCAGTTCGAGTTTCATCTGCCTTCAATAGTGGACCAATTCCTACAAACAATCGTCGAATCTCGGAGATATTCCAACCTATGCATACCCTGTTTGAAGAGGATCAAAATTCTTGATCAATCTCGTGGTCATGCTTATCAACCAGAAGAATATGAACAATACCGTCAAGGCACTTATGCAGGACCACCTATCCCTTTCGTTTTCCCTGTGACTCCAAGGCAGCAGCCAGCACAAAATTCATCTGCATCTGGAGCTCGACAAGTTCCAGCGCCACAACACCAAGGCAATCCTAACCCGGATCCTGATCCAAATGATGAAGACGATGATGATGATGAGCCGAATAGGCAAAATCCTAATCCTTAGCACCGTCCATTTGGCAGACCTGGAGGTAATGGTGGAGGTGGAGATGGAGATGGAGGTGTCAATGGCAATGGCAATGGAGGTCCTGGTGGTCCCGGAGGAGGAAATCCAAATGGCCCTCCAAACCCTAGAGATCCTGCTGGTCCTGGAGGTGCTTATAATTTGAATCAAGGAGGCTTGAACATTCGAGAACCTCATTTTGATATCAAGTTGAAGTATGATTCTGTTCCAAAATGGGACGGTAATACTGATGAAATTGTTCGCTGGTTTCCCAAGATAAATGACATGGCTCGAGAATCTCTCACTGTCTGGCAGCAGCTTGGCCGTGTTGTTCCAAAGCGTTTGGAAGGTTCTGCTGAGATTTGGTATTGGTCTTTACCATTGGCCTATCGAGCGGAGATTGAACGCAACTGGGATACCTTGAAGACTGCTATCGGAACATACTACATGAGCCGTAAGTGGTTGGACAAGCAGAAGGCCAAGGCCAACCGTGCTTCATATAGGCAAACCGGCTACCCAAGAGAAACTCCCAGTGAATATTTCATTCGCAAGACTGAACTTCTCAGCATGGTGTATACTCTGGATGCATCTGAACTAATCATGGAAGTCATGGAAGGAGCTCCTGCTACCTGGAACACTGTTCTGACCACCCAACTCTACCGCAACGTTGTCGAATTCCAATCAGCAATTAGGTTTCACGAAGATAGTCTACTTAGGCTTGGTGATAACCGAAATAACCGCTGGTATGATCACACAGATAATTTCGAAAGAGATTCTCGCAACGCTCGCACTAATTTGGTTGGCAGTAATAAGACCGGACAGAAGTTCCCACTTCCAAGATATCCCAAGGATGATTCTAATGTGTCCAAGAGAGCAACTCCTGCATCCAAAGGTGCACAACCTTGTCGTCACTGCGGCAGCAGCATGCACTGGGATCCGGAATGCAAACATGCATTCAAGGCCGCTCGGGATGCTAGAGCAAATTTAATTTGCCTTGATGATTATGAGATTGAGGCACAGGAAGAGTACGATGATCTGTACTATACCTGGAATTCGGATGATGAATCCAACGGGAACTCACAAAATCCCGGACTCGTCGTTCAAGCTTTTCTTCAACGTCGTCAGGCATGCCCTGTACGGTGGCTAGGTATTGTGTCATCCCCCCTACTACCATTAGGATTATTAGCCGTCGGCCTTCCATGGTGGGATGGCCGAGTTCCCATCTGTCAAGCGCGGCGTCAATCTTTTCAAGGGTGTGGGACCAAATATCAACTTGGTTGACTCCGTTGCCAACCCACGCTCCTAGTGTTCGTATCGGTTCGCCTTCCTGTGCTATCTTTATGTGGTCGGGTATTAACGTTCCGCCTAGGCCGTTTACAAAACGAGTCGCGCGTACTCGGTCTCGGTGGTCTGGCGTCCCAATCGGGATCATCTCGGTTTTGGCGATGTTGAATTTCGCCCCCGCTGCAATGCACCATTCGTCGAGGACTGCCAGCAGCACACCAAAGTCGTCGCTGACGTCGAGGTATACTATTGTGTTGTCTGCGAAGAGAGTGGTAATTAATCTTTCCTGTTTACCCCGAATCTTGATGCCTGTTAAAGTTGATTGTCGTAGTGATTCCGCTAAGGGTTCGATTGCGAGGTCGAATAGTAAACACGAGAGGGGGTCTCCTTGCCTCACTCCTCTCGTTACTTTGAAAGGATGGGTGCTGGTCTCCCCGTTAACGATAACGTACGTGTATGTGTCACTATACAATGCCTTAATTGTGTCTATAAATTCACTTGGTATGCCATACCTTCCGAGTGTCCGCCATAAGTAATGATGTTCTATCTTATCGCAAGCCTTCTCTTGGTCTAGTGCTACAATTACGCCGTCTTTTTCTGTGGCCTCGGCGAGCTCTATAATCCTCTTCGTCAGCCAGACTTGGTCTCGGATCTGACGTCCTGGTACGAATCCCGCCTGATTGGGTGTATCAGGTCCGGCGCTATTCACACCAGTTTGATGGTGAGCGCTTTGGTGAAGACTTTGTAGTCCGTGTTCAGGAGGGAGATCGGTCGGTAATTGGTGATTTCCGCCTTGTCGTTCTTTTTATAGAGCGGGCACATCCAGCTCTGGGAGAAGCAAATAAAGACCTGGATCGAGCAACACTGGCAACCATGCGACAACGGAAGAGAACTACAAAATTCAAGTGGGTCAAAGGCCACAATGGCCATACAAGAAACGAAGGTGCAGATATGAAAGCGGATGAAGGGGTAAGCAAACAAACCCACGACAAAGTCCCGCTCAACGTACCACCCGAACTGAAGGCCACAGGGGCCAAACTTTCCTCCATGACTCAATCACTCGCATATAAAGCCATCCGAGAGCGTCGCATGAAGACCAAGCTGAAAAAGAGAGAGTGCACAAAAGTTAATATTGCAAAAGTCAAGGCAGAGGTAGAAGATAGTCCTGTTTTTATCACCGGGCTCCGATCGGGTCAGGATCTTATGACCAATCTTTTGTGGCTGTGCTTCATGTCATCACGCTTACCACTGTGTCTCGACGCGTCTTCTGGCTCCCCCACTGCCTCCGGCCTGCATATCCACGCGTATAAGCGACCCCCAAGATGCCTAGCTCACTTTAGGACCCTTGAAGAGTTAATATATTCATTTTTCCGTCACAAGCACGCCAACTCAACCATAATTCCTGCTTTATCCCTATTCTTGATGGACCGGCTTCAGATAGCTTCGGATAGTGTGCATATTAGTCCCACATGTATGAAACTTCTTATTCTCAACAAACCTCGCAGGAAACGAGCGAGAATGGAATGCGCTATGGCTCCCGGTGTCAGGAGCCGGGGTGATAAGCGTGGTGATGTGATGTACAGCCACCAAAGATTGGTCATAACTTTCTGACCCGATCGGAGCCCCGCGCTTACCAACAGACTACAACAAGCCGAGGTACGAGGAAGTTATGTTGTAGCGTCTGTCTAGGAGAGACTAGGTAGAAGATGCCTTTGGGTTTAAGCCAACCGAGGCAAAAATCTGGAAGGCCATGTGAAGCAAAGACCTCTCCAGACAGATTAGAAGTTTCCTGTGGACCACAGCCCACGAGGCGTATGTTGTGGCACCCACTGGGAACGGAAATCCAATACACCAGAGCAGAAAGAGAGAAGCATCTGTCAACATTGCGGGAAAATAGACTCGATGGAGCACATACTATCGCAATGTGAAATTCCGGGCCAGAGTGAAGTCTGGGCGCTTGCGAAGGAGTTATGGACCAAGAGAAACCCGGATTGGCCATGGCTAGGGCTAGGGGTAATCCTAGGAGCCTGTTTAGCCAGCTTCAAGGATGCAAACGGGAAGATGGGACACGAGATTATACCGTATTCTCGTCACCGAATCTGCATACCTGATCTGGAAGCTGAGAGGAGAGAGGATAATACAGAATGGTGGAAAGGCCCCAACAGAAATGGAAATACATAACCGCTGGGTAAAGACCATGAACGTGCGGCTCCAATTGGACTGCAGTATGACACACCCGAGATACGAGAGGAAAGCTCTGCCGGCGGCAACAGTCTTGAAGACATGCAAAGGGATCCTCGATGGAGAGGCCCAACTCTCCGACGACTGGACAGGAGTTTCTGGGGTTTTAGTGGGTATCGAGCCGATGCGACAGCAGGAGCGTTAACTCAGTATGGGGATGACGCGTCAGGGGCTGTGCTCGGTTAGACTGGAGTCCCACACTTGAGTGCGTAAAGCATTTCCTCAGGGTGATTGAAGCAAAATGTGGAGGTTCTTATTGTCCCCTCTGATACAAATGATGTGGTATGGTGCCATACAACCTATGTCGAATGCCCCCGTACTTTTACGTCCCACAAAAAAAAAAAAAAAAAAACAGAACCTTGCAGTCTGGCTTTTAGGCCTTTTCTCCGCTTTTCTTGTCCTGAGTTCCGAGCTGAGTTCTGCTCCGAATGCCTGGCCACAACGAGACCTGTGTCACCTGCCGGGCTCGAAGTTATAGTACAGTTATTATCCTGTCCTCACTGAAAACCAACAATCACTGCATTAAGCGGCCGTGTCCGCAGACGTTGCCGACATCTGATGACGCTGTGCCGATCATGGTAGGCATCGATAAAGGCTGTGCCGATCAGCGTCGGCAGACTGTGTTTCCCATGATCGACAGAGGTCGTCAGACGTCGGCACCTCTGCCGACCCAGCCACTTAACGCAGTGAATACACTCGTGCAATTTTCCGCAGCAACAGAACTCCTAAACTTTTCAAGAAGTCATCGTTTGGTCTCAATCTGCGCAGCGCAAACTCGATGTCTTGCTTTCTCCCCGCACGGAAGCGGCGTCAAAGTTCGTGCTTGGTCTGCGAATTCTACATTGATTCTACGCAATCAATAAAAACTCTTCGTGGAGTACATTTCGCCGCGCTGCCTTATCCTTGCCTGTCATCTCGGACCTGAAGATGTCGCCTTTTCTCGTTGCGGCCGAATGACGGTACTACATCCGTGCAATCTCTGCCTGGGAAAATCAATACGCGGTATTTGCTGATCACCTTCCTGTATTCTATTGGCACAAATGGTGTACATATCTGTCCAATTTGACCAAGGTGGTCGTTAGCAGCGATGCTGGCATAATCGACACCTTCACGGTTTTCGCTCAGACCACCATCCTCCGCCCACTATATTACGATGGCCCTCCCCCTAACATTCATGGACCGGGAACTGACAGATTCAGTCGTCGTTGGTCCGGACGGCGGGGTATACTACACACTCAGCAGCATGTCCGGTCTGCGAGGTCGTAAAATTACGACCATAACAGCGGCGAGCGGCTTTGTGGGCATCATCAACGGGCGCAGACACCTTTTCGTTCTCAACGGTGTGGAACAGAAGTGGGACCACATAAGGATAAAATTCGGTGGGATTTTCAGCTTGTAAGTGAAGGTTGTGTTTTGTGTTGCAGTTCGGAAGTTGATCTTACCCTTTAGACAGCGGGAATGGAATTGGATGAGAGACCCTACACTGAAGCATCATCAGCTGAACAAGGAGCTTTTGGTGCACATTTTTGTCTAGAATGTCACATAAATACTCACTGCGGGGTGTGGAGGCAACCCCCAACTTTAACCGCCCCGCAGGGTTCAAACTCGACTTGTTGAACACTTCAGGAACAAGTCAGTGTGGTCTCTGAGTACAGGTAAAATATGCCGAGTAAATATTGGACACCAAATGTTAAATTTACCGTTGCAGAGATTAAGAGATGTGCGAAACCCCAGCTGCTTTGCGAACATCGCTTCCCGAGGGGACGTAAATCTCTATTGTTTTCTGTCTCATTTTATGACCGGATCCTCTCAACCAGCTCAGTCGTTCAGGGTCAACCACTGAAGCAAATGGATGCCAGTAGTGCTGGCAAGGTCCGGTTCAAAAATTGGTTCGAACCTGAACTAAACCAAACCGGACGCTGCATTCAGGTTTGAGGTTTAAGCAATGGCCGAACCGAACACGAGGTTCAGGTTCGGTGTTCACGCCATGCTGTCCAGGGTTGAAACTGAACCAAACCTCGAACCGGAATGTGCTCAAGTTGTGTACATTTTCACCTTACATAGTTGTGGCTTTTTATGACCAGTTTTGATGCCCTGTTTCTCTCAGCTTCTAAGATTTATACTCCTGAACCGCAGGATCGGCCTTGAAGTTGATATGGCTATAATTTCGGCACCTTTCGTGACTGGATCTGTCCCGCCCTCTCTCATCCTCTCCCCACCAATCTAACCAACACCATGACAAGGGTCATGACAAGTGTCGATCCTCTGCTGTGAACCCACGGTCATGTCACTCGCCCCCACCGTATCCTGGGGTCCGCTGGCACGAACCGGCTTTCATCTGCAAACCCTAATCATTAATTTAGTCTAGTTCTTGGTGCTGAATAAAGGTGAGGTGTGGAGTCATTGTAAATTGAGATTAGAATCAAGGTAGTCAGGAAGGGAGTCCATGAAAAGTAGGTACCTTGTTTGTTGTAAGGTCTCCAGAAAATCAACAGTGACCTGTCCATCATAGGGCACTCTCAGTGTGGCTTGGTTGTAGAGGGCTTTTCTTCTGCTTCCGTTGTGGTGGTGGGCGTGTAAAAATCCGAAGAACAATTGTTGATGAGCTCTAGATAATGGCGAAATATTGATGGTTTGTGTGTTCGCGGTTTTGCCTTGGACTTTGAGCTGACACCCCTACAGTTCACACTGGACCCTTTGCAAAACAGCAGAGGTCTCAATGAATTACGAGGCAACTGATACAGAATAGGGCAGTGTACATACAAAAGAAGTGAATAGTGGAATAGCAAATAGTGAGTCGGAGAGAAGGGAACGGTGGTAGCGGATTGGGGAGGATGTGGGTTGAGTTCATAATGTATTTGGTGGCGGTAAACACCTGTCTTGGTACCCGGAGCACTCGCAGGACCAGAGGCAATGTATCAATGTTTTAGTTGATATCGCAACAGGTCAGCCAAGGGGTTGAAAAGTTTTGGTTGCATGGCATAGGAGCGGAATTGAGTAGGAGGGAAAAGTGCAAACAAGATACAATGTTTGAAATGTATAGGCTTTATTGAGGGGTCTCTGCCTGGGTATAATAACACTTTGCCCAGTCTGGACCATATACAAACTTCTCATATGAGAGCAAGGTTTGTTGACGGCTGATAACAAGTGTATTGTGGGGAGACCACAGTCCAACTCTAAGAGGCTTGGGGAGCCAAAAAAGGAGTTCCGTGGGGAGATAACAGACCCAGCCACTGTGGATTTGCCAGCGCAGAGGGGTAGAATAGGACTTCAAGGGAAGAAACAAGGATAGAGAGTGAGTACATGTCCTACAAGTGTGCATAAAATAGGAACCCACATTGAAGAAATTCTGACCACTCACAGAGCGGGAAGAATGCAGAGGTGGACCATTGGCAGTGCCATGGGAAGTGGTGAGATCATTACAGTCAGAGTGAAAGGTGACTGAGTCAGTATTCCTCTCCAGTAGCTTGTCTCCAGTAGCTCCAATCTCTGCATCTGAAATGCGCAAAGTGTGGTCATAAGAGTTAGACAAAATGCTCTTGCCATCAGATGAGAAGGCAACTGAGGTGACCACATGGGTGTGCCCCTCCAGGGGTTCCCTGAGTGCGGCTCTGGTCTCTGCATCCCAAATGCAGACAGCTTGGTTATTGGAGCTAGACACAATGCTCATGCCATCAGGTGAGAAGGCAACTGAGGTGACCATATCAGTGTGCCCTTTCAGCAGCTCCCCTCCAGCAGCTCCAGTCTCTACATCCCAAATCCGTACGGTTTCGTCATAAGAACCAGACACAATTCTTTTGCCATCAGGTGAGAAGGCAACTGAGGTGACCACAGAGGTGTGTCCCTGCAGTGGCCTCCTGAATGTAGCTCCAGTCTCTGCATCCCAAATCCGCACAGTCTCGTCATAAGAGCCAGACACAATTCTCTTGCCATCAGGTGAGAAGGCAACTGAGGTGACCCCATGGGTGTGCCCCTCCAGTGGCTCCCTGAGTGCAATTCCGGTCTCTGCATCCCAAATCTGCACAGTCTTGTCACGAGACCCAGACACAATCCTCTTGCCATCAGGTGAGAAGGCAACTGATCTAACATAATTGGTGTGTCCCTCCAGTGCTTCCCTGAGTGCAGCTCCAGTCTCTGCATCCCAAATCCGCACAGTCTCATCATAAGAGCCAGACACAATCCTCTTGCCATCGGATGAGAAGGTGACTGAGGTGACTGCATGGATGTGCCCCTGCAGTGGCTCCCTAAGTGCAGCTCCAGTCTCTGCATCCCAAATTCGCACGGTTTGGTCGTCGGAGCCAGACACAATTTTCTTGCCATCAGCTGAGAAGGCAACTGATCTGACCCAATCAGTGTGTCCCTGCAGCGGCCCCCTGAATGTAGCTCCGGTCTCTGCATCCCAAATCCGCACAGTCTTGTCACGAGACCCAGACACAATCCTCTTGCCTTCAGGTGAGAAGGCAACTGAGGTGACCATATCAGTGTGCCCCTCCAGTGGTTCCCCGAGTGCAACTCCGGTCTCTGCATCCCAAATCCGCACAGTCTCATCATGAGAGCCAGACACAATTTGTTTACCGTCAGGTGAGAAAGCAACTGAGGACACCACATTAGTGTGCCCCTCCAGCAGCTCCCCTCCAGCAGCTCTTGTCTCTGCATCCCAAGTCCGCATAGTCTCGTCATAAGAGCCAGACACAATTCTCTTGCCATTGGGTGAAAAGGCAACTGAGGTAATTGCATAGGTGTGCCCCTCCAGGGGCTCCCTGAGTGCAGCTCCGGTCTCTGCATCCCAAATCCGCACCGTTTGGTCGTCAGAGCCAGACACAATTCCCTTGCCATCGGGTGAAAAGGCAACCGAGGTGACCGCATCAGTGTGCCCCTCAAGCGGTTCCGTGAGTGCAGCTCCGGTCTCTGCATCCCAAATCCGCACAGTCTCGTCATAAGAGCCAGACACAATTCTCTTGCCGTCAGGTGAAAAGGCAACTGAAGTGACCCTATAGGTGTGCCCCTCCAGTGGTTCCCCGAGTGCAACTCCGGTCTCTGCATCCCAAATCCGCACAGTGTAGTCATTGGAGCCAGACACAATCTTCTTGCCATCAGGTGAGAAGGCAACTGATCTAACATAATTGGTGTGTCCCTCCAGTGGTTCCCTGAGTGCAGCTCCGGTCTTTGCATCCCAAAGCCGCACAGTGTGGTCATAGGACCCAGACACAATCCTCTTGCCATCAGGTGAGAAGGCAACCGATCTAACATAATTGGTGTGCCCCTGCAGCGGTTCCCTGAGTGCAGCTCCAGTCTCTGCATCCCAAATCCGCACTGTTTGGTCATTGGAGCCAGACACAATCCTCTTGCCATCGGGTGAGAAGGCAACTGAGGTGACCCCACGGGTGTGCCCCTCCAGTGGCTCCCTAAGTGCAATCCCGGTCTCTGCATCCCAAATCCGCACAGTTTTGTCATCAGACCCAGACACAATCTTCTTGCCATCAGTTGAGAAGGCAACTGACGTGATGACATTGCTGTGTCCTTCCAGTACAGTAACTGTATTTGGCCACACTTTCATCCTCCCTCTTGTGATTCTTAGTAGTTGGGGGAATTTATCCGAGAAGGTTTCTGTGATTTTCGATTCTTCCGGTGCCAAGGCTAGTGCTGATAAATAGATGTGTGGAGCACTTTGACTTATTGCTTCTGAAAAGAAGGAAATAAATCTTGTGGCATCCGTTATAAATTGGAAAAGGGGTGTGGTCTGATAATCTTTAGTTCTCAGAACATCCCGCAAGATCATTCCCAAACATACCTCATTTTCCCAAGCTATCAACCGAGACAAGGCCTGCTGTCCACGGCCCACAATCCCAAGGAGACTCAGCACCTCCAGCCAAAACAGAAATTTTTTGAACAGCAAGTCCTGCACTTGTTGGGCACTGTATAAATTGTGGACTGTTGTCACTAGATGATCCACCCAAAATTCAGCTGCACATCGGACATGCAATGGGATATAGTCATCAAGTCGCTGCCACAAATCTGGTATGTCAATGTTCCTCAAGTATGAGGTTGGTAGTTCACAGATATTGAACTTCAGTTCACTGTCCAACACCTTCATAAGACAAGACACCAGGATTTGCTGCTGATCATCTGTGCCACATAGGATTTCTGGCCGGGCTACTCGAACATAAGATGTCATAAACTCTCTGAATGAAAGATGTATGAGTGTAATTGTTGCCCCTGGAGTATCAGAAACATGGATCACAGCACTCAGAGGATGTAGTATCCCCAGCACAACTGATTTATCCAGTTCAAGCAAGTCTGCCAGACTCTGGCAATCCAAAGGTTTCAGGAGATGCAAAATTGTGCTCAAAATTTTCATTGTTCGATCATATGAGCGTTGAGCACGCCGGTCTCTTGAGGCAGCTGATAATGGGATGGCATAGTTCACAATCCGGAGGTATAGATCATGCAGGTCAGTGGGAACTTCACCCTCTAGAAGGTCATCAATAGATTCCTGTGGGGGTGTTTGTGGTAATCCTGCAAGAACATAACGAACAGCTGTAGCTGCAAACACAAAAAGTCCATTTGCAAGCGCCGTTATTTCTTCTGCCTGCTTTTTCTGAATTTTCCAGGGATGGTGTGTGATCCAGTTGTCCCCATTAAGTGATTGCTCAACATAGAGGTAGACATCATGCTGCACTATAATGGGGTCAACTTCATCAAGAGCAACCCTATGTGTCAGATAAAGAAGTTTATCAAATTCCAGATAGGAAGGGACCTCAGGGCGTCCAGTCAGGAAGAATCGGATGTGGGTTGGGATGTCGTCAATGCTATCAGATAGCCACCGCAAGAATGTCTGGCCATGATCTTCCCCACATTCATCCAGAGCATCAAGGCAGATCACCCATGGCTTTGAACCAAGAGGTAGCTTCCCAAGAGTTTCTACAACCAGTTTCTGGAACTGCTGACGTGGTTCTGTGTCATAAATGCCAATATGATCTTCCTCTAGTACCTTGATGAGATAAGCACAAAAGCTGGGACTATAATCTGCAAGCTGCCTGGCAAGTGTCATAGCAAGCTGGTTTATCTCCCTGCGCTCTGTGTGGTCACAGGAAAAGAAAAAAGATGCTGCAAGAGTGTTTTCTTCTGCCAAGATAGTTGCAACTGTCTTGGCAATTGTGGATTTGCCTGACCCTGCAACACCACTGAGCATGACCACCCGGAATGAATCAGAGGTACTGGTCAATTGTGTGACAAGGTCTTGAATGATAGCAACTCGTGTACCCTCCATGCATTTGTCGGGTGTGTTAACAGCATTATAATGTGCTGCCACACATTTGAGGTTTGCTAGAATTTTGCTGCCAGCTGTGGTGATACTGTCAGTTTTTCTGTCAATCCCCTGAATTGTAGCGTTTAACACTTACCATCATTCTGTGAACTGGGACTACTATTATTGGGAAACAGCATTTGGGAGAGGGTGAATGAACATACTAATTATTCACGGTGAAGTGTTTAGTCTCAACATTATAAGACAGCCTGGGAGCCTCCCCAAGGCCCCCATGGCCACCATGTAAGCCACCTCCCCCACCTGGGCCTCCTACACCACCTGGGGAAGATAAGCAATAATATCAGCTGACCAATTGCCATGCACCCACCATGGATGGTCTGATTGATGGTATGAGCTCGGTGAGACATAGGACTAGTGAGCATCAATGGGTAGTAACTCTGAGTAGAGTGCAGAGTGGATCCTGTGGTGCGAGAGATGTGGAGGTGAAAGAACAAGGGCCGACTGACAGCTCGCTGACAGCCACAGCCCGCAGCCACATGTATCATTTCCTAATTATAGGACACCAAACTCCGTACTCTCGGCTCCAGATGTTCAGATGGTGAAATGACAGCAAGACAGAGAAATCCAAGAAAACAGCTACTAGATCACCATTATAGGCAGTGCTCTCTAATCAAATCTTTATCAAAATTTACTCAACGACATCTTAATATCCCCGATTGGATTTCTGCCTGCAAGCAGTGAGCGAACTACCCCCTGAAACTTCTGGGAACGAGACTACAATGGGGCGGTGGCTCAATTTTTCCATGTGTGCATATTGACAGCCAGAACATCAATGAAATGACTCGTTGGGGCGTTTAGTAAAAGGAGATTTTAATTGATCTTGCTTCTTTAAGTATGGTAAAGAAAATCAAACTCACTTAAATTGAATCTTAAATGGACCAAGAGTGCGGCAGGATGCTTCGTGCCCCACCACTTTGGTTGAATGCTCACTCACTGCATTCAGCCGCCGGATAGCTGGGGCCCCGGCTAGCTATTCTTAGCTTCGGCTAGCTGAGGCTATGTTCGGCTAGTCGGCTGGCTAGCCGAACATAGCCTCAGCTAGCCGACGTCAGCGGCGAGGTTTCCCGGTGGCTATCCCACCCTTGAATGCAGTGACTGAGGCACGAGAGCAGCTGAGCTGTCGAGACCTGTAAATAAAGCTGTTCAGTAGTAGTGAGTTCAACAAAAATGAAAGTCTCAGCTGATAGGTCTTTATTAAAGACTTCGGACATGCATAATCTTATAAAGAGAGGGTCGTTTAAAATTCTATTCCCGGCCTTGGTATTTGTTTTACGATACTTAAAGAGTTGAGGTCAATTAAAATGACCTTTTAATTGAGAGGCCTGGGCTGACCCCAGGGTTTGCCTAACCCTAGTGATAGGAAGATATGGGTCTACTTTGAAAGCAGTAAGAGTGATATTGTCCTATATATTGTCACAGATCTTCCACCAAAGCTACAGAGTATTACATTTTTTTGGCAGCACACTACAGTGGACTATATAAAGGGGTTGTTGTTGATAGAACTATAGTTGCTATCGTTGCTATGTTGGTCCACGTAGAGAGTCATTTTTTTCCAGATGTGTTCACATGTTGAACTCTGTATCAATAAACCTTTTTGTACTCCTTCCCGAGGGAGCACTCGAACATTGCCTATGTGGCTGAAGCCGACTCCAGCATCGAATTCAGTAAAGTCGGATAAACTTGAAGATGAAGGGTTGATTACTTCCATGCAAAGCTTGCCAAATTGAATTGAAGTGGTATGGGTAATGGGATTGGGAATACAAGGAGGAATGCGGATGTAGTGTCTTAATATGTGCAGTCCACACACAGCTTAAGCAGTTGATTCGATGGGGTTCGACTCCCCACGTCCGCATGGATCCGCTGGTCAGTTGCCAGTTTTTTTTTCTGTTGTTCTGTTTCTGGGGACGTCGGATAAATAGCCATGTTATCCCACCGGTGAACTGCAAACGGTCTCACGGAGAGCTGAACAAAATGAACAATGATCATGACAGACAGTGTGCCGAGGAAATATTTTTCTGAACCAATGAAGTTCAACATCACAAGCTGTGAGAATGTTGACCCTCAAGGTGCGAAGGCAAGGGTGGTAGCGTGGACGTGGTGCATCCCTCAATACCTCAAGTAATTTCTTGAGATCTATTAAGAGCAGTTGATGGGGTTGGACTCCCTGCGTCCGCATGCACATTCTCCCTTAGTATTTTTTTCCTTCTTTTACGGCCGTGCCTTTGTGCTTCAGCACATACATCACAATGCATGGTTCTCGCACTGAAAAAAGGGCCACCGCTGGTTGAACGGTGACCAACCGGTTCAACTCCAATTCGGGCCCCGGGAAAAAGCCGTGGCGCGCCGTGCCGTGGCGTGCCTGCCGTGGCAGTGTCCCGGTGTAAGACTGACACAGTCTGTGAGTTGTTCTCAGGTGTCAGGGACACTCTCAAGCTGCACTCAAGGGATTTCTTCCACTACCCCATGGATTTCCTGCATCAAAGTGTAATTGATATTGTATGATTATTGACGCGGAGGTATTGATAATGTCGCCTACTCCGTTTTCACAACAGTTATCCTGACTCAGGGCGCCTTGAATCGCGTCGTAGCGGCCTATTCACATTGGTCAACCGCCCAAAGACAGCACGCCACCCACGGCAGGTACTCAAAATTATCTGAATGTTCGTTTGGATTCTCATTCCCCGGGGGAACTTCACCGTTCTGCGGTATGGCCCAGGATATCAAAGCACTTGTAGATCTCCTAAAAGTACGCTACTGTGTAAGTCGTACAGTGCCAACAATCTTTCCTGTAAGCCTGGAATTTCCGAGTCGGATGCAACCCGAGCAGAGGACCCATACCAGATCTGTTGACCTGCGATTCCGCCGATTGTTAAAGGTACTTCACACACATTCCACTGAGGAAATTCACTGCACTTTGTCAAGCTCATCCATTGAATCGAGGTAAACAGTGTTTGAATAATTTTCCCACGGTTGAAATCCACCGCTCAAGACTTGAAACAGACTTCCGGCCTTGAGTATATCACCTATCATGTCCATAGTTTGTTTGCGCAGGCCTCGAGAGGTTTTTAATAACCTCGTAGAGAGCCCTAGTCCTGTAGTTACCGCGCTGTCATAGTAGG
This sequence comes from Mycena metata, assembly GCA_029378385.1. Lineage (NCBI taxonomy): Eukaryota > Fungi > Basidiomycota > Agaricomycetes > Agaricales > Mycenaceae > Mycena > Mycena metata. Next base: position 702,982 of record JARKIB010000033.1, on the reverse strand, counting down.
CGACCAGGTTTATGATGTAAGCAAACCCTTTTTGGGAAGACACGTGTACCATCAAACACGCCAACAACCGTCAACTTTCTCGACACGACTTGTGTACTCGCGCATGGCGCCCTCGCGGGGCCGGAAATGGCAAACCGAAGAAGAAATGCGGTTACTGCACGGACATGGCAAGTTGTGCGCGGATCGGGTACACCGGCAATCCGGTTGTAAAACATAACCTCAAGAAAATGGGCAAAGGAGTCGAACTCCTCCTTCCCAATGGTGAGTAAAATTGCATCGGCCTTCTCCCATACATTCCTCCTCTTGGCTTTGAGCCTGGGCTGTGTTGAAGGGACGTTGGCGTTGGCAGGAGTAGAAGCCGACGAGTTATTTCTTGGAGTAAATGGAGCTGCAACGGAAGATGAAGTTGATGGAAGTTTCATTAATATGACTTACCTCGTCCTAGAGGGGTATAAATCGGGCCCGGTGTCGGGGATACGGTAAGCGGTCGTCTCTACTCGTGTGAGTAGTGGGGCCCAAACTCAAGGTGGATACCTAGAGTATGGGGTGTGGGGGAAGAGCCGGAGGCTCTGCGCTGGGACCGCCCTTCGGGCGGGAGCGGGATGAGGAGAGGGGAGGGGGGCGCGCTTCGCGCGCCGCCGCCTCTACGCGTCTACGAGTCGATCCCGCGCCCCGAGCAGGAGCAGGCTCTGAGCGCGTGGCTGGATGAGAGGAAAGGGAGCGGGGAAGCGCGCTTCGCGCGCAAACCCAACTCTACCACCCCGAGCGCAGCGCACAATGAGTTGGGGAAGCGCGCCGGAGGCGCGGCGACCCGCTCGACCCACACAAAAAGGAGCGAGGACGGAGAGGGAGGAGGAACGAGGACCGAGACGATGTATGTGTAAAACGATGTGCAATTAACGCGGTACGGGTACGACAGGACGGGTACGAAAGTAAGGGTAGGGGTTGGGCGTACGAGTATGGGACACAAAAGTAACGTTAGAGCTCGTCGGACGACTCGTGAATGATAATCTTGTTGGCTATGCGGAAGGCCTCGAAGGATTTCGCGAGGTCGTCAAAGTTCTTCTTGTCGTACGCCTTGCCGATGTGCGAAGGAATAATATGCTCGACCTTCCTCCAATAAAGTAAGAAGGCGAGTGACGTCCAGCCGCCCTGCGCGGCTACAACCTCGCAAGGGACGCCTGCCAGGAGGAGCTCCGTCGAGCCTCCGATACGGAAGCTGTGGCCGAACACGCGCAGGAGGTCGGCGTCCTTCCAAATTTTGTCGCAGCGCTGCATGAACCAGGCCTTGGTCATAGGGGACCAGCCGCCGCCGGGGACCGTGAAGGCGAACAAAGGCGCGTCGTCTGGGACGTTCGCGTTGACGATTAGGTGGGTCTCGAGGGCGCGTTCGGGGCAGAGATCGGGTGCGTCGAGCTTGCCGGTGAGAGTGAGCGTGCCCCCGACCTCTCGAGTGGTCTTCGTCCAAGGGAGGTGCAGGGACGTCGCGGAGGTCGCGCCATTGTTGACGGAAATCTTCTTCCGCGCGACACCGCGGCGAACGTGTAGGGCGGGGTCGAACGCGTCACGGGAAGGAATGGTGAGTTCGCCAAGTCGACGGCAACCCCAGAACGCCCCGCAAGCCAGCGCCCATACCGCCGCGTCAAAAGGCTTGGAGCTGTCGAGTGCCTTGCGGAGTGCGCGCATGTGCTCGATGGTAACGGGGCCGCGCTGCTCGCGTTTGAAGTGGGTGCCCTCCTTGTTAGCTGTGCGGCGTGCGAGTTCGACCCAACGTTCCTCGCCGAGCCAGGGGGCGCCATTGAGGTCGTGCCACGCTTTGAGGCCCGACATCCAAGACTTAACCGTCCCTCCGCCGACCGAGCCGACAAATGCTGCGATGAAAGCTGCGAGGAGGAAATGGGACGCGGGCATGCGCGCGCCCTCTGGGATCTCGAAGGTGTCGCACCACTGGTGGAACCGCAAAAGGCCCGAGGCATAGTTCGAGTGGGTGCCCGGTGCGTAAGCCAAGAACAAGGCCGCGTAGGTTTGGTTGACCAAGACCTCCGGGAGCTCCGTGCGAAATAGGGCGTCGTGGTCGCGTGCGAACGGCGCCGACCAGACGCGTAGGCGGTCTCGCGCCAGGACGTGCGGCCGGAAGTCGTTATTTGCGATCTCATTCCCGGCTCGCGGTTTCCTCGGTTTCTGCTTCTTCTTTCGCGGCTGACCGGGGGGCGACGAGTTCGAGTTCGCGACGGGAGGGTGAGATGAGGGTGCGGGAGTAGAGCGTCGCGGGGGGGAGTCCAGTTCGGCGGGGCGCGCGAAAGGTCTGCGGAGAGTGGGAATCACCTCCGTCCGGGTGGCCGGGCCGGCGGGCAACGTGGTATTGGCGCGAAGGCGGAAAGGTACGGTAAGGGTTGGCGCGGGCTCTTCTGGTGAAGGCGCAGGCGGGGGTACGGCGAAACGTTTTCGCATTCCAAGGTAAGAGTACGGTGTAAGAGTAAGAGGTACAAAATAAGAGTAAGGGCTAAGCGACATGACTAAAGTACGGGGTAAGTTCTGCGGGTAAGGGGAAAGTAGGACGTAGGCGCCTCTCGTCCGGGCCCAGGTCGCCGCGAGAGAGGGGGTCAGCAGGGTTAAGCGCCGACGCGACGTACTGCAAATCCAACGACAGGTTGCGGGCGGCCAGGACGGCGTGTGAGCGGCGAACGCACAGATTCATATCGTGGTTGCGGCTGCGGCCCTTGTCGAAAGCGCCAATGACGCCCTGGTTGTCGGAGTGTACGAGCAAGAGGGCGTCCGCGAGTCCCAGCTCCTCGATCGTGTAGATGAGGAGCTCGAGAGCAACACTCTCGAGCCAGCCGATGTGGCGCGCACCCGCATTCCAATCCCCAACTCCCTCCCACGCGTCCCAGCGCCCGTCGACGAGGACGCCGATGCCCCAGTCGGTTGACGCGTCGACGAACAAACTGTGATCAATGGAGGGACCGCGAGCGACGATGGGTCGAGCGCTCGAAGTCGAGGCCAGAGTTGAGTCCCACCAACGGAGGACGGTGAAGACGGAGGGCGGGGGGTGACGGGTCATGAAGTCGTTATTGTGGAAGGCAGCGACGAAGGAGGAGAGGGCGGGGAGGTACGAACGGCCAGGGGGGTGTACGAAGGTGATATGGCATAGGGAGCCGTGTATCTTCATGACCTCTACCATCTTGCAAGGCGCGCCCCCGTAGTCAAGAAGAAAGGCCCGAACACGCCCGAGGAACTTCAGGCGCTTCTCCTCGTCCAGCCAAACCCGCTTTTCCTCGGCGTCCCACACGAAGCCGATGTATTTGAAAACGGCGTCAAAGTCTTGACCTTTCTTGGAGATGGGGTGCCACGGCGTGCCAGTGGGGGCGATGCGACGTAGAGCTTCTTTCATGTCGTAGTCGTAGCGATATGTTGTGGCGCCGAGGGTGTGATCGAAGGTGGAGGAAGAGGGGGAGCGGAAGATGGCAGCGTCGTCCTCGTATCGCGTGATTGGTTTGATACCCGTGGCCCGCCAGATGTCCATGACCGCGCTGCCGATCGAACCCGCGTTACTGCTCGACGAGGAGCAGCCGAAAGGGGCGCAATGGTCGATGTAATATCCGTCTGGTCCCTGTACGACGAACCAGCGTTTATGGGCCGGCGCCAAGGGGCAAGTCCGGTGGAATTTGGCGATGTCAATCACCATCGCCTGCGTGCCCGGCGGCGCATGTGCGATCTGAAAAAAGGTAAGGTAAGCGTCGGGTACGTGCGCAGGTAAGGGTACGTGGGTAAGTGGTACGCTCGGCGCGCGCGAGGGTCGGGGGTAGGCGTGGGAGACGGTAAGGGCGCGGGTAAGGTAAGGACGGCGAGGTAAGTGTGGTGGTACGCCGCGCGGGTACGAGTAGGGTATGGGGTAAGGGTAAGGGTAAGGGTAAGGCACTCACAATCTCCGAGACCCGCGATGTCGAATCAAATTTTGTAGGGAACTTCGACTTGTCGATGTAGGAATTGGTGGACGGGTGATGCTTGTCACCTTTTGAGAGATTTCGGCATAGACGCAGCTTATCCGGGATGCCTGGGCCCTGCGACGACGACGAAATGATGATAGGGGAGCATTGGAAAGGGCCCCTGAGAATCTCCTCGACCGTGTGTTGCTCGAAAGGACCGCTCATCCTGCCGTCCCCCACCTCCTCCTTGAGATACTCGTTCACGAAAGGGAGATGATTGGAATATGAGATATGGTTGGGAAATATGACCGTCTTATGCAGCGTGGGGAAATCGCCCATGGGAAAACCGCGGCGGAGTTTGTCGACGAGGTCTGGATAAGAAGCGCGCAGGCCATGCTGGTCAAGAAGAACGTCGAAGGCGTCGGCGTTGTAGGGGGTACAAATACGATTGAGTATCTCGTCAAAGGAAGGAGGGCGGGGCGGAATGTTGCAAGAAGCCAAGAAAGAAGAGACCTCGTCCGCGCTCACGCTAGAGAGGTGGGTTCTGGCGGCACGTCCAGGAGAAAGCGTAGTGATTTTTGTTGCCGCAGAGTGTACACGCGTGGACGCGCGCGCCGTCGTGGGTGCAGCCGGCGGCGTTGCCCTTGGTATTCCAGTTCCGACAAAGTGTCTCGCCGGATCTCGAGTTGGAAATGTCGCGGCCGTGGAGCGCGCAGGTAAGGGCGGAGCCATCGGCGAAGGCCGTCGAGGTGCAGGTGTTGTACATGTGCCCGCGCTTCGCACATATGAGGCAAACGACGGTTGAAGCCGCCCCACCGTTGCCTGCAAGAAAGGGCGCGCCGCCTCTCGGGGGGGGGGCGCCGCCCCGCGCGCCCCCGCCCCGGCCGCGCAGCCCCGCGCCGCCACCGCCTCTGCCTTGCGACACCGAGGGGGGAGCGCTGGGGCCCGCCGTAGACGAGAAGCCCCCGCCGCTGTTAGCGCTGCCATACGCCCCGTACGCCCCGCCTGCATGCACACCGCCCATATAACCCGCCACGGAACCGCCGCCGGACATGATGCCGCGCGCGAGATTCAGTGCCTGTACCTCCTCATTCAAGTCGCTCCTGTACAGTTCACGAGAGAATTTGAAGGGCAGTGCGGCGTATCTTTTGCGAATCTTGATGTCCGTAGTGAGGATCGCCGGGAAGATGGACTTCGCGTTGTCCTGATCTTCCAGGAAGCCGAAGTGCGTGTTCCAGCGGTCGGACTTCTCGCTGTCAACCGTCTCGATGAAACTGACCCAGTTTTGAGCGGCTTCTGTCCACTCGTCACGATCGAGGTCCTTCTCGGCGAGACAGTTAGTTTCGAACGCGGCGGTGTCCAGAACGCGGAGGGGTTTGTCGGCAGAGGAAGTAGCATTAAGCTTGATCTTGTCCATGGTCGGGGCGTGTGCGTTGATGTAGATGAGAGAGGGGGAGGTGAAAACGGAGAGGGGGATGTAGATTTCGTTCGAGTACAGCTCGCGGATGAACTGGTGGAACACGATCGGGAGGCGCGACCCCACCGGTATGTCCACCTCATCTCTCCTTTTCTTGAGCGGGATCCTCTCTGCGCCACCCTTCTCCTCCTCGCGGGTCCGCTTCAGAGTCCCGAACGCCTTGATCAATCCCCTGCCCGACTTAGGCGAGAGCTTCCGAACGGCGTTGTAGAGGCGGGAGTCGGGGGTCATGGCGTCGTCTTCGTCCTCCGAGCAGGTGATGTCGGATTCGACGTCGGACGCGTCGGCGTACGTGGCGGAGTCAGTGGCGTGTTTGGCCTTCTGGAGCGCGCGAACCGTGTTTCTGCCCGCGATATCCCTGTTCATACGCCTTTTATCGACCTTAGGAAGCTCCATGAGGGCCACGTTCACCGCTGTCGACAGGTGGGTACGCCTTTTCCTCGCTGGTACGGTGCCGCTGCCGTTGCCGCTGCCGCTTGGATTGGGGCCGTTCTCGGACATGTTTTGGTATATCGGAGTTACAGGAGGGTGTGGGACCCGGAATACGCGTACAACGAGAGTATACGAGTCGAGAAACCGTCGGGGGAGCGGAGGCGAGATGAGCGGAGAAGCGAGACGCGAAGTCACGCTGTCACACGCGTCACCCTCGAATCCCGCTCCGCCCTCGATCTTACCGTATCCTACGACAAACCCAAGCCGTTCGTGCCTCACGTCGGGGTTGTCTCGGAAATTGGTTGCAGGGACCCATGTGAAACCTACATTCGGATCGGCGCTTGTAGAGGTGGATTGACGGAGCGGGGGCCGTCTCGGAGTGGCATAGAAGGGCTCGGGGGGGACTAGATCCACTCTGAACGAATTCTGCGACATTTTGTCGCGTCAGACTACCGGGATACGCGTCGAGTGAGGTGGAGACGCGTGAAAATAAATGAGTTGTGTGGTCGTGTGTCTCGAAGATATCACATCATTAGATAATAAGATTGGACGCCGCTTAGTTGACGCGGTAACTAACAGACTCTATAACGCGAGGGACGAGCGCACTTTTTATAGAGTGTCTGTCTAGAGAGACTAAGAGAGCCCTGGGTCCTCATCCCATCGAAGTTTTCGTCCATGATTGTGTTCCAAACTTATCCCGATGTTTAACTAAAACCGGTATTTCAATGCAATGAAATAGGAGACAACGTACCCCAGACATGCACACGGTGCATGGTGGTACAAGGATTGCGCCACGGCGGTGCACGGCTCATGCCACGGCGGTGCACGGTACGCCACGGCGCAGCACGGCACCGTGTACCTCTGACGTGCCGTGCCGTGCAGTGGCGTGCAGCACCGTGCTACGCCGTGCTGCCTCACACTGGTTGTGTAATCACCTATATCGACTATCACTCATGGAAAACCATCCCTAGGTCATGTTCTTGGCTTGCACGGTCAACCAGTTGAGATGTTTGCACATTGTGTCCCCAAAAGAGGCCGAATTGTTCCACCAACACTTGTGTTTGTGCTCCCGAGAGTAACGGACAATTTTTGCCTGCCCGGTATGTATGTACATACCTTACGACCACAAACCATAAAAGGCCTGTCCCACTTCCTCGACTTTTGTGTGTGCAGAAGCATCGCCGTATTAGGCAACCTGAACCGTTTCTTGCAACATATCTTATGTAGTCAGTCGGTCGGGACAGTTAATACTTTGTGTCACCTCCGACATTCTTGCTTATAGCGACGTACCTGGACTATTTAGGTCTTTCTCTTGTGCTCATAGATGTTGTCGTTTGAGTTCTGAACAAAACACTGCTAGTAGTTTCATAACCTCGCATCCACATGATCCAGCCTCGATCTCATATGTGCAACGACAGAGAATTGTTCCCTTTGAGCCCAACACAGGCACTAGATGCAGGCGGAGAGACATGTACTCACGCGTAGGGACACCTCAACATATGCACGCGATACAGCCATCCGAAGTGAATCCTCAACCGTAGAAATATGATAGCCGTAAGGAATAAAAGGATTACCCGCGCCAGCAACTCTGAATGGATTGAGTTAGAGGTTGATTTCACAGGGGCCAAATCTGTAGACCAAGGACAACATACCTAATTTGTGGATGATGATAAAGGTGATGAGGATAGGTTGAGGGTTGAGAAGGCAAAACGGCAGTTAGCTGCGATAGCGCGTTCTGAACCCGCGGTCAGACAAGTAACAAGTTCGACTCGAAGCGGAAGCCGGGCTCCCAGAGTCAGTTGGAGCTAAGTCGGCCGCATTAAACGCACACTCTGAAGACCGTGCTTCGAGAGGGACTCACCGAAAAGCACGGAACTAGTATCTCTCGAGGTCCAGCCAACCGTGGGAATTAAAAACCAACCACGAATATAAGTTGAATAAAATGCGATCTGGGCATTGTTGTTGTTCTGAAGAGTTGAATTTATTCCTGGTGGTTATTTTACGCAAGAATATGGGAGTCCTAAAAAGTAACTACAAAAAGCCTACCGTGGCACGTCGGGACACGTCAGCACTGCCACTGCGGCACGCCAAGCCACGGCATGCCACGGCGAAAAACCGGTGCCCCTCCAATTTACTGTAAATTCATTAATTTGTTCCAACGTGCACTTGAACTCAATCCCAGCACTCTACTGACATTTTTTTACTGAAAGCCATGAAGTAATGGGCCTAATGTGTTCAGGAATGAGAGGAGCAAGCAGACGTGGTGCATGGTACCTGCCCTCAGCACTGAGTCGGGTTGCGCAATTTGAAGCAGTGGGGTTCAACTCCCCGCGTCCACATGTGCCGGGATTGGGTGTATATTTTTCTCCGCCGCGGCAGTTCAACAATTTTGGCCGTGCTGACAGAAGGCAGCACTACAAACTCAACCACCCGCGTAACAATATTCTGTTTGGCCCACTAACGGAACCCTTTTTCTTTGACATCTCCCGCGGATTTTCCTGGTCGGCACAAAGTTCCAAGTCCAAGTGAGGTGTCGTCAACCCATTCATTCCTGCCTTCCAGTTTGGTACAGAAAGAGCCGAACACTGCTTAAATGTTAAAGAGTTCAACCTCAACTTGAAGTGGAACAACGCACTGTATTCGTGCCTGAGATGGGTGACCATGGGTCAGTTAATGGGCCCCAGGTATGAGAAGAGGGAAGCGGATGTTGTGCACGGTGCCCAATTGCTCTCAGTGTTCGGCAAAGAGCCTAGTTTAAAGCAGTCATAGGGCTGCACGCCGTGCCCGTCGCACCGGTTCTACGGGTCCCGTGCGACGGGTTGCCGTCCCGTTCCGTCGGACCCTTTCAAAACTTTCTGACGGGACGGCAACGGGACGGTTTTCTGGCACGACGGCCGTCGAAAAAACGGCCGTCGCCGGGTCAACGGGCGGCGGTAAAATACTGATAATTTATTGCCAGGTGGGTCCTGAAATCGCGCTGGAAGGATCATCAAATCAACGAACCTCTCTGGGAATCATTATTCCGTCTTCTACTCACTTGAAATGTGGTTGGGACGAATTTCGGCGAAGCATCAGTGAATCGGCAAAAGCCGACGGAGGACTTCCCCGAGACATCTTAAAGTTCAAAGTTTTGCTAGTAGTCGTGAGTTGAACCTCAAGTTCATGATCCAGGAAGCCATTCACACTACTTTTAACCTCTATGGTCTTTGGGTAAGAATTTCAATGCACTCGAATTCACTGTCAACTCACCCGGGACAAGTTGAATGGGTCGCGCTCGAACTAACCCCTATTTAAGTATTCATACCACCTGTGTAGTACTCAGGATCCACTCTGAGGAATCTTTAGGATTTATCCCAACCCGTTTACCCGCGACGGCCGTCCTGTTGTCCGTCCCGGTCCGTAGAGAGGGTTTAATCTCTCGCGACGGGACGGTGACGGGACGGGTTTTACCCGTTCAACCCCCGTCGAAACGACGGCCGTGCCCGTCGACGGGACGGCGTGCAGCCCTTTGCAGTCAAACGGGGTTCGATTCCCTGCATCCACATGACGGACGAAGATGATCACTTTTTTTTTTTTGAAGCAATCTCCTACTACTCAAGGTGAACATGAGTTCTTACCACTGAGGCTTCTGCAGGAGGGGGTCTGATCTCTCAAGACCCCACATAATATTTGCACACCAACTCCCAATTTTCAACACGGTAAGCCCCCGAAAATGTTTAGTACTGACTGTCGAGGAAAACGGTATAGAACACGGACGTAGCGCGTGGTGCACCGCTGCTACGACTACTGGTACGCGTTCGGCCATCGTTTAATCAGCCGTCTGATGGGGTTCGATTCCTCGCGTCCGCATCTCGATGTCCGAGGAATTTTGTTTTGCGTATATCCAAGCATATCTATTCCTTTTAAATGGGTATAAAGTTATTCTAGTTTAACCATTCACTGTGTTCCGCCTTCACGTAGAGACATGTCGACGCAAGTAGATGCATGTTCCATCTACCTGTATCTGGCCCCTTCGTCGACATGCCTCTACCTACATCTACACATGTAGACACAAGTAGCTGGGGGGGGAGTGTCTACCTGGGGGCAAAACACAGTGATTTGGCAGGTCTTTTGACTATTTTGCGTGAGCCAACGAGTCTCAGGAAGCACTGAATGAAATGTGAGAAGGTTGGAAGAATATTAAGGACTTATTGCCCTGAGGAAGAGGTGTAGAATGCGGACGTAGTACGTGGTGCATGACTGCTCATGGCCACAATAATTTCTTCCAATCGATACAAGGCAGTTGATTGGGGTTCGACTCCCCACATCGGCATCACATCTTCAGGATCGCTCCTTCTTTTTCACGGTGACGGCTAACAGCGTTGATTGGCCGCGGCTCGGATGCACCAGTCAGCAACGATGTAAAATTGTGCACTGCCAACCGATATGGACACCCTGAACTTCATCAACTTTCATTTCAAATAATCTGTGTTCCGGCCTACTGTATCCGTCAAAAGCTGTAAATAAATTGGGGTACCATGAGAGGTAGCACTGCGGATGTGGTGCACGGGACACGATTGCTCTCATTAATTAGGGTGAGAGGAATTTGAAGCAGCTTGACGGGGTTCGACTCCCCGCATCCGTATACGAGTATGGCGGCCGTTTTGGCAGCCTTTTTTTCGTACCTCTCCTGGCTCACCGGGGAGTGTACAGTAGTCTCCTGCAGATTCCAATGATCAAGGGACATTATGCATCAATGCTGTTGAGCCAACTCAAACGAATCAAGATCAAAATTTAATAATCAAAAAGAAACAGCAGTGCGGGTGAGTATCGAAAAAAAGTTGAAGGCTTATTGCACCAATGAATGAGTAAAGAAAGCGGATGTGGTGCGTGGTGCACGATTGCGTTCAATATGGAACTGTAGTTAACTTTGAAGCAATCGATAGGGGTTCGATTCCCCGCGTCCGCATGGAGTTCCGACTTGACATGATATTTTTCTCTTTCTCTTGCCGAACAATTTTGGCCCCAGTCCTTTGGGCGTAATTTGTCAATACTCAAATCTGCACCACTCGCACGACGATATCCGGCGCTTTGACCGACCGTGGGATTCATCACCCGCTTAACGCCATCTCGATCGACAACGTTATCTGATCTCCTTCCACCAACTCACCAACGATGCCCGCCCCGTCCGAATTCCTCTCCTGGGTCGACGCCTCGAAAGACGCGTTCATCGCCCGCCTCTCCCACGCCGTCTCCATCCCCTCCATCTCCGGCGATCCCGCGTACCGTCCCCGCGTCCAAGAAATGTCCGACTGGCTCAACGCCGAGCTTAAGAAAGTCGGCGTCGAGACCAAAGGAGTTGATTTCGGGAACCATGTTATGGACGGGCAGACTCTGCCCCTGCCCAGCGCCATTCTGGGGAAGACTGGAAACGACAGCAGCAAACTGTCTTGATTTACGGACACTTTGACGTGCAGCCCGCAGCGCTGTCGGACGGGTGGGCCTCCGAGCCGTTCGTGCTCACCACGCTCCCCGACGGGCGTCTCGTCGGGCGCGGCAGTTCCGACGACAAGGGCCCGGTGCTGGGCTGGTTGGCGGTGTTGCAGTGGCATCACGAGACGCACACGCCCTTGCCGGTGAACTTGAGGTTTTGCTTTGAGGGGACGGAGGAGAATGGGAGCGAAGGGATGGATGAGCTGGTGGAGAGGGAGAGGGAGGGTTGGTTTGGGGGTGTGGATTGTATGTGCATTGTGAGTCCGCCTTACTTTTATTATTTTGATTTTATTGACGCGCGCGCAGAGCGACAACTACTGGCTCAACACGCGCACACCCGCGCTCACCTATGGCCTCCGGGGCCTTGTGTACTTCAAGATTAACGTCTGGGGCCCGGGGCAGGATTTGCATTCTGGTGCGTACTTGTCCTCATTTTCCTCGCGTTCTTTATTTCTCGCTTTTACCTGCTGCGTACCCTTACCGCCTTAATTCTGCTGGCGTCTCCTGCGCGTACCCTCGCGCTCGTTCATGGCGCTGCGCAATATTGCCGCACCATCGGCGCCTCATCTACCTTCGTGCGGTATCTGCACTATAGCCGCGTCTACCTCCCACCGCGTCCAACGCCCCTTCGCCTTCTCACGTCGGCCTTTGCGCTCACGGCTTTCGGCGCCGCGGCGGTGCTGGTACGTGTTCGCATCTACCTGTGTCGCTATCGCTATCGCGATCTTTCTTCTCCGTTGCTCGTGTCGTGCAAAGGCGGCACAAAGGAGCAAGTGGATTCGTCCTCTCTTCTTGCTCGGAGGTGCCGGGGTAGATGTGGTGCCTGCTGCGGGGGTGGAGCGGTGAGTTTTCTTACGCGGCGCAATTTTTTGTTCCTTTTTCGAATTCTGCTTGTACTCGCGCACGGGGAGGGAACTTGAAGATGACGGGGTTCACCTGCGTAGACGATGAGCTGGCGCCGATGGATCTGAGCGCCACCGTTCCTTTTGCGTTGTGGCAACGATTGAGCCGCGTCCTGGATTTTCTTCCTACCTTGCGGCACGTTGCATCGTGGAGATGCCGCGGGGTGCGGGTGCGGCGGGTACGGGTGTAGACGTGCGAGTTCGGAGGCATTTTGCTTTGCGCTCGTTCGCGTCCAGCTCGCTCGTCAACACGGACTCCGATGCATTTTCGGCATCTTGCATTCGCGCGGTGTTCGCGCGTCACGCACCTTTCTTCTTATCTTTCCTGTCCGTCCGTCCGTCGTCGTGCTTTTGGAGCGCCATTTCTCTGGGGCGGTGGTGGACCCTCATTGTTTCCTGCTCGCCCGCGCGTCTACCGTGGGGCGGCGTTTTTCTTGGGCACTCGTGGGGCCCTCTCGGTGTTGATTCGGTGTCGATTGAGCTAGAATGGCCCTTGGTCCTGGCGGAGGTGTATCGACGTCGTACACGCACCGGGGAGGCGCTAGGGTTAGCTGGCATTGCCCCCATTCCCTGCCGATGCTATCTCCGGCGTTCAACCCATCTTGGGTCTCGCTCATCGGCCTCAAGCTACCTTTGTCTCTGTGCAACATGCGCATACCGTGCTTGACATACGAACTATCACATTTACTATTGGTGGTCAGTATATTCTGTCCCGTTGGCGTAATTCTTCCCTAGGCCTTAATTTAGTTTCAGGCGAAATTTAGAATTAGTCACACCGGCAATCACGAAATTTCGGATGAGCCGAGCTGCAAGTCGAAATTCAAAGCGTCGAATTGACAATAGTTGGGCCTGAAATCTAAGCTGATTCTCTGAGTTTTGTAAAAGAATTTGTGTGCACTGAAAGCCAAAGAAAAGTCTTTGTATTCAACTTCAGTGAAACTTTAATGGTACTCAAAGTTTCAGTTTACAAATAGTGCAAGCTGAAATTGTGTTGCGAAACCATAGGCATCAACATGCAAAACAATGTAGCTGAAACCAATATGGATTCTAGCATTTCGGGTGTGCTTTCACCTCACCTGAAATCAAAGCCGAAACTTTGCATTTCGAACCAGGTGAAATTGAATCTGGTTTAATTTCACCTCGTTCGAAATGCAAAGTTTCGACTTTGCTTTCAGCAGCGCTGAAAGCACACCTGAGACACTAAATTTAATATTAGTTTCAGCTCCAGCTTTTTGTATGTCGATACCTCTAGTTTCGCAACATGATTTCGGCTCACCTTTTTTGTAAACTGAAACTTTGAGTACCATTAACGTTTCAGTTAAGTCAAATATAAAGATTTTTCTTTGGCTTTCAGCTCGCATGAATTTTTTTACGAAACTTAGAGAATCAGCTTGGATTTCACGCCCAACTATTGTTAGCTCAACACTTTGAGTTTCGATTTGCGGCTCGGGCCACCCGGAATTTCGTGATTGCCGGTGTGAGTCACTGCGTTCCGGGTTCGCCTAAACATAACAATGCGCAGCTATTTACGGAGCTGTGTAGGTCAGCGTAGATCACTACGCAGAGCTACACAGCCTCTGTTTAACTCTGTTTGGACGTCTGCGCTTAGCTACACAGAGCTAAACAGAGGCTGTGTAGCTCTGCGTAGTGATCTACGCTGACCTACACAGCTCCGTAAATAGCTGCGCATATTATGCGCAGCTATTCGTGGATCTGCGCAGGTAACCCCGGAACGCAGTGAGTACGTAGTAATTTTCCAATCCGTTATTCCCGAGTGACACCGTTTTTAGCAAGTAGCAACAGAGGTCGACAACTGGCTGGAGGACAGTCGTGAAAAGGTACAGATTGGGGAATTATAGCGGCTGTAATCAGTGGATATCGATCTGACACCGACAGTCGTGAGTACAGATCGGCCAATTATAGAGGCTATTCGCTATCCGCGCCGCAGCACTACCGCATGGCTGTGGACGGCCATGTCCTTCGCTCTGAACGGCACCCATATTGAGGGGGGAACCTTCAACAACGTCGCTGGGAATATGACCCAGGTCTTCAACCGCATTGAACCAAACCGAGGCGTTCAACCTTCTGGTGCGCTTACTTTCCGTCTACCCGCTATATCAGTGGAGTGAACCTTGTTCTCAGATTGTGATGACCCGGATCGCGCAAGCTTGAATCCCAGCTCGGACGATAGTAGAAATCCATTAGGCTCTCGAGCGATTGGATATCCGGGCGATAACTCCCAATCCATGCATCTCGATGGTCGGGATGAATCTCGTCCCGCTGACATCTCCACGACCTATAACAGCGTGGCGGGTAATATGACACAGTTCAACGTAAAGTCATACGGTGAATCAGGTGCGATATACTCGGCTGTTCACTGGGCGTAAGTACATGCTGATTTTGTCCCATAGGAATCGACATTCTCTACCGCTCTGTAGTGATTGAAGCGCTGCACGACTCGGGCGAGCGATTTCCTGAGCCTGCCTGCCACCCAGGAACGCGAACCAGAGTTCTTGAAATGCTGGGAGCCTGGTCCGTTGATCGGAGCCCAGAAAGCACAATTCTCTGGCTTCACGGTGCGGCTGGGATGGGAAAATCTGCCATTGCGCAGATGTTTGCGGGAAACTGCGCGGCGCAGGGCCACCTTGGGGCATCGTTCTTCTTCAGGCGTGGGCATCCCAGGCGTGGAACGTGGGATGGCCTGTTCACAACACTTGCATACCAGCTGGCAACCTCGGTTTCAGAACTGCTCTTCCCGATTCAACAGGCAGTTGAAGAAGATAAACTAATAGTTGGTCGCGCCATGAAGGCCCAGTTCCAGAAGCTCCTTTCACGCCCTTTTCAAAAGACCTCAGGCCTTCATTTTATCCCCGTAATTGTGCTTGACGGCTTGGATGAATGCAAGGACCACAAGGTCCAACAGCAAATTCTCCATCTCTTCATTACAGCAATTTGTAACCAAGGTCTCCCTGTACGACTCCTCATAACGAGCCGCCCGGAGCCACATCTCCTCGAAACACTACAATCTGGGGATATTTCTGCGATCTGCCGCCATTTTGAACTCCGTGCCGACGACTCCGCTTATGCTGATATCAGGATTTACCTTTGCGACGAGTTCTCCAGGATTTATCACGAATTCCGAGCCAGGGGAATTGACCTTGGACCTATCTGGCCAGCTCACGAGGCAGTCATGCATTTGGTCAAAAAGTCATCCGGAATCTTCATATATGCCGCTACTGTGATTCGCTTTATTGGCGATGAATACACACATCCAGCTGAACGACTTGCCGCCGTGTTACGCCTGGATCCGAGGAGCACTGCCCCACTCGATGATCTGTACACCGAGATCCTCTCAGTTGTACCTCCAGAGGCAACACGGCTTCGTGTTCTGCATGCTGTCTGGCAAGGTACCCAAGACGGTCGTTTCACCATGCGTCCAGAACATATCGAGACACTTCTCCTACTTCCTCCCGGATCTGCCCGCCTTGCTTTGCGTGCCCTCCATTCATTGTTCTATCTGCCGCCGATGTATACTGCATTCAGTCTCCCAGAAAATGTACATCCTTTGCACGCATCGCTCGGTGATTATCTAGGCAATCCACAACGGTCAGGGCCGTGGTGTGTATCAGTTTCGTGGCTCCATGAAGATTTCCTGCACTGTGTGCTGCGGTTACTTTGCTCCCCACGAAACACGGTAGATACGAGGAACTTTCACACGTGAGGCAGCTATGTGTATCTGGGCCCGTGCTGCCTTCACTTACTTTGATTCCTACAGAAACATTGTGGGCGGCCTCCCGATGCTGCTCAGTTGTGTCACCCCCACTGAGACATTGATTGCCCTCCTACGCATTAAACAGGTTCAGAATGCTATGTTCTTCCATTTTGAACCTGAGGACTCCAAATCCTGGCCTAAGGTACGTTTGTGCTTAATCTCCGGCCTCCGATCCCAACACAATCATCAGAGAGATTCAGGATATCCAGGGGATCTGCTCCGACTGTGGGAGGACCATCGGTTCATCACCGATCTGGTTAACTGCTCACCAACAACAACAAATCAAACATCTCCAACATACAAGTTCGATGCGCTCTATCACAAGATTCTCGGCCAAAACGCAGACCTTCTCTTTCTTCTCAGATCAAAAATCAGGAAGCCACACGATCTTACGGAGGTTGTGTTTTTCCTCGGTCCACATTACAATCCTGAAGTATTTCGACCATTGCTCAAACTCCGTGAACTCCTGAGATTCCCGTTAAAATCTGGGGACTCACCAATCGATTTTTTAAAGGATCCTCATAGAGCCGGAAATCTGTACTTACCTCAGCAGAATATTGTAGAGGACCTTGTGCTTCTTTGGATTTCCAACACCCGGACGCGTCTCAAAGAGAGGACCTGGTTTCCACGAAGTAGGCTCTTCTTTTTAAAAAGAAACAAAAAACATGCAACTCAATACTGGCTTAGCTTCTCCCCCGACCTTCCACTGGCTCGACCTCTTGCGCGAATGTCGACCCAGTCTAAAGATAGCACACGAGTTGCAGAGCCTTGACCTTGCTCAAATCTGTGATCCAAGAAATATCGGTCCCGCGGATCATCATCATCAGGTCCATGAGCGGATGTTCTTCGATGCAAGACCAGAGCAGGCTGTACTTGATTGGTTCCAGGCGAGTTCTGTTACTACATACCTCTCTAACGACGTACCACCACAATTTGGGTAACACTGATGTTCGTTTGTGCAGAAATTCCCTGATCCTCCGCAACAGGCCATTGCATTCTGGGAGAGGCAAAAGATTAGGATTAATCAGTGCGTCCATAAGGTTAGGCCTTTCAATTTACTTTGCCTTGCAGAACTCTTCGCTGACGCCGGTGACATCTTAGGATTATTCGAGTTGATATTCACCTCGATGAAAAGCCGCTGAAACGCGCTGTCGAGCTCAGTGGCACTATTGGTCTCGTCGAGAGAGTTGAAATAGTAGTTGAACCTTAAATATGTTTGCATTAAACGGGGGTCCCAGTCATGTTAATAAAGAAAGTTCAAATATTGAACGTTGAACAATTGAATTCCACTTGAACTGGATCCAAGCGATCAGTGTGTTCCGATGTCCAGGCTCTGAGAATAGAATAGCACGGTTATTTTATTGGGGCATGAAGGAGGAAAGCGGACGTAGTGCACGCTGCACGACTGCCCTATTGGAAACATCGGTTGCATGGCAAACAGTTTGATGGGTTCGATTCCCTGCGTCCGCATATAGTGTACGACTTTGTGCTTTTTTGGTTTTTTTTCACCCTTCATTCTTATTCAGCCCCCATAGTTGACTACGGTCTTTCTCCGGTTACACTTTGAGAATTCGACACGGAGAGCTGATGTGATTCTACACAATTTTTTTTTTTTTTTTTTTGCACCGATGTGACACACCACTCGGAGCTAAATGCAAATCTCAACACGGGAGGTCAAGAATATCGAGGACCTGTTGCGTGCAGAAAGGGGTACATAACACGGACGTGGTGCGTGGGGCACACCTACACCAGATAGTGGGCATTAGAGAGAATAAAGCAGTCAGGCTCAGGGTTTCGATTCCCCGCGTCCGCTTACCTTGCCTGACCCATTCTTTTTTATCTCCAACGATTTTTAGCACCGGCCCTTTGACCACAGCCCAAATTACCCATTGTGAACTACGTGCGCGAGAATTTTAACCTGATATTCGACGCTTTGACCAACCGTGGGACTCATCATGATCACTTCACTCGGCATTACGTTCTGATCTCCCTTCCTTCCCTTCATCTCCCGTCTTCGACAACCTGGCCTGGCTCGACCTTTCCCTCAATACCACGGCGCAAAACGAAGAAATTCACCTTCGTCTCTTATCTTCGCGTCGGAAACGTGCCACTTGGTCTTCGTGCCAATATTGGCCTGGCTGGGTCGCGCAGTGGCACTACAATCGTGAACGAAAACCCCGCGTGAATGCAGATGAATTCAGCCGTGTGTTGTGTATCCTGCGTGCCCACTTTTCCGGGAGCTTTCGCATTGGGTGCTAATACGGGGTACAGAAGCCTATATACTGCCCCAATACGGTCGCGATACTACGGGACTAGCCTGCCGGTGCGTGCGTGCTAGGTTTTTCTTGGGAAGCTGTACTAATCCCGGGTGCAGGCGATAACTACCCCTGATTCTCCACGCGACTGCCTGGGGACTTGCAATTACAGTCCGGTGCGTAACCTTCCTTGCAGCTATTCATTATCCCGGGCGCGTTATTCGTGCCCTCCAGCCGGCTTCTGCTTGTGCGGCGTTCTCGCTTGCCTCGTTGCCCGGGCGCAGCCCATGCCCGCCCATGCAATGCGACTTGTAATTGGGCGGCATCTGCGCGGAGCGCTGCTTCACGCGTCAACGGGTATCCTGCGCTACGCACCAGCCCAGTCCCTTCTATGTATCCCTTTTCCTCCGCCTCCGCCTCCCCTTCGCTTCCTTTCATCCCATCCCATCTTCCTTTAAAATCTTACTCCAATTCATCTGACGACGACATTCCTTCCCAGGCCCATCGCCCGACCGTAATCCTCGAACAAGCCGAGGTCGAGGCTCGGTGCGAGAATACAGGCGAAGTCCTGCTGCCGCAGGGATGTCAAGGAAGGTAAGCTTGACTCACCTCTTTTTATTTCACTTCTTTGTGCGCTTGTTTTTCGGTGTTCCTTGGGTGGAGGGAGGGAGGGAATAATGGACCGCCGTGCTGGTTTTCCCCGCTGGCCGCGTCTTGCTGTGCGCGCATGAGGTTGTGGGCACGGTGGTTTGCGCGCCGCGGAGGGCTGCAGGCAGTGGAGCAGCGGCTGCGTTCTGTCGGGCAATGCGGACGCGCAATGAGCGCGTTGTGGACGTCGTGCGTGCGCGGTGCGGTGTCTGCAGTGCGGAATTGGGCCCGCGTCGTTTTTGCGAATTGGACCCGCGTGGAGCGCTCGTTGGGTGGCGCGCAGCGCTGCTTATGCCTCTGGGATACGGGACCGGTGTCGGGGATCGGCGGCCGCGAGGGTGGCCTGCATCTACAGATGCGCACATACTTGTCGTGCGCGGGCATCAATTGTATCATTCCTACATACCCAAATCGCTCTTTTTCTCCCTCCCTGCCTTTATCGCCCGCCCGAGGCTAACAAATTTGTTTCTTCGTGCAGGTGTCTTTAGCCTCGTTGCTCTCAACGACTTCGTCATCGGCTCCCTTATGGCTTCGTCATCCCTTATGGCCCTCCAACGCCCGCCTTGGTTCCGCCTCGTCGACCGGAGCGGAGGTCAGGTTTATTTATTTTCTTCCTTCCTTCTCTTTTGCCACTCGTACGCGGGCGACTCGTACCCAACGCACACGCCCCCGCCCCGCCTCGGCTGGATCGGGGTGCGAGTCCACATTCTTTGTGGTGATTCTCGTCAGCGGGCGAGGAGGCGCGGGACTCCTAATCCCGGTACAGCTGGATGGAGGACCAGCGGGGTGAGGATGCGCGCCTACATGTTCGCGCGGTGCTCGGCGATGCGCAAGAACCCAACCGCGTCCGCGTCCGCATCCGTTATTCCCAATTCTTCCTTCTTCCTTCTTCTTTTGCCTCTCTCGTTTTTTGTTTCGTCAATACTAATCGTAATCCTATCCCAGGCCTCGTCGACCTCATCGCCCCACCGACCTTTGTCTCCAGCTTGGTCGATCCAAGAGCACTATCCTCTAGGGGAAGTGAGCCCGTCCTGCCTCCCATCTATTCCTTTCCTTCCTATAGTACGACTCGACTGGATGCGGCGGCGCGATGCGGATGCGCACACGCTCATATTTCGGTGGCGTACGTACTAGGGCGATGCTGGAGGAGGATGTAACACGTCGGTGCGGGTGGACTCAACGATTGGGAGCTCCGCATTGTCGTGTATGTGTAATCGGGATCTTGGGGATGGTGCGGTGGTGCGTGAGCGCCGTCGAGACGCGATGCGGAAGGAGGAGATGCGGAATGACGCCGCGGGGCGACACAGATGCGGAAGGATGCGTCGGCGTAGGCTGCTGGCGGAAACATGTACACGGCGGGAGCGGCGGTCTTTGGCGCGAGTCGGGAGGCCTAGTCAGTGTGGTGGTGCCGGCGGAGCCCGTATGCATACCTGGACGACGAGGAGGATATGTCGGCCGCGGGTGGGGCAGGCAGTGCGGACATGGTGGTGCATCCCGCGCGGTGGCGTCGTTTTGTATCCCGGTGGAGTAGGAGTCAGCGTCGGGGGCGATGTCTATGCTGCTGCGTACTTAGTATTCGACGAGCGAGACGGCGCGCGGTGTTGGAGTATCAGCGGTTTGGGCGTGTTGCTGGGTGCGGCATTGCGGTATTGCTGGGTGTGCATACGCGTCTACACGCGTCCCAGAACCTCAGCACCCTCCTCCTCCGACGTCTTTTTATTTTTATTTTCCTTTCTTCCTCTCTTCTTGCTCGCGTGGCCGTGGCGATGGGAGGATCGCGGTGCATGGAAGCAGTTAGGGTTAGGGACACGGACACGCCGATGCTGTACGCCGACGGGGAGAATGCGCGGGCGATGTGCGAGCGAGGAAGACAGCCCCCGGCGCCTATTCGATCCCATACTCCTTCCGCTCCCGTTCCACGGGTGTACGACGAGGGAAAGACTGTTGCTCGTGCTCGTCCTTGCGTAAGTTAGTCGGATGTGTGCGACCTGAGTAGGAACGGGGTGGTCGTGCTTGGGAAGACAATGAGGAGGAGGAGGGCAGGAGGCGATGCGGCGGAGCTGACCGCGCTCATGCTTCGTGACGCGTATAGGAGGCGGCGTGGAGGTGGTGTTTGGTTCCTCCACGAGGAGCTGCTCTTACTTCTCCTCTCTCTCGCACTCGTGCGGTGCAGCTGACCAGGCTGTCGTCGTACTGAGTGGGACTCGTTCTCCCGTCGGAGGAAGGGCCAGGAGGATGTATCCATCGCGGTGCAGTAGCCAGATAATGCTCTCCGGGTGCTCGTGCTGGTGCTCGTGCTGGGCAAGGAGCAGGCGGGCAACAGGCGACGCTCGTGCAACTCAAGATGAGGGGAGCGGGGGCACGATGCGCTGTCCGAGCCTTCATCGAAGATTGTACTTTGGCTACCACTCTTCCGGGCTCAGTGTACGTCCCAGGATGAGGCGTGTGAAAACGGCGGGGCCGTGCGACAACGAGGTCGAGCCGCTTGTCCCTGCGTGCGCTCGTAACACGGCTCGTTCTAGTCGGGGAAAGGAGATGGTAGCTGGATGAATCCCTAACGATATGAATGGGGACAACCCGGCGCGGTTGTGTCTCGTTCGTGCGCAGCGCTCGACCTTGCCCCAATGTGTGAGTCCAGTGAGGACCACGCGGCTTTGAGTTTGTGGTGCCATATTTTCGCTCGTTTAGGTAGTCAAAAATGCAATACCATTTTATTTACTCAGCATCGAGCCTGTCGAAGGACGCGAATAATATGGTGGTGTTGACGTGAAGTCCTCGACGTCGCTAAGTGACTGCAATGACAACGTTGACGGGCTTTTCAAAGAGAAACGGTCCTTGTGACGGTATGTTTGGCACGATTTCTGGGGACGCGATGGTCCCGTGATCCTGCGGGCTGGGTTCGACCTCGACCACCAGGCTCGACCTCTTGTGGCCCGCGTTTCAAAACGTCTTCTATCTAGCTGGCTCCTGTTGCTTGCGCTCGATTGGAACCCTCTCTTCGGCCGTGCTAAATCGGAATAAGTAAATCCTTCGGCAACTCTGACTCCTTGGAGATTTTTCCTCTTCTGCCAGTGGGCGTAATGTGGTACCTGCGGCCGGTTGGATGCTCTTTCAAAAATAACAAACAAATTCATATCATCAAGGCCCTCCGGGCACCCCTGGTACCTCTGGCCAGAGCCGATACAGTAAACTAGATCAGGAGCCTGAGAGTTGATTCATAATTTATAGATTTATGGTGGCTCGCAAGTCTACTGTCTCGCACGGCCTCGTTCCTCGGCCGACTCGATGTAAGGATGTAAAAATTAAAAAATCATTTTACTGCACAGCTGTTCAACATTTCGACCAATCAGAGGGCATCAAAAATGACCTGATTATTTTTATTTTGCCCATATGAGGATAGCACGTCTTACATTAGGGGTGCTCGATTCTAAAATCCGAACGGGTTCAGTTCGGATTTTAATTCAATATTTGTATGAACAAATAGAGATCCCCTGGCTCGTGACGACGTCGTTGTGTAGTTTCCCGTCTTCGAACAACACCAGTTCTTAATCAAAGTCCTCCTCAAGCACCAATAGATAGAAGCCGCCAGAAGCCGTTCTGCGATATAAATGAGACGAGGTCCGATTGTTCTTTCGGGGGTTGGAGTATCAGTCTCTATTTGTTCGTACAAATATGGAATTAAAATCCGAACTGAACCCGTTCGGATTTTAGAATTGGGCACCCCAGGGCTACTAGTAGCATCCTATTCGCACTGAAGCACCGTCGACTGCTACTTGATATCCGGGTGCGAACTCTCCCGGGACACGGAGAACTTGTTGGTCAAGGAGCACCTCGACGTGCAACACACCTTCCTGCGTCGACTTCTCGGACTGAACTCTCACTCCATGCTGGCCGTCCTATTCATGGAAACAGGTCAAATGTCGATCCGCATGCGCCGACTTGTTATTGCCGTGGGTCGACTCAAGTACTTCGTTTCACTGCTAGAGGAGGAGGAGGAGTATGTTCTTCGTTCACATCACGTGGTGCTTGACGTGTTTCTCGACTCGGTCAACCTCTTGCGCGAGGGAAAGTCCGGCTGGGCCTCTGATTTCATCATCATGCAGCGGCGGCTTCCCACGCCCATAGAAGCTGGTCCGGACGACCTGCTCTCGATGGCCTTTGTCAACATGCTCGAGAAAAGGATTATCGAGATCGTGGACGCAGACCTCCAGCACGATATCGACCACCTCGTCAAAACGCACCTGCTACGCAACCGTCTCGAAATGGCCGATGACCGTCTAGTTCTCGTGCCTCGTCGACTTCGGCATTATCTTAGGGTCGTCGCAGTACCTGCGCATCGCAAAGCCTTGACTGGACTTTTACTGGGGGACCACCTGCTGAGTGTCGGGCGGTTGCGGTACTCCACGAGGTATCAGGATTCTGTGCCGCGAGACTTCAGATTGTGTAGGTTCTGCCGCGGGGGTGTCAAAGACGAGGTACACACATTGTTTGACTGCACTGGGGAGCAATGCCTGCCGGAGCTGAGGGCTCACTTTTTAACGGCTCTTTCAGTTTGCGATCCGAAGTTGCACGTGCGCTACGGGCAGATCACCAACTACAACTTTCTTTTTACGAGTCTAAAAATGGTAATTTTAGACTCGTTATTTACCCACGGTTTCTCAGCCATCGGGGTCGTTTTTTTTGCGATGACGTTGCCGCTTCGTGCTGGAAAATTTTCCTGTTAAGGGAATTCGATAGTAGCTTACTTCATTCCAGCTTACGATGGTTCAGCCAATGGCTGCTTCTTAGATTGTAACACTCCCTTATTGATCCCATCTTTTGTTGTATCGACCAATTGGCAATGGGAGCACTTCCCCGTCCACGTCGTTTGGCCTACTGCCAAATGTTCGCCTCATTCCAGAATATCGGTGTGAATGTGAATGTGATTTGGCTGGAAAAGACTGAGATCAAACTGGAACTTGGGGCTAGAGATCTACGAAGAGGGTTGTCGTTGCCGCTGTGACGGTTCGACGGCACCCGTTCGACGGGTGCCGTGCCCGTTCCGTCGCAGATTTTGCGCGTCCAAAAACGGCCCGTTGAAAGACGGGCCGTAACGGCAATCCAACGGTACACGGGTGTATCAAAATATTTTGGCTTTAAATCCTGTTCCAAGTGGTCTATTGGCCCACTTTTGTGCACCTTCAACTCATTGCGAGTTTTTCCTACACTGTTGGGACCTAGAACAGTTGTACTGAGGCATGCCGAAACTGCCGTGCCTTCATTCCGCTTTAGGAAAGACCGGATATTTTGACTGAAAAAATTGTTTAGCGCACTAGACAGGTCAATAATGAGCTGAAAGAGCAGTAAGTACCCCAAGGTGGGTTACAGTGCTATAATACATCATGTAGAGCTGACATTTCGTTCAAACAGAACACCCAAACAATATTCAACCTCGTTGACCCGTTGCCACGGCCGGGACGGCCATCCCGTTGACCGTCCCGCACCGTCAGGGCTATAAAATTCGAATCGACGGGCCGTAAAACGACGGCCGTGCCCGTCACGGCAACGGGTGGCAGCCCTAGAGGGTTGAGCGTGGATACGAGCGTGATGCGAACATATTATGATGCGAGGGAGTTGATCATCACTGGCATGATGCGACTCGATCGACGCGCGAGCCCGAGATTTCGCCGAAAATTGTGCGAAAGATCTTATAAAAATGTGTCCGTCTCGTACTCGTCGCAGTCTTAAATTTCTGAGCCTTTTGATTCTGGCTGCACCATATTCCAGCTCCACTGCCGTCCACAGTTCCGGGGCCGTATTTGAGGCGTTGTGTGAGGTTCACTGGACATGGAAGTAAAGGCACGGCGTGAAAGTAACAGGGTAGAAAACGAAGAATCAAGAAAAGTGTATGTACCTACATCCTGACTCCTAAATCGCGGAAAACTTGTCAAGAACTCCGCCGAGTAGCTTCAACGCGGCAATGCGTGAAAGTCGATTGGAAACTCGCAGGGTATCTATAGGTCTGCTCTATGATTTACGGGGCACGGACCGGGGATTTTAAACGCGAGCACGGATCCCAAAGTGAGTACACACACCGCAGACCTATACAGAGCGGCGTGCAGCGTGAAGGTTGATTGATCCATGGTGAATACTTCCAGCGGGGTTAGTCTTACAGATTTGGAGTAGAATGAGCATACCGAAGCCTTAGTACCCCGAAAATGTTAAAGCGACACTGCGATAGTTGAACATTGAACACGGGAAGTTGAAGTTGAACTGACAGCGTGGATCTAATTGAAACTCGTCAGTGACAGAACTAATACGAATGAAAAGGCAGAGAAATAGTATACCTAGGTGCGTGCCTTCATCCGTCACAAGGCAAGTATTACTTCTGCTCGCGGTGATCCCAGATATTGGACTATATGATATATTTCGGGAGCGGCACTTTTGTGCCGCGCATTGAGACTCAAAGAGGCCGGTAAAGCTAACATTACTGTTGAGTATAAATAAAGAATCAAGTAAGTGAGAGTATTAATCCGGGGGAGGGCGATGCATGAAATTTTGAAACATGGTGCCTCATGCCGCCGACGATGATGTGAACTCAAGGGGATGGCATGAGATATCTGTATACACTTGAGCGATGGGGATAAAGGTAGCAGAACGTACCTCGATTAATGCACCACCCTCGGCGAATGTTGCAACCATAATTCTTTGGGTCACAATACTGATTTCAGGCCCTCAGATATTACGCTGGTGTCTATGGTCCGCGATTCGGGCTATTTCTTCTCTTGCTCGGCTCTTAGGCGTATACGGCGATTTGATACATCACCACGCCTCTAATTAGAGCAGAGTCGTGAGGCTACTCTAGTTAGAGGCTGTGATACATATGATGTATCAGCGCAGGGTTGTCGGCTGCCGCGCAGCGCCGCTCTGCGCGATTTCGTGCTCGCCGTTGGCGCACGTTGGCGCTTTTGATGCGTTTCGCATCAGGGGCGCCCGCTCCGCCTAAACTGGGTAATCTGTTGACACATATTAGTATTTGATCTTCGCGATGCCTTCTCCCTCCAGCGCTATGGCTCTAGCCCCTGGATGCTTTGCTGGCTTCGTGGCTTCGTTAGACTGTAACTGAATCTTGCATCCATACTTCTTTTGCTCTCTAGGTCTGAATCCTCCTCGGTAACGTGGCGTAGGCGCCGCGCTTTCAGGTAAGTACTTGGCGGGCCACAAAATTGATTAAAAAATTTCCCTTCTGGCGGATTGCTCTAATCTTATGCTGGCGGTATCTACTGCCTGTCCCTACCTCACACCTCGAAAATGGGGGCTCAAGAGTGCTTCTATGGCTCGCATTCGTCGTCCCCGTTTCCCGCCCTCGTTCCACCGTTCCCGCTCCGTTTGGCTCTCGGCTGTGCCCTATATCACAGAAGAATCATCATATAAATGGTCCCCATCGTCTCCCGCTGTCATTTGGGCCCACGGACGCTGGATGGTTAGATCGCAAATTTAAGCGGTCCCCCTTCCGTGCTTGCGTGGCGCACAGCGCTTCCATTTGGCTCCTTCCCCCCCCCCCTTCACCAAGACCACACTGCGTCGGACTAGGCATCACCGCTCTCCCCGACCCGCCCTTTCACTTCTTACCTCTGACGCGGCTGGGGCCGCGCCAGAAACCGATATTCTGCTGCGGGTATTGAATACCATGGCAAAAGTACGTGTCACCCATCTTCCCATATCCACAATCTCATATTTCGTCGTGCAGCCTGAACCCTGCAGGCTCCAGTAGGTCGAATCTATTTGGCCCTCCGGCCCCCTTTGCTTCGTGCTCGCTGTCCCGCCTCCTCTCCCCGTTTGCAATCCCCCATACCTCTTTATTATACCGCTTCCCACATGCCTTACGCCTCAATCCCGCCCCGTCGACCACCGCTCATCCCCCACCGCCTTCCCACCCGATACCCTGCCTCCCGGCCCGGCGTTCAGGCCTCCCAGCGCGCGGCCTTCGCGATATCGCTACCCATCGATCAGCCGTAGGCGTTTGCTTTCTTTTAACCCTTTTCCGCACCCTGAAACACCCAGGATAGCCATATTATCGCTCTTTACCGCGATCACGTGTTCCCCCGTATTTTGCCGCCACCGCTCTCCACACGCCGATTGAGGACTTGGATGACATCCTTTTAAATAGGTACATGTTCCATATGTTCCTTAATTTACCTAGTGTCCCAATACACCCGCAGAATGCATTACTTACTCTGTTGTTCCCGTTCGGCCGACTCCGGTACAAAATACAGTCTACCCATCGAAGATTGTGTTCCAATACTATCCCAGTATATTTTCCAAGTAGTATACAGTGTATAGGAGTGAATAACAGCGAAATTTATCCTTCCCAAGTCCTTCGATGCGTGAGATGCACGAAATGGGTGATGCCGCTGATTTTGATGGCCACAAAAACTTAATTCCTGTGTCGTCCAGGGCCTCCCAGAGGGTTCTGAAGTAAAGGCTCAAAGTAATCTCTATTAATCCTACAATGAAGAATTTCATATTTGCACCAACACGGAAATTCTGATGCAACATCACATTCCACTTAGCTTGCACTTAGCCCCACAAATTTCACAAGTTTAGCACCTTCAATACCGATGGGTGCTGTGCATGCAGTTAAGCACTTCTCAAGAGCGTGTCCAGAGGTCGAAAGCTTGCATTAGGAATGACTTCGATTCTGCCTGTCAATTTTTTAGTTCAACTGGGCAGTTAATTATAAGGCCAGCCGTCACCGGGCTTTCAGTTCAAAAATCCTTGAGCGCAAAGCACTTTCTTCTTCCTCTCAGTGGTAATATTAAACCACAAAGGCCGGAGGCCAGACTCGTACTGCCATGCGCCAGCAATGGCCCTCAAAGCCCACGTACAACTCGTGTCGACGAAGAAGGGGATCAAGTTGTTCGCGAAGTACGTCTACGATGTTTTTTCTCTGTTCCATGAGTTCCCTCGTTTCTTCCCCGTAGTTTTCCAGCGGGTTCCGTGATAATTCTGCCCCTTCTTGTTCCGTCCTATTGTCCGATGTGTAGGTGCTATCGGTGCCTATGCTCCCTCAGCGATAGGGCCCTTGATGGTTGTAGCATACATTAAGGACAGATGTATGTCGGTACAACACCTGCTTGTTCCTTATAGGGGCCTCTGTAGTGATACACCCTCCTCCTCCTCCTCCTCCTCCTATTTCATGTTGTAGACTTGGACCTAAATCGGTACCAGGAATACTTTTCCTTTGCAACCTTCCACAGCAACAGTGCATCCCAAATCTCTCAGCTTTCGTGGTTCCCCCTGTTATTGCAGCAAACATCTCCTGAACTCTGGGAAGGAGGCAAAGTCCAGACACGACTTCGAAGCCTAGCCCCTGTCGACGAAATTTGTACTGGCTACCAACTAGAGGATCGCGCGACAGTGCTTCATGTTTCTACTGGGTTCCTGCCCATGAGCTTCTCACCGCTGACATACCTAATTTCCGACCGTCCGAAAGCCAATGAATCCGCAAACTCTTACCTTCCTCAATCTGCGAGGTTCAGCCGAACCGAACGATCGTCGCAGAAATCACGGTGTGGGTGTTTTGCGCAGGCAATTCAATATAATGCAACCGCCATAAGAATATTCGTCATTAACACTAAAAACTAGGGGAGAAGATTTCGTTTTCTTCAAAACACAAAGTACCCGTCGGGTCTAGATCTGCAGCCCGTGGATGTTTCCCATACCATAATCAGATCTGAGAACTCGCGTCAATCTCCCCCTGAGAGTGGAACGTGTCCAACTGAGTGATGATTTCCTGAATCTGCGCGAATACTTCGCTTTCGGGCGCTGCTGCTTTTGTGTTTTGTAGGTACGTCCTCAACGTGTCCTGCAAGATTTCTCAGGCCTGAAGGTCATCCAGCCATGTGTAGGGTTTTAACCATCCGCCATCTGCATGAGTATATGGTTGCCAGATTGTAAGAGTTGGAAATGTCCGCAGGAGCGTGATGTCGCCCGCGGCAAACATCTCCTTCACCGCCGTTGCAAATCACAGCTGGTAGTCAGGATGGATTGCTGACCGCGGGACAAAACCTCCCGCAAACTGCATAGTCTGCACTGACCTAAACAGTGAGGGGGTCAAGCAGCATTGCTGAAGAAACTCGGTCAAAGTATTGAGCCCCTCCTCCATATACCTGCGGTATAAACCCACCCTCGTCTCCGTCTCGTCCTGACCAAGCCCTCCACGGGAGAGAACAGTTGTGTAGGGAAAATAGGTTCGCTGAATCGTGAAACCAGATCCACTCCGGCAAGCAGCTCATCTGTTAGACATTGCAGAACAGCTGTCGCAAAAATTGCTTTTGAGTTATGAGCTAGAATAGGGGGATTTCGAACCTTATAGGGAAGGAGGCATGGTTATGGAGTCTTATAAGCGGTTATAAATACCTATAATTGCTTGTAACTCAAAGGACCCCCCCTCTGGTTGCATTCAAAATCCAACATTGGTGATATACACACAGGTTGAGTTGAACCGAGTGTATAAGGTTCGAAATCCCCCTATTCTGGCTTATAAGTCAAAAGCGATTTTTGCGACAGCCCTCTTCGCCAAGAACAGAGGGGGTGAGATATTGATGTTCCGTTCACGAAACAGCTGCAAGAATTGCCTTCCAAATTGAGAGAGGTATCCAATAGGTCATAGAATTTGCGGTGTCATTCCAACACAGCATCCAGGCAACTGTCAACGGCGCAGTCAAGGAATCCTCGCGGCTATTGGGATGCAGATTGTGAAATTGCCAGGAGGTATCTGCCGGTCCGTGAACTTTGAAGAATTGTTTCTGGGAGTTGCCTCTAGTGATGTCGCGGGCCCGGCTCGGCCTGAATGCCCGGGCTTGGGCTCGGCTTGGGCGGGCTCGGGCTTCAAATTCTCCAGGCCCGAGCCCGAGCCCTGGGTGCAGGGCCTGAAGCCCTGAGCCCGGGCTTGGGCCCAGGCTTTCTTGTAGCCAAAGATAAAAAACAGTATGCTAGGGTATATGTTTGGTACATGTATATTATATGGGAGTAGAAGGTACCAAATGTCCCCGTGACTAAGTTGGGGGGTTTTTCGGCTGTTCTGAACATTGAACACCGCTGCAATTCGGTGGGTCAACAGATTGCCGGCATTTATTTGTACCATTCGCCAGTTTAGAGCAGTGACGATCAGCCGAACGACAGGCATAAAGTTCGGCATTTGACGGCACCGAAGCCTCCTGAGCCAAAATGCCGTGAGCGCTTCGCGCCATCGGCACGCTCTTCGCCATATATATCCAGGCCCGGGCTTGCGAGGCCTGGCGGGCCTGGCATTTCTCAAGCCCGAGCCCTGAGCCCGCCCAAGCCTTGTGTCGGGCTTGGCTCGGCTTGACCAAGCCCGGGCCCGGCTCGGCTCGGCCTGAGGGCCTGGGCCGGGCCCGCGACATCACTAGTTGCCTCCAGGTGTTAACTGGGATTGAGCGGAGGGCCCCTGAACTGCGGCTTGTGAGATAGTGTACCACCAAGGGGGTACCGGCATTCCAGAAAAATATATAGGGCCGTTTTTCTTTTTTCCAACTCGACCGCTGGACTAACTAACTAACGTAACGTTCCCACGCACCATATATGGCAATTTATTACGTGTTCAAGTTGCCGGCGAGCCGGAGAATCAGTGCAAACCATCCATATTGAGCTCTTTTCAATGTATGATACCAATTGCAGTATTCAACCCTCCAAAACAACCTCCCAAGACAAGTTTTGATCTTCCGAGAATTATCATCTCTATTACCAAATATGGACTTCGACTCAGGCAACAGGTGCAGATGAGTAAACAGGGCAGTTTGAAGGCGTACAACACCAAGAGACCAAAATCAACTGCCCCAGGGCTGGTCAAACAGCGTTTCCCGGCCAAAAAGTGGCTGTTGAATTATTTTTTTTCCCCGCCTGGCGGCCGGACTAACTAACCGGCCCTTAGTCGCCGGTTTGAATGCCGGTACCCCCTTGTGTACCACCGTCCAGTGCAGTCGGATCCCGGCGGGTCCCAGTAGGGAGTAACGACGAGAACGATGGGACTCGGCGCTACTTAGTGGGACTCGGCTAAGCGTCGCTTAACGTCGCTTAAGGATCTGTCAGTGTGGGACTCGCTCTCCAATAAACACAGAGAGTGGGACTTACGCGTTGCGGCCATCACTAGATCAACATGCCGAGAGCTCCGAACAAGCAGCAAAAAATGAGTTCAACCCCGTTAAAAAATCGGGAGAGCTCCACACAGTGGGCCCCGCGGCGAGCGACAGCACCACGCAGTGGGACTCCGCGGCAAGCGGCAGCCCCGTGCAGTGGTCGGGCTCTGGGGTGGAAAAACCCAGCCGTCCGGGCCGGCGCCCGTAAACAATTTTAAAAAAAGGTGAAAAAGAGAACGAAACGGCCAAAATTCAACTTCTGAGCGTGCCGTCAGGCCAAAGGAAGGGGGTCTGGAGGGAACACTGTTCCCCCCAGTGTACAATAGCATGCATGCCTCAAAACAGCGTTAGCGTGGTGCTGGCCATAATATGATATGAATACGGTTTTGCCGTATCATACTTTATCCCTATCATATTTGTATTCAAGGGGCTGAATATGAATACGATCTGGATATATCCAAATATATTCACTTTATATTCACCGTGACCAAATGACACCAATTCTGGCTAAAAGTAGGTCTCAGGCAAATTTTGTATACCACCCTGAGGTCATTCCAGTCCTTTCCCAAGCTCATTCCCACCCAAATCTTATTTAACCTCGGTTCAACTTCACATCAAAACTAATTGATGGCAACAAGGTGGTTCAAAAGTCAACCAGAACTCGTTGGTTTGAAACGAAATGTCAGTGATATGGGGAACTCAAATGCCCTAAAAAGATTTTTGAGTGGATTACAGCTCTATTATGACCTTTTGGCTGGCAATAAGGGTGAATCACTGTATTCAAATACATTCAGATACGCTGTAGCCGTATTATATTATATCCATATTCTCTTCATCCCTTCTGGAGTGTATTGTATTCATATTAAAGTGAATATGTTCAAAATATATTTTTCTGTATCATATTCTTGGCCAGCACTAGACCGTTCAACTTCAACTTAGCGGAGCCCAGCTGCCGATATTGATCCTTTCATGCCGAATAATGAAATTCAGATCAAAAGTGGGACTCGCTTAATTGTGCGAGTCCCACTCCCACTGTTCTCGTATATACTCGCGAGTAGGAGACTGTCCTGTGAAACACCTGGTCCAACCAAAGCTCGTCTGGGGTGTTGCAGAAACGTTCTAGGTTGCTGTAGACAACTTTGTCTAACTGGAGCTGCACTATGCCAAGAGTCTACTGAGACATTGTGATCCCGGAAGGTGGCAACAGGAGTGCTTGCATGAGCCCAAATTGATATGGGATTGTTTCTGAGCTGCTGCTATTGAGAAGGTACTGTATTTTTACGTTCAAATCGACACGGGGTGTGACGCGTGACCCGTTTTACCTATTCGACAATTCGACAGGGGCCGAAATTTTGCGTGACACCGCAACAAATTTCAACATTCAAATCGAAAAAAAAATTGTTTTTTTTACACCTTTTGAGCAGTTTGGGGACCCGCGTGACAGCTTGGAGGTTCGATAGAGGCCCGAGTGATGCGTGACCTCGACAAAAATTCGACATCGACAGGGGGGTGTGTGACGCGTGACTGTCGATTTGAACGAAAAAATACAGTAATCCAGTAGTATCTGGAGCAGCCAGTCCATTATTATGTTGATTGAGTTGTTCACTACTGAACTGAGTACGTCGGGGGGAAGATCAGAGCCCTCGAATGCTGCTCAATTAACAGCGAAATTGTTTATTTCGGCCAACTGGTACAAGCAGGATTGCATTTGCCCCATGGTCCGAAGGTCCAGTGGTCAATGTTCTCAGACACGGCCTTGAGATGTTTTAAAGCACTGTCACATAGGCCTTTGGATGCACATAGCGTGGCCCAAGCCTGTACACCCTGGGCTGAGAAATAGTGTGGAAAGACCTCTGGATCATTACAGCCATTTGCGGAACTTAGGGCGCGGGTCCTTTTTTTTTTTTTTTTCACACTTTTCAACGAGAATGGTCATTTTGAGCTCAATTCTTGTCCGTTTGCCTTGAGAATATGCTCATTGTGTCCGCAATGAAAATGCGGAGGGCACCACGGTCTTCGTTTTCCCTGATGCGATCATAATTGCCTCATTGGAAAAATGTCGCCCTTTTTGTACAGAACTTGTCGCATCCTCTGTGCTGTGGTCAGATTGACCTATAAATTTGATATGATGTCTTTATGAGTATCATTGAGGGCTGGACGGACCGGGATTTTGAATGTGTGTCTTAGTTCACCGGTATTCTGCATTCTCATAATGTGGGATATCTGAATACCTTGTATACACAGTGTTCGCCTAAAGGGTAAAGGCCTTTAGCGCTAAAGACCTTTAGGAGGCCTTTATAAAGGCCTTTAAATTTTTGGGCCGAGAACTAAAGGCCTTTAGCTGTCATGTCATCACCATGAGTCACACTTATTTTGAACTGGTAGACGACAAATATTGAGCAAGTTTCTGACACCATATACCGTAAAGCTAGCTCTCACTGCGTGGAAAAGACAAATTATTTGGTGGTGTAGGACCAATGTCGTCCGACTGTAAGCGCGTTACAGTCCTTGGTGAACGAAGCACATCGGACCATTGGCACCGGCGGAGGAAGATGAGACACTGATGCAACTGAGGACGAAGTTCGAGATGACAGAGGTATTGAGATAGTAGGCCCTGGAGTCAAATTCCATGCGTGAAAGTAGTACTTCACTGGGTTGAGCGCGATAAAGTTGGCGGTGTTGGACCACGTGGGAAATTGATTAAAGGCCTTTAGCTGCCCTTTAGCTAAAGGCCTTTAGAAATTTCGGACCCCAATTACAGCCATTTGCAGAACTTAGGGCGCGGACTGTTTTTTTTTTTTACCCGCTTTTCAATGATAATCATTATTGTGAGCTCAGTTCTTGTCAGTTTGCCTTGTAAATATGCTCATTGTGTTCGCAATGCAAATGCGGAGGGCACCACGGTCCCCGTTTTTCCTGATGCGATCATAATTGCCTTATTGGGAAAATATCGGCCTTTTTGTATAGAACTTGTCGCATACTCTGTGTTATGGGCAGATTGACCTATAGATTTGAGACAACACACTTGTGAGTATTACGAAGGGCTAGAGATACCGGTATTTTATATATCACATCTATTTCTCATATACAAGGTATTCAGATATCTCTCACCATGAGAATGCAGATTACCGGTGAAATAAAGCACACATTCAAAATACCGGTATCTCTAGCCCTTCGTAATACTCACAAGTGTGTTATCTCAAATCTATAGGTCAATCTGCCCATAACACAGAGTATGCGACAAGTTCTGTACAAAAAGGCCGATATTTTCCCAATAAGGCAATTATGATCGCATCAGGAAAAACGGGGACCGTGGTGCCCTCCGCATTTGCATTGCGAACACAATGAGCATATTTCCAAGGCAAACTGACAAGAACTGAGCTCACAATAATGATTATCATTGAAAAGCGGGGAAAAAAAAAAAAAAAACAGCCCGCGCCCTAAGTTCTGCAAATGGCTGTAAAGGCCTTTAGGGCGAACACTGTGTATACAAGAAATAAATACAATATGAGGAAATACCGGTCCGTCCAGCCCTTCGTAATACTCATAAAGACATCATATCAAATTTATAGGTCAATCTGACCACAGCACACACTAGGGGCAAAGACCCAGGCACATGAAATCATGTGCGATAAACGCACGTCCGTCGCAGATGGACCGGAGATATCAAAGGGCAATGTGACAATTTAACAATGATTCTTTACTGCACAAAGGCAAGACAAAGGGCAGGACCAGCTCAGGGCAGGATTCCCTGCACCTGGGAAACCTCTCCTGCCCTTTGTCTGGCCTTTGTCCAGCCTTTGTCTAAGAAAGAGCAATTGTTGAACCGTGACCTATCCTTTGTATAGTCTTTTGATATCTCCAGTTCATCTGCGTCGAATGTGTGTTTATCGCACATGGCTTCATATGCCCGGGTCTTTGCCCCTAGTGACAGAGGATGCGACAAGTTCTGTACAAAAAGGGCGACATTTTCCCAATAAGGCAATTATGACCGCATCAGGGAAAAGGAAGACCATGGTGCCCTCCGCATTTTCATTGCGGACACAATGAGCATATTCTCAGGGCAAACGGACAAGAATTGAGCTCAAAATGACCATTCTCGTTGAAAAGTGTGAAAAAAAAAAAAAAGGACCCGCACCCTAAGTTCCGCAAAGGGCTGTAACTCCGGATAGCAGCCACATTTGGATGGGCCTTTCTGGAGTTGACAGGCTGCCGAGTGCCCATATCGCCTTGTAACAGGAATTTTTGCGACATTTCGCCACCTCGGCAGGTATGAGATCACGGTAGCAACCTTGCCCGAAGCTGTGAATCCGACTGAGTAGATTGGAGCCCAGATCCTCGATTAAATAGTGTATATGTGTGTCGTAGCGCCGGTGCCTCTCAATGTGCGCCACAATACATCTGGAATGGAATCAATGAAGGGCTCCAGTTTGACACCATCTATTAGTGACCTGAGGGTCCAAATCAAGGCCTTGCCATCCCGCGAAGACTGCTCCTCGGATGGTTGTGGCACCTGACGGAACACATCATCCACCATAGCCCCGTCGGAAGGGAAAGCTGTTGAGATAGAATGGAAAAGGGTCCGGAAGACCCTTCGTAGCTGCCAGAAGCCTCCAGGAGTGGGGTCCGATACGGGCAGTCCGAGTGAAAGAGAGGGAGGAGTGTGAGCGTGGCGTAGACGAGAATGATTGTAGCCAAGATCACGGCGGCAATGACAATATTAATTGGGAAGAGGAATGCCACAAGACCGGCAAAGAAGAAAAGTAGGGATGCGTGTAGGAGGAGAGGGACAACTTCGACAACGGCGGTTAAGCCGGCGGAAAATAGATCAGCCTACAAGCCATTAGCAGGAAATTGAATGATGTCGGAGACCTTTTACGAATATCAACATGCCCTTCATGTCACTTTTCCAGCTTTCCACAAAGCCCTTGTCATATTTTTCGGCCTCCGAGACATACTAAGTGTGGTATGGATTTCAGTTTCCACCGGTTGAGGGGTTCGAATTTTTCACCACAATTTACGGTGAAAAATGTCGTTTATTTTTCAGACATTTTTCACCAAAGAAATAGGTGGAAAATTCATATATTTTTCACCACCTTTTGCTTTTCTTTTGAATTTTTCACCTCGACCTCGAAAAATGCTGAAAATAATTTGAGTTTTACCTACTTTTTCAGTGAAAAATGTGTAAAAAACGAACGACATTTCCCACCTTAAATTGGGCTAAAAAACTTGAATCTCCCAGCCAGTGTTCAGTCCTCAGTTAAGCAAATGGAAAGGAGAACAAAATGGATGACACACGGAGGATCCAGGTCTTCCAGAAGGTGTTAGTATTGTGAACATGAATCTGAGTCATCTGGAACAAGGCTATTTGATTTTGACCATATGTGAAGGCTCCGACACAACTTAAAAGGCAAGATATACATTGAGATAAATGTCTATAGTTTATGATGTAAACTTTGGCTTGTCACTGCACTTGACCCAGTCACTACCATGAACAAACTTTGTGAGGTCAAGTGTTGACACTCCAGCTGGAGCAATAACAAGTGAGGCTGGGGGGCCGCAAAAGTGATTACGTAGTCATCCTGGAACCCATATAACACGGTGTGACTTATCCATCCATCTTTAAACATGGTTGAAGGTGTGACCTGAGCCATTGAGCAACCAGCAAACAAGGAGTGGAAGAGCTTACCATTTGTGAAATGGGGAGATTCTCATCAAGAACAGACAAGCTACTGAAACGATGTTTGCCAGTAACTATGCTGTTATCCAAGTTCCAGATCCGGATGCTACTGTCATATGACCCTGAAACAACCCGTCTCCCATCCGGGGAGAAAGCAATTGATGTTACCCAGTCTTCGTGGCCAATCAGTGGTTTACCGACTGCTGCCCCAGTCTCTGAGTCCCAGACCCTGATAGTTCCGTCAAATGAACTGGAAACAATCAGCCTCCCATCGGGGGAGAAGGCAACTGACCTCACGGAGTCGCTGTGGCCAGTCAGGGCTGCACCAACTGCTGCCCCAGTCACTGTATCCCAGAGTTGGACAGTTCTGTCATTTGAACCAGAAACAATCTGCCTTCCATCCGGGGAGAAGGCAACACTCCGAACTGAATCACCACCGACCAGTGGGGCACCAAGTGCTGCTCCAGTGGCCGAGTCCCAGATTCGGATGGTGTTGTCATTTGAACTTGAAACAATCTGTGTGCCATCAGGGGAGAAGGCAACTGACGAGACCGTGTTACTGTGGCCGGTCAGCGGTGCAACAACTGCTGTCCGAGTCTCCAAGTCCCAGATCAGAATGGTGTTGTCCGCCGAGCCGGAGACAATCTGTCACCCATCTGGGGAGAAGGCAACCGACATCACGGCGTCGCTGTGGCCCGTCAGTGGTGCACCAGACTCTACCCTAGTCTCCACATCCCAGGTCCAGATAGTTCTGTCATTTGAGCCAGAAAGAATCAGTTTCCCATTTGGAGAGAAGGCAACAGATAACACCGCGTCACTGTGGCCTGTCAGGACTGCACCATCTGCTGCCCCAGTTACTGAGTCCCAGAGCGTGATAGTTTTGTCTTTTGAACCTGAGGCAAACTGCTTCCCATCTGGCGAGAATGCAACGGACCAAACTGCGTGTGTGTGGCGGATCACTGGGAGTCCGATAGCTCCATCAATCTCTGAGTCCCAGATTCGGATAGTGTTGTCACCTGAACCTGAAACAATCTGTGTTCCATCGGGGGAGAAGGCAACTGACAAGACCGTGCTACTGTGGCCCGTCCGTGGTGCACCGACTTCTACACCAGTCGTTGAGTCCCAAGTCAGGACGGTTCGATCATTCGAGCTGGAGACAAACTGCTTTCCATCTGGGGAGAAGGCAACCGATAGAACTGCGCAGCTATGGCCAGTCAGTGCTGGACCAACTGCTTTTCTCATCCTCCAGTCCCAAATCTGGATAATTCCGTCCTTGTGTGAACCTGAAACTATCTGGCTTCCATCTGGGGATAGAGCCAATGTCTCCAGCCAGTCTTTGTGCCCAATCAGTGGTTCACCGTCGGCCACCCGAGTCTCTGAGTCCCAGATCCGTATAGTTCCATCATAAGAGCCCGAAACAATCTGCTTCCCATTTGGGGAGAAGGCAACAGAGGACACAGGGGCTGTGTGGCCAGTCAGTGGTACACCAACTGCTGCCCCGAGCTCAGGGTCCCATAACCAAACAGTACCATCAAGCGAGCCTGAGACAATCTGTCTCCCATCTGGGGAAAGGTCAACCGACCTCACTGAGTTGCTGTGGCCGGTGAGTGGTGTGCCGACTGCTGCTCCAGTCTCTGAGTCCCAAATCCGGACAGTTCTGTCAAATGATCCAGAAATAATCTGCCTCCCATCGGGGGAGAAGGCAGCTGATGTCACTATGTCACTGTGGCCCATCAGTGGTGCACCAACTGCTGTCCCAGTCTTTGAATCCCAGATCCGGATTGTTTTATCACCTGAGCCTGAGACAATCTGTCTCCCATCTGGGGAGAAAGCAACTGACCAAACTTCCTTTTCATGCCCAGCCAATATCTTCTGGAGACTTGGCCAGCTACCCTGAGGTGAACTATACTTGAGGACACCTAACAGCCTAGGCCCAAAATTTTGGTGTACTAGAGATTTCTTGGGTGCAAGAGGCAAGGCCGAAATATAAATGTGTGGTGTGCTTTGAGCTATGACTGGTGCAAAGCAGTCTATGAACCGCTGTGTGTCATGTAACAAGGACTTGAGAGCTTCACTGCTATCCTAACAACTCTGATCAGCATTGCATACATCTTCTAGTAAAGACTCACCTTCAGTAGAGACTTTTGTACCATTTTAAGCATCTCACTGGCACTGTGCATCTGTCCCAGTAGGCTAATCACCTCTAGCCAATAAAGCAGATGCTTCTGGAGCAAGTTCTGGAGCTCATTAAGAATGACCTCTGCCTGCTCAGCTTCGTGAAGATGATTTCCCCAGTATTGGCTAGCATAGCATAGCTCGGGCGACAAATATTTCTTTAAAGAAGTAGCTAGCTCCGGTACCTCCGAATTCAAGAGATGAGAGTCTTTATAGTGACAAATATTGAACCGGAGCTGGCTGCCAAGAACATTGAAACAACCCACTATCAGTGATTGATGGTGAGTTGTGCTCCCAATATTCCAAGGGTGCTTGCCAGACCGAGTGGAGTCAATGAGGTAGTCACTGAAAGATGCATGAAGGACCCGTGCAGTTTGATCATTGGAGCGGTAAATGACACCTCCTAGGTAGGCCAGTACCTTGGATGTGGTACCTGGTGTCGATCCAAGCAATGAATCCATGGTTTTGTCATGCAAAGGTGCTTTGCCAAGGACAATGCAGCCCAGGACCCTACATGCCATCAAAGTAAAGTCATCATCCTGGGTCCACGGACCCGAGTTTTGAAGGGCCAGAGTATACATTTCGTCCAGACGGCTCTCAGCCTTGAATTCCCGAGCAAGTAGTTCCATAAGCTTGTTTTCGGGATCAAAGCCTTGAATAAAGTTGCATGCTATCGTGGCCCAGATGAAAAGGCCCCCTGAACGTGCCACAAGCTTATCTATGGCACTGGCTCCTGGCCATTCATCGATTATGTCATGATCTTCCTGAACTTCCTTGAGCCGTGATTGGATGTACAAGGCAACATCCCCCCCAGGTTCTATACTCAGAGTTCGAGGAGTGATTTTTTGCTGAGCACGTCGGAAGGGACGAGCAATGTCGGTGATTGGACGACTGGTAATGAGAAAGCGAAATTCAGCAGGAAGGGTCGGAAAGTCTGCAGTAATGAGTGATATCAGTGTTGAGCGCCAATCACTATCAGAGCATTCATCTAATGCATCCATGATAATGACCACCGGAGTTTGGATGTGAGGCTGTGCGGAGAGAATTGGGCCTGCAAGTAGTGTTTTGAATTGAGTCCGGATGGGAGCATTCAAGATGTCTGATCTTTCCTCAATCACCGTGCAGAGTGCAGAGTGCAGTGCGGATCTGGCTGTTGAATTGGGCCAATCTGTAGGCAATAGTCTGAAGGACACCTGTGGGATGGCTACTGGCCAGATTGTTCCGGGTGAAGAATATGAATGCACCAAGGTGACCCTGCTCGTACAAGCGCTCAGACAAGGTTGTAGCGATGGAGCTTTTCCCAGAGCCTGCTAGACCAGAGAGCCAGAGAATGTTGCTGCTACCCAATGGTGTGGTCAACCAGTTAAAGATCTCGGTCAAAATGTCTTCCCGAGTCCCGGGCAGGCATCCTGAGCGTAGTGACGCATCATAAGAAATATATGCCAGTTTCTTGAGTGCCTCAGATTGCTTGACTGTGGGGCAAGACTATCAGGGTTTTTCTTCTTCTTGATGCCTTGGTCCAGCACTCACAATCTTTTTGTGCAGGGCCACTGCCGTTATTGAGCATCAGTATTTGGGAGAGGACGGATGAACATACTAATTGTTCACGGTGAAGTGTTCAGTCTCAACATTATAAGACAGCCTGGGACCCTCTCCAGGACCCCCGTCGCCACCTTGTAAGCCACCTCCCCCACCTGGGCCTCCTACACCACCTGGGGAAGATAAGCAATAATGTCTGCTGACCAATTGCCATGCACCGACGATAGATGGTCTGATTGATGGTATGAGCTCGGTGAGACATAGGGCTAGTGAGCATCAATGGGTACTAACTCTGAGTAGAGTGCAGACTGGATCTTGTGGTGCGTGAGACGTGGAGGTGAAAGAACAAGGGCCGACTGACAGCTCACTGACAGCCACAGCCACATGGATCATTTCCTAATTATAGGACACCAAGCTCCGTACTCTCGGTTGGGCACTCACTTGACCAGTAAATGTACACTATTTTTCGAACCTAAATGCTCACAGAAAATCCGATATGTTTCCCAAATCTTCTGGAACCAAAAATCAACCTTTTTGAGCTTGAAACAGCAGAAGAACAACGAGAATTGGCATGTTTGTGCCCCGAACCAGAGAGTTCTTCCGGCCCAAACTGACACCAAACATCCTACATGTTTTGGCAAGTTTAGATACTCGAACATTCTTAAAATTTGAGAGTTAAAGGTGATCCTAAAATCAACCATGTTCGGTTCATTTTTGAGCAGGCTCCAAAGGTTGTGCGGAACAGAATACATGTTTGGAGCCCAAAATCCATCAACCCCAGGAGTGTATTATAGGAGAGTACATACAAGATTAGTAGCATTAGGCATTTGGGGTCTGGCCGAACGCCTATTGATGGGAGCGAACGCCTATTCCCAATCGTGAAATTGATGGCCCATCAATCCTGCTAGATTTGCACAAGTCCCTTCGTGTTTTTTTCATATATCCCTCACCCTGACACTAACGACTAACCCTAACTCCTAACCAGAACCCTAACCACTGACCACTGACCTCTAACCTCTAACCTCTAACCAAAACCCTAACCACTAACCAAAACCACCTAACCCGAACCTAGCCGGCCGCATTCGGCAATTTGCCGAACGCGATCCGTGTCATTGATGGCTAGGCATTCGTTGCCATCAATAGGCGGTCGGGCGTTTTAATTTGAACACCTATTTCTGATTGCTACTAAAGTTGTCGTGCCTCATTATAGGTAGTGTCCCTAATCAAATTAATCTTCACCCATTTCCGGTGTTCGGAAATGCATTACCACCTGAATACGCAGGGTAAAAGATGAGAATGTAGGTTCTGAAAGCCTGCAAGCAGGGTATTCAGATGGTGTTCATATTCCAGGTTGAATTCAGGATTCTCGAGGAATGGTGTCAGGTCTGCTCTAAATTTCGACAACCTTGCATCAGACAACATTCCTGAATAGAATATTTACCAATACTTATCGGTTTGGGTTGAAATTGGTGGAACATCCTTCTCAAGTCCTAGGAACGGATTGGTCTACTTGGAATTTTTGAAAACGGACGGTGAAACGGCGTGTCATTGAATACGCTGCCATCCGGCTGAAATTTGCACTTTTTAGCAATAGTCTGTCTAGACGCTACTAAGTAATAATACAGCCATCTAGACGGGTCAATATACCTACTAGAACTCTGTTCGGTGGTACAAAGGAGAGTCAGAGTGAGCTCCGGCTGCTGACTGTAGTATGAGTACAGTGCTAGGCGCGGTTACAAGCGTTACACTGTGCGAAGTACACATACCAAGGAGGTCTATACGGGGTCTAGTACCTCAGAATGTCAATTACCCTATCAAAGGAACCAACGACTGCACAGGAAAGCCA
Organism: Mycena metata; assembly: GCA_029378385.1. NCBI lineage: Eukaryota > Fungi > Basidiomycota > Agaricomycetes > Agaricales > Mycenaceae > Mycena > Mycena metata. The sequence goes on along the minus strand of JARKIB010000033.1, from coordinate 660,718 downwards.
TAGTCTTCACTAGCAGGGCAAGCAACATGATATAGGGTCTGTCTAGACGAGTCGGCACACTAAGCTACAGGTGTCTAGACGAGCATAGAACGACTCTATAGGTTGTCTAGACGGCAAAGTACCGCGTCTAGACGGTGCAAGGAGCTTAGGGATATAAGGAGGGGTCGCCCTAAAGTGCCCCTCTAGCCAGTCAGGTGACCAACGCGACGCGGTCAGCGTTGGGGCGCCACAAGCACAAACATGACGAAGGGGTTCTTGTTGAGATGTAGCCATGGACGGACGTACATATGTCTAGTCCGTGTGCTATTGGGGTATACGAGCGGATTGGTGAGCAGTCCGGCGTCGGGGGACAGAGTTTTGCAAATTACAAGGTTTGGAAGCTGTCTAGACGACCCGAACTGGCCATATACCCGAACTGGGCCCCCAAGATCGTCATCTATATGACTTTCTGGCAAGCCCAGAGCCAGCATAGACCCGGTTAACCTTCCGAGGATGACCGCATGACCAGAACATCGGCCTGTTTTACTCATCTCTCTTTACCTCATCTCTTTCTCTCAGAATCGTATATAAAGCCACATAAAATACCGCAACAGACCAGTGTATGCCCTGCTCATCGTTACGACGATTCGGGTGTGCTCAGGCCACTTAGCGGAGATTAAAGTACCATCTCTCTCTGTGTAACAGTAGTCTATAAAATCGCAGCGTTGCTTGTTGGATCCAGAACATTTGTGTGAACCTATAAGCAAAGCTTCGCGTTGGGAGGTCGTGAGCGGCGACTGCCTCCACGTATAAATCAGGACCGCATGCACATTAGAAGGCTTGAGAACTGCACTAAGCGTCGCGAAGTGGACTCTAGCAGGGCATCCGCATTGGGTGACCAGGAAACGCCTCGCTAAAACCGACCACGCCCGGCACAGCACTTTGGGAGAACCCTGGGACAACCACCGGTCGTTTAGCTGTGTTGGATAGTACTTTGAGGTCCTTAATAAACTCAAGTGTACGGAAAAGATCTTGGATTCAAAGGAGTCCGAGTCTGCCGCTAGTTCTCGAGAGGCTAGCTGTGCACCAGAGGCCGTCTAGACGAAGCAGCATAGCCCTTGAACGGGATTTTCAGTCCAAATCTACACCTCCTCGCCTAGGCACCTGTACTTCGGTGCGATTCCTAGTAACAATCCTTTATATATAAACCTGCACATCCTTCTCTGGAAGTCTTGTTTAGAAGCCAAGCAGCCAAGCCAACTAGCGTCTAGACGCTGCATTTTGAGACGTTTTGAACGCATAGAACAACTATACGTGCTCTAGACATCAGATCCGCAGTCGCATACTACGCCTCAGGACCCGAACTCATTGAGGAAGACGCGCTACGTCCCCCGTGAGTCAGTTTAGATAGGATTGGGTTGGTTTGTGTGTGTTTTGTGTGTGGTGTGTTAGTTGTTCAGCTAGCCCGCATTCAGAGCTTAGTTTAGCCCATTCCGTAGTCAGCGCATCTTGCCCGTTTCAACGGTAACCAAGTTTTTTAGGGCAAAAACCAATGTTGTTGCCAAGTTCCATAACCTCGGCAGTGGTTTTATCGTGGTTGCCCCCGCAGATTTTACCCTGGAGGACTGAATGTCAATAGTATCTCAGGTTGTACACGGTTATAAGTGTCGGAAACAGTCCCCCCTTGCAGCGAAAAGAATCGGGATATGGGAAGGTATCCTACGAAAGATAGCAATGGGCTCCCCAAAGATCGGCCTCGAAATACCAGGTCATATGTATTCCTTGACGTTGCCGTGCATTGGACGTGCACAAACTGCAAATGCAAAGATATATGTACGAATCGCGACGATATCGGCGGCGCGGAAAGAAAAGATCATGATCAGAGGTTTTTCTGCATTGAACTCGGGAGTCGAGACTAAATCTTGAGTTCAGCGAGCATATTTAGGCGAGCGTTTCAGATTTAGGCCAGCAGGGCGCCCTGAAGCATCCATGGTGAGAGACGAGCCAGCCTTTCTCTTCACCTTATCACGTTCTCACGTTCAGAATACATATCCAACCGATAACGGGAACAGTAAAGTCATTGGCACCGAGAAATCCACGACACGATTCGTAGCCTAAACAAAGCTGTTTTATAATTTTCTACTTTTAATTTTGCTGAAAATCCCCAGTAATAGATGAAACAAAGAAGACATTGACTCCAGACATGCCGTTGGTCCTGATTGAGTATATCCTAGGCTTGTCGGATTAGGTGGGCTGCCACTCGCAAGAGAGTGAGGTAATTGATTTGTCGCTGTAAATTTCACTTTGAGACTTCGGAAGAAAATGTCTCAAAAAGGACACATACAAGATTCCAGTCAAGGCGATGAAGTCTCCTCTTGGCGCGTCCGAAATCCCAGTGCCAGTGCATCCTGCGTTTCTGCAATAAGGCGTGAAGATGAGACGGCAGAGTGAGCACTGGTGGGACACACATGAATAAGTTGCAGCTTGTATCAGTGGCAACAAAGAAGCTCTGAGCCATGTCGTTGAAAAATGTGTCCCTTAGGGTCAGGTCGACGCAAAAGAAGAAGCCTATATCAAAGGTCCCGGGGTTATAAGCGGTTCCGGAGGGCCCTGTATCGTTCTATCATTTTTCATAAAGTTGCAAACTCTTCCGCGACCAGAACTTTGGCCATTTACTCACCCATAGAAAAAGTCCTCTCGAGAAGACCTGAGGGACCGGGGTGTTCAAGCCGGCAAGACCCTAGGAAGGCATTAGTCAAACTGCATTGCATATGAGCAGCTCACTGAGAAAGTATGCATACCTCTGGTGGCCCTGGGATGACCTTTAGAAGGCCGGCGGCAAGTGCTTCCTCTCCCGTCCAAAGCTTGACATCAGACGGAGGAGTAGGCGTAGCCGCGCAAACGGTGGCAAGGATAAGGAGCCAAAATGATATGAAGAACATTGTGAAGCGGGTTCAAGTTCAGGGTGGAGGTATTGTACAACTCCACTGAGAATCAGCAAGCTTCGTGAGTCCTTTTATATCATGGAATGGTAGTAGAGGGATATGCCCCTTCCGGAACTAAAGTTGAGTACTAGTGTCTGTGTACTAGGGCCGAGGTACGAATCACAGAAGACCCAGGGAACCGACGTCGTGAACTTGAAGCACTTGAGAATCAGATGTGGGGACAGTTCCGAGCGCACTATGCACACCAGGATTTGTATTGTATCGTGGCTTGCAAGACCAAAGTTGGATACGGAAGACACTGCCGATTCGCTAATCACAGAAGAACCTGGGGGACCGACCTCGTGCAAATTGAAGCACTTGAGGATCAGATTTGGGGACAAGTGTTCCCGGCGCACCATACAGGCCGAGGTTTGTATTGTGCAGTTGGCTTGCGAACGTTGGACGTAAAAGGCATTGACGATTTCTGTCTGCATCATTCAATTACGACGCTCAGGAATCGACGAAATCTTGACGACCCGCGGCGAGGAGAAGTTAGAACATGGTAATCGGTGGGAGAAAATTCTTCGCGGCAGACCGTGCGAGGTTGAAAAACGCTTCCTCAACTATAGATTTCGAAGTTCGGAACCCTGCACGTGAACATCTCGGAGATATAACGGTCCAAGTGAAACTGCCTCCGTGTGCTGCTGGAATGCTACGTTGTAAGTCGAGACTAAAGTAAGTCAGACTCAGCATTGAAACAACGTCTGAGGTGAATACAGGATTTGAGCAGTATAAATACAAAGTATACAGCTATCCAGAAGTGTAGACCAGTGAGAGATAATACCCGAGAAGTAAACAGGCAATGCTGTTGTACCGGAAAAGATTGCACGGGAGAAGATCAAGAGAAGATGAACACTCACGTTCCGGTTGCCGTATTCAACAGCTAACTCAACATGCTAGACTGTTTCAAGGATGCGAAGGTTGAGAGATAAATCAACGACGGAGTCCCCGGGGAATGTATCCACTGACCGTCTCTTCAACCGATTGGAAATGTAAGATAATCGAGACTTGAATATCTGTGGCGGTTGAGCGGATCGAAGAAGCAATGGCCAGGTCCAAGCTGTCAATGAGTACCCCTGAATATTTATATGTTCAGGACCCCCCGATAATCATGGATGATTATGAGGCGCCAAGACTTATAGTGTTCCGGACTTAAAGAGGATCGAAGAAGCCAATGCTAGGCCAAGTTGTCAGTCAGTATTTTAATCTTTATAGGTTGCGAACCTCCAATAGTCATGCAGCAGCCAATATTGCACTCGCGAACTTGCAAGGGAAATGTAACACGCGAACCTCAGACAGGCGCTGCGAAGCTACAATCGCAGCCACGGCCGAGGTAAGCACTTGCTGCTCTTCGAGTTCCATTTTCTCACTCACTCGTTTGTGATCGCAGCCGCCCGTCGCTAATGGAGCACAAAAAGCACGGCATCGGCGGGCTTGGGTGACTCTGCGCACTCCCACATGAATATCGTTTCTTCTCTGTTGCCGTGCGGCGGCCGGGCCCGTGCCGGCTCGGTTTACGGTGTTTGTGGTGGCCTAAAAAGTAAATGTAAATACACCCAAAAAGGAAAGAGAAAGGCAAGGATTACTGTACATACTTGTGCTTTAGGGCCATTGCATGCGCATGGCAGAACGAGTCTTTTATTATTATTCTTACTCTTGTCATATACTGTGGTAATGCCTGGTCTGTTGGATCATCGGAAGGCTTCATTCACACCTCCATCATGGCCAACAAGAAAGGCGGCGCGCGCGCGTCCGTCAAGCCCGCCGGCCCGTCCCTCAAGCCTAGACCTTCCCATATCAGCCTCGAGGCCCTGGACGCCTTCTTAGAGTCCCAGGCTGTCGCGGTGTTTCCCGATGCGGAACCGGTTGTGCCACGCCGCTCGGCTCGTCGCGCCAAAGTTCCGTCCTCTCCCACCCCAACCCTACCTCTAAATGCGTCCCTGGTCAGCCCGCCCCACTCGCCCAGCCAGAAGAGCCCGATACACAAGTCGAAAGAACATAGAATCGCCCCCCAAATCCAGATCACCGCCCGAGTCGGAACTGGCACCTCTGCTCGATCTGCTGATGTCTATACCGAATCGACCGCACTTGGAACCCCCCAAAAGGTTACGACGGACCAGCGCGCAGGCCAAGATGGTAGCGGCTCCCGTCCAAGGCGAGGGGGGACAGTCACGGAGCAAGTGCTGTCTCCACCTTGTGGTGACAGGCAAGTGCCCGTGCCCGTCCCTCCTGTAGCCTTTACTGTTCCATCTGCTACAGAAGCTGCTCCCACTCAATCCAAGGAAAAACAAGCAGCCTTCCTGGACCTCAAGGAACGCGCCATCGCCGCTGGATCCATTGAAGACATTGCCTCCACTTTCCGTGCTCTCGTCACCCTTATGCACGACTATCGGAAGAGTGCGCCAACGGCGGCATGTTTCGAAGCTCTTCACGCGATTCAGGGTCGCCTCGACGCCCCGCACGAGTTCCCGCGCGACGCTGAGTCCCCCGAGTCATACAGCGCTATCCTAACTAAAGCTGTCTCCGTCCCCATCCAACTCATGTCCGCACAACTCCAGGCCCAGCATAAAGCGCTTCAGTCCCTTACCAAATCGATCGACTCGTCCAAAACCCCCCGCCCCGAATCGTACGCCACTGCTGCCGCTCCCGGTCCACCCCCACAACCTGCTCCAAAGCCCGTTCCTATCACGAGCACCCCCGACGAGCGCATCCTTCTACGCTGTGATGGCGAAGCACCCCCGACCTTCCTGCGTCCGTATCGCGAACTTGTCGCCCACGCAAACTCCATCCTTACTCCGCTCAACCTCCCAAGCATCACCTGCGCCTCGCGGACGAAGGATGGCGGCGTATTTCTGGTGCCTGAATCTAAGGAAGCTGTACAATCCCTCGTTGACGCGTGGACTCGATGGGGTCCAGAAGCCTTTCCTGGAGCGAGGATCGTGCCGCCAGCAACCTACTCCCACATCCAGCTCGACGGTATCGTCCACGCCGCCGCCCCCGACCTGGATGTCTTGGCCAAGGAGCTTTCGGACCGTTACCCCGAACTGGGCCCTGTGGTAGGATCGCCGACGTGGGTTAATAACCCCCCCAGCGAAGCACAGATCTCCGCTACGCTGAGCGCGGGACGCAAACCGCGCACTGCTGGATCTATCTTTGTACGCTTGGTGTCGCGCGACAAGGTGGATCAAGCGGTATCACTGGGTCGCCTGCGTCTTGCTGGGTCGGCTCCTACTGTCTCGCGCGGATTCCCCCACCTCCGTATAACTCAATGCTGGGGCTGCTTCAAATTTGGCCACATTCGGGCTCGCTGCTCGGTGAAAGAAGCTAAATGTGCAGGCTGCGGGGATAAAGCCCACGGGACGGTTTGCGCCAATACGCCTCACTGCCTCAACTGCGGGGGTAATCATCGCGCTGACGCTTTTTCGTGCCCAGATCGGAAAGTTAAAGTACAAGCCCTCCGCCAGCGCGCCATCGAGTTAACCGCTTACCTCAACTCCGTCTCTACTGTCCCACCCCCTACCATTCCTACTCCTGCGCCGTCGAGGCTGCACGAAAGTATCTGATGATCAACATGGTACAGATCAACTCGTGGAAGTCCCGGAACCCGTTGGATATCCTAACGAGCGACGGCGACTTCGACATCATTTGCGTTCAAGAACCACACCATAATGAAGCCCTCAATGCCCGCGATTTCCCCGACTACGCCCTCATTTACCCCGACGCCCACGAAAAACACCGTGTCTCTGTATTCGTCAAACTCGCTTCAATCCATCCCTCCTGCATCTGCCCTCGACCTGATCTCTCCCAGGACGGCGACATCCTCGTTATTGAGTTCACCTTCGGCTCTATCAAAATTACGCTGATTAACTTATATAACGACTGTGTTACACGCGCAGGCGTCAAATCACTTCGGTTTGCCCTGCCCCGTCTGGATCCTCGCTCCAAAATCCTCGTAGCCCTTGATTCCAACTCCCACCACCCCCATTGGGACCTTCTCACCAAGACCCCTACTCGCGAAGAAGACTTCGAACTCCATGATACCTTCATCACCAACGGACTCGTCCTCGTCACCCCACCCGACATACCGACACACACTTCCGGCAACGTGATCGACCTGGGCTTTTGCTCCACCTCTCTCTTCATGGCGATCACCGCGACGGTCGACCCCTCCCTCTGCGTTGGTAGCGATCACCTGCCCATCATCTACACGCTCGACTTTGAGGTCAAGATCTCTAAATCCATCAAGTTTAATTCAGACAAGATGGACCTCGATTCTTACCTCGGTACACTACGTGAGCTCCTCAACGATAAACCCTTGCCCGTAATCTCCACACCGGAAGAACTTGATGACGCTGTGGATTTCCTGAACATAGTAATCCTAACCGCCATGGAGAACTCGACCCCGCACCACACGCCATCATCCATGTCCAAACGCTGGTGGTCCCCGTCACTTACCCGGCTCCGCAAAGCGATGAGGCGTTCCAGGCGCATTTATCAGCACACCCGTGTTCCGTCTGCACGCGCAAACTGGCTATCGGCCCGACGGGAATTTTACCGCGCCATCACCAACGCTAAACACGATATATTGGCGACATACCTGCGTGAACTACAGCACATTGACGTCTACAAGGCCTTAAAGCGAATCAAGGAGCGCAGATCCGCAGTTTTCCCCGCTATCCGCAACCCCTCGACTGGTGACATCATCATCTCCCACCAAGATCGAGGTTACCTGCTCGGTCGTACATGGTTTGGAAGCAAGGCCATTGACGTGTTGAATGATGCCATAGCGCTGTCCCCAGATGTGCCTCCGGCCACGCGCGCAGACCAGACTGGTAGCGGCGCCCGGACTTCGCGAGGGGAGGCAGTTGTTGAGCTGCCTCCGCCTCTGGGCGTGAGGCAAGTTTTTGCTTCTGCTTCCCCCAACACATCTGAAGCACCCATCGTTTCTGCAGAGTTACCTCCTGCACACCCAGCACCGAGTATTTATGGATCCCCAGAAGTGCCTCCGGATACGCGCACAGACCAATCTGGTAGCGGCGCCCGGACTTCGCGAGGGGAGGCAGTTGCTGAGCTGTCTCCGCCTCTCGGCGCGAGGCACGTTTCCACTTCTGTCTCCCCTACCACTTCTGAAGCACCACCTGAGCCTACAGACCCTATCACCCTCGCGGAGAACATCACCATCACCAACGAGCGCCCATTCTTCCCTGTCACGGATTCCGAAATTGACAAGGTCGTACTCTCCTCTCCACCGTGGAGGGCTCCCGATCGCTTTGGTATCCAGATGGGTCATATTCATCGCGGCTACTCTGTGTTGGGTGACTGGATCCGCCCCATATTCAGATCGTCGGTCGAACTCGGTCACAAGCCAACCCCCTTCAAGTCGAACACGGCAACAACGGTCCATAAAATGGGGAAGAAGGACAAGACCTCGCCTAAAGCATGGCGCCCCGTTGAGAATTTTGCCCATATCCTTGTGAAACCGCTGGAACGTCTCATTTGCGACCGGATCTCGTTTGAAGCTGAGTATTTCGGTTTCCTCGATGAAGCACAATACGGCGGCAGGCCTGGTCACAGCACACAGCAGGCCGTTGACGGTTATATCCACCGTGTCAGATCGCAGATGGATGCTGGTAACACGGTGTCTACCCTTTTCTATGACCTGAGTGGGGCGTACAATCGTCTCTCGCACGATGTCGTCGTACGCGAGATGGCGGCACTAGGCTATCCTCAGCAGCATATCCAATGGGTTGCTTCCTTCCTCCACCACCATCGCGTAACTGTCGTCATTGACGGAGTGCACACCGCTACCTTCTTGTGCAACGTCGAAGGTGCCCCGCAGGGCTCAGCACTTTCCGTGATCGTCTTCGGCCTCGGCATAAACCGCTTACTCCGGCGACTGAAGCTCATCAATGTTTCCATCAGCTGGCGATACGGTTTCGTTGACGACACTAACTTCAGTACCGCCAGCAAGTCCCCCTCCCTCAATGTCCTCACCCTCAACCAGGCGGCGGAAGTTGCGGTACAATGGGCGGAAGACGACGAGGCTACGTTTGAAAAAACAAAAACTGAACTCATTCATCACTCACCGGGACGTTCAGATCTGTCCCACTACTGCATCACCTTCGACGGAGAAACTATCCAACCCTCGGCGTCCGTGAAATGGTTAGGTGTTTGGCTCGACCCGAAGCTCTCCGGCGACCTCCACATCAAAACCCGCTCAGGTTCGGCAGCCAGGGCTCTCAACGCCGCCATGGCGCTCACTCACGCAACGTGGGGGATGAAGCCTATCTTGATTCGTGATCTTGCGCGTGTGGCGGTGTTCCCTCGGGCCGATTACGGCGTCAGCTGCTTCTTTCCGCTCCCGTCATCCTCTTTCAAACCGCTCGAACGCGTTAACAAGACCGTAGCGCGCTGCATCACGGGGGGTTATCACACGGCGTCCCTCTCAGCGCTCGAGAAGGAAGCCACCATTCTCCCTGTTGCGCTACGTCTTGAGTCCCAACTCCTACACCGCCTAGCTCAATATCTCACGTTGCCAGATTCGCACGGGATCACCCAGCTGATGCACGAAGCTGTACTCAGCACACCCAAGTACACCCATCGCGCTTCGGCCCTCCACTACGTCGAGCGCCTCCCTCTGGTTCGCTGGCCGACTCTGGCTCCACCTCGTGGCGCACGCATTCGTCCTCGCCGGACCCGCTCCCCCAACGATGTTACGACGGTTCCGCGTGCAGACCCAGAGGGTAGCGGCGCCCGTGGAAGGCGAGGGGGGGCAGTTGAAGAGCTGCCTCCGCCTCTGCGCGGCAGGCAAGTACAATCAACTGTCCCTCCCGTAACATCTGAGGCTTTCGTCCCTCCAGTTGACCTGCGCCTGGGCCTGGAGGTCATCTTACCAACATACGCCCCACCATGGTCCACGCCACTGCCCATCAGCATGCACATACCATCCAAGGATGACGCCATCGCAGCCCTCGACACTCACCTCGCCGACCACATCGATTCCTCGGAGGTCTGGTACACGGACGGCTCTCTCCTCGAAGGTCTAGCAGGCGGAGCTGCGGTTTTAGTGGCAGGATCGCGCGTACTGGAACGCATCCTTGTCCCACTGGGTGAAGGGCAGGTTGCGGAAGGCGAAATGGAAGAGTTGCTACGCGCAGCTGAACGCGCGCTCAGCAGGGACGCCGACAGGGTGCTTATTGTCTCCGATTCGCAGGCTGGCCTTCGTGGCATTCTCTCTACGACGCCGCGTGCCGGGCAATCCCGTGCCATCGCCTTTGACGTACTCATCCGCGAAGCCATGGACCGCCTCCCTAGTCTGCGCATCACAACACTCTGGACTCCCGCCCACATTGGCACGACAGGCAATGAGTTTGCGGACGATGCAGCAAAAGCCGCCACCCGCCTCCCACCGTCTCAGTCCCTCGCCATCTCCCTCACCTCGTGTAAATGTTGTATCGACCTCTCCATCCTCGAGAAGTGGGGAATCATGTGGAAATTCTCATCCACCGGCCGCGGGCTGCGCGAAATCGACAACTCGCCACCCTCCCTTATCCTCCGGTCGCCATACACCTCCTCGGCGTCCCGGGCTGATATCTCCCTCATGTCGCGCCTACATACCGACTTCTCCGCTCTCAATGCGCACCGCTTCCGATGCCGCCTCGCCCCGTCACCATCGTGCGACGCCTGCGGAGCCGCGTATGAAACCCGTGCGCATTTTCTACTGCACTGCCCTGCGTGGGAGCACTTACGTCCCCCGCTTCAGCATGCATCATATGGCGCCGGTCTTCTGGGAGCTGTCGACATTCGATCCCTCCTCACCAACCCCAAGTTACTCAAAGCCACGGTCCGTTTTATCACCGATACATGTAGATTTAACTAAGCTCTTCCTCTTCCTCTTTCTCTCCTCTCCCTCCCTTTACAATACTCCCGAGACTTAATCCCGCCATCCTGCAGAACACCAACATGCGACGTCCCCACCCACATTTGCATACGACGCACTACATACAGTCTTACCTACCATGCCCTATTTCCCATCCCGTGTCCAATCTTTTCCTCTCTCTCTCTCATTTAGATAAACAAGCACCGTAGAATACCCATATAGCCACTCAAAACCCCTACCTACTTTGCGTAGAGTACTGCCGCGTAACCTTCGGGTCAGGTACGGCGTTACATAGAAATTAGAATAGAATAGAATAGAATAGATCTATCAACTTCGGATAAAACGTGGCGAGGCCGACCCGACCCGATGCCACGTTGTACAGGAGGATTCAGCCCGAGGGGGCTTCCAGAAGTGTGGATAAAACATCTAATCATATCCAAGCAGAGTTGAAAAGCCAGCGGAGGAGCCAGCGGGCAAGGGCAGCGAGTGCGGTGGAGGAAATCCTAACAAGCCCAGTTTGGATGAGGCGGAGTGCGTTGGTGCGCAAGCCATCAAAGGCGCCAAGGCGCGCCAACGGTGGGCGCGAATATGCGCGGGCAACGGCACTGCTGCAGGTAAGAAGCTGTGTTGATGTATCAGGCCCTAGGATTTCATACATCACACATCTCCGCTCCTCTTGTATCAGAGTGCCGTATACGCCTGGTGTCATCTAAAATTCAACCACTGGCCCGACCGTTGAACTTGGACACATACATTTGGCCTTCACCCAATGCTCGCTCGGTCGGCGCTCGCGCGCCGACCAGCTCTCATTGGGAAAGAAAGGACCTGAAAGCTTGCCTAACTATTTTGTGGGTGTGGTTTGTCATCGCAGTTCAAGATTGAACTTTGAACTTGAATGGTTGAACACCGGCGGGGTGTGCTGTCTTAACCAAGGATTTTGAGCCGCCTAGACCCTGTAAAGTGTTCTCTTATCTGGGGGATTGGCGGACAATGATTATTTCGGCCTCCGAAATCACGACATCTACTCACCATTTACAGGTCAGATGCTAAGTCATTCCAGGTCAGAAACCCACCGGAGTCAGATGCGCGGTCAACTTCAGTCTCAACTGGAAATCGGCTAAAGTCACACGAACATAAGCGGAGACAAGACCAGAGGACATCATATAATAATTGGTTACTGAGAACTGAGATCGGACACCGGAAGAAAGGGGGAGCCGAAGAAGACAGCAAATGGGTGTTGACAAATCGAGCGACAGTGTGATAAAGTACACTAGGCAAGTCGTGGGCGATCCGGAACTCGAACACAAAAGGAAGTGTAGGTGATGGCATCACCCATCTATCAGATGAACACGGAGGACAGGGGTTGCACCCAAAACAGCAGACAATGGAAAACGGACTGGCGTAGTGTAATGAATATGACCAGGATTACTATAAAAGTGACAAAAAACTCACGCAAATTCCCTTAACAAGTAGTAAGTCCACCACAGTGCCTTGACGTCACTACACAAAAACCACACAGGTTGGCGGTAAACTCGGTAATAAAAACGATTCTAAAATTGGCATTTTAAGACTCGTAACTTGTAGGGGAGCAACTGGCTGAGGACCGTGACACTGCTGTTGCCTCTTCTTCAGGCAACAGATGCCCCCGTGAGCGTGACGGTTGCTTAAGGAGGCAACAAACAATATTTTTTGGTGGGCATCTACCTGAGTATTACAGCAGTTTAAACTTGTTGTGTGCTTTCAGATCACTAAATTGCTGGTTCCCACTGGGTGGGAGATTCAAGCTTTTCAGCATAATTTATGGTGAAAAATGTCGTTCGTTTTTCAGACATTTTTCACCGAAAAAGTGGGTGAAAAACTCAAATCATTTTCACCATTTTTTTGAGCTCGAGGTAAAAACTTCAAAATAAAGGGAAAACATGGTGAAAAAGGTTTGAATTTTCCACCTACTTTTTCGGTAAAAAATGTCTGAAAAACGAACGACATTTTTCACCGTAAATTGTGCTGAAAAACTTGAATCTCCCAACCAGTGTCCCCCTCATTTCAACTACTTTCTATTCTTTGAAAAACTTCCCAGAATTTTTTTATGCTATGTCACGATAATTTCAAGGCAACAAGCCTCGTCATGACCGTGACCTGCCAGAAAAGAGGCAACGCAACGGAGGGGGCACAGGTATGTTGTTATGTCGCTGAGCCAAGAGGGAAGGAGTATAAGGAATATCTGATTATATGACCAGAGCCAGACCAAGCCGATACTCGGAGATGAACAGATGTCTAGATCAGCCCTTCTCGGAACACCACAACTCAGCAAGGGTGACCGATTGACTGGCCTCGGGCTGCGAGATGGGAATGTGTCCGATACCGAAGTTCAAGCAGTACTAGCTCGAAGACGGTGACAGAACACAGATAGCCTAGACCGGAGATGCAAGTGCAGTTACTGGTGTTGTTGGTTAGTTCTCCGGCGTAGGTCCGGAACGGACCGGAGCGATGACGAGCCGGAGCGGACCAGAGGCATATCCAAGAAGCAGGAGACAACCTGGAGTCGTACCGCAGTTGTTAGTATGGCCGAGCGAGAACTCCGGGGACGTGACCGAAGGTTCCGGAGACGTGACCGAAGACCGGAGGTGACCGGAGTCCCGGAGAGAACCAGCGGGAGACGGGAGCAAGGCCATAACGAGGGAGACGTCAAGAGGCAATGAACAAGAGCCTCAGGAGACGACGGAGACAATTGGCAACAGTCCATGAAGAGGGAACATGGAAACTACGTTAATTTTCCGGATAGTTTACAGGAAGTAAAGTACCGGTATAAATACTAGAGTCAGGTAATTAGTACAGAAGGAAATAAGTAACATGAGGCAATGATAAGTAACATGAGGCAGAGTATGCCATATGGAAGAAGAGACTACCTTGCGGCAGAATAGGTCAAGTGAGTATGAAGAACAATAGCAAGTGAATAAAGAAGAAAGGCAAAGCATATGGTTAGATAGATAGATAGATGGATAGAAGAATGATAAGATGATAATGTGAAGATACCTGCCTTGAGGCAGATGAAGAAGCGATGTGGAATGATGGAAGTGTGATGAGAAGGTGCAGCATGTGAGAAGACAATAAGGAGAAGTGATGTGGGTGTTGAAACAATAGAAGAGAAGTGATAAGGAACGGATAAATGGATAAGGAGTGAATAGGCATGATACCGCATGATCCAGACAAGAGTCCGATGTCTCCGGTGACTCCGAATTCCGGAGAGATGTCCGAAGCGACCGGAGCATGAGCGGGAGTGTAGGAGCATAGGCGAATGAGGTATAAGTGCACCGGAGGTTTGACCGGTACGTGGATAGTCGATATGGACGAGGTCCGAGGTACGAGTTGGCGATTTGGGAGCTCCGGGTCACCGGAGCGGACATAAAGGCGAGTAGTCATTCCGGAGATAGTTGGCAGGACTTCCGGAGGAGTGCGTATGCATAGGAGCAAGGTCCGAGACGACGCGGGTGAAGCGGAGCTCAACCAAGGGACGTGGAGGACCGGAGTTCGGAGTGATGATGTAATCGCAGTCTGGAATGTACCATGGAGTGCGGCGGTGCCATGCGGCTGAGCCACGGTGAACCAGAATGACCGGAGGGTGAACGAGGTGAGGAGTGAGGCCGGAGGTGGCCAAAACAAGATGGAGTGGTGAAGGTGAAGTGTATAGTAAATAGGAAAGTACTCGGTGATCCATAATTGGACAAGAGCTATGTATTGTATTCCGGGATAGGTCTGGGAACAGGTGGACCATGGTCGACGGAAGTAAGCCGGAGTGATGCCGGAGTATTACCGGAATGGTGCCGGAGTATTACCGGAATGGTGCAGGGTATGATGGAGTGTGTAACGATGTGTCCGGAGGTGACGGGAGCACAATTGGAGTCAGTTTGAGTGCGACCGGAACCGATAATGGGAAAAAATGAAAGACTGGATTGCACGGATATAACATATGTACAGTACAAGATTTAAAGTACAATCTTAAGTGCTTTCAAGCAGTATCGAGCCATGTTTGTTTTGCGGGGTCTAGCCAAACATCATGACAGCTGATTATAAACACGAAGAGCACTTTTTTTTTTTTTTTTTTTGATAAGTCACCTGATGAATCACGAGACACTGTCAAGATGTCAGTGCCGACTGTCGAGATGTTGCCGCCGGGTCCCACAAGATGCCCGAGCATTAACGAGGGCCAAAAATCGGCGAGCTCGGGATCCACTGTGTCTTTGCGAGCACAGATTGTGCGGTAAAACATACCTGCCAAAGGCAGGTCACCGCAACGTGTCGATAGCGATAACACACCTTTCTCTCCTCTCATCATGGATTCCCCTCCCCTCCAGGCTCACCACACTTGGTCTCTCTCGACAGACGACCTAGCTCGTACCTCACATGATAGAGTCTGTTGGTTACCGCATAACTTACCCGGTATCCTGCGTTATGAGGTAAGCATCACAAACAAACCCTTGGCGAGACACGTCTGGACATGTTTTTTCTGTCTCGCGCAGATTTAAGCAACCAAAACCGCTCAAGGACATTGAGACTTCCATGAAAGTGACCTACTAATTTTTCCTTGCTTGAACGAGCTTTCCTGGGAACACTGGTTGGGAGATTCAAATTTTTCAGCACAATTTACGGTGAAAAATGTTGTTGAGTTTTCAGACATTTTTCAGCGAAAAAAAGGATGAAAAATTTAAACATTTTTCACCACAATTCTCAGTGAAATTCCACAGGGAGGATAACCAAAAGAGTCACCCGTTAACATGGAAAAAACACGATGAAGTTTTTTGTAATAACTTTTGCATGTCAAATGATGAGAAAATGAAAACCTTCGGGAGAGAAATGCAAAAGATATGCTTTGTTCAGCATATCTTTTGTGTAACTCTTGAAATTTCCTCTTCTCAGATATGCAAGACTTATTACAAACACTTTCATCATATTTTTCCAATGTTATGGCATGAATTGCTTGGTTATGTGCCCTGTGTTCAAGGTGAAAAACTTGAAACAAAATTCATAAGAGTTCATGCTAAATTTTCACCATAAATTTCAGTAGTTTTTCAGACATTTTTCACTGGAAAAGTAGCTGAAAAATTCAAACATTTTTCACCACTATTTCAAGTGAAATTTAAGGTGAAAAACTTGAAACAAAATTCATAAGGTTTTATACCAACTTTTCAGCTCAAATTCACCCAGATTTGGAGCCATAAATGATGGTGAAAAATTCAAAACTTTTTTTACCACAATTTTCGGTGGGAAAATCCATGAAAAATGGCTGAAAAATTTTCAAAGAAAGGTGGTGGAAAACTTGAAACCTGGTTCCACTTTTTTCAGGATTTTTTTCACCACCTTTTGCAGGGGAAATATAGGTGAAGAAGTCAAAACAGTTTTCAGACATTTTTCGCCTAGAATTGAGGTGAAAAAGTTGAAATCTGAATTTAAGTTTTCCAGCGGAAAATTTGAAACCTTCATTTCAAGTTTTTCACCACAAATTCACTAGTTTTTCAGCTGAAAATACCGGTGAAAAACTTGAAACCTGGCTTAACACTGACATGTTGAATTGAAGAATTACATAAGGAAAGGAGGGTACAAGGTGGAAGAGAGGAGAATGACATGAACTGTTTCGCTAGCTTGTGTGGTTTTAGAACTGTGTGTACCCTGGAGTGGCACAAGGGATGGTGCAAGCAGAATGGAGTCCCAGAGAAGACAGAAGTTGTTCAAGTCGACTGTGGGTGCTCTGTGAAGCGATGGATTGAAGAGAAGAGCAACAGTCAGTATTACACTAGGGGAATGGCGATCCTTGTAATCAAAGCCGAGCTCTTCAGACTGCCAGGCAAAACTCAATGTGTGGGAAGGGGGGCTGTTAAATGAATGAAAATCATGATTGGTGGTGGCTTACAGTGAGGTCAAAGGTGCTTATGAAGTGCTCAGAGTGTGTGCCATTCCAACCCAGTAGCGGGGGGAATTGATGGGGGGAATTCTGCGGAATTTGGTTCAAGGGAAAGGGGCCGTTAAATGAAGGAAAAATAATTGGTGGCAGTGCACATTGGGATCAAAGGTGCTTATCAAGTGCTCAGAGTGTGTGCCATCCTAGCCGAGTAAGGGGGGGGATTTACGGGAGGATTCTGGGGAATTTGGTTAAATTCAATTGGGTCAGATCTTTGGATGATTTGCCCCCGCTTGTACACGGGAGTCATGAGTGGACGTTCTGAGGATTCAACTGTATCATAGTGGTGAAAAATGTTTGAATTTTTCAGCTACTTTTCCAGTGAAAAATGTCTGAAAAACTACTGAAATTTATGGTGAAAATTTAGCATGAACTCTTATGAATTTTGTTTCAAGTTTTTCACCTTGAATTTCACTGAGAATTGAGGTGAAAAATGTTTAAATTTTTCACCCTTTTTTTCGCTGAAAAATGTCTGAAAACTCAACGACATTTTTCACCGTAAATTGTGCTGAAAAATTTGAATCCCCCAACCAGTGGAAGGTTTTATCCAAAATGCAACCAAAATAGACGGAAAATATTCACCTTCAAATTACAGCTGTTTGAAGATCTAATGGCACTACCCCTATTTTTAGAAAAAAGAGCATTTTTTCACCCTACCAGGTTTTTGGCTCATTACTCCCTCGTTTTTGAACGGATTGACATGATTTTGGGTGGGTTGGAGAGCAGGAAAGTGGGGCTTTCAATTGCTATGGGTCTTGCCCTTTAATTCAAAGGCTTCAACTGTGCCAAAAATCAGCCTTGGTGGTGCCAATCCCATATTGGAAACCCCAATACTTACTCATTTCCCATTCAATTTGCATAAAAGTGGGCTCATATTGAAGGGGGAAGCCTCAAGTAAAGTATTAGCTCCTCTTAAGTAGTAGCCGTTGTAGACCGTCAAAGAACTGAAGTTTCTGTACATCTTAAGTTCTTGTAAGGGTTAATTCAAGCGGCTGCTTTACTATTAGGGAAGCATTCACTGGTTGGGAGATTCAAGTTTTTCAGCACAATTTACGGTGAAAAATGTCGTTTGTTTTTCAGACATTTTTCACCAAAAAAGTAGGTGGAAAATTCAAACCTTTTTCACCATGTTTTCCCTTTATTTACAAGTTTTTACCTCGAGCTCAAAAAATGGTGAAAATGATTTGAGTTTTTCACCCACTTTTTCAGTGAAAAATGTCTGAAAAACAAACGACATTTTTCACCATAGATTACGCTGAAAAACTTAAATCTCCCAACCAGTGATTGAAGTGATCGAACAAATGAAACTTAAGTTGCACTACACTGAACTTAAGTTCGTACAGGTACTTACAGCCAAGGACGGAACCGAAGGCGCAGTCGAAAATTTCTTGTTTTGGGATGTTTTCAAAGAATTGTTAATAGCTCAACCAGTTCCGCACCGATTTGGATGAAACCTAGGTAGTTTTGTCGGGCTAATTCATGCACAATTGGTGGCAGAAAACGATTCAGGAAAATCTTATATATTAGGTAATCTGTGCTTTTGGACCATTTTTGTACTAAATACCATCTTGCATGTCCAGGACATGTCCCAATGACCTGATATTTTGGGATGGACAACATATATACCTAAAGGAACATGTGATAGAGCCATAATTGTATAGAATCTCGATATAAATGCGATACTTGCAATATTTCTGAATGCCAAAAGTGCTAAATGTATCCAATGGAGCTACAAGGACTGTACCTAAAATATCCGCAATTCCAGCTCTATCACATGTTCCTTTAGGTATATATGTTGTCCATCCCAAAATATTAGGTCATTGGGACATGTCCTGGACATGCAAGATGGTATTTGATACAAAGATGGTCCAAAAGCACAGATTACCTAATATATAATATTTTCCTGAATCGTTTTCTGTCACCAATTGTGCATGAATTAGCCCGACAAAACTACCTAGGTTTCATCCAAATCGGTGCGGAACTGGTTGAGCTATTAACAATTCTTTGAAAACATCCCAAAACAAGAAAATTTTGACTGCGCCTTCGGTTCCGTCCTTGGCTGTAAGTCCTTGCAGGTACTTAAGTTCAGCACGAACTCAAGTCGTAAGATATATAAAACTTTGTTCAGTCATAAAAAAGATAACAGTATCTGTACATGGTGCGTCGAACTTAAGTTCCAGCGAAACCTTAAGTTGTGTTGAACTTAAGTTCCGGATGAAGCTTAAGTTTGACGCAACTTGAGTTCGATGTAACACCGACGGCAAGGCGCTCGATTGAAGGGTCGACGTGCCACTGAGGTAATAATCAAGTCTGGATGGTGTCAAGGTGATGAACAACTTGATGGCGATAAATGGACACGCGGACCGTGCAGTAAGTAACTGGGGGAAATATCTCAGCAGAGGATGGGAAGGGGGGGGGAGGTGGACTTGGCTGAAGGAGAGGTGGCCCTTACAACGTCAGCACGTCAGCAGCCTTTTAAGTGAAGTAAATTGATGGGATCATTTGCATTGTTGTTTTTCCCATTGTTCGACTTCGGCATCCGTCGCCACTTGCCTTCATACCACCACCACCAACTGCATATGTGGTGGCTAGGTTTCTTCTCTTTGCCTTCTACACTCACCTGCCAAACTCTCTGCGGACGCCAACCCAACATGTTGCGGAGAGCTACTGTGTACCGCATTCTACATTCACGGTAATTATTAGGGTGGCAAGAGTGAGAAGGGGTGCGGGGACATAGGACTGGAACGGTGTGTGATATCTTGTCTTTTCCTAACCCCTTCTACCGACTTAACCTTCCCTCAGCTCTCCCAAAGCACACAGGTCCGGCCGGTGGCAACGGTGTCGTGCAGAAATCCGAAAATCTGTGAGTGTTGCCTCACCAGTACACCTTCCCTCTCTTAATTCCTTTCACCCAACTCACTCCTCAGCTCCAGTGAACTCCGATCAACAATACCCTCAGGTGCGTGCATTTATATGGCCATGCCCAATGCGGAGGTTGTCTTAGGAAGAATACTCATTGCTTACAGGACATACATAGAGCATACAAGGACTTCTAATACATTTCGCTTTAACTGCCCCACTGCCCCCTCCCCCCCTCCCACCCGTCGACCAGGTCGCGTCGCTGATCGTTGTTGCCCAGCCACAACAATATATTACACTAACCTAAGTTTTGAAAGTCTTTCAGGAACTTCAGTCATCTGTACGAAACTTAAGTCCTATAACACTTAAGTGGTCGAGGAACTTAAGTCACCGCCCACAACTTAAGTGCTGGGAGGACTTAAGTTCCTGTTCAGGGGGGGAGGGCCCTCTGGGGCGCTGAATGCGCAATAAGTTGTGTGAAACTTAAGTTGAACATTGGTCTACAACGTGTACAACTTAAGTGATCCTCCTCCAGTTTCATGAAGCCTAGCCTAGATTTCGTGAACAAGAAATAATGTTTTTGTGCCAAGACAAGCAAGGTTCCCACGCCTTTCGGAATTGTCCATTGAACAGGATATACTATCAATCCCAATTGATCAGAAATTTCCCAATGGGTCAGAAAACACTTTTTTGCTCCCTCAGTTTTCAACCTTTTCCCCCGGAGTTTTCCGGGATTAATTTGTGTAGTAGTCATTCGTATCCATGTAAATTTTCTAAGGCGTCGAGGGATGGGAAGATTTGGGAAAATGTTGCCGGGGCATCAAACCTGGTGTGTTTTAGGACGAGCACGTTGTTCTGTTTTGCTCGCTCACAGAGAGGCCCCGAGAAAATTTGAGGGTATATTTACAGGCAATTTAAAAGGTCCTGCCTCCAAGGATTCTTTTGCCGGTCCCGGGTTCGACTGCAATGGAAGGGTTTTGAGCACCATCATCAAAGGCGTGACATATTCAATCCCCGCCCACATGACAGTGATCATCGAATCACTCGGCGCCGCTTCCGTGGCAGGGAAATCACGATCGATCAGCGGAGATTTGGATGCCGTTTGTGACATTCAGTGGCTGACCGCGTCCCCTCCCCATTACAGTTGAACCCGCACCCGGCAAAAAAAACCTAGGGGACAAAACCTTCTAAATTACCGTTAAGTATGCCCTCAAATTTTATCGGGGCTTCGCTGTGAGCGGACAAAACAGAACACCTTGCTTGTCCAAAAAACACCGTGGTTTGATGCCCCGGCAACACCTTTTCAAAACTTCCCCTCCTTCGATTCCTTAGAAAATTTACATGGACATGGACGACTACTATACGAATCAGGCCCGGAGAACTCCGGGGGAAAAGACTAACAACTGAGGGAGAGAAAAAGTGTTTTCTGACCCATTGGGAAATTTCTGATCAATTGGGAATAATAGTAACCCAAGTGTGGTCCAAATTTCACAGAATCTACACTATCTAGGACAATTGACTCTATTTATAGATTCTATTATGGCTCGAATGAAGGAAATTGAATGAGAAACCATGAAGTTATTCAATCAACAAGTTGTGGTTGAATCAGGAGGTATGAATTTGAGGGTTGCCAGCTTAGGGAAGTTAGAGCTGGAAATGGATATGAATGGAAGGCCCCACTTCCTCGCTCTCCAAACCACCCAAAATCATGTCAATCCGTTCAAAAACGAGGGAGTAATGAGCTAAAAACCCGGTAGGGTTCAAAATGCTTTTTCTTCTAAAAATAGGGGTAGTGCCATTACTTATGCAAAGAGCTGTAACTGGGTCAGAAGCCTAATGGAAATGACAGGAACTCTTCTGTATTACTTATTGCCCAAATACCGCCTCAATATTGGCCTTAAACATGTTGTTTGCCTCGCGGCGTGTCCGAGTCGCGTTCCTGGAGTGTGCACGTGAGTGATGCTTATCTAATAGCGCAGGATACCGGGTAAGTGGGTGCGGTAACTAACGGACTACACCACACTTATTAGGGTGTTTCATAATTAGAAATCCGACCCCAACTTGTGCCCCGATTTCTGCCTCAACTCTGCCTCAACTTGCCCCAAGTTGAGGCACAAGTTGGAGGTCTGTTCGTGAAACACCCGAGTGAGCAACTCTGCCTCAACTCCGGAGTTAAGGCAGAGATGTGTATCCGGAGCGGCGTGATCGAGGCCCAAATGACAGATTAGCAGAAGTTGGGGCACGGAGTTGGGGCAGAAGTTGGGACAGAAGTTGGACGTCAAGTCGTGCTGCAACGCACGATTTCAGTCCCAACTCCGATTTCATGCCCCAACTTCTGCCTCAACTTCTGGCAAGTTGCGGCACAAGTTGGGGTCGGATTTTTAATTATGAAACACCCTATTTACTGGCCTTCCAGACTTTGATGACCAAGCCCTACTAGTAAACCAAATTTCCCCTCTCAGGTCATGCACAAAGTTGGTGATGTTCCGGGCCCGGGCTTGGGCGCGGCGAATGGGCCTGGGCTTGAGATTCTCCAAGCCCCAAGCCCTCTCAAGCCAAGCCAAGCCAAGCCCGAAGCCCGGGCTTGGACCCGGGCTTGAGAGGCAGAGTTGAAGAGTTGTGGAGGCTTACTATTTTTCAGTTTATGTGACAGCTAATGTCAATTTAACACTCGAAAACATATTTTACTTGCTCAGACGTTTTCAGCCACATTTCCCATTTCGGCCGTTCTAAATTGAGGTTTCCATTGAACTTTTCACCCGGTTCTAACGCAGAGTTCAACCCCAGATAATTTTTTTGGATCACTTGTCAAGAGTGGGCCCTCAACTGAACAAATTTCCGTCTCTGAAACTCGAAGGAAGCTCATCTTTATAGGTGATACCCAGGCCCGGGCTTGAGCCCTGGGCTTGGGCCTGAAAAATCTGAAGCCCAAGCCCGAGGCCCCCTCAGGCCCACCGTCGGGCCTGGCCAGGCTTGGGCTTCATCGGGCTTGGCCTGGTGGGCTTCGGGCTTAAAGCCGGGCCCTGAGCATCACTACACAGAGTCGTCAATATACCGTAGTCAATCACCGATCAGGACATCAGACTTTTGACAAATCTATTGTGGCATTGTACAACGCCAAACAATGCTGAAAAACGCGACAATCCCCCGCGAAACCGTCACAACGTGGCAACGCGACAATTTTTGGCGAAAATCTGACAACGCCGGAACAATATCGTCTGATATCACCGGAACGCGGATGGACTGCAAGACGATTTGACCTCCATGAGTACCTTACCTACCCTCCAGACCACCACACAACATACTGGACACATACCTGCTCCCACCATCCTACAAGACCACAGTTAATTTTGGTGAACAACGCCGAAATGCGAAAAAACACGTGAAATGCCACAATCAAAATGTCAAATGGCTGATGGATCACAGGAATTGGGGGGACACAGAATTAGGTTGTCACACTGTTTTTAGAAAAGCTAGACATTGATTATATCCCTTCAGACTACCATAACTTGCGCACAGCTTCAGGTGTGTATCCCAAACTACCAACACCAGCAAAAGGCAAATTTGAATCTCAGGACAACCCGATCCTATGGTCATTGGGTCATGGGTTCCAGTCTCGATACAAGTTCCCAGCCCTTTGTTATTAGTCTGGTTTGTAAACAGGTTTATAAACAGGTGTTTATAAACCCGGTTTTATATTCTTCAAGCAGGATGGCCGGTTTTTAGTTCCCATCAATCCCATCAACCCCACCCTCGGGACCAATCTGAGGAGGTCCTGGCAGATCCTACCATAATTTTTGTGAATTGCCAGGGTCGAAGAGACACAAGTTCTTACTTTCAACAGGGGTAGTGACATTTCTCGGCAACTTTACCACAATCAAAAAAGGTCTGCCCAAAATCCCAAGTCAAATCCATCTCCTTAGTGACGTCAGCGCCCTCAGACGGTGACGGAAATCAGAGCCAAATGATTTCAGGCCAAATCCCGCTCAGCGGAGACAAAAAATTAGGTTTGAGGTGGGGGAACTGGATTTTTAGGCGTGGGTTTATAAACATGTTTTTAAACGGCCTGTTTATAAACCCGTTTATAATTGCTCAGGAATTATAAACAGTGCCCTAGCCCTTTGGTCTGTTCCCATTGCTCTCTTTTCCTCACCGATGTATTGATAAATTATTCGTAGTCTAATACATGCCCGGTGTATTGGACACTCGGAGGCTGGAGGTGATTATCTCCCTCTAATCAGAACTCAACTAAAGATGGCCCATAGAGCAACAAGGTCTCTGAGACTGGTAAAAATATTGTCTGCAACTATAATAATATTGATATCCTTCTAGATGTCCCCAAACCTCGCTGAGGACACCCACCGCAATCA
Source organism: Mycena metata (assembly GCA_029378385.1). Lineage (NCBI taxonomy): Eukaryota > Fungi > Basidiomycota > Agaricomycetes > Agaricales > Mycenaceae > Mycena > Mycena metata. Next base: position 636,694 of record JARKIB010000033.1, on the reverse strand, counting down.
AACAAACCTGAGAGACCTAATGAATCACATAAACAGAGAGGTCGCCCGACCACAAGTTTTCAACCATATGCGGGTGAAAGTGTGAGCAATCAACTTTTTTCCCTCTAGAAGTCCGAGCATAATAGTTCAATGCCCAGACTCACTGGACTGACCCTCTGGTTCAAATGTTGTTTTACAGACAACCAACTCTGGTCCAATGCGGCAGAGACAATTGACAAAATAGGGACCTTCAAATGACTCTATGGCCTCTGCCCCTTGCCAACAGCCAATTTTCACAAATGCTTGTCCAGCCTTGACATCAGGAAAAACCAAAACTGCCCCATAGACCCACAGAGACCCACATAGACACCATAGACGTCATAGACAATGGGCTTCTATGATAGCAAGGTGGGAGGGGGGGGGGGGGGGGGGGGGGGGGGGGGGGGTCAACTCCATAGACACCCATAGACACCCATAAATCCCTGTTTTCTATGAAACTGGCCTGCTTTCTATGACATTTTGTCAACTTTTTTGGTTCACAGTGGCTTAAAACACATGCAAAAATGACACTAAAAACACATTATATCACATGTAATGCAGAGATACAAGGTTTCTGTCGCCACCACTACCTTACTCACGCCTTTGCTTACTGTGCTTTCACCCTTGCCCTTACTTACTTACTGTTCAAGGTATTTTTTTTGTATTTAGTTACGTTTCGCTAAGGGACATTATATCGCACTACAGAGTTCGTCAAGGTAACTAATGTAATTAAAGTTCTGCTTAAAGTAAAGTGCTCTTTAACGGGATCGAACTCTCGACCTGGTGGGTTCGGACAAAATGTGGAATTGGGTCCACTACAAACTAAGCTAAGAGACCATATAGATGGGTGGAAACCACTCTGATAGGTGTGTTTCCTAATCTCCAGGTCAGTTTATTTCTCTCAAGTAAGTTCTTGCCTGTCCTATCCATATCTCCTCTGCTGAAAGCATCTGGGTATGAATACTTTTCTAGCAAGCAACTTATCAAATTTCTCACAAAGGCATATGTTTGCAGATGTGAAAATAAACCCCAAACAAAAAGCTTGAAAAGAGCTATAAGAGTTGTTTAGCACAAGTTTTCCTTCAACAGCTTCTTCAACAGTTTATGTGAAGCACAAAATATGGAATAATTTCCTGGATGTGACAGTTTTGAAAGCCAGAAAATTTCAGAACAAGGACTTTCCAGAAAAAAGGTGGTTGGTTGACACATAGACATTCATAGACCATCAGAGACCTTCACTGGTTGGAAGATTCAAAATTTTCAGCACAATTTACTGTGAAAAATGTCATTTGTTTTTCAGACATTTTTCACCGAAAAAGTAGGTGAAAAACTCAAATCATTTTCACCATTTTCTGAGCTTGAGGTGAAAAATTTGAAAGAAAGGGAAAACATAGTGAAAAATGTTTGAATTTTCCACCCATTTCTTCAGTCAAAAATGTCTGAAAAGCAAACGACATTTTTTACCGTAAATTGTGCTGAAAAACTTGAATCTCTCAACCAGTGCTTGATAAAAAAGCTGTGTTTTATCATAGCATTTTGGTTTTCCTGATGCACGAGCTTGGTTCAATGCAACTCGCCAGCTAGCATGGTTTCACCCTCATTAAACTATGTATTCACAATCATGTCACATCAATCAACTGCCAAAGAAAGCCATAAACAGTGCAGGTACATTGAAAGACATCCATAGCTCCCCATAGACACTCATAGAGCCGGGGGTTGCCTTATAGACACCCGTAGACCATCAAAGACCATCAAAGACCCCCATAAAGGGCCATGTTCTATCAGAGAATTTTGGTTTTTCCTGATGGATGCCTGTAGTTACTTCAGATTCTTCAACAGCTAGAGTGGAGTATGTTATCCCACAAGAAGATCCTCAGTGCCCCATTGATGTGGATGATGAGGATGTTCAGGACCCCTTGGTTCTATTGGTGGTGGCCAGGGCTTGGAGGAAGATGAGGACGAAGAAATCCTGACTGCCCAGGGTAGAGTGCAGTCAGATTCCTGGGGGTCACAGGAGACTATCTTCTGAAACACCTGGTCCAACCAAAGGTCGTCTGAGGTGTTGTAGAAACCTTCTAGGTTGCCGTAGACAACTCTGTCTAACTGGAGCTGCACTATGCCAAGAGTCTGCTGAGACATTGTGATCCCGGAAGGTGGCGACAGGAGTGCCTGCGTGAGCCCAAACTGATATGGGATATTTCTGAGCTGCTGCTATTGATCCAGCTTTCCGTAGACACCCCGTTCTCCGTATATGGGTTCCTAGTTCCTGCTTTGATGTGATTCCAACTTCGGACTTTTGATCTTCCGGCATGTGTGACCGCGGATCGGCAAGTCGGTAAATCCCGACTTGCGGCAAACCCGGCTCTGACTTGTTCGTCCGAAAGTCCCGAATGTCACGTGATCATACGCGTCGCGCACTTCTGTCATAACAATGGACAACAGCCGTAAGTGTTACCTGCGTTGCTGCAAGTACTACTCGGTGTTCCTCGGTCAATCCTGAAGTCCCCAGAGTGGATATTCCTTAAGTCCTTTGATACATGGCTCATTGCAAAGGACATGTTCCTGTCTTTGAAGTACTAGTGGATCCTGAAGTGCTGTTTGAACGACTTGCGGCAGTATGTACTTTCTGCTCCCATAGTCCAGCCGGTTCCCAATTAACCATTGCAACTCTTAGTGCCAACGCTACGCAACAGGACTTGCTGCTAGCGGCTCGATGTGTGTGTGTGCGAAGCCAGAAGTAGTGAAAAAGTGAGTTTTCACCGGCGTTCATTTTCACGGCTTATCAACGGAATCGAGGAAGCAGTCGAGCGCGACACGACGGGAAGGCTCCTCCTGCAGTCCAACAAGGTACTTGAGTCGACCGAGCGCAGTTACAAGCCGGCGTATGCGGATCGGCATTTGCCCAGTCTCCGTGAATAGAACAGGGAGCATGGAGTGTGAATTGAGCCCGAGGAGACGGTGTAAGAAGGAATGTTGCACGTCGAGGTGTTCCTTCATCAGTGAGTTGTCCGTATCCAGAGAGAGCTCGCACCCAGATATCAAGTAGCAGTCGATGCGTGCCATGTACAGCTGGAGCCCCTCCTTAACAGGGAGCGTTCCAATCCGGTGCTTGAGTGTGAACAATGCATTACTAGTACCCCTCGCCTTGGACGCTTTGATAATGTAATGACGTGCGAAGATATTGGAATGAATTGAAGTGAACCAGATGCCGACATATTTGAACTCCTAGACAAGCTCGACGATGAGGTCGCCGATGCGCAGAACCGGATGATGCTGGGAGCGGCCCAAAAATCATCCACTTGGATTTCTTTGCGCTGACGAAGGTGCACTTGTTCGTGCCCCACACGTAGAACTGAGTGACTTTGGACTGGAACACGGGGAAGGACGTCGACATGATGAGATTATTGTCCGCCTGTTCGGCCTGGGATACTAGACGACCATTCAGAATTATGTCGTCCTTGTGCGGCAGCAACCGGAAGTCTGCGAAGTAAATGTTCCACAGCGTCGGCGACGCGGAGTCCCCAGTGAGCAACCCGATGAGCGAGCGGAAAGGCATTGAGTGTTCGTCCCCGAACTTGACAGCATATGTCATGCGAGCGTACAGCATTCTCATGAGTTCGAACAAGGGGCCCGAGACTCCCGCTGCATACATATCTGTCCACAGCCTTGCAATGTCTGTGTCCGGGAAAGCATTTGTCATGTCCCCGAAGAGAACGTACAAGGTCTTGCCCTCCATGCGGGCGCAGTGAATTGTGCACAGGAGGATAAACGAGTTGTCATCCGTCCGGTGGTTGGGCTGAAAACCGTTCTGCGAGTCGGGGATGATGTTGTTCGCAGCCGCCCATTCGCGCAATCGGCCATCCAGAAGAAGTGTGAGCACTTTCAGCAAGCAGCACTCCAGCCCGACAAGCCGGTAGCTCTCTGGATCGTCGACCTCCCTTCCTTGCTTCAGGATCCCTATGAGCAGGGTTACCAACCACTGTTGCGGCGCATCATTGTTGTCTATGCAAGCGTGGAAGAGGGCGAGAAGTGCGTTGTTGGGGATGGTCACGATTTTGGCGTAGGACACGGCATTGATGCCGTGAGCGCTGCGAAACGACTTCACGTGAAGTTTTCTCTTGATGTTCTAGATGTCCTTTATTGTAGACCAGCGCGAGAAGGTTTTCTCGGGGGTGCGATCATGGGTTCGTTTTGGTATGGATGCGTTAAGGGACCGCACCATCTCATAGAGGTCTGCCTCGAAGGCTGCTGGCAACACGTCGGGAGGATTCAGGTGGACCTTGAAGGAGCTGAGGAGCTGGTCTAGTGTAACGCGAGGTCATACAGGCCTGTCGTCCGTGCAAAGTCCGATGATCATCCATAAGCCCTTACTGGGCTTGCCGGCCGACTTCTTCATCCATAAGCCCTTACTGGGCTTGCCGGCCGACTTCTTCATCAGCTTCTTCAGGTTCTCATGCAATATCTCTTGTACCCTATGGGTAAGTGTCAGCCCGTTTGCGTCGGTTTCTGCATTCTCACAATACCTCCTGCATCCCCTATGGGTGACGTCGATATCGAGAACGTCTTTGACGTCTATCTCCGGAATCTCGTCCACTTTGGGCACGGAGAACTCTGCCAGCGTCATCAAGACCTTTTGCATCCCACGCATCGGGGTTTTGCTGACTTCACTCGCTTTCACCGGCGCCTCTGTGGACTGAAAGATGGCGGGAGCGTCAAATCCTAGCCCCAATTTAGCCGCACGTTTGGCTGCCAGCATCGCATGGTTTGCCTCTTTGGCCGCAGCCCATCTGAAGACCACCGGTGCTTCCCGCCACGCTATCCACTCGACCGCCTCCCGCATCCTGTCCTCGTTCTCGCACACCCACCCTCTCGTTTCGTTGTCCCCCGCCCAAAAGCAGAACGACCGAATAACGTATTGCGAGCTCATATATATAGCCAGACTCGTGTTGGGGGAGGAGTCGCGTATCGTGCACACTACCGCTAGAATGCTAGCCGACACCTCCGTTGACTTCCCTTCGACCACGTAGCTCTTGTTTCTTCGACTCTCTGGTCCCCACCATACGGCAAACACAGCCTGCCTGTTTCGGAACGAAGTGCCCATGTAGACACTCACAAGGTTTGATGTCGCCTACACATCGCCGTACAGTTTAGCTGTAGCTGCTGCCAAACTGACTGCGGCTGCGAGCGTTGCCTTCAGCAGCAGGTCGAGTGGGGTCGGGTCTCCGAAAACAATTGGGGAGGGACGAGGCGGGGTGGGTGGAGATTTGTCTACATGCGTCCAGGTTAATGACCACAACTTGTATCTGAGCGTGGTCCGACCATACGGGAGATTTCACGACGTGCACTCTGCCATCTTTGATCCTGGGTATCAGCCCGGCAGACACAAAGCAGTAGTCAATTACGGATGAGCCGAGAGGTTGGAACGAGGTGAAGTCCCCACGGTTGGCGGCTCCTTCGTTGTCCCGTTCAGTATTGTCATTGATGTATTGGAGCATAACCGCAGAAGCCATTGCCCCCGATTATTGACCACTGGATCAGCCGAAAGACGTGCAGGCAAAGCTCCAGTGGGTGCCCGGTGCCCCGTGCGGCCGTTAATATCCCCGCCTCCCATTAGTGGTCTATCGAGAGCGGTGAGCACTGTGGTGGCCTCTGCCAGTTTAATCTTCGGGTCAACACGTGTCCATTCGGCCCAGTTTGACGCCTCGGGAAGGATGTACAACCCGATGAGTGACAGATGGTGGAGGTCGAGGACGAGGAGGTCCGGCGCGCAGAGATGGGTCAAGACTTTGTACGGGATCCCGATTCGAATTACAACTGTGACCCCTCCCCATGCGGGTTTGAGGCCCGCAGAGTCTGGACGGCTCATGGCGAAAATCTCGAACTCGTGGGGTAGAAGCCTTTGAGTCCTCTCTCCCCTAATTCTCAGAAACGTCTCCTGGAACATTACGATGTCGTTGTTCTTGATGAGCTCAACGTCTTGGGTTCAGTAATTTTAACGGCCAATCACCCGTTTATATTCCAAATCACGACTCTAAGACTTTGAGATAGATTGTATATAATCAGCAGGTAGCTTGGAATGATTGTGCGAGGGCGTTTACCATGGATCTTTCTGGGACTTTCCCACTGCGCGCTTCTCGTACACCGCCGGCCTCGCCGCGTGAAGGTGGGACATGGACGCAGGGGCGTTCGCGCGAAGATTGTTAACAAACTCGTCTGCAATGTCCGAGTTGTAGAAGCGGATGCTCAGGACACCCTTGGGCACGTTGTGGAGCTGTTGAACGCTGCTGAAAGCTCCAGCGCTGTTCATGCTGATTTTCTCCATGGCCAGATGGGTGACTTTGGCCGGGCTCATCTCCGACATGTCAAGGGTCCAAAAGATTATGTTCTCGTGCGGGGGCTCCAGGTGCTTAGCACGTTTTGACGAGCTGCCGCCGCTGGACCCCGATGCGGGGAAGCCACGTTTGTTACCGTTGTGGACTGGAGAACCCGTCAGAACTTTAATGGATAGCAATCCATTTGCCCATGTACATTCGGGCTCATTGTGATCGTCACTACGGTCAAATCCATTGCCGCCGCGGCCTGTGTTGCGTAAAGAGCATGATGAGAAAGCGGCTGGTTCGCTCGACATCATACATACGGTTTTTGCCGCTGTGGTAGTCGTTGCAGTCGCGGCTATTCCTGTTATTCCCCGACTCATCTTTCAGGGAGAGTGAGGTGAGGCTCAAGCTATTTTTCGTGTATGACGTACTGTTACCGCCATTCATGTGGCCGCCGTTGCCGTTCCCACTGCGCTGTGCGCTGTTTGGGAAGGCCTCGCCGTTTTGGAGAGCATTATTGCCTGCCACGTATGATTAACCAAGAAGTCAGGAGCCAATTGAGCGAACGTACTGTTGCTCCGCCCAGCAATAAGGCCTTGGACTGAGCGCGACAGGTTCGTGACCTCACCAGGTTGTTGAGCGCTTCGGTAGCGCCGGCGATAGCGACACGGCCTGGGGTAGCCCTCGCCTTGATGGCTGCGATATCGGCCTGAAGCTTGGCGAGGCTCTCGGGCGATGCGTTGGCGGGGGTGTTGCGCTGTATGTCCTCCAAGCAGAGGCAAACCTCGGGGTGCTGCGCATTCCCCCTGCGCTCAAGTTCCTCGATGCGGTGGAGGATGGGAACGATGTGAGTCGAGATGCGGAGGTTGTTCTCATCCTGGTGCGCCTTGCGGTCCGGAGCTTTCTCCCCCTTACTCGATGCGAGCAGGCCGGCCTGGGTGAAGATCTCGGCCTCGGAAGACGCGACATCCCCGAAGGTGACCACCGTTGACGAGCGGCTCAAGGCATTACTGGTGGACACCCTCGGAATTGTAGCCCCCATACGCGCCTCGAAGGAGCGAGCGGTCTGCGCGTTCATGGGGCGGTTGGTGGACGGCATGAGGACAGCCGCTGTATCCCCCAACGTCAGTTTCAAGGACTCATGCATGTAGCCGGTGTTATCACTATTATGCTTGCGCTGGAGGCTTTGGGCGATGAGGGACGGGGCGTTGAGGGACAGAACAGGGTTCTGAATGGACTCGCTGTCCTCTACCGGGCCCCCGGTTTCAATCGCGCCGCTATACCCTAAGCACTAGTGAGCAAAGAGTTTCCGCCATTAGTTGCCACACACTGTCCCCATGGCCCGCAATAAGGTCCTCATCCTCAGGCTCGAAAGGCTCAGGCAAAGGGGGGCGTGCGGTGCGCAACGTAGGGAGCGGGTACTCGTCCTCCTCGTCGACCTCAGTGATCTGCGCGGTAGGTGCGCGCAACACGGGCAGAGGCAAGTTGTCGAAGACAGTGTCCAGAATTGTACGGCGGGAAGCTGGGAGCTGAGTCGCAGTGGAGTTCGAGCTAGTCCCCGATGTAGCGGAGTCGAGTGTAGAGTCGGTGTTGGAACGGGCAGTTTGACGCATGCTGAGAATCTTGTAGGGAGGTCCTGTACTCTTCTTTTGCATCGTAGTGTAGGCGATGGGGGCCATAAACCGGATGTGCAGGAGCGGTGAATGTTTCTCCGCCTTTTACACCTCGCCATAACCTCCTTTAACACCGAGCGAGACCTGGACGGTTACAAATTCCGCGAGACCTCGGGGCGGCTCCACGATCCAGTTACTGCCTCAGGGGGCCTCCGTCTTGGCTGGAATGCAGGTTTGCTTCGCGGGGTGCGCTGGGACGACCGGTGTGTTGCGTGTCACCTCCCTCTGTACAACAGAACGGAGGAGACGGGAGCAAAAGCTGGATCACCACGGATTTCCCACTTGGGAATATGCCCGATGTACTCACGCCTGTCGGCTGAGCCACGCAACCACCCAGCGCCTACTATCCTTGGAGTCTCCAGCATTCGCCGTCTCCTCAGTCAACCCCGGATCGCTATTTTTCCGCACCCTATTCATTTACAGGGGCAAGTATTCAATTAAGCCTAGGAGCACCTTTGCTCACTGTCCGATACAACCCGAAGCCCCAGGCGGCCATGACAGAATCTGTCGTTCGGGCTCGCGCGAAGAGCAGGGAAGACGGAGGGTGTTTTGCGATGAACTTCGGTCATGATTAAATAACTCAAGCCAGTCGTTGTCCACATATATTGGATTCAAATCTAAGTTGCACAATCTGCCCGGCGACGAGCTCGTAGCAAGATTTAAGTATTGTGCGTTGCACATATCAGATGTATATCCCAGCGCCGAGTTCACTGTACAACTATCCTGAGTGTATGCTCGGATGTGCAGTCATCTCTTATATGCACATGGTGGTTTGGACACAGTGCGCTCCCAGTGTTTCAGCCGGCAACGAGTGAAGCAATTGATCGGGGTTCGATTCCCCGCGTCCGCCTCGTTTTCGATCCATCTACTTTTTCAGGGTATGTAATTAGGTGATCTCTGGTACTGGCTCTTTGGCCCTGAATTCATTTTTTCGTTGCAAACTGCACACGAAAGTTTCACTGAGAACAATATTTTGCGCTTTGACCATGTACCATTTCGACCGTAGATTCAGGCCTTGTGACCTGTGACCTCTTAGATTTAACTTTCAACAGATTCAAGGTGGGCTGGGACCTGTGACCACCATTTTTATCATTCAAACATTCAACTGATGGTATGTTGAACTCAGGGTAGATTCAACCAATACACCCACAGTAGGCCTGCGAGGGCCCAAACTTGAACGAGAAAGTGTGCAAAGGACAGAATTCTGCAGAGATTCACGATGGCTGAGCCATTTTTTTCGTTGGAGGAAAATTTGAATTTTCACTGGTTGGGAGATTTAAGTTTTTCAGCACAATTTACGGTGAAAAATGTCGTTTGTTTTTCAGACATTTTTCACTGAAAAAGTAGGTAAAAACTCAAATCATTTTTACTATTTTTTGAGCTTGAGGTGAAAAATTCAAAAGAAAGGTAAAAAGTGGTGAAAAATATTTAAATTTTTCCACTGAAAAATGTCTGAAAACCCAACGACATTTTTCACTATAAATTGTGCTAAAAAATTTGAATCTCCCAACCAGTGTTTAGCTTCTTGACGAGGACAGCTTACTATCTGAGCTATGGATTGCTTTAACCCCCGGATCCATTCGAGTCATTCAACAACTGCGAATTCCGGTTCCGAATCCTGTCCGCCCAAATGAGTGATTTACAAATGCAGGGGAGTGAAAAAAAGGGCAACTGTGAATGACCCTAATGCCACCTAGTGATGGCAGGGCACGGCCCCTTTTGATGCCCGGGCTTGGGCCTGGCTTGAGCAGGCCTGGGCCTGAGATTCCTCAAGCCTGAGCCCAAGCCCACTCAAGCCAAGCCAAGCCTGAAGGCCCGAAGCCCGGGCTTGAGCCCGGGCTTTGGAGGTCCGCAACTTCGACATGGTAGTTCAGTTGGGAGGAAAATATTGAGCACTTATTATACAGAGGAAGTGGGTGTAGAAGGTGGATGTAGTGCGTGGTGAACGATTGCCTCAGTACACTCTCGATTGCGCAGGAACTTTGAAGCAACGGAATGGGGTTCGATCCCCCCCGGCCACATGTGTCTTGAATGTAGTTTTTCCCTCTCTTGGTCCTCAAGTGATTTTTTACTTCATCTGCCTCGTTGGTTGAGTACGGTTCCCGGCGAGCAATGTGATCTTTGCGCCCCTGCGTGTGAAAATAATTGGCTATAGACCTTCCGCGCGGAGGTATCAAATTTCATCGCAGTAAGTAGGTTCGTTCCCAAATGTTTGCACCAGATACCACATACCAGATACCAGATGGTCTGTTTTCGAAGGTGAGACTCTTCGAACACGGTAAAAGGAAAGATAGGCGAGTAAAATTTTGGGAAACCACGTCCAACTCACGCGACTCGGAGCCCTAATCACCCTCTTTATACTCTTTTTAAGCTCCGCTGATGGTATCGCATTTGCTTCGACACCATTAGGGGCAGTCAGAGTAGACGATTAACCCGTGATTCATGTCAATGATTCCTCAACGATTCTGGATTTAATAAATCGTGGGAGAATCACCATAAACCATTAATCGTTGAGAATCGGTGAATCGGCTCCCGAGCTGATTTACCGGCCATTCACGATTCACCCCCCTCTACTGCAGCTTGTTCCGGCCTATTCCGGTTGAGAAAATGAATGTTGGGTCATTGAATCTCGACCCCGAAAGGTAACCAGGCCATAGTTGGAATAGAGGCAATTGTTACAGGTATGACATAGATTCTCACTTAGGGCAGGCAATATTTGAATAAATCGGCGATGAATCGTTCTTCAGAATCACACAGAATCGAGGCTGGTCAAAATCGGGGACAATTCTCCTGCGATTCAACGCGATGCTGGGCCTTTTTTAATTCCAGAATCACGTCTTAATTGGCCATGAATCGCTGCGTGAATCGGGGGTTAATTGTCTACTCTGACTGCCCCTATTGAGAATGGCGAGGCGGGATGGTGACCTGCAGAGCAACACATGTATTTTCAGGTCACAAACAGCTTTTTTTTCAAGGGCTTCTATAGCTGTTCTGCTTCTCCAAATTTAGGGTAAGGTTGGACTTGAACCATCGATTTTTTTGATTCGAAGGTTGGTAAATTGAATACAAGTCGTACATTACGAGGAATAAAAATTAGTCTCTCGTTCTTATATTCCTCTTCACCCCACAAAGTGTGACTTTGGGGCATCAACAAAATTTACTATCTCCGGGGACCCCTACATTTTTCATTACCCGCCATCAGTGAAAAATGTAGCCTAACTCCGGGTTTTCAAAGGTTTTGTATACTTTTCGTGCACTGCCGTCTCCGGCCAACAGTCTTGGTCACATCAGTCACGCAGGGCTGTGTTTCGGCTGTCTGTCAAATTTCGAATGTCTGCCGGTGTCTTGCATCACCCCCCGGCATGAATTTTGAACATTCCAATTCAGCTCGACTCCGAAAAACCCCAACACACCCAGGATAAAATTCTTTTAGGCTGGATTACAGCCAAGGACGGAACCGAAGGCGCAGTCGAAAATTTCTTGTTTTGGGATGTTTTCAAAGAATTGTTAATAGCTCAACCAGTTCCGCACCGATTTGGATGAAACCTAGGTAGTTTTGTCGGGCTAATTCATGCACAATTGGTGACAGAAAACGATTCAGGAAAATATTATATATTAGGTAATCTGTGCTTTTGGACCATCTTTGTATCAAATACCATCTTGCATGTCCAGGACATGTCCCAATGACCTAATATTTTGGGATGGACAACATATATACCTAAAGGAACATGTGATAGAGCTGGAATTGCGGATATTTTAGGTACAGTCCTTGTAGCTCCATTGGATACATTTAGCACTTTTGGCATTCAGAAATATTGCAAGTATCGCATTTATATCGAGATTCTATACAATTATGGCTCTATCACATGTTCCTTTAGGTATATATGTTGTCCATCCCAAAATATCAGGTCATTGGGACATGTCCTGGACATGCAAGATGGTATTTAGTACAAAAATGGTCCAAAAGCACAGATTACCTAATATATAAGATTTTCCTGAATCGTTCTCTGCCACCAATTGTGCATGAATTAGCCCGACAAAACTACCTAGGTTTCATCCAAATCGGTGCGGAACTGGTTGAGCTATTAACAATTCTTTGAAAACATCCCAAAACAAGAAATTTTCGACTGCGCCTTCGGTTCCGTCCTTGGCTGTAAAAGGCTAGCTAAGACAACTTGTATTAGTAGGCAAATACATCGTAGTTAAAATAACGCGAATTAACACCGTAAAATAGCCTTCACGAAGCAAGATAATTTACTTCAACTTCTTTGTTCGAGGAAACCATGTCGTTTCATTCACATTGAAAGGGAATTGAAGTCAAAGACAATTGAGTCCAGAAGTAGGCTGTTTGATTCAATTGGTTCTCAACGGAATAAGGAAACAAAGGGTTTCCACCTTTGTTTTAACCCAGCCTAAAACAAAGGTGGAAACAAAGGGTTTCCTTATTCCGTTGAGAACCAGTCAAATCAAATAGTTTGTTTCTGTACTCAATTCCCTTTAACTTCAATCCCCTTTCAAATGTGAATGAAACACAATGGTTTCTTGGAATGAAAAATTTGAAGCAAATTATGTTGCTTTGCAAAGGCTATTTTACAGTGTCAATTCATGTTATTTTAACTATGATGTATTTGCCCACTAATACAAGCTATTTTCATCAGCCTTTTAATCCAGCCTAAAAGAATTCTATCCTGGGTGTGCAAGGCTTTGCCGGATATGTTACATCATCCGCGGCATGAATTTCGGGGTTGAGTGGGAACAACTCAAACTCAAATGCAAATTCTCGTGCTTCTCAGTCTTGCAGGCTCAGGCCGTTAATTGTCCCGATGATCAGTGCATGGCTGCTGCATTGACTGGGCGGTAGATTTTGTCACAGCCAGAAGAACAAGTTGACAAGAAGTGCTTCTGTTAGCCCATTTCTGGCGCTGCCGGGCATTGCCGGTAGGGCGGCACCTGTCGAAACGGGTGCCGTGCCGTCCCCTCAGGGGTTTCGGAGGTCCCGTTAGACAACGGGCCGTTACGGCAAGACTACGCACATACGCCAGAAATTTTGCCATCAGATCCTGTTCTGTGGCTCCGTGTATGTGCCTGGCCTCCATTTGTTGAAATCTTTTCAGAATGCTGTGATATATGGGGAGGATGCTGAATTCAGTCGAGGCAAAGTCGCAGAAGATCGAATCCGCTGGGGCGGAGATTCTCTCAGAGAATCGGGTAGAATTGATCGCGCGTAGCTGTCCCGTTGTATTCCGAACTCGGGTAGAATATTCAGCAAGCCGAGACACGTTTCAAGAATAAAAGAGCCTTGGAATGGGCCAGGCACATTTTTTCAAGTCAAGTCAATCCTTTATCCACCATAAATTGAGAGGGGTCTGTGATTTGGACCAGCTCCGCCAGGCAATTTGTTGCCGCTAAGCTGCCGGGTATCTCGGCATATCGGCATCCCTCCGAACACTTCGCTCAATTGTCTGATGGTTGAACCTGGTACCCACAGATTCGTCAGTTATTAAACAGCAGCGAGGATCACGACTTCCTTCGGCACTCCACGATGTTCACTTGTGCCTCTGAATCATACGCTTCAATGTTGTCCGGGCCGAGCCACAATCAGCCTCATCAGTTTGTTTGACCATTCGAGGTGTTCATACAAGACGCAACAATCAGTAAATATCAAGAGGCTTATGACCAGGAATGGTGTGAATCAACAATTAATTTCTTGACTCCTGGAAAACAAGCTACTTACTTCAGCAACGGAGGGAGAAGCCGGCCATGCCGAGAATTATTCCCGTGTGATTGTTTCCCAACCTTTCTACCCGGCCGTCACTTTGCACCATTCTACCCGGCCGTCCACCTTTATCATTTCTTGATTGACGTCTCTAGAGATTCTTTGGAGAGAATTGATCCCAGTGGATTCGACGTCCTCCAAAGTCGAGGCTGCCGGACCATCACTGCGCTTTCGGAAAGACCCGAGGTTCAACTGAAAAACATGTCTCATCGGTCTTAGAGGTCCGTAAACTCACGAGTTCAATGTTAAGTGCAAAAGGAAAAGTCCTCGTACATGCCATGCGGAGCAATGGCCCACAAGACAAGTAGCCATATTGGGCTTCACTGTAAGAGGAGGGCAGCGGACGTAGTGCATGCTGCACGACTGCCGTCGGTGATCTGTTCACACCCGAAGCAGTTTGACAGGGTTCGATTCCCCGGGTTCGCATAGCTGATCGTAACCGCGATGTTTATTTTTGAAACAGTCTTTGGATGTTGTTTTCAACGAATTGGCCCATACCATTCGCGGAGGCCACCTACTTAACTGCAGATTCCAAGGCGGTAAAAAGGAACCACGCAGGCAACAATTTGTTGTCAAACCAACTCAGAACTTTTTTTACAAAAAGAAACCGATGAGCTGAAAGAAATGTTGAGCACTTACTGCACCAAAAAGCGGGTAAAAAAAGTGGATGTGGTGGACGGTGCACAATTGCGCTCGGCATCCTGAGTACTGCAGCAACCTCGAAGCAATTCAATGGGGTTCGATTCTCCGCATCCGGATGACAATAGAGATTTGAGGTCATTTTTTTCCCGCCCGTCGGAGTCCTGGAACAGTTCAACTTCCAAATCGGAAAATGCGTTACAACTTACGGCCCGCTGGTCGAAAGCTGGAAATAAATTGGGGTACCGTGAAAGGTAGGAACGCGGATGTGGTACACAGGGCACAATTGCTCTCATTTAGTCGCGATTGAAGGCGCTTGAAGCAGTTTGACGGGGTTCGACTCCCCGCATCCACATCGCCGAGCAAAAGGATTTTGAAGCAATCCCTGCTTCTTAAGTAACTTGACGGTGAATACGCTTTCTTTCCCCTGGGGCTTCTGCAGGGAGAGGAGGTTCGATCTTAAAGGTTAAGACCCCACATAATATTTGCGCACCAACTCCCAATTTTCAACACAGTGAGCCCAAAAAATGAATAGGGCTTACTACACCTGAGGAAAAGGTATAGAACGCGGGCGTAGTGCGTGGTGCACCGCTGCTACAACTGTGCTTTCTGGTATCCGTCTAATCAGCAGTTTGACGGGGTTCGATTCCCCGCGTCCGCATGAAGACTGGAGTTTTTCGATTAATGTTTTTCTCTCACTTTCTGAACAATTTTGACCCCACTCCTTTGGCCATAATTTGTCAACTCAATTCTCAAATCACCCGCGCAACAACATTCGGCACTTAGACCAACCGTGGGACCCATCACTCGCCTAACGCTCGGCATTACGTTCTCTGTTCTCCTTCCACCATCAACTCCAAACCAACTCCAACGATGTCCGCGCCCTCGTTCCTCTCGTTGGTCAATGCCCAGAAAGCCGTGCTCATCGCCCGCCTCGCCCACGCCGTCTCAGCCTCTCCATCTACGGCGATCCCGTCTACCGCCCCGGGTCCAAGAAATGTGGTAACTGGTCTTGACGCGAGGAAAAGAGTTGGAAACCAACTTCAAGCAGGTGTAATCGGGACCTCGAAATAGGACCTAGTCTGGCGCGGCGCGGCGGCACCGACAATTCGAAGAAACACGTTGCACACCCTCGATTACGCGACGCTCCCGTGCTACATCTGCGGTTCCACAACTGCTTGGCGGGACGGAGGAGGATACGTTTAGCGGTGTCTCCGCCTCTCGTACGTGCGCATTCCATTTCTTTCTATATTGCCTCGGATGGAAGCTAATACGGGGTGCAGGGCAATAACTGCTGGGTTTAACGCGCGCGACGACGAGCGTACTTCGAAATCAGTGTCTTGCTTTGGCGATTACATTCCGGTGCGTAGCCTTCCTTTATCCTTCCTTCATTCTGTGTATTTCGGTTATGGCGGCACGTTAGCCGTCTCCGCCAGCGCCAGCTTTTCATGTATGGCGCTCCGGGGTCTCTGTACTTCGTCTCGTTGCCCGCGTGTAGCCTGCGGCCACACAAATCACCGCCTAGAAACGCGCAAACCTCTGCTATACGCCGCGTACCACTTTATCTCCCTCCCTCCCCTTCTATGCCTCTTTCCCTTCGCCCCATCTCCTCTCCTCTCATCTTCCCCCTCCATTCAAGCCCGAGAACTAACCCCGTCACACAGACAGGCACCCACCCCCTCGTCTCCTTCCTCGACCTCCACCTCGCGCCCAGGATGCGCCGCCTCGTCGCGCGGGAAGGAAATTCGGCTACCGGCTAGGGATGTGGCAGCGAGGTAAGACTCGTTATTCCATTTCTCCATGGGCACCAGCCTTTTTTCTTTCGACTTCTACTTGGCGGTGGGGGGGATGTGTCGGTAGGATGCGGATGGCGTTCTGCCCTGTCAGTGCGATCGCTGCGAGGCGGTGATCTTTCCGCGTGTCGGTGGTCTTGTCCGCGTCGGTGCGATGTGAACGCACTCGCTTTTGCCGCTTCTGTACCATGGCACTATGGATGCGGTGGACTTGTGGACGTCGGTGCGTCGGTGTGCTCTTTGTCCCGCGTTGGTGCGATGCTGCGGTGGACATCACGCCTTCTTTCGGCGCGCACGACGCGAGTGGGGTGCTTGCGTGCCTCACCAACGGCGCGGCGCATGCGGCGCTCGGTCTCGACCCCGACAAGCCACTACGGGCCTACGGCGCGGATTTGTGTGAAGCGCGCTCGTCGGGGCGGCGCGTACGGTGCGCGCAGCACTGCTTCTGGTCCCGATGTCGGCGATCGGCGGTGCGCGAGGGCGGCGATGTGCGTATTCGCGCATATCCGTCGTGCGCGGGACGCGCTCCACGCAAATCACTATTTTCCTCCCTTCCTTCATTCGCGCTTCTTCCGCCCGACGCTAACAAATTCGTTTCCCGTACAGGTGTATTTGGCCTCGCCCTCAACGGCTCCCTCACGACCTTTGCGGTCCTCATCGGCCGCCTTGGCCCCGCCTCATCGATCTGGCGAGAGGTTAGTGCTACTTCTTTCCCTTCCCTCTTTCTTTTCTCCTCGTCATTGCCTCCAACCGTACGCGTGCGACGCACGCACCCCCGCCCGCCCCGGCTGGATGAGGCGGCACCGACTGGATCTAGGTGCAGATGCGGGGTGCGTACACTCGTCGGCGGGGGAGGAGGTGGGCGAGGAAGTGTGCCGGTGGAGGCGCGGAAAGACGCTCTGGGTGCGACTCCTCATTCCAGTACAGACAGCTGGATGAAGGGTTAGCGGGGTGGGGTGGGGCGTGTATAGGCACCATATGTGCGTTGTGCTCGGTGATGCGCAAGCATCCGGCCATTACTTAGTCCCAATTCTTGCTTCTTCCTTCTCTTCCCCGTTCTCGTTTTTCATTTTCCGTTAATACTAACAATCCTATCCCAGCCTCAACACCCCCGGCTGCCCTCCCCCTCGCCCGTCTCGCCGTCCCGTCGATCCAAGAACACGAGCCTCTAGGAGAGGTGAGCCCGTCCTTTCTCGCATCTATTCCTTTCCTTTCTATCGTACGACTCGACTGGATGCGGCGGCGTGATGCGGATGCGGATGCGCCCGTATTTCGTTGTCGTGCGTACTCGGGCGATGCAGGAGGAGTGCAGGAGGACGCAACGATTGGGAGCTCCGCATTGTCGTGTACATGTCATCGGGACCTTGGGATGGCGGTGCGGTAGTGCGTGAGCGCCGTTGAGACACGATGCGGAAGGATGCGTCGGTGTAGGCTGCTGGCGGAAACAGCGGCGATTGGGTGCGAGTCGGGCGGCCCAATCGGTCTTGCTTGTGGCGTCGGCGGAGCACGTATGCATCCCTCCGCGCACTTGGACGACGAGGAGGATGTGTCGGCGGCGGGCAGGGCGGGCAGTGCGGAAGGACGTGGTGGTGCATTCGTGTGTGGTGGCGCCCTTTTGTATGCCGGTGGAGGAGGAATCGGCGGCGGGCGCCATGTCTCCGCTGCCGAGTACGTGGTACTCGAAGAGCAAGATGCCGCGCGGCGTTGGAGGATCGGCGGTTGGTGGTGCTGGGTGCGGTACTGCGGTATTGCTGGGAGCTGTGTGCATAAACGTCGACACGCGGCCCAGAATCCCAGTGCCCTCCTCCTCCTCCAATTTTCTCCTCACTTCTTGCGTGGCCATGGTGATGGGAGGATCGCGGTGCACGGTACACCCGACCAGCAGATAGCTCTAGGGACCCGGACGCGCTATGCTGTACGCGGTGGTGGTGCGCGATGGTCTGATGTACTGCCGACGCCGTGCGCTGCTGCGTCGTTGCTGCTGCGGGTGCGGATGGGCGTTCGCTCGCTGCGAATCGTCCAGTTTCTTGGCGGGTCATTGGTCGCCCGATGCCCGGACGATGGGGAGTGTCTACTTTTGGTTTCAAGACGAGGAAGCGGGGGGCATGGTGCGGGTGCGGGTGCGAATGTGGATGCTCTCTCCCTCCCGCTGGGATCTGTACACATTTCACGGGGCGAGGAAGACGTCCGCCCCCGGCACCCATTTAATCACCTGTGTACACCGCGTGCTCCCTACGCTGCATTCCACGAGGCCTTCACACTCCCTCCATGGAATAGCTGGACGACCATGCGCGGGCGTCCTTTCTTTTATTTCTCTGTACTCGGCTTTCCCTCGAAAGATACTGATTTTTTCCGCCATCCGCAGCGCTATCCAAGTACGCCAAACACGCTAACGTCGCAGATGTCGAGAGTCGAGCGCGCCGCGTGGGGCAAGATTGCTTCAAGCTTTGAGATGATGAGGTGTGTCCTTCCTACTCCCCTCAATTTTTTTTCATCTTTTCTTTCGTTTTAATGGGGAGCGTCGGCGCGGGGCCGTCCAATTTTTCTTTCATTTTTCCTCAGAGCGGGGAATGTGCAGCACAGCGGGCGCACGGCGCGCGTGACATCCGACCGCGGGGCGAGGACGCAGGTCGCGGTGGTGCTCGCAACGACCAAGCGTGGGTGGACTCGGGTGGGGAGTCGGGCCCCCATGCGCAAGGTGGCGTACTCGAGACGTACAGTATGAGGAATTGCTCCGGCGCTCATGCTTCGTCGGTTCGAGGCGAAACTTGGGTCGGGGGGAGGGCACAGGATTTTGCCGCGTCCTTCACTGGGAAGTGTGTACGCAGTAGACAACAGATGAGGGGGAAAGAGTGTTGCTCGTGCTCGGGTCGGGCAGTCGGAGATGTAGGAGCAAGCAGTTCCCGAGTAGGAACGCGCTGGCCGTGCTCGGGAAGACGATGTGGAGTCTGAGGAGGAGGAGGGCAGGAGGCGATGTGGAGGAGCTGCTTGGGCCGCGACGCCTTTCACGCCCGCAGAAGGAGGAGTGGAGGTGGTACGGTGGTACCTTCGTGCTGGGGCAGCGGGTGATGACAAGGAACTGTTCGGTGCTCGTGCTGGGGTGGATGTAGGCGACAGAGAGACGGCGAAGCGGATTGGCAGAGGGGGAGGAGCACCATGCTGTCGTTGTGCTGGTACTCGTTAGAGGAGGATGTGTTCGTCGCGGTGGAATATCTGCTGTCCAAGTCCGTGCTCATGCTGGTGGTGGAGATGGCGGGGAGGGCGCGACGCTCGTGCAACTCAAATGAGCGGGAGCGGCGGGCACAACACGCTGTCAGAGTCCGTACTCGGGCTCGTGCTCGGGTAGGAGCGCGGTGTTGTGCAGAAACAGTACGCGGTGGTTGTCGAGCTGCTCCTGCTTTGACTTTGGCTCTTACTCTTGCTGGGCTCACTGTGCGAGTCGTGCGACAGGATGAGGTGTGTGTAGATGGAGGAGGAGTACGACGATGAGGTTAGGGTCGTTTCTGCCTACTTGTGCTTGTTCCCGTTCTCAAAACGAGCGAGCTTGAGAATGTCCAAGTAGTAAAAAAAAAATGCAATGCAATTTTTGTTTACTTGACATTGAGACTCTGTAGAAGGACCCGAATAATATGCCGGTGTTGACGTGAAGTCCTGGACGTCGGCAAATGACTGCAATGACAATGTTGACGGGCTTTTCGAGAAATAAAATGTGTTTGTGGTGTGACATTTGGCGGGATTTCTTAGGCCCCGTGAAGCTCCTGCCAAGGGTTCACTGCATTCCGGGCCTTCCTATGCTGACTCAGTTCAGCCGGATGTAGCTCAGTATGGGTCAGTGTAGGGGGCTACAACAGGTCAGTTTAGGTACCTATGCACAGCTGGACAGAATTGAGTTGAGCCGGATGTAGCTCCATATGGGTCTGCTCAGGTGGCCTAGCCTGGGTAATCGTAGGTCAGTTCAAATGCCTACACTCACTTTATGTCAGTCTAGTTTGTACCTGTTTTCAATTTTGGTTTTAAAACTGGTTCATTAACCAAGTTGGGTGCAGCTATGCTGGCATCGATGTAGGCGCCTACAATGATCTGCACTGACCTGCACTTACCTTAGCTATGCTATACCCAGTTATGCAGATCTACACAGACCTAGGCAGGCCTAGACAGACCTACATTCATCTATGCAGGCTGTGCATAGGTAGCACCAAGGGTAGCTCGGTGTAGGCCCCTACGCTCAGGCTGAGTTTAGGAGGCCTCGGAACGCAGTGGTTGTCCGGAAATTTGGGTTTTTGAGGGCGAAATTTTGGGTTTTCCTTGTCCTAAAATTGGGTTTTTGAGGCCCAGATTTCCAAAACCTTATCCATTATTTGGGTTTTTGAGGGCTGGAGGCTGAGATTTTCTCCAAGTTGTGCCAACAACCGGGGCTTTGGTCTCCTGTTCGTGAGAGTCATTTTTATGCAGTCTGCCATTGCTTAAGCCCATTTTGAGGTGCTCACACGTTCTCCGCCGGCGAAAAATCAATTCTAGAGGGCGAAAATGCGATTTTTTGGAGCCATCAACGTGATAACCCTTGTCCGAATTTGGGTTTTTGAGGGCGAGACCCGGTCAAAAAATTGGGTTTTCGAGGCCAGAATCAGGCATTTCGGGCGGACAACCCTTGGCAGGAGCTTCACGGGGCCTGATTTCTTGGACGCGATGGTCCCGTGATTTTGCGGGCCGGGCGGCCGTCCGTTTGATCTTCCACCTCGTCCAAATGTCCAGTAATATGCCCGGAGGGCATCTGATCGCTCGGGCCAGCGGCCCGCGCCGGCATCCAGCGGCAACCAACGTGTGCCATCCGCCACTAATGGTTAACATCGCACAACAACGCGTCGCGTCGGAAACCAGTCGGCTACAAACAATATCCACTGGTCGTCCAAGACCGGTGAAGACCGGTGGTTACCACCGGTCTTCACATAAGTAGAAAAGCCACCAACAACCAGCCATAGCCAATGGTCATGACTGGCTTCTAATCTGTTAAGAACCAGTGGAAACCATCGTGACTTGCAACCAAACGTTCTGTTCTATACACTAGAATCTCTGTTTGAAAAAACTTAAGTAAAAAAAACCAGTGGCTTCTGTTGGCTTTCGTGATAAGCCTCGGACCATTGGTTTCCACTGGCTTTTGGCACAAGACAAAAGCCATCCACATCCATTGGTAACCAATGGTCTTGGCGACCCGCCCAAAACCACCGGAGTCCAGTGGACCGTCGGTTTCCATTGGCTTCTGGTATAAGACAAAAGCCATCCATATCCATTGGTATCTGGTAACATTCTCTTACAAGTGTGTCCTCTTCAAAAAAAAATGGGCCAAAAAACCGATGGCTTCCGTTGGCTTTTGTGATAAGCCTGGGACTGTTGGTCTCCATTGGCTCTTGGAATAAGACGAAAGCCATCCATATCCATTGGTAACCAATGGTCTTTGTCAACCGCCCAAAACCGCCGGAGTCCAGTGGCCTCCGACGGTTTTCGGACATATAATTAGAAAGGATAAGAAAATTTGCCACAAGACTTCAAGTGTCTACATCCATTTCCATCCCGCCCAGTCCATTGACTTCATCCCAAAACTCCTGTGTGAGCTCCCGACTCTTTGAAACCACCCGCTTCTCAACCGTCTCACCGTAAATCATCATCAAAACATGCATAAAAAAATCGAAGTTGACGTCCGTCATCTGGCGCAACTGAGATTCAAAGCCATTGAGCCAAGAATTCAGTTGTTCCGCGGTCTCGGTATTGAATGCCCTCGTTTGATGAATGTTCCCGTTATCGTCCACCTCAGTAAGCACTAAGTCTGGCTGGGACCCATCGGTTGGGGCCGGATTGCAGCGAGTGCGACAGAGAATGTCGGTAGCTCTGTGTCCAATATAATGCCAAGCATCGACAATAAATTTGGTGGAGGTCAACCAGGTGTCCTCGACATTCTGTGTGACGATGTGCCGGAGTAGTTCGCAAGCTTTGTCGTACACCATAAAGCTTGGTCGATAGTCCGGGTAATCCTGCCAGATGTTATTCAGGAACGCAAGCACCTGCGGTGTGCTTTCAGAACGATAACATTTGCCCCATCCTATAGGGAGACCACACGACCACTGCACCGTCTGAACACAGTAAATGGTCTTCGCTTTGAACGTATGGACCACTTTCTCCCCCGGGGTTTCACCCAATGCCTGCAGCTGCACCTGCAGAGAAGGGCCTCGCACTGGGTGCCCGCCCCCTTCGGTGGCTCCCATTTGCCGACGAATAACTCGCTGAACACCGGGGAAAGATAAGCGATGGAAACGGTCTTCATATTGTTTGTGCCAATCAATGTGAGACTGGTCGTCGCAAGTAAGAGCATCCAGGGAATGAATCGGACATCCGCATGGTATAATTCCACACAGGAGACGTTGGTCAAGATGTGCTTCACAAAAGCGGCCGTTTTCATAGTTGAAGAGAGGACCGAGGCAGTCATCGAGCGCACATTTCTGACGAGAATGTAAACTTAGTGTCGCTAAATGGAATGCAGGAAAAAATATATACCTTGTGCTTTAACGTCTTACCGTCCATTACACCTAGTCTGGTGTATCCGATAGGCTCTCCAGGAGCGGGCTGCCGTTGTCGAGGAAGGTTTTGAGCCAAATTTGGGGGAAGCGGCTGCTCCTCCATGGCAATTGGGTCAATCTATAGAAGGTACTCAGTTGGCTGCAAGTTAGAAACCATAAAATAAATGTACCGCATCGGCCGGTCCTGATTCTGACCCAACCACCTCGGCTTCTCCTCCTGGGTTTGTGTTTCTATCCAGCTCAGAGGCGTACCGTTTAACGTGTGTACAGTCCATGCAACCATGGCTCATAGCTCCAGGGACATTCCCGCCATTTTTCCCGATTATATCTCGAACTTTCTCCGTCAACGACTTGGTCGGAGGGTGGGCATCGCAGGAGAATGCATCATTCTTCCCGTGTGCCACGAGAAGGCGCCTCGAGAAGTGTTCCATAAAGAGACGCTGTGATTGTCGCGTGGTAAATTGTACGTTGATATCATCGGTGGAGTCGTTGACCCAGTCCGCAAAATTGGACCAGCCCGAGTGGAAGCGCTGCAGGGCTTTCTCCTGAGCAACAGCAATTTTTCGATGCACCCATACCCCGTGCTTGGAAACCGGGATGAATTCGGTGTCGTATTCGAGGATCTGGGTACGCTTTTGACCCGGCTGCTTCTGTGTAATCATGTCTGGATAATAATCCGCCTGGCAAGTCTGACATCTGGCCACCAGTAGATCCGCAGAAACCCATTTGAAAGAGGCATCCAAAAGCCAAACCCTCCGAGGTTTTGCTTTGGGTCGACGTCGAAGTGAAGGTACAAGATTGCGATGACCGGGAGGACAGAACTTGCAGTTCAAGCGGGAAGTACATAGGATGGGGCGGGGAGGTCGAAGCGAAAATGAAGCTAGGTCGCTCCCATCGTTGAGACCCAGTAATGTGTAAAGGCGGTCGAGATCGCGGCAAATGTACTGTGCATATTCGGGGGAGAGATCAATTCCCGTTTTCCAGGCTTCAACGCCGTTGGCTTCCTCGTGGAAAGCGCGAGTGAGAAGTGTCTGCACACTTCTCATCCAGCCTGTAAGGGGATTTTGTCGGCGGGCCTCATTCAGTTGGTTTACATGAAGGCGGAGGATGGGAAAGAGGGATATTATCACCCCCAGTGCATAGATGGCCTGTTGCACAGCCAATTCTGGGGGGAAGAAGAGTTCAAGGATCCAGATGAGCTGCTGCACTGAGGGACCCATGGCCAAAGTCACGATGGAGCGAATCAAAGTGAATATATTGCCGAATCGCCGATAGGGGTTCACAACAAACAGATAGCTACAACTCTATGTCTATTCAAGAAGTCCATCTATGTATCCTTGAGTACGCTGTATCAGGAATACATCTAGGGGGGGACGTACCTGTAAAACAATTTTGTTCGTCAAATACGAGAGAACTCAAAGAAGTGTCGGTGAATTGGTATTTTGATGCTTCGAAGTGCCTAGGTCTGGATGTTCTGCATGGCGAGAGCGGAGAATAATCCAATCCTAGAGTTTAAAAAGGGATGTTGAAGGCGAAAATACCCGACCTACGGAGCTTCTTTGAGAACCAGAACAAAGATTGGTAAATTTCGCATTTTGATGATTTGGCGTCGACAGGTCCCCACCAACGTTCGGAAACCGAGGTGGACGGGCAGAGAGCTCTTAGGTGCTACTGGTGTTCTATAAAGACGTTGAGGGCGAAAGGACCGCACTTGTTGAGGTTATTCCAGTGCTATAATCAATACTTACCAAGTTCGCACTTTTGAGGTTTGGGATCGGCGGGTCCCCAGCGACGTTCTGGACCGGAGGTACCCGAGGCGACAACATATATTAATTCTTGGGATACTTCGCAAGAGATTGAGGGCAAAAAAGGCTGTACTTATCCAAGTTCTTCGAGCGTTAGAATAAAAGTTGCTCAATTCCGCATTTTGATGGTTTGCCCCAGCAGCTCCCCGCCGACATTCTGCGGCCGACGTAGATGCGGGGATCACCTGAAGAGGGTATTGATATACTATACAAGAGATTGAGGCTAAAGATAGCGGACATACCCAAGTTCTTCAAGTGCCAGGATGAAGAATCGCAAATTTCGCTCTTTGATGCCTTAATGTAGACAGGTCTCCAGGAGCGTTACGCAGCCCAGATTGGTGCAGTGTCGAGATCAAAGCAGCAGTTTCAAAGGGCTGACATTGGGCTCTAGATTGGATGTTGACGGCAAAGACTTGGCGGAGTAGTACCATTGAACGAGGTTTTGAACGAAAGGCACGGCATCTTGAATTAGGGTAGCTCAAGAGTCACAGTCAGCTTCCAAATTTAATCTCAGTGTTTCCAGGGCCCAGTAGAGTAGTGAAACTATGTAGGGGGATGGCAGAGGCAAGGCGGACGGGTTGTGGGTCCTTGTGGACGGAGCAAAGATAGCATTTCCTTTTTGGGCGAAGTTCCCTCTTGCCTCCGGCCACCATGAATAACACCTCCACGCGTCGACATTGGCCAGTCCAGTCCAAACTATGGTGCATCCAGTTCTGATACAGAACTGTCCAGCTTCATTTTCTTCAGCTTCAGACGGTACAGTCAATGTCTTCTCGGTCGTCGTCAAGCCACCGCAAAATCCGCGCGCACCATGAACATCCTCGGTCTCTGGCTCTCCACTGTTCATACTCCCTGTGCAGGGTGCTTGCCCACTGGCCCCGGCCTTGCTCATTCACTGATGACCCGTGTGTCCTCTGCGCTCAGCTGATTGTGCCCAAATTGATTACCGGCAGATAGTTCAATTTTGTGTGTTGACCCGCCGCCGCGGCCCCCGCATACTGCGTCGAAGGTGTAGAATGACAGTTGCTTGAGACGGAGCCTGCTACTATTCTACCCAACGGACACAACCTTCCACGCCAGCAATCGACACCGCTCGCCATGGACAGAGTTGAATCTATTGGTATTTACGCAAATGAGAGTTGAATCTACTGAATGAAGCTATAACTTTCATAGCTACTTTGTCTTCGGCGCAACATCCGAGTCAAGGTCATCGGAGTCGAAGGCCTTTTCCTTTCCCTTGGCAGACTTCGACTTCGCCGCGGCCTTCTTCTTCTTCCCCTTGTCCCTCAGCTTCTTCGCCTCCTTCTCCAAGATCCTTGCCCTCTTCTCCCTCTTCTTTTTCTCCTCCTCATCCTCCGAGTCGCTGTCCGGTGTGCGCGCACGTTTGGGTTTGCGCTTGCTGGGACCGGGCTTGGTATCCTCCAAGTCTTCGAGTTCCGACTCGAGAAGAGCCTTGAAAACACCGTAATCCATGTCGTCAAACTGCACCTCCAGCTCGCGCACACGAGCATCGTCCTCATTACGTCGACCTTTTCTGATGTACTCGCCGGCGTCGGTGTTGAGTCTCATGGCCTTGGTCAGGAGGACGTGGTTATCGTTTGTGGCTGATTTTTTGAGACCGCCCGAGAAGATGACCTCGGCTTTGGTCCAATCGACGCCAAGAAACTGTTCCAAGTTCTCGAGTGTCACTCCCTCGGGGGGCGTGAAAGCTGTGAACACTCTCGTTAGAAAATCCAAGCACTGAGCGGATGCAGATGTACCGAGTGGAAGGTGGTAGCCTGCTCCCTTATTTTTGGAATACGGGGCAAATTTCCGGAAGTAGGCGTCAAACTTTAGGTAACTGTCCAACCCCTTTCCCGCATGAGTGTTCTTGGGTAGAACAAGCTCCTTGGGCTCCCCAACAAGATCTCGCAGAAACTTGTAGAACACGGGGCCGTCACCTTTCTTTGCGACCGGCGCCGCAGCGGCTCTCTCCTTGGCAATATCCAAAGGGCGGTCCGTTTGCGCCCCGGTGAGGCTGGTCGCGGCGTGGGAAGGGGCAATAGTCTTACCAAACGGTCAGAAAAGGGAACCATGGAGTAAGAAAATCCACGCACCGCCGATGGCTGGAAAAACATAATACACTCATACTCGCCGGCCTGCTCAGCGGACTCCGTCAGAGTGAGGTTATCGACCCGATCCCACCCAAGGCAATCGGGCTGAGGCCCATCTACAATCTGCGCAACAGAACCTATGGCCATTTGGCCCGGTGCGTTCAAGGCCGGTCGCCCCAGTCTCCCGGCGCGGTCCTCTAGAAACATTCAAATCGTTTTTATCAATTGAAAATAGAACAAGGAGTGCACTTGCTCTTCATTGGGGACTGGCTGTTGAGCATTGCAGGCACGAGGGTGGTGAGTTTGGTTTCATGATGCAAGGCTCCGTCGGCAGCAACTGTCTTGTTAATGGCGACGTTTCCTACGAACACCTGGGTTGTGGGGTAGTTCTCGAGGGCCGGATGAACAAGCTTGACGACGACTAGTAGGGGGTCAGATCAAGAACTTCAAATGAGGCATTTAGGAAATACCATTGCCCTTGATCGTTGAGGAAGGCTTCTTCCCGCCGCCGCCTCCCGCGTCTCCTTTAACCTCCTCCTCCTCCTCTCCCTCTCCCTCTTCGCCTTCCTGCTGCTCAACGCCAGACGGAGCCTCATTGCTAGTGCGGCTCGACAAAGTAGTGAGGGAAGCGGGTTTTTTTCCTGCCGGCGGACTGAGCTCGACCTCATCCTAAAATGTAAATGAAGATAACTTACCTCGTACTACCTTGGCCTGGGGCTGCAGCCCGAGAGGAGCAAAAGCGCCCTGAGGGTCCGTAGTTGACTCCTTCTGATGGAGCTTCAAGTTAGCACTGAAATATAAAGAACTCTCGCATGAGGGAATAAAAGAGTTGGAAAGTCGAGGTTGTGCGTACCCGGTCAGAGCTTGGCTTCCCTTGGCTTGCTCAGCAAGATTTTTTTCAGTACTGGTCTTCTTTTTCGATCCTTTGGCGGGCTTCTTCGCGTTTCTATGCTCGTAAAGCTGGGTAAATCTCGGGTCTTCAGCAAATGATGTCTCCCCGAACAGGTGCTCTTCAACGAGCGCAAGCAACGTCTTTTTATTGTGTAACTTCTTGTCCTTGTCTCTAGTGTCGATCTTTAGGGCCTCGCATACGGCTACCAGTTGTGGTTTCTTGGTTGTGCCGTCAATGGAGCCTGTGAAGACGACAGGGAGATTGCCGGTGACCGGCGTAGCCTGGGCGGACATTGTTGGCTGGTGTCGGAAGAGCACAGAGAAGGATCACGCCATTTGGACAAATTTCATATTCGAGGGACCGGAAAAACCGACGACGACCAGCGGAAGCCAATGGACTACGAATAGGGGCCAAAGAGATCCATCGAAACATATACAAAGCCCATGGCAATCACCGGAATCTGTTATCTAATCTTGGTTACCGGCGGACCCCTTTGGCCACCGACGACCACTGGTAACCACCAGCAGCCACCAACGACCATAGGCCATCCGGGCATATAACTCCAAATGTCCTCTAATCTAGCTGGCTTCTGCGTATTTGGGCTCAATTCTGACATTTCTTCGGCCAGCGTAAATCGGATTCAATCCTTGGCAATTCCGAGTCTCCGTCTCTTCGACTCCTCTTCGAAGTTTTCTTCTCCTAGGCGACCTACGGCTGGGTGGATCCCCTTCCAAAAACAACGCACGAGTCGCTGAAGTACTCCTCTGAGCAACTTGCCCCGCAATCGCGCTGTCATCTCAGGCAGAAGTCGCGTAAAATTTAAATCTGTGCCGACTACCAGCTCGAAATCGAGGCTCGCGCGACAGCTTCACGTACCGTCCTTCGAGGACGAACCCGAGCCGGAAGACTCCGACGACGACGGTGAAGGATAGTAGACGACGAGGGTGACTGGGTCACCCAAAAATGGATGCCGCAATCACCCAACCCCGCCCCCTCTCCCCCCTCCCCTCTCTCTATTTATTCTTTATGTGTTATGGATATGCGTTATGCGCCGCCGACATCCCCCGCGCGCGCTGGCTCTCGCGAGCTCTCTGCAATGTTCCCCCTATAACGGACACCTGCACACGCACCGGCCGAACCCATACGAGGACCCTCATAAATTATGCGCCTGCTTGCGGGCACCGTGTCTTAGTAGTTAGTGCACTTGTTGCGGTATAGAAATGCAGATACAAAAAACAAAAAGACAGCTTCACGTGCACATTTTAGCTTCTGCCGCATCAACGTTTCAACGCTGACGACATGCTCAATTTCCGACCGTCTGAAAGCCAACAAAATTTACCCTTGTTAATCTGCAAGTGGTCTAGAATGATCTTTTGGCGGCGTCAGAAGTTCCCTCCCTCGAATTTTACGGTATACCACGAAAATTCGTCGTCGAAAACCTCAATCGAAAGACTGGACTCTGTACTTGGCTCTCCAACGAGCTCCTGTGTGCGTCCTGGCTGAGCCGAATTGAATGATCGTGGCAGAATCATGGTGTGTGCTCTTCGTAGGAAATTTAATATAATGCAACCTTCTGTCAGAATAAATGGCAATAGGAATATTCGTCATTGGCAGATGCGATTTCGAAAAACTAGGGGGGAAAGACATCATTTTCTTCAAAACACGGGGCACCCGTCGAGTCTTCGACCCGTGGATGTTTCCCTGACCATAATCGGACCTGAGAACTTCTAGATTACGACCGGCGATGCATCAATTTGGCCCTGAGAGTGGAACGTGTCCAACTGGGTGATGATTTCCTGAATCTGCGCGAATAATCTGCTTTCGGGCGCTGCCGCTTCTGCATCCCGTAGGTATGTCCTCAACGTGTCCTGCACGATTTCGCGGGCCTGGAGGTCATCCAACCATGCAAAGGTTTTTAACCATGGGTTGGCTATACCAGTATATGGCCGCCAGATTGCAAGAGTTGGAAATGTCCGCAGGAGCATGATATCGCCCGCAGCAAACAGCTCCTTCACCGTGGTCGCAAATCGAAGCTGGTAGTCTGGATGAATTGCTGACCGGGGGAGGAAACCTCCCACAAACTGTATGGTCTGCACTGATTTGAACAGTGAGGGGGTCAAGTAGCATTGCCGAAGAAACTCGGTCAATGTATTGAGCCCCTCCTCCATATATCTGCGTTCTAGACCCGCTCTCATCTCAGTCTCATCCCGAACAAGCCCTTCCACGGAAAAAGAAGCCTGTGTGGGGAAAACAGGTTCATTGAATCGTGAAACCAGGTCCTCTCCGTTGAGGATCTTGCCTTCTAGACATCGTAAAATAGCCCTCTTCGCCACCGCAATAACAGAGGGGGTGCATCACCAAAAGTGGGAGTATCTGGTAATGTTCGGCAGAATCACACCAACCATGTGATACTTTACCAGGGTTTTTGATTGTCTGCAAACCGCTGCAAACCCTTCACCAAGCTGGTAGTGGATTGGCCAAGCACTATAACCTCGGTGCAGGATTACAAGGCACAAACAACTCGGTGAATTTCTCAGCAGCATTGAAGACATATCAGTCGGACCGGGACAAGCGGCCAGAATTCAAAGACGGCAGTGGATAATTTCGAGCAGGCAGTGGTCTACTGCCAGCTTGGTAATTTAGCAAGGTACATTATTGAACCATTGGTTCCGATGGTTCTTCAAGCGCAGCGGACGACGGAACTTCCTTATTTTGATCAGATGTTTCGGGATGCATAACAAAAGCTGCGAGTTCGAATAATTCCTGAATGCCATTTAGAGGGTCTTGACTACTTGGTCTTTACTGCATACCGACGAGTGCATACGACTGTCAAATTTACTAGCCGCTGATCGGACGGTCGGTGCGCCATCAAATGGCGCAATCACACGTGTTCGTTGATTCGCCTGGCGTCTTTCTTTCTCTCTTCCCACCACCCGCCACAACCCTTGCCTCCCTTCAACTACACCCTCGAAGACCAACACGCCGTGAACCACGCATGCAAGATTGTCTCTGAGCAGCACCGCAACTCCAATCCCCCCAAGGGTCAAGTAGGCCCTCGCGTCAAGCAACCGTAATCCAAGCGCGGTGCGCCTGCGAACAGGTTCAGGCAGATCCTGTCCTCAAGAAGTAGGAGCAAGCAGTTGATCAAGAGCCGACGAAACCACCCGCTCGCGGCGCGCTGGGCGCGCAGATCCATACATCCAAGCCCCACTGGTACAAGACTTTCGATTGCACACCGCTTCGTACGGGGATCCCGCACCCTCAAACGGCTGTCGCTGGCTGTTCAAGCTCCAAGACCTCAATTCACACCTCAATCTCAAGTTCTTCAAAGCTTTTCTCTGTCGTCCGAGTACCTGTGGTCAACCGAATTCTTATCCGTACCAAAGTCTTGCGAGTTTGTCAATCGTCCCGCATTCGTCAATCCTTTCATTCAAGCTTAGAAATCCCTCATCATCCTCAATTCTACCGATTTCGCCAACGCCTCAAGTACTACTGAGCTGCCCCATCTTCCGACCGGATACCCCACAGCGGACCTCAACGATGCTGTCGTTCCAGCGCAGCATCTCACCGTTATCATTACCCGTTCGGACGCGCGCGGGTGGGAACGTCCCTGACTTCGCACTGTGTTTACCTGTTGTAGTTTGGTCTCAATATCATTGTATTTATCGTCTATTCTGTCATTTAAGAGTATTGGGAAGGAAGGGAGGAGGACATGGGTTCCCTGGCGCTGTAATCCACTATAAATCGCTACAAACGTTGGCAAACCCCCGCCAAGATTATAATGTTTATGAAAAACGTAGGTTGTCTGCAATGGTAGGTGAAACTTGACCAAGATTATAGGGGTTTGTAGTGATTTTAGTGGTTTATGGGGTATGTATACCTCTGCATACTTCTCCCGCTTTTGGTGATGTGGAAAATTGGTGTTCCGTTTGCGAAACGGCTACAAGGATTGCCTGCCAAGTCGAGAGAGGTATCTGATAGGTAGTAGGACTCATGGTGAACAGGGGATCTTCCTCCCAACACAGCATCCAGGCAACCGTCAAGGGCGCGGTCAAGGAATCCTCGCGGCCATTGGGATACAGAGTAGTGAATTGTCACGGGGTATCTGCGGGTCTGTGAAGAATCGTTTCTGGGAGTCGCCTCCAAGCATTGAATGGGATCAAGTGGAGGACCTCCTTGACTGCAACCTCAGATCTGCGGCTTGCCAGATAGTCTATGATCGCCCACGGTAAAGTGCCGTCAGATCCCTGGTGGTCCCAGTAGGAGACTATCTCGCGGAATAGCTTGTCCGGCCAAAGGTCTTCTGAGCTTTTGGTTAAACATTCTAGGTTGTCGTAGAGAACTCTATCCAACAGGACCTGCACTCTGCCGAGAGTCCGCCGAGAAATCACGATCCCGGAAGGTGGCGACAGGAGTGCTTGCGTGGGCCAGAACCGATATGGGATCTTTTCTGATACGCTGATATCTTCGAAGTAATTCAGTAGTATCTGGAGCCAGTCTGTTATTAGGTTGATGGAGTCGGTCACCGTTGCACCGAGGACGTCGGAGCGAATATCAGAATCGAATGCTCTCCAATCGAGACCAATATTATGTATCCCAACATTGTATATGGTGCTCAACCGGTACAAGCAGGACCATATCTGCACAATGGTCTGACGGTCCAGCGGTCGTTTTGCAGCAGCATCCTCTGACACTGCCCTGAGATATTTCAAAGTACTGTCGAGTAGGCCCTTGGCTGCACAGAATGTAGCCCAAGCCTGTACACCCTTGGCCGAGATGTAGTACGGAAAGACCTCTGGGTCGTTAACGAACTCGAGTCGGGATGGCAGCTGGATTTGTATTGGCTTTTCTGGGGTAAAGACTGCCGAGCGCCCATATCGCCTTGTAACAGGAAATTTTGAGATGTTTCGCCACCTCGGTAGGTATGACATCGCTGTTGCAACCCTGCTGGAAGCCCTGAATCTGACCGAGTAGATCGGAGCCCGGATTCTCGATTAAATGGTGAATGTGTCCGTCGTACTGCCAGCACCTCTCGGATGTGCGCCACAATACATCCGGAATGGCATCGATGAAGGGCTCCAGCTTGAGGTCATCTGTTAGTGATTTGAGGGTCCAAACCAAGGCCTTCCCATCCCGCGAAGACCGCTCATCGGATGGTTTTGTCGCCTGACGAAACACACTGTCCACCATAGCCTTGTCACGAGGGAAAACCATTGAGACAGGATGATGACGCAAGAGGGTCTGGAGGACTCTTAGCAGCTGCCAGAAGCCCCCAGAGAGCGGTGTCCGATACGGGCAATCCGGGTGAAAGAAAGGGAGGAGTGTGAGGGTGGCGTAGACGAGGACGACCGTGGTCAGAATCACAGTGGCGGCAGCAGTTATGACAATGTTAATTGGGAGGAGGAACGCCACGAGACCGGCAAAGAAGAAAAGCAGGGATGCGTGTAGGAGGAGAGGGACAACTTCGACGACTGTGTGCATCTTGAAGCGCCTGAGGCCGTAATAAAGATATGAGAAGACGCGGGCGCGAATAACAGGTGCGGATCGCATCTCGGCCTTGTGCAGGAAATCTTGGGCCCATTGTTCGAGGAGCGTTGCAACAAGTGCGCACGCTAGGCTGAGTCCGAGGCTAATAAACCAAAGAGTGTTGCAAATGAGAGCACTCGCCGGCGGCATGAACTGTGGCGGCTGAACGAAACTGAATGCCGTTCCGTTCGCCACAGCTGCCAGTTGGCCAGAAATTTGGGACAGCAGGAGCACAGTGGTGTCTCCAGAGTCGGGGACGAGTGTCTTGTAACTCTCAACCAAGAAGGCGGTTAAGCTGGCGGAAAAAAGACCAGCCTAAAGTCGTTAGCATCAAATTAAATAACGTCGGGGACCTCCTACGAATATCAGCATGCCCTCCATGTCACTTTTCCAGCTTTCCACCAAGCCCTTGTCATATTTTTCGGCCTCCGACACGTACACTTGCCACAGCTTCGCGGCGGCCGTGTCATCCTCCGGATTATCGGTCCGGGTCTTACTTCTGCTGTTATCTAGTATATTGTCAGGCAAAAAGGATACATGCATGGCGGCATTGGACGTACTGGGCTCTGACCCTTCCTTTTCGCTCATCGTGGGAGGAGGCAGTGTTAGTGTTGACGGCTGTCATCAGCTGATGCGTGATCCCCGCGTGAAGGTTGAAACCGGGTTTGATTAAGTATTCTAATTTCTGCGTGAGGTTCACAAACAGGAATTCATTTGTGCTCTACAGACCAAAGAATATTAATGTTGCCAAAGCCTCAGGTGACTTGCACGAAAACGTGATCACTTCTCATTGCTGCTGACAGTGACCATCTTCGGGCTTCAGCCCCAGTGAAAACGGCGCCGAGCCGGCTACTAGTAGAGCCTGAGCAAGGGAAATAGACATAATGATGAAAATCATGATATGTGTCAATTTATATTGAGCCACCTCGAGAGAGTGCGAGCCCTTGGCTCGAAGGGCAGTAGAATCTTTCTAATTTTATCCCAGAGACTCCTAGAACTCCAATCCATCAATGTATCAACACCGAGTTTTCCGCACGGGCTCGCCTCCGACGTTGGTTGATGTAGATGTCGTCTTCTCTTCTCTCCCTCCATGTGTCTCCCCCCAACTCAGTGCCCTCCCTTTGCCTCTCAGTTTAGTGATGGCGTTAACATGTACCCTGGCCTCTCCTAGTGCCTTTCAGTCCCAAGTTCTGCTGCGCTTCAAGTCGATTTCAAGCTTCAAAATGTCAAAACCTCAAGTTACCACCAAGGACTGTCCTCTCAAGGCTCTCAGACTCAAGGATGCAGGTTAACTCAAGCTCAAACTCAATTTTGTTGCCCAATGATCAAGCCACCAAGCACCTCTTCCTCGAGCCTCGACGTCAACAGCACATTGAGCCCAACATCAAATCTAGCCCATTCGTCAAGCTCAAATGACAACACGATGATTTCCGGGCCCTGATGGACACTTGTGTTGGAATTTTCAAAGCTAATCGAGGCAAGTGCTACATTTCAACCTACACCACCTTGGAAAGCTTAAATCAATCCCCAGGGCCACGAGTTCCCAAATTTATTGGTTGATATTGTTATCCGCGCCGACATACACTGTGTATGCGCTCAAATTGATCAACTTCTTCACGATCCTGTTGCCTACCAAGAAATTTCGAACACTCGGGATGACGACGCGCAACAACTGCTTGATCTCTTGCAAGATGTAAGCCCATAGTTTCATTCCGGATGTGTGCTGAAACCTTTGTGCCATGTCAGCTGTTGGATTATCCACTCCTGAATTCTTCGATTAGGCCGGTTATATGGAAGGCCTTGCTCAAGCTCTCAAAAAGATCTAGCCGGCATCCGCGGTGCTTTGCAATGCCAGATCTTCAGCTTACTGGCGAGCAAGTACAGAAGTAGTGGAAGTAGAAGTGAGTTAGTAGAAGTGGAAATGAGCTAGTAGAAGTGGAAGTGCGCACAGTGGAAGTGGAAGTGGCAGCACGGCGGGCATGATGTGACGGCGCCGAATTTGACGCGCCCCGGTGTTCAATCCTAATTAGGAAATCAACGATTTACATTGTCTTTTTGTCTCGTAATGCCACTCCGCTCTTGCCTCCCACCACCACATTGCCACCACCGCACTCCTCCCCGCCTTCCCTCCCTCCTCTGTGGCCCTTGGAATGCCTTGTGGATCAAGTGAAATGTGCCGGCACCAAGCCGGCGCCAGCTCTTTTCGCGTTGTATGATTGCCAGTGGATCCGTTTCGTCCCGATGGAACTCAAAACACTTTTACATCCGACATGTACGCATTTGCTTGCGTCTGGTACGAGATTCGTTCCAAAGTGCATTCATCTGTAACCTCTTGTCACAAATACACCACTTTAGATATTCACGGAGAAATTTCCATTTTTTGAAGTTGCGGAGCCCGTAGTCGTGTGGCACGTTCATAGTGGCAACATTCCACAGAAATTCCCCAGCATCCCGGACAATCTCTGGTCCCTCATGGAAGAATGTTGGAGACCCGAACCAGGGAAACGTCCTCCGGCCAAAGACATTGTTGCGAGGCTTAGTGCTCCGTCCATAGGCGCCGTACCCACCAACACAGCCTCCGACTGGGAGCCTCTGTATACCTCAAAATTCCGGTCTTCTTTGCAGGAACACATGCTCTTCCATTTCACACAACAAGATTGACGACCGGTGGCAGGCTCACAACCACTGGTGGTTGAGCACTCTGGCACATTACCGAGGCTCGGGCATCTCGGCGAAGTGGCATGAATTAGTAGGAATGATACAGAATACACAGGAATATCAAGGAATACTCACGAATACTATGTACACCTTATTTATCATATATACAGTAGAACAGTGAGGGATTCCTCAGGAGCTCGTACCACCCACCCTCACGAGCATCATATAAATCTTGCTGTGATTGAACCCGAATATTGCCCTACTGGAGTGACAATGATTCCTTCCTCTCAGCTACCAGGAGGAGTAAATATTTGAGCGTAGTTCGATCCTTTCCATTAAATCATCTGTTCATGATTGTATGTTCGATAATATAAGGGGCACTGAGAGAATCTGAAACGGTATATTCAGCGTACGTTATGCCGCTGAACCCTGGTTGAAGAAGGAATTCAACACAAATTCATCAATTCGACTCCATTTGTTACTGAAATTTGTGAAGCAAAAGGGGGGGCACCGAATACATCCAGGTATGAGAGGAGAAGTGGATGTGGTGCATGGTGCATCGCCTGGGCCACACGGAATATCTTGCTGAACAGAACCAAGGGCGGAGTTGGGAAAAATGTCCGGTGCTTACTGCACCAAGAAGTGGGTGAAGAAAGCGGATGTTGTGCACGGTGCATGACTGCTATAATGATTCATTTACGTAGTAGTAGTAAAGCAGTTGCTTGGGTTCAACTCCCTCTTGAAAGGAGTCCGTCGAGTTTTTCATGTCGAGTCCAGCAGCACTACTTCACTGCACTGGGACTGTATTACAGAACAAAGGACAACATAAAATACTCCTTACCTGTAAGGTTAAACCCCAGTGAAAACGACGGACAGCCAGATCGAGCCGCGTCGAACGACATCGAACTAAATTAGGCTGGTCGTCTCTGGCTCGCAGAATGAGCCAGGGCTCGATCTGGTTCGATGATTTGTTTACGTCTCTAGAACCACATCGAATTAATGAGGCAGCCACATCGGACTACTTAGAACCGCCTTGAACTACATGCTGCACCGCCGCCCGCCGCCCCGCCGCCTCGTGCGCCATCGATCCCCGGGCCCCCACCGTGCCCCCTCCCCCCCCGTTCCCTACACGATCGGTCGCCCTCTAGTCCCTTTATTCCTGCGTACGTCCGAGATGTTGCTGTTATCCTACTCCACAATAAATACTGTATCTCGAAAAATTAAATATAACGCACAAAGTTCTCGTCCGGGAATTTCAACTCTGTGATTTGCTGGGCGGCGCGCTGGGTCCCCGTCCTGAATTTGTTGTCATCGTGGGTTCCAAGACCAGTGAAATTTGAAACTCGACTCACCCCAAAACAAAGTATGCCTGTAAGAAGATTTGGGTCAGCTGAAGAACCGTGTTATGGTCAACACAACGTACCATTTCTCGCCGCTTCAGCTGTTCAATTATTTCCATTTCACCGGCCCGAGTTGCGCAAGTCCAATCCCTACAAAGAAGCCGAAGTGAGTATGAAATCGGGAGAGAAAGTAGATGTACGCACAACAGATGGTATTAATCTAGTTAAACATGCATTAGCGCGCGCAACGGGATTGGGACCTCCTTACCAGGCAGCAGAGGAAGATCCGGACGCGACGCCCTCCGCCGCTGCGATAGTTTGCGCTTTCGAATTCTTTTTGGCACTGTTTTGTTCCGTGCTCTTCGTCGTCCATACCTTCGCAGCAGTCAGCATGATAGGACAATCAGAAAAACAAAATTGACCTTGAGCTCCACCGGTGAAAGTTGGGAGAAGATCGTTTTGAATTCATCCGGGGTCACGGGGGGCTTAGATTTGAGATAGTCGATATAGAAGCGGTTCCTTGGAAACCTATATAAGTACACTGAAGGAGATGATTGAAGTACATACTCGGCGGTCGACGACTTTGTAGCCCTTTTCTTGGCCTGTTTATTTGATTTCCTAGGCTTGGATGCAGTCCCCGCTGAAGGCAAGATGTTAGAAGCTCGTGGGTGGGAAGATGATGTTTGCCATACCGTCCAGGGTGTCCCTTCGTTGGGTAGGTCCGGAAGCGGGTCCAAACTCCTCGTCACTGTCGGTTCTGGGTTAATACAAGCCAGAACAAAGGAATGAAACAAGTTTACATTGGGCTTACGATCACAATCGTCTGCGGAAATTATATTCTTGTGAGTATTTAGACTTCTGGGAGGAAAACAGACGGACTGTCGTAGTCGCAGACAAAATACTGGTATTAGATGGTGCTGTAACCGTAGAAGGTGTCGAAGAAGCCGTATTTTCCTCTGGGTTTGATATGGGGGCGGACGCGAACGAAGCTGGAGTTTCTTCCGGAGGCAGAAGCTCAGTAGAGGGAGCACTAACAGACAAAAGCGATGGGGACGACGCGGAGGATTCGGTGGATAGGAATTCAGAAGAGGGGTCCGGAGACGGTGTTGCCGCATCGGACAGTGAGGGTATATCAGATGACTACAGCGGTGTGGGTTTGAGCTTTTTGGGCTGTTGAGATGGAGCAAAATGTTTTGTGCGCTTGGTCGGACCCCTCGTCCTCGTCAATGGTGCGCCGGATGCAGAAGAACTCGAGGTTGAGGCAGAGGAAGATGCAGTGACTGAAGATGGGGAGGGTTCATGGTCGCTGCTGCTGTCAGAGTCGGAGTCAGAGTCGGACTCTGAATCACACTGCTTCTTTTTGACGTTCTCCAGATACCAACTGGAGTATGCGGAGGTCGCCATCAGGTCCACTTTCCAGTGAGATTGACAAAGGCGAAGCAGAGGGTACGCTTTATACATCTCCGCGTGATGGTAGTTTACCACGGAGAGGGAGGCGTTGCCCCAGGTAGCGGGAAGCTCTTTTGGCGTTCGTTTGTAGATTTCACGAAAGATTGTGCGCTGATGAGTTCGCATGGCCTTCGCGGTCAGGCCAGAAACCGATTTACCGTCCTCCGTCTCCAGATATTGATGCATAACATTGATATTCTTAGCGGCGCGGGCTCCTCCACGTTTCCCAGATTCAGAATTCATTGTTGTCGTTTTTTTTTGTGGATTGGGATTTGGTGTAGCTAACGCGGTCCCACCAGCGCACCAGAGGGAAGTCCTTCTGGTCAGCTAGATCGGTTGCGCCGGGAAGGGAAGAGGGAAGGGAGGTTGCGGCAGAATGGTGTGACAACAGGGATGAGGAGGAAGCAGGCTGGGGCGGCTGTTGGTTGACGAAAAGCCTATTTAAAGTAAGCAGGAGTTCGTAGACCAAGTGGGCACATAACGCACTGCAAACGACGATGCTGTTCTGTGAGAGCGCTGTGGCGTTGAAGGAGATCGATATAAGTAGCATTATTCGCCATGACGAGATCGGCATGGCAGGCCATCGATATCTCGAGGGAAGGGTCAGCACGGTTAAAAAATAGAGGGCATAGTCGCGCACGGCTTGTGCTTCATTCCGGGATGGAATGTGATAATTCTGGTACTGCATATTCTGCTGCTATACAGGATAAGAGTTCGGAAGGCCCATTCTGGCAGAATTGCTGTTGCTGCCCATGGCATACATCCCAGAGGATGACGTGTCTGAGCCGGTGTCGAAAGATGGCCAGTTCCAGGACTCATCGTCACCTGAGAACGACGGTATTGAGTACGATTCTTCCATTCTGTGGACCAGCGGGCAGGACAGCGATTTTGGACAATGTAGAGATACAACGAGATGAGAGTGGAAGGCAAGGCGAGTCACATCACGTGCTTGTGACTATATGTGACAAGTCGCGTCTGCGCTCTCCTACGCGCTACATTTTGCTCTGAACAGGGTTCAGAAAAAGATGCTCCTGCTTCAAACTCACTAGAATTACTATGAAGGTGTCCTGTAGGATGTTTAGAGTTGTTGAACAAAAATTACGCCAATTGGAGCATCGACTGACCAACTTCAGTAAGCGCTATCTTGGACCCAATCGTGGGAAGTGTCCAAGAATATTCCGGAGCATTACAGGGGTGTCTAGGAGTACCATAAAATTTGCTTTGAGCTGCCCTTTTCTTTCTGGCCTGCGCTAGATCACTTCGATTAACTAGCATTAATTCATCATTAGGTCCCGAGAAATAACTTCCGTTGTTGGCAACACCTGGAGTGGCACACCCTATGCGCCACCAGGATTGGCCATTTGAGCCCAAAGACCAGTTTGTACTCCCCGAAATCGGTTCATCCAGCAGCCATTTCACGATCGTGAAATGAACAAGACAAGTCAATTCCTCGAAAGTCCTGGTTCGAAATTCTTTGAACTGCTGCTTGCACGTATTTTGTGCGTCCTCTGAATTCCACCCTCATCATAAGCTTGCCTATAGCTATTATTTGTGTCCCCCTGGC
Source organism: Mycena metata (assembly GCA_029378385.1). Lineage (NCBI taxonomy): Eukaryota > Fungi > Basidiomycota > Agaricomycetes > Agaricales > Mycenaceae > Mycena > Mycena metata. The sequence goes on along the minus strand of JARKIB010000033.1, from coordinate 596,582 downwards.
ACTGAGATCTGAGAACCAGAACATCGGTGAGTGGTTGAACGTTGCCGAAAAAATGCAGCAGCTGCCAGATTGGATGAGCACCAGATCTTCAAAGAAGTTCAGCACACAGATTTGGATGTTAGAAGAGTGTAGAGCCTCACAGCAGGCCAATATTTAAAGCCCCCCATGCCTACGAGTGCTCGCGTACTTCGTCAGTTCGACGGATGTGAATCCTCGTCGGATGGTGTGTAAGTTCGTCGGATTGTAAATTTAGCCCCTCGGCTACCGAATTAGGCGGTTGGTTAGGCGGTTGGCGAGTAACTTCGTCGGACGGTCGGCTACGGAGTTGTGCTTGAGCACTTCGATTGCGTGGGAGGAAGCGTCAGCGGATCAGGCCGGTCAAGCACAGACAAATAACACGTTCACGCAAATAACGCGTCGCGTTCACGTCGCGTCTGTCCAATTACACCGCAAATTGTCCGCTATGTTGTCACAACCTGGCGGAGGTCTGTGAAATACATGCCAAAAACAGCTGGCCGGCAGGTGAACTTTCACTGGCGGCCAGGATGATTCTCGAGTCCTATGGGTCCAGCATGGGGCCAGGCCCAGCTGGCGGCAGCATGATCCGCCAGGCTGGCTTCCATAAATGATTTGCATGCCGCTCTCAGATGTTCTCGACGCCTCTTCTGGAATTCACTCATTATCGCGCGTTGAATAGCAAATCTGGGTTAATTGAGCAAGAAAAACGCGACAATCACTATCTATTCGGCCTACTACGCCCCGACATCCTCTTCCCCCGCAGTCGTCGCCCTATCAATCGTCGTCGCCTCGATCACACTATCAACATCCTCCTGGAATGCATCGACGGTCGTGTCGTCGAGGGTGTAGTCGTCGGACCCGTGCTTGTCACGGTCCGCCTGGAGAATATGACGGAAGGCCCTAAACACAAGTAGATGACATCGCCTGCCAAGTCCGACATAAGAAAACCTACTTTGTGAGTTTCTTGGCATCACCGGCAGCCTGCTCGCGAATCCCGGCAAGCTTGTCGTCGAGCTTGGTCCAGAAATTCTTCCCGGGGTGGGTGAGGTATGCATGACGCTGTGGACACATCAAGACCGAGAACAATGTCAAAATATACGCGAACATACCATCAAAGCAAGCCGAGCGCAAAGAACGATAGTGACGGTGCATTGCGTACCTTTGACGTTCTGCGCCAAGGTGAATATGTTCTGATGGCTGGCCGCGGGTGGAACCTTGTCCTCGTCCTTGTTCTTCCCCACGCTGCGGCGGACCTGGGACAGTAATGAGAGGGCGAAGATGGTCATGCAAACAAGAACGTACGGCCTTTTTGATCTTGGAGCGCTTCTGAGTGAAGCCTTCTCCGACGGCGCTGACGAGCTTGGCGTAGTCGGCTGGGATCTTCTCTATCCCGTTCGGGATGTCGAACGGGTACTTCTTCAACAGAGCCTGGAGTGATAATGTATCAATTGAAGGCAAGAGGAATATGTGCACACACACCAGAACAATGGTTTTGGGGCCATCACCTTTATACTCGCTAATCTTGTCCGAAACGAGGACCGCGAACACGTAGTTATTAATATTTTTCTGTGTACAGAAGTCGGAGAGGAAAGGGAGCGAGGAGAACGGGACACATACCTCAAGGTCCGCCGATACCTCGTACACCGGAGCAGCCTTGACGATCTTGTTGACTTCGTTCAAGACAGTGAAAAGCAGGACGAAGAGCTTTGCTTCGCGAACAGGACCGGGGTCCTTCAGGACATTCAGTTAAAGACACCAAGAACAGAGAGAAAGAGAGGAGAACCTACTTTCACAAAGGTTTCAAGCTCGGTATTCTGCTCGGCGCGAATTCTTTTCTTCTCTCCGTAACGCTTGAGGGTAGCAATTGTGTTTTGATGTCCAAGAGCGAGGGGAGGTGCAACCCTAGCGGTGTCGTCATCTGAGGCTTCGCCATCGTCGCCTGTCATAGCCTGGTGCGTGCGCTTGGGTGCCGTGCGAGCAGTAGCAACAGGAGACTCTTCGGCCATGGCGGCGAAGATACCGCGCATATCGACGTCATCGATCGGAGTGCTGCCGCGCGAAGAACTAGAAGCCATTGCGAGGGATGGGAGGATGGGAGAGGACCAGCGGCCACGGCGCTCAGTTATAGATATTTCGGCCTTCCTTTTGGGGTAGCCAGCCGGGTACTATAGTCTCCAGGGCCAAATTCCAGTGCGAGTCGAATAAGCTCAGACATTGGTGTCGGTTCTTGAAGCTTGAAGGAGGGGAGACCGATTGCAGCCCCAGAAACACCTTGTGCTTGCTCCTCACGAATGCCGCCAAAGGGAAGTGGCCGTAACCTGGACGAAGGTACCCCAATTTGCAGCGCAATGAAAAGTGTCGGAGAGCTTGAATTGTGCTTTAGATTTCAGATACAACGAGAAGCGGACTGCATTCAATGCAGAGTCTGTGCAGCCGGGCTAACCGCTGACCTGCGCGGTACAACAATGTGGATTGACATCAAAAGTGCGGGGCCACACTTGCGCACTGGGTCGCACGAGAGGGCGGTCCGAGCAGCAGAACAGGAGAAACAGAGACTTGCGAGCCTGGAGGAAAGGTTTGCACGCGAGCGGGAAGCGGATTCTGCAGCTGCGCTCGAGGATGCCTCTATCCTCGCACAGCAGCCTTTCAAGGGGCCAGTTGCAAGTGCGTCGGCGAGCGAAGCGGAGTTGAGAATGTGCGCAGATTATGCGGAGAATGGAGCAGATTTCACAGCTGGGCAGCCCGTTGAAGATCCTCAAGTGCGCGAAAAGAAGTTGCAGCAAGAGGCGGACTTGTTTGGTTTGTGGGCACCGGAGGCGTTGGCGCGGAGGTTGGGGTTTGGGAACATCGAAGGAGTAGCTGATATCGAAGACGAGGACGAAGAAGACTTTATAGCAGAGATTGCCCGCGCGCTTGGTGAGTTCCGTCGGCGACTCTGTGACTGGGAGGGAGAAGGATGGTTCGGTTCGATCACATGACTGATCGCACGGACCGATCAGACGCGTCAAGTTGCCGTTCTTCAGAGCAACTTCAGAGCCTTCTGAATCTGATCGCCTTCGAGACTTCAACGATTCCTGGTGTCTTCGACTACATCTGAATATACTGACTCTATTGCCAAAGGTCAAGAACCGCAACAAGACGAAATTCAACACGATGGTCCAGCGCCAGGGATTGGCACTCGCGACTCGGAAGTTTTCCATACGCTACAAAAACAGTAAGCTATCAGCTGTATTGGAACATGAATAACCTCATTTTTAACCTCATTTTTGACCACCAGCTATTTCTTCTGGATATAATGGATAATCTCCCCCGACTACGTGTCTCAACCGCCCAGATGCGTGTTTTTTTGTGGGTTTTGAAAGAAGCGGGGGCCAGGGATGTCCCCTCCTTTGACCATCTTCGCCGGGTTCAGAAGGAGATTCGTCGTCAATGCGGTATTCCCACCATGCCTTGTAAATCCGTTGTAGGGAATGTGTTCTACATGAACGACCCCCGGGCGATCATTGCAAAGGTATGCCATCGGATTATAACTTGTTCAATTAATTGAGCCTTGAACCTTTAGGACTGGGCTAATCCTGCAACACGTAAACTCATCCACATTTATCCGGAAATCCCAGAAGACGGTATCATTCGCGAAATCTGGCATGCAGACAAATGGCGCAAAACGATGGATCTCGACGTCCTGAGCCCCATGTATGATGCCGGTACCTGCAACTATTATGTGAATGAAGTCTGTTGCCTTCGAGATGGGCGATATATTATTCCGATCCGCTGGGTCCAATTTCGTGGCAAGGTCTACGCCGACAGCTTTGATATCTTAATCAATGATCAGGTTTGTCGGTTCAGTCAACAAATTCTCCATCTCACTGTGCGCTCCAGGGCGAGGCAACCGTTATCGACGAAAAGACGGTTCTTGTATGCTCCGACGACTTGACCGACAATTACTGTGACCTCGAAGAGGTGGGCAAGATTCCGAAGTGGCGAAGTACAACCATTTCCTGCGCATCTGTTATTACCCTGACGATTCGTTTAGCTCCAAGTGTTGAAGCTGGCTACCCAAATCGAATGCCAAATCCGAAACGAGCCATTGCTGCAGGGCGCCCGTGGTACTGCAGCTTCGTGGATTATTTCAGTGATGATGTGTCTGGCAATCGGTCCAAATCTTGGAATAAGCATTGGAACGCGTATATGACACATCGGAATCTTCCGCGAGCGTTATGCCAGCAGGAATTCCATATTCATTTCATTTCTACATCGCCAAATGCTACTGCTTCGGAGCAGTTTCGCGAATTCAAGGAGGCGGTGGAGTAAAAAGTCTCATCTTCCAAATTTGCTACGCTAACCGGGATTCAGGGAGACACACAGAGCCTGTCGAGGTTAAGGACGAATCGGGACTGGCCACCTGCGTCAGTATCTATGTCAATACAGGTCCCTCCGACAATCCAATGCAAAGTGAAATCTCCGCCCACATCGGCGGAAAGGGCAATTGTTTTTGTCGCAAGTGCCGCGTTGGCGGGACTCAGAAGGACAAGGCTACAGACGAGGGTTATCACGCACTGTTTGAGGTATGTGTCTTCTGTTTTCGTCTCAATTAAGTGTTAACAAGGTTTCTGGAGGCGGGGGTACCCCGCACCAAGGAACAAATCCTGGAGGAACTCCAGAAGCAAGTCAAACTTGCGTGTTCTGGCATCATTAAGCCCGTCAAGGACTCTCAAACCGAAACAGGAGTCAAGGATGCGTATACTCAATACTTCATCGATCAATTAATCTCGCGCTTCAAGGAAATGAGGAAGGATGAACCGGATCGGGACGTAAAAGAAATCACAACTGAACTCATTCAGTGGACTGTCGACAATCGAGACCAGATATATAGTCCGTTTTTGAAGCTGAAGGGTGAGATTTCGTAGTTCTTTAAGCACAATTCCTAACAGGGGACCAGGTTTCGATCCAGCAAAAGACACCCCCATTGAACTTCTACACACGATATTGCTCGGGATCGTCAAATACATCTGGCATGTTACCCATACATCCTGGTCCACTGAAGAAAAACGAACTTATGCCCTCCGCCTTCAATCAACGAACACCGACGGGCTCTCCATCCCCGCCATTCGATCCAACTATATAATGCAGTATGCCGGCTCCTTGATCGGGCGCCAATTCAAGATCCTTGCTCAAACAAATATCTTTCACGTTCGAGGTTTGGTGACCGACAATCAATTTACCGCTTGGAGGGCGACCGGAGAGCTGGCGGCGCTTTTGTGGGTTCCTGAGATACGGGACCTCGCCAGTTATCGGGTATTTTAATTCTATTATGTCTCTAACGTTGAACTAACTTATTTCTGCCCACAGAAGGATCTCCGAGTCGCGGTTGCCAACGTTCTCGATATCTTCGGGAAGATCGATCCATCGAAAATCTTGTCAAAAATCAAGTATCACCTGCTCCTACACACAGATGAAGACGTGGTCGCAATAGGCCCTCTTGTTGGTGCAATTACGGAGGGGTTTGAGTCGTTCAACGCCGTTTTTCGACATTGTTCGGTTCTCTCAAATCATCTTGCCCCAAGTCGGGACATTGCTTTACAATTAGCGAACCAGGAGGGCTTGAAGCACCGTCTCACTGGTGGCTGGTGGAGTTCCGGTGCGGATGGGGAATGGCGGCAGGCAGGTTTCGGTGTCAGGAATTTCTTACTGGAACATCCCGTTCTTCAGAGGCTCGTTGGATGGTCGGACAAGAAATCGGCCAAGCACGGTAGGAATTGACGTGAACTTTTGATGAAACTGAGTGACTGACACGTTTTAGGAGACGTCAAATTTATCAGTTTGAAGCGCGGCCAAAAGGAGAGGAGCACATATTTTCTTCCGAACACGAGTGCCGCGCGTGCCGTCGATTTTGGATTGCAGTCAAGTGAAACCCGTTAGCAAAAAATGTGAATATGTGGTGAGCGAGTCGCTTGATGAGTGTTTTGTTGGCTCGTGGATATTCACACAATCTCCTACACTCCAAGTAAGAACTCGGAATTAAATTTGAGTCCCCGGCGCTCATCCGCTAGCATTGCTTTCAGAATTCGACAGTACCCGGCCGCATCACAGACATCCTCAGTGATGGTGACGGGCGAGTCCTGGTCGTATTCGAAGTATTTCAAGTGCTCTCTTCCCGCGATGAAGTGTATGGCATGCCAGTTCTAGTGCGCCGGGATGGGGAAGAGAAGTTGCTCATTACCCCTGGCCAAGTACATGATTCGTCCTCATGTTGAATGCCGACTGAGTCATTCCCAGAACCTCAAATTCAAGTTTAATGCTCAGCATGACTGCCACTCCGCAGGTTGTGACGCGACTGGGGTGCGTTTGCGCATGCAGGAGCGTGTTGAATCCGACCAGACAGAGAATTACATTGTCCATAAACCTCTGGATCGGTTTTTCATCAACTCACACGCATTCCACAATGCCCACCTTCTTCGAGCGACTCTGGGAAGAGAGGTCATAGCTCCTATTCCCCTTTTCCCAAACCGCCAGGAGATGCACCACGAGCTGGCTGCAAAGCTTCGTGAAAAACAAGTTGCGCGGGAGTCCGGGACACGGCTCGCAAACGTAAACGTGCTGAAGATGGCGAAGGAGAGGATGAAGAGGAGGAGACGCGGAAGAGAAAGAAGCCGCGGGGACGCCCGAAAAAGAAGAAAGTTGCTCCACCGCCCCGAGCTGCCCTTGTCCCCGCCGAATCCATGGTAGCAAACCGGGGGAGGCGAAAAATTACGCAGACTACACGCGCAATGGCAACTCCACCCGAGAGCGAGGGGGACACTTCAGATGAGCTGGAAGACTTACAAAGCGACTGTAGTTCTGACTATGGTACCATTTCTGACGATGCTGAAGCTGAATAAATTTTTATTTCATTTTGCGGACACCTGCCAGCCGGATAATCGAAATTTGTGGTACCCAGATGGCGGGGAAGCTGGAGGTCGGCTGCGTGAACAGGAAATTGGGCCAGGTAGCAGCCAGCTGTGTACACCCTGTGGCGAGCTTTCACAGAAGCTGTCTCAGCCATGGCATCAGGGAAAATCCTACAGGCTACAGAGCCCTACATCAGCAAAATGTTTCACTAGTATGTAGTGATGATAGCTCCCATAGTGCTGTCGTTTGTCCCCCATTATATAGCACATGTAGTTCCCCGCCAGAAATCTGTAGTGCTTTATAGTTGCTGTAGCACCAGGCCATGGGTATATAGTGTCGTATCACTGTAGAGCGGTAGACTACATATGTATACATAGGTTGCTGTGGGGCTTCACCAGGAGAAAAGGATTCACAACAATGAATATATTATGGAATATAGGAAATACAGGGTAATTAAACACCGTAAATCAAAGACCAGAGCCGTTCAGAATTCCCGTCACCTGAGCTTCCTTAATTACAGTGTCGAGAGTCGTGCAATGTCAGTGTTGAGTGGCTGAATGCCGAGAAGGGGAAGAATGCCGAGAAGGGGAAGAATGAAGTGAGATAAGAAGCAGAAAGAAGTACGAGACGTACCGGGTATTACCGGCCCACGCTGTGGATACGCTCATTCGCGAGACGGCGAAGCGGCAAAGGAAAGCGCCGAGGGAAACTGAAAAAGCATATCAGTAACATGAATCAAATTTGGAAAGGCCTCGCCGACCTGCGGTCGGACACCGCCCAGCGCACCTCTGAACCACAGCGCCGGATTAGCCAAAATCGCCCGAGATCCTCCATAGCTTGAGGTAGTCCTTGGCGGTGTCTTGCGATGAGATCTTAGTACTTAGTCTGCGTGGTGCGAGGTTTTGACTTGAGGGCTTGAGGTTTTCCAGGCGCAGTATGTTGGAGGCACAGTATCTTGAAGACCACCTGATGAGAGAACTTGTATGTCGGAAGGGAGACCTTGAATGCGGGAAGGAAGCTCTTGAAGGCCGTTGAAGCTTGAAAGGCCGTTGAAACGTTGAAGGGCGAATCCCGGATGGGCCTGAATATTGAATGTTTGACGGTCATTGAGGATTGGAATGAGGCGGGATCTGGGGTTTGAAGGTTGGGCGCAGAGGATGTAAGACAAGTGGTATGGTAGAAGGGGAAGAGCAGCGATGTCGACGAGCGGAATGGTGGGAGATGGTGGGCAGAAGAGGACGATGTCGTCGACGTGGCATCAATATCAACCATCCATCCATCAATCACGCGATTTGATGTGTTTCAGAGCCGGGTCGCTAGCGCTCGGCAATTGACTTGTCAAACTGTATGTTGCCCGGCCGCGGGTTTCTCTTAACTCAAGGGGGCCCAAGGATAAGCAATTACCATATGGGGTAGAGGGGGGGAGGGGTCGAGGGTCCGCCGGGGAAAAAAAAATGTATGCAATTTTATTTTGCCCCAGGAAGGTCCGCTGGGGACTTCAGAATACCAGGCAGGACCTCAAACATGATTTCCCACCATAACCACCCAATTGCAGGCCTCTCAGTGATCCTGTCAGCAAGTTTGGGTCACCGTGGTCCGTTTTGAACCAAGTTTCAACCCAACAAACCGTGTGAGTGTCAAGCAAATGTTCATGTTTTAGTAGCTCCTTCTCACATGGACTGCTGTTGTGTGTACTTTGCTGTAAAATCACTCCTCCGGCCGCTTTCTACCGCCAAAATATTGCAGCTTGATACTCTGCCGCCTCGGATAACTTTCTCTAAAAAGGAATTTGATGGTATCATCGTTACGTAGGGGGGGGAGGGGTAGGCCAAAGTGCTGGGAAAAAAAGAATTGTAGGTGATATCATTTTTTCTTATCTTTGGGCCCCCTTGTCTTAACTTGAACTTCTGTGTCTCAGATTTAGTGGCTCCCTGTTGCTCAGCTCATTTGTTTCCACGTATAAGGCGGTCTCTATTTCTTCCCTTTGCTGGCATTAGACACGCGCGTGGGAAATTCATAAAGAACAACCTGGAGGGCCGCCGAGTCAAGTGATTTGCTCTTGAAAGAATTGAAGGTACATACTTAGGACGCATACAGTCGCAAACGGCGAAGCGAAACGTCATCACGTAACGAAACACCGGGCCGTTCGGTACATCGCAGGCCTCAGATCAGCTCAAAATTTGGGGAGGTGAGCGTCCTCCTTGAGAAACCTCGGCCTGCAAAAGGAACTAGGTGAAACCATAATATTGCGCCCACACAGCGTGATTTATTTGAGAGCATCATTTGAACCATTTTCAGCGTTTCAGTCGAAAAATTCAAGATGCTCACAGAAGTGCTTCATACCACCCAGAGCGTGCTTGGGGGTCGTTTCTCAGTCCTTTGGTGCCTAATATGAATTCAATGGCCCTTCGCACTGCCAAAAACCGGTAAATTGAACTGTTGTGCAGTGTTTCGCTACGTCGTTAATGAGCCAAATTTGGCCTCCCGGAGAAACTCGCTCCGTTCTCCACGAGTTTGGGACGAAATCCTCTGATTCCTTGAACTACAGTGTAGCGCATATGCCAAGGAGTCGATGTATGACAATAACCGTGGCAATTTGCACCATGTTGTGCCCACAATCTGCCGGGCACACAAACCGTTTCGCTTCGCCGTTTGCGACTGTAGTCCCAGGTTAAATGAGGTTGCAAAGATAAGTCAATCAATTTTCGGCGCGTCAAGGTGAGAATCTTAATCAACATTGCTGCAGTAGGGAAGGCAAGAAGCTATGTAACACCCTGTAGATTCCCTGCAATGTAGTGTAGCACTGTGTGGTTTGGTGCAGCGATCTGTAGCCTACAAACACTCTGTAGCCGCTATAGCTTGGCACGGAGATCTGTAGATTCTTATAGCACTATCTAATCAACCGGCGTGCTACGGCCCGGGGGGTTTTTCCTGATGGGCGGTCACAGCTGCAGGCGATGTGACGGCACTTTGGCGGTGTATCCTTTACCCGTGCTCGAGATGTTTTTAGTTACAATGAAAACTATTTACAGTAAGGCCGAGATGACGAATAAGATGAAAGTTCTGAACAATGGCAAGGAATGTTGACGACAATGAGCACTGGGCCAAGTGCCACGGCACTTTGCTTTGGTGGCTTTGATGGATGGGTATATAAAGTGCCTCCAAGCAGAGGTTTTCTCTCTGTCCCCTTCGGTAAAACGGTCCGCCGTCCCTCATGCTGATAAAATACGCTACTTGGATTCAAGGCCAACTTTGACCTTCTCACCGCCCCATGCACCCGTCGTGTCTGACCATAGGCACCATGGGCTAATGGCGGTGCTGAGAAGAGTAAACTTCTGGACCTGGTCCGGGGCTGGGACATTAAGGTTTTGAAGCCACGCCGTCACGGAAGTGACTTCATCGTCTCTTTTAGGATTCGTGATTAATGGCGTTGAGTGAATGGTTCGAAGGTTGGCAGACCCAGATCAACTCCCCGCAACTGATTTTACAGGCACGACTCAAATCCCCAACTTGTTCTCGAGTCTCGAGGAAGTCGGATTTCAGCAATCAGATCGAGCCTGGTTATGAGGTGGTCACACAATATTTATTGAGTACTTAAAGCAAGGCTGGTCTCCGTCCAACCACATAACTCTCATGGCCACCACTAACATGGCTTCGCAAGCATGAACTCATCGACTGTTGCATCTCACCCGTAAAATTTACCCGGTACTTGCCCTCCCTAATTGAATAGGCCGTCGAAGGGATAGCTCCTTGGTGTTGCATCGTCTCACCGGCCAAATTAAACCAGAGAGGTCTTCTTGTAGTAGAACGCTGACTCGACCCGTGTGCTCGAGAATGAACTCGCATGACCTAGTTAACTGGCATCAAGTTACTTGTTCTTCATCTTTGTCCGCTACCCAAATCTTCCACCAATGCGACCTTGCGAAACGTCTCAGCGCGAAACCAGCCTTCAAGCACAGGAGGCTGCCCAACGCTAACCACTAAAATCGGTGCTACAGCACCGTGGAGTGAGCTAATCTAAGTTTCGGGGAAATTCAACTTTTAACTTTGCCTCCCAACTTGAATAACTCAACTGCCAGAGGATTGCGCGTCGTAAGATCCTGAGTTAACTTGACTCGAGAACACGGTGTTCCTCGAAATGGACCCGCTAGTCATTTCCTCCCATGAGTCAATGAACGGGGTATTCTGGAAAACGAACTCACACCTGTTCTGCATCCTCCGCCGAACCTCGAAGACCAGGTATATCATATATTCAACGAAGGTCAAAAGGACTGATATTGTAGCCACGGTTCCTCGGCTTGAAACTAGAATCAACTTCAGTGAAAGCTCGAGCTCGGGGAATGTGTAAGTAGAAAAGGTGTGCACCCGTTGAACGTCAAGTACCCAGTCGGCGTGCGCGGGCAGCTTAAACTCAATCACAGCCCACAAAAAACACTTATAATATAAACCTAGCCTTGCCGAATCATACCCCAAACGATTTAATGCCAAATGCATTGTTCATTCAACAAAGATTTAGATAACTACATCTATTACCTGTTTACCAAACGAAAAGTCCTCGTACTAGATGTCACCCAGTGCGCTTTTGCCCTCTGGCCAGCCGATACACTGCGTTCTGTACCAATATTCCGACGCTTGAGTGAATACTAGGATCGGAGGAGTGACTTGAAATATTTTGGAGAATTTTGGGGTTGTGTTTTGAGCCGCCTGCGAATTTATTTTCGCGGGTATCCCAAAATGGCAATAAACGGGGTAGTGAGCCACCGGCCTAAATGAGTTGTCAAGGCAAGTATCATGCAGCCCAAGCACTCAGAATCAATCGCGAGCTTGCATATTCACTGGCTCGGATTAGAGTTCCTGATACCGACTGGGGATCAGGTCTGAAACCCGTAATTGAAAGCTACTTTTTTCCCTGCGGCTGTACCGGCCATCAATTGATCGTGGCTTCATTTATCAAAACTCCTATCAACTCTGCGTCTGTGAAAATAAACGGTCCGTGTCGAGGGCCGTGTAGGTCATAGTGGTCAACAGCTATTAAAGTGTCGTCACGGTGGTCGTCGAGCACCAATTTTATTTTTTCAGGCTCTGTAGGCTCGCCCAGAGGGCGCTGATAAATTTCTTCCCCGGACGGTATCAGGATTGCCCGGAGGGCCTTGGTATATGTAGTAGACGGGATAATAATGAATAACATCACCTGGTCTCTGCCATGAGCCGATCGATACTGAATTGAGGTATTAAACTCTTTGGAAGTCGCATGAAATCATGAATTTTACCCGTAGCTATCGTCAAAAAAATCTCCCGCACTTGAACCAGTCGAGGGAGCCGGAAAGCTGTATCAAAGGGGTGTATTTTCGCATCAACGAGATTTTTGGGGCGATTGAACTTTTGCCGCACCTGATATCATCCCACGGGGTCGGTATTGAGCTTTCATCCCGTATCCCGCTGGGTTGCGCGAGGTCGGGAAGCCAAGAAGAGGCCGGTGCGGAATCCCACGATGGTACCAACCCAGCGAAGGGAAACAAATCTGATTAGGTGTCAGCGTCAATGCGGGGATATCCAACAGTGTCGCGACACACCAGGAGGGAAAGGTGGCGCCGAGGCGAAGAAACTGGTGGGATCCATTAATGTGGCGGATGACGGCCCGGAGCCGTAATCGACTGTGAAAAAATACATGATCAGTGCACCGCGGATCGCGCACCACGCCGACGTACTGGGAAACCCGAACGATAGCAGTTCATCGGGGCGTAGAGCCGGGGAGGGAGCCGATGGCCTGCCGGCTGGTCAGATCTCTCAGGTGAACAAAAAAAACTGGGGCATGCCGTCGGTGCTTGTCGCTGCTCTCATCCCAATTTGATTCCCAAAAGTACGTGGGAAGCTGGGACCCGTCCATTGCACCTGAATGTGAGTGGTAGTCAGTGGCCGAATGGAGGGCCTACAAACTTGCCTACAGCGGGGGATTGGGGGGAGTGCGCAAGAAGATGATGGGGGGAGAGAGCAAGAAGCAACGGCGCATCAGACCATTACGGAATTGTTGGCCGAATTCGGTCTTCTGACGAATTTCCATGCGCATCCGACGAACTTCCCCCAGTTTTGCTGCACGGGAACACATCCAACGAGCTTTCTTCCCCGTTTCCCTGATCTGACGAACTTTCGCGATCAACTGTCGACGATCCGCCATCAACCGACGACGATCCTCCATCAACTGACGAACTTTCCCGTCTGACGAAGTGACGAGGTAGTAGTATACTCCATGCCTACAGAATTACGAGCCATATCTCAAGTTGACATCAAAGGAATTTGATTGAAACCGCAAGGTCAAGACTTCGCGTGGTGTAAGGTAACTGCATCCCTCAGCTCGATTTTCAATCAGCATGCATGTCCTCCTCCATCCCCACTATAGCATCTACATCCAGACCCAACTTCTCTGCAACAAAATACGCGCCATCCTCGCCGATCGGAATCATTGCAACCCCTGCTTGAATGTCTCCGACTGCGATAACCTCCAGCGCCTCCTCCCCAAAATAATCGCACTGAATAACGGTACCATATGACTCCTCCAGGATCTCGGCATCTGGGTCGGAGTGGACTGACACCAATGCGAGAGAGTGTTCTTTTCCGGTTTTGTTGATCGTAGCTTGAAAGAAGAATTGAACTTCTCCATACCAAACCTCCTTGTCATAAACGTACTGTGGAAAAAGCGTTGTAAGTTGAGCAACAAGGCATGTAGGAATAGCTTACCTTGACATTTGGAGCGGGCCTGACGGTAGCCATCTTTGACTCTTTCCACACAAGCGAGCCCATCTCGCGACCCGTGGGAACCAGCCCTCCTTCGCAGCTTCTCCTTCCTCCTCCTCCAAAAATGTGAGGATGGCCAAACCGTACTCCCCATCAACCCGCTGGTGAAATTCGTCCCGAGCGCGAGGAAGGATAAACCCATTCCCAAGGTCCTCGGCGCCAGCAGGAAGACCTTTGTCGGGAAGTAAACTGGGTATCATCGCCACAAGAGCATTTGTGCGGCAACGTCTCATACCGCGCTGTGAGAGGTTAGCATACGGATTTGAGTGCTGCTTTATTTCTTCGCCGAGGTTTCCGATTGTTCTTTCCATAGTCCATTGGCTGCGGTATCCTCCCGGCCCAACACGAACCGTCTCAGGACAGGTATGCACAAGTGCATGGACACTTTGTCGGCAGAACTGAAGTCTCGAGGCTTTATGCTGATAGTAAGGGCGCTCAAAATCCAGGTCCACTTCACAGAGCGGTTTATGTGCGCGTTGGAGTTGGTCGCGAGGGATTTTACGTTTCCAGACAATACGCACCCCGGCCACCAACTTGCCAAGATGTTGCCAATACTTCTTCGGAAGAATGTCGCGCAGGAGGGCGGGACCGAGGACATAGAGGTAGTTTAGGAACTCTTGAGCTTTGTAGCCACTGTTCATCTTTTCGGCTGGATTTCGAGGAGGTTTGTCAAAGTAGCTTGGAAGGTGTTTTGCGGCTTTAGCAATGTCCTCGCCGTGTTTCTTCCATACATCGCCGACTAGCACCATCCAATCCCATGTACTTTTGTCGTCATCTGGATCACACTGCATGGTGCCGTGCCAGAGGGAAAGGAAAAGGTCGGAGAGGTTGAGAGCAAACAGGTGCATGCAGTCGGAGCAAAAGCACCGTGGGACGGGTAAAATACGGTCTCGAGGTAAGCCGCTGAATAAACTTGACCCCGAAATGCTTGATTTTGAAGCTGAGAATATATCATAGGCCATATGTGACCACATACATACCTGTTTCCAGTCGATTTTCTTGGTGGTTTCCGACGGAAGTTGAATAAAGGACCTTTTTCAAGCACTTTTTGTATTCTTGCACGTCCACGGTGGGGAGATGGCGAGGGTCGACATTGTCATGGCTGCATCCTTCAACGTCGTAGTTGTCTGGCTTCAATAGTGCCGGTGATAAGCCATGATAATGAACGCTGGTGAAAACTCACTTTTTCACTACTTCTGGCTTCGCACACACGCGCATCAAGCCGCTAGCAGCAAGTCCTGTTGTGTAGTGTTGGCACTAGAGTTTGCAATGGTTAATTTGGGAACCGGCTGGACTATGGGAGCAGAAAGTACATACTGCCGCAAGTCGTTCAAACAGCACTTTGGGATCCGCTAGTACTTCAAAGACAGGAACACGTCCTTTGCAATGAGCCATGTATCAAAGGACTTAAGGAATATCCACTCTGGGGACTTCAGGATTGACCGAGGAACACCGAGTAGTACTTGCGGCAACGCAAGTAACACTTACGGCTGTTGTCCATTGTTATGACAGAAGTGCGCGACGTGTATGATTACGTGATGCTCGGGACTTTCGGACGAACAAGTCGGAGCCGGCTTGCCGCAAGTCGGGATTTGCCGACTTGCGGATCTGCGGTCACACATGCCGGAAGATCAAAAGTCCTAAGTTGGACTCGCATCAAAGCAGGAACTAGGAACCCATATGCGGAGAACGGGGTGTCTACGGAAAGCTGGAGACAGCCACAAGTCGAATCTGAAGACAATACTCGAGGGAGAACGAAGTACACTTGAGGCTTGTCGGAAGTGCTGCTCAGTCAGCCTTCCACTGGTTGGGAGATTCAAGTTTTTCAGCACAATTTACGGTGAAAAATGTCGTTTGTTTTTCAGACATTTTTCACTGAAAAAGTAGGTAAAAAACTCGAATCATTTTTACTATTTTTTGAGCTTGAGGTGAAAAATTCAAAAGAAAGGCAAAAAGTGGTGAAAAATATTTAAAATTTTTCACCTCTTTTTTCACTGAAAAATGTCTGAAAACCCAACAACATTTTTCACCGTAAATTGTCACGATTCGATTCCAATCTTATCGTTCCAATGCCATCTGAGACTGTTGCCAAACAGGAGCACACAGATAAGATAACGGCGGACGACACCCCTAAGCCTGAGCCAGAACGGGAAAAGACCCCTGAGCCCGAGCCTACACCTGAAAAGGGATACGGCTTGAGTATGGAACTAGTCGAGTTCGAGGACCTGAACTACGACGACGAGATCTTCAACACCCCTGAAGATCAACAGGAACAGATCTCCGGCACCTCCGAAGATCAAGACGAACAAACCTTCGGCCAAGAGTCAACCGAAGGCGACAACTCCGAAGTCTCGGAAGAGGAGATGCCGGAGCCCGAGTCAACCCCCGAGAGTCGAAGCCGAGCCCAACTACAAGAGTGGCTCGACGCTCTCGAGCAGGTCACGTTCGGCAGCCAAGCTGGAGACGTAGAAGCCGGCAACCAGCTAAGACAGAGGCTAGCCGAACTCGAGCAGAAGGTCCTCCAGGAAGAAGCCGAAGAGAACCAAGCCGCCGACCAAGGGATCCCAGACATAGATCCTGAAGTCGAGGATCTCGTAGACGCCCAGAATGATAAGGGTGATAACGAGATAGCAGAACGGGCACAGGTCGAAGTGCCGAGGCACCCACAGGCGTCTAAGATAGTGGAAGCGCCCAAGCGCCTAAACTATATCATGCTACCGGAAGAAGTCCCTCGGGCAGAACCGGTTAAAGGCAAGAACCGGAAGGAGATAGACAATCTCTTCCGAAGGCTATTAGAAGAAGATAGCGAAGGAGATGACGAGACGGAGGAAGAAGCCGAAGCACGGCTCATCGCAGAGAACAACGCGCGATGGGAAAGGTGCTTAGAATACCGAAGGAAGTACTGCGAGGAATACGGCAGTAACGGCAGCGACGACGATGAGCCAGAACAGCCGCAGGACTTCAGAGGGAATACAACGTACGAGGACGACCCCTCAGACGACGAAGAGTTCTACAACAGGAACTCAATATGGGAATAGAAGATATCCCTATCAGGACATGGCACCGCCATTGTAGATTAAACGGGAACACAGTCTTGCGCGACACATATTGTCCGCTTGGGACAATCCGCAATGACTAGTCACGCGTGACGCTCCGGGAGCGCTTCACCAGAAGACATGGCGGGACACCAAAGGCCGTACACCGACAGTACCGCCCGACAGCTGTCGCCTGCCATACAACGCACACACCGATCATGGGAATACAGAAGCCCTACGATCGAAGAAGCACCAAGGACACATGGTGTTAATAGAAGACCTTGATCGAGGGACCGATCGACGAAGAACCCGCACCCACATGGCAAGACACACGCCAAGGTGCATGATGGATATTATTGGCTCACAGACAAAGCCTCGGACGAAGGATCAGTGGAGACGACGAGAGAACTCCCAACATACAGAAGTAAAGGTGTATGCCGATCCATGAAGACAGGCTGGACGCCAGGAGCCGCAGCAAGCATATATTAAATGACACCTGCCACACGCACGACAAAGGACAGCATAACGCATGCTTAAAGGTATTGCTCACAGGAGCACACGAGGCTACGAACAATTGCCACGCAGTCGCTACCATATTTAGTAGTTAGTAGTTCACACCTAGACAGTATAAGTACGACTAGTTAGTAGAGTATTCTGTACCCTCCCTAGTCGTTTATTCGATCATCTTTACGAAGCCTCTGGCTGGACTAAGATCTCACTCCCCAATCCACTATCTCAGTATAGCTGGACGAGATTAGATTACCAGGGCTATGTCTGTGACATAAATTGTGTTGAAAAATTTGAATCTCCCAACCAGTGTTCAGAGGAGTATCAATTGTTAAGGGGATTAATTCGCAACTAGGGGGCAGTCAGCCGTCAAGAGGCTCTGTTAATGCCCGAAACCAATACAATTATACAACATGTGATACCAGATATTTGACTACATACCTTCCTAGGATACCCGAGGTCAAGTAATCAACGTAGTGTAAGCTATAATAGAAGAGTATATACGGAGGACGGTTCTAGCATGTACAGCACCGAATAACACCCTAGCTAGTAGGTGTCTATCACAGCGATAGGCTCTACGTTGGTGGGATTTGGGACTTGTCACCTATTACCTACTTCAGGATTGGAGTTAGTGTTTGAATTTACAAGTTTCGGTTTTGGATACTACTTCAGGATTTGAGAACACGGCACGCACTTGAGAACACAGCACCTCAGAACACGGCACGCACTTGAGAACACGGCACTAGAACACGGCACGCACTTGTAGAACATGGTACTTCAGAACACGGCACCTCAGAACACGGTACTTTCGGCAAAACTCACACTATCGGCCACGAGTCGTTACATTGTTATAGTTGGGAAACTTAAATCTACCACATTGAATTAGCGCGTCTTTGGGATCTTTATCCTAAGGAACACTTGTTCTCCACACACACACACAAGTACCCTTTTTGCGGTTGTCTCAAGACAATCGGACCAAGAGTGCACTTCCGGCAAAGATACACTTAACTTGCGGCTCCCTTGAACCTTTTCAGTGTTCAATACAACCCGACCTTGTCAGAGGGATCTATTGCTAGTACAGAGAGTAGAGTTTGTAGGGTTTTGGTTGGTTGTTGTGGGTTTTTAGTGTTGTTTCTGCATCACTGAGAAGCTTGCATTCAGTCCCGTCGATCCTCAGAGCATCTGTCTTCTCAGCCATAGACACTGAGCTACCCTTTCACCGGGTAATAGTGGTTTCCTCCGGCTTTTTTACACCCCTTAACCGAGCAGAACGGGCGACATCCATAAGCGCCCATATGCCCAGTCATTCCATTGATATCTGCCATTCCTGGACCATCCGCCGTCTCCAGCAAAGAAAATATGAATGACCGGTAAACTTTCTTGTCGACAGCATCCCATATCAATAAACCTTCGCGCATGAGGGCGGAGAGATGGTGGAGACCAACGAACAGGAATGAATCAATGTGGACAGGGTGACCCGGGATAAAGCAGCCGGGCAAGACCCGAGTTTTCTTGTAGCGGATATCGGGGGATGGATCACAGACCACCCAGATGTATATCCAACAGTCTGAATCCTTCATGGTGTCGAGCTGGGCACTGTCAATGGAGAAGAGGAGCACCATATCCTTTTCTGCAATTTTTCCGTCCTGTACCGTGCGGATATAATCCTCCCCGCAGAACAAGTCGTCATAATTGCTGAGCTTACCGCCGTTCTGCTGCAGCTCCGCGAGGACTTCTGCGGTCTTCTTTGTCCTGTATCGCATCTCAGTCGCCCCCTTCTCACTTCGCCACAGCGCTTGGAGTTGGGGACCGAGAGGAATCGTGTGGAATGTCTGCCGCGCGATCTTTGTGGCACCTCCGCTGTCGGCGAGACGTTGCGGATCCCACCGTGAGGCGCCACATTCGGTGCATGCGTCGGCGTTTGCTCGGGGACCGGTGAATGCGACACAGGAATTTATGCACATGTCGTGCACAATGGAAACAACACCGGTGAGCTCTATGATTTTCTCTTGACGAGATGGTGCGAGAGCATTTCACAGTCGGGAAAACGGCGGAGAATGTTTTCGCGGACTTGGGTATAGGCCTCTTCCGAGGCATTACTGAGGGAGATGTAATTCTCGATGGACAAGAGAAGGTCCGGCTCGAGATCAATGCTCAGAACCTCCTGGATGGGGTTTCTCAGGCGTTCCAAAACATCTGGGTCTAGATTTTCATCGTCGAGGGTAGCCGTTTTCAACAGGTCGATGTATGCCTGGGAAATTTTGATATTATCGAGGACGATCTTTGGCGGCGGAATTTCTATGCGAGGGGGCGGCTGCTCGACTGGGGCTGGAGACGGAGGGAGAGAAATTGGAGGAGGCGGAGAAGGGGGACGAGAGATAGGTGGAGACGGCGAATTCATCGCAGGGGATTGCTGTCGGCTTTGATTTTGCATGCTTATTATATCCTCAGGCGCATCGGGCTCTGCTCTCGATGGCTAGAGGTACATAAATTAGAGCTACTACGACAAAAAATGAATTAGTTATAGGCTATCACCTCTCCCGGTCCCAACATAGTTTTTTGACGCTTCCTTGAGGAACCAGACTCCGAGCTATGTCCTCTATGTCTTTTAGACGACTCGGCGGAAGAAGCAGACTCGGAGGGCAAAGAAAAGGGCTCCGTGAGGCGGTCGGGTGCATGCCGATGAAAAGTGGCTTTAGAGACGGGTGTCCCACCGTTGCATTTCAGACATGTGCACCAATAGCTTGCCGTTGATTTTGACATGGACACACCGCCCGTATGTTGTAGAGTCGCGACGAAGAGTGAAGCTATCACCGCCATTTGGGCTGCACCTGGCCGCCAGGTGCAGTCCAAATGTGGAGCATATGTCACCCGGAGCTGGCGGCTATGTGGTGAGGAGCTGGCGGCGAGGTTGAACAGCAAATAGCGACACTGTGTCGCCACTTCCAGCTGGTGATAACTGCTCGGCGCGCGTGGTATCCAGCGGTTGGCTCAGATGTCTCAAATGTTTTATTTATTTATTTGTTGCTCAGGTCTTCTGGCGCGCGTAAAACGGAAATGCAGATGAATTAAGTATCTACAGACATTCGAGGCAGCGCGAGTAACTTCAATAGACTTCCCCTGGCCAACGACGACTCCGAATGCTAACTCCGAGCGAGACCGGGGAGATAAGACCGCGAGGACTCTTAACTCATAACTGAGGGTGGCGGATCAAAAGGGTTGCTTGAATACCAGACCATGTTGATAAGGAAAGTCTTGATATAACTTTTGAGACACATCGGACCGACGGAGGCCCAAACTGACTTGAGTACTGTTTGAGGACTTGGCGGCACCTGAACGCAATACCAAGCTTGACGTGAGTCCGATTGAAACAGGCTGCTTGACCGCGAAAAAGACAACATGGACATTCAGGCAGATAAGGAGCGGGGGGTTCGCATGAAGAGATTTGAGGCGAGGGAATGCAATTCGCGCGGCCCCGGCGGGCCCATGCTGGAGATGTTGACGATTGAGGTGGAGCCAGTTGCCGTTGAGAAGCACGAGGGTTGGTAGTGAGCGTCTGGGTGCAGAGTCGTCGAGGGGAGGTTGGTGGGCATGCACGGATGCGAGTCGCATGGATGGAACTGAGAGCGATGTGGCAATCGCGAAGACTTGAGGCGAGTCGACTCATCTTGCGGTGGAGGCCTTGCTATGGATCCAGGCCTGCGGGTCTCTGGGATGGCGGTGACGATGAGGACTGCGACGACGTGGGGACACAAGAGAGATGAGGAGAGAGATGTGATTGAGTGATGAGTCGCCGAGTGACTCATCCAACATGCACGTGATGAAGAAAATGACGTAGTCTGACGCGGAGGCTGCGCAAAAATGTGCGCCTGTTGTTTCCGGCTCGATCTGGTTTGATCGGCTCGACGCGGCTCGATCTGGCTGTCCGTCGTTTTCACTGGGCTTGAAATTTGACTGGCCGATGTTCAACGTTGAACATCGGCCAGTCAAATTTCAAGTTCAACTTGAACTCGATTCAATGAATTGATTTCTTCCAACGTGAGGTACGTGAGATGAGATGGTGTCGTTATTCAGTTCAGGCGTATCAGAAGGGAAGCGGATGCGGTGCACGGTGCACACTTGCTATCGGTTGTTCCATAGAATGGCAACTTTGAAGCAATGAAATGGGGTTCGACTCCCCGCGTCCGCATGTGGAGAACCCTTCCATACTTTTTGGGGCTGGGACTGATGACATTGAGGATAAGACTCAGGATAAAATTGATCAGCGCGGTCCCTTTCGGAACATGCTCAGTTGTAGCAACAGTACATCCAGCCTCTAGAGACGTACTACCACTACACCACAATCCGCTTGCCTCCGATGAATTCACCGCTTTTAAGGTGCTCTGTCTCGGGCCCGTGAACCATGGCAAAATATAATACTCACTGGCTGTTACCCAATTCTCCCCGTTAAAAACCCTCTGGCCAATTTAACGGCTTCTCACTGAACATTTGGAACACTTGATGAGCAAACTTCGCGACCTGACACACGGTGGAACGATTGAAGATCAATGCCTTCAGCACTGCTGTTGCTGTCTCCGGTGATACAACCAAAACACCGGGCACCTGTCCACTCGCAACCAGCGAGAATGAAGACCGTCTTGTGCGCAGCAATTCAGGACCTTCGCAAAAGAACAGTGCATGCTCCACTGTCTCGACTTTTCCACACCCAAATCTACACCGACGCAGTGCGCGCGGGACTATAGTCGCGTGATATCGTGTCTTGTATCGCAAACGTTCGACAGCCAAAGGATGCTGGCTTAGGAGCAGCCTTGTCAATGCTTTCCGGTGCTTTGCATTGACCACCAGTTCTAGATAATGCCGCAGAACAGCCGTAATCCGCCTCGGTATGTCCTTCTCCAATGGCTCCAATCGATTGTGCAGCAAATACAAGCGCGTCGACGCATCAATGTCTGTCTGGAGGTCTCGCATCGCAGCAATATGAACTCCCTTTGTAAGTGCGTCACATTTCTCCAGTGTCAAGTCCGGAAGAGCCGGCAGTTCCACCGGGAATCGCAGTTTACTCAGAGCGAATACAAGATCCATCCAATATCCCTGATGGCCTTCGAGAAACAACTGGTATGAGTCCTCCAGCCCTACTCGTGCATAGTGGGTATGTTTCAGGGTTACCAGATATCTCAAGTAACGCAGGGCAATAGTGAGGCGAGTGAGCGTGCTTTCGAGGCGCCGCTCTGATATGAAGAAGGCTGAATCCGCGGTTGAACGGTCTTCAACCCCAAATTGAACATGAACTGAAGCCATTGATTAAATTTGTGACCGAAAGCCGTGCACGGTGAAGTCAAAGGGAATCATTTAAGGCACCGAGGTAATGGAGAAGGCGGATGTGGTGCACGGGACACGATTGCTCTCATTGAGACGCGATCGAAGGCGCTTGAAGCAGTTTGACGAGGTTCAACTCCCCGCGTCCGTATGTTCGTGCCGGCTGCGCTGCACCCTTTTCTTTTTCTTTGTTCATAAGTACCGATCTTGGCTCCTGGGGGAGTATGCTTTCCAACAGATCGGAATCCAAACGTGGTCAAGGGAAACGACACGAGAGCCCACTTCAAAAAGAAAGGGATTCAGAAGTGCGGGTGAGTCGAAAAAAGTTGAACACTTACAACACCAAAAAGTGGGTGAAGAAAGCAGATGTGGTGCATGGTGCACAATTGCCTTCAGCCAATGTTTCGAACCCTGCAGCCACCTTGAAGCAATTGAATGGGGTTCGATTCCCCGCATCCGCATGGATGGACACTGAAATTGGATGTCACTTTTTTCTCGCCCGTGTCCTGGCACACACAGTTCAACTTTCAGTTCGGACAATGTGTGCTACGGCCCGTTCGACAAAGGCTGTAATTAAACTCGGGTACAATGAGGGGCAGGAACACGGATGTGGTGCATGGAGCACGATTGCTCTCATTATCAGTTCTGGGGCGGTGTTTGAACTTTGAAGCAGTCGGACGGGGTTCGACTCCCCGCGTCCGTATACGAGTATGACGGCAGGTTTGGGAGCCTTTTTTTTCGTACCTCTCCTGGCCCCTCGGGGAGTGCACATACAATAGGCTCTTGCAGATCCCAACGCAGCAAACAGCATCCATTTTGTTGACCAAATCCAAGCGAATCAAAACAGAAATAGTAATCAAAAGTGCAAGTGAGTACAAAATAAAGTTGATCACTTACAGTAATGTCCTTCCTTCTCCGGAGAATATAGTCTCTTGCAGATCCCAACGTGGAAAAGGGAAATTATGCATCAATTTTGCTGAACCAACTCAAAAGGAATCAGATCAAATCGAAAACAGAAGTGCGGTCCAGGGTGAGTTGAAAAGCAAAAAATGTTGAACACTTACTGCACCAAGAAGCGGGTGAAGAATGCGGATGTGGTGCGTGGTGCACGATTGCTCTCAGTTGTTCCACTCCAGGACACGGACTTTGAAGCGATTGAATGGGGTTTGATTCCCCGCGTCCGTATGCTCCCTGCGGCCTTTTGTTTTTGTACCTATCCTGGCTCCTCGGGGATTATAGCCTCTTGCAGATCCTCACGCCATAATGGGGACCTACGCAGGTAACACCTTGTTGAACCAAGTTGAAGGAAACAGATCAAGAAGAAACAGAAGTGCAGGTGAGTTGAAAAATGTTGAACCCTTACTGCATCAAAAAGTGGGTGAAGAATGCGGATGTGGTGCGTGGCGCACAATTGCGTTCGGTAGCACTGCATCAGCTTTGAAGCAATTGATTGGGGTTCGATTCTCCGCGTCCGCCTAGCGAGCCCTCAATCAATACATTTTTTCAAGGTACGTAATTACGTGATTTCTGGTCTTAGCTCTTTACCTAGGCTCACTTTCGCGTTGTAAACCGCACACGAAAATTTCACTGAAAACAATATCTGGCGCTTAAACCAACCGTGGGACCCATCACCCGCTTAACGCCATCTCGATCGAGCAACGTTATCTGATCCCTTCCTCCCGCCACCACAACTCAACTCAACTCACCACCATGCCCGCGCCGTCCGAATTCCTCACCTGGGTCGATGCCTCCACCGACGCGTTCATCATGCGCCTCGCTCACGCCGTCCCCATCCCCTCCATCTCCGGCGACCCCGCGTACCGCCCCCGCGTGCAAGAGATGTCTGACTGGCTCAACGCCGAGCTCACCGAAGTCGGCGTCGAGACCAAACAAGTCGATCTCGGAAACCACGTTATGGATGGCCAAACCCTCCCACTGCCTCACGCGATTCTGGGCAAGATTGGAAACGACAAGAACAAGAAAACGGTGCTGATTTACGGGCACTTTGACGTCCAGCCCGCAGCGCTGTCGGACAGGTGGGCGTCCGAGCTGTTCACCCTCACCACCCTCCCCGACGGCCGACTCGTGGGTAGGGGCAGTTCCGACGACAAGGGCCCGGTGCTGGGATGGCTCGCGGTGCTGCAGTGGCATCACAAGACGCAGACGCCCTTGGCTGTTAATCTGAGGTTTTGCTTTGAGAGGATGGAGGAGAATGGGAGCGAGGGGCTGGATGAGCTGGTGGAGAGGGAGAGGGAGGGTTGGTTAGGGGGTGTCGATTGTATGTGCATTGTGAGTCGCGTTCTTTTTTACTACTCTTATTGGGTTTATTTATTAACGCGCGCGCAGAGCGACAACTACTGGCTCAACACGCGCACGCCCGCGCTCACCTACAGCCTCCGTGGGCACTTGTACTTCAAGATTAACGTTTCTGGCCCGGGGCGGGATTTGCATTCTGGTGCGTATCTCTCTTCTTTATCTCTAGCTTTCGCATTGCATTCTACGCGCTCGTACCAACACGCTCTTGTTGCTGCTGGCGGATTCCCTGCGCACTCCCTCTCATTGCTCGCCCTGCGCTGTACCTGCGTGTTATCGACGAATCTACCTTCGCGCGTATTAGCGCCCTATATACGCATCTACCTTCGCGCGCTATCGGTGCATCTACCCACCACGTCCACCGCCTCTACCCTACTCGCCCTTTCGCGCTGCGCTGCGGGAAGCCCGTGGATACCACTGTTCCCGTCCGCGTCTGCTGCTCTTGTTTCACGCCACTCTGTTCTGCGCGCCCACCCTGCTTTTGCGCGCATTCCTCCTCATCACGCGGTGTCACCGCGTTATTGGTGCATTTACCTTCGCGCGTTATCGGTGCCTATCCGCGCCGCACATGCAGTTCACCGCGAGGCAGCAATACCTTACTCATTGCGCACGAGCGCCGGGATGCCTTGCTGGGATGCATCGCTCTACTTGCGTTCTACCTCTCTACGTCCACGCCGTTCGCGCCCGGGAATTCCTGGGACCGAATTCGGGCTCTCAGTCCGCGTGCCGGGTGGTACGGAGTCGGATGGGACGCGCTGCCCGCCCCTTTCTTTCTTTCTTGGGCTTCCATTTCGGCCTTGTTTTGGGGTGTCCGTCTGCAGGTCTGTCGTGCGCGCGTGTCGGGGGCGTTGGCGGAGGGCCCTGTATTAGCGCTGTATGTATCGGGAACCAGGACTCGTGCAGCGGTATCGGCGCGAGTTCGGCGAGTTCGTGATGGTGATATCACCCAACGCATCCTCGGCATTGACCGCGGGCTGCGAGCGCGTTCGAGCTCACCGTGCTGTATTTTGATTGTCTGCTTTATTTTTTTCCCTTCCAACGCGCGATTCTGCTAGAGACTCCCTGCGTCCGCCCTAACCACTTTGCCGCGGTCTCGGCCATGAGCTACCTTCGAGCGGTGTCGACGGGGTGTGGACGCGGTATGCATGCGCGGAGCCGATTTGGATTTAGCCAACCATTTCCATGTCGATTTGCGGCGGGGAGTGGGACGCCGTCTTCGACTTCGTCTCCTGCTTTGTCTGGGTTTTGGTGCTCGTGCGTGCGCGCCTCGGTGTTCGTTGGCCGCCGCGCCAGGAGGATACCAGTAGCATCGTCCTCGTTGGCGTCAGGGACGCGTGCAGGTGTCCTCATCTCGCGTGGAGACTGTGTCGGTCGACGGTATCCACACACTTCCCCGGCGTCGGCTGCGGGCGGGCTCGCGCTCACCGCGGTATTTTTTACGCGCCCCAATTTCTCCTTCTTTCCTCTTGCTCCGTGTTTTGTAGATTTGCATACTAAAAGAATATTCCACACAGGCGTATTCGGCCGCACAGTCCACGAGCCCATGACCGACCTCATCTCTTTGATGAGTCGGCTCGTGGACGCGTAAGGACGCATCCTGGTGCCGGGGTGGATGATATGGTGTCGGCGGCGGGGGTGGAGGAGCGGTGAGTTTGTTTTGTCTCTTTCCGCATCGAATTTTACTTGGATATGGGAGCGCGGGCGCAGAGAGGCGTGCGCGGCGAGCGCGCGTGTCGTTATTCAACGGGCCCGAGCGCCGTTGGGGAGGTGCTGGACGGGGCGGCCTTCATTTTCGCGCGGGTTTTGTTCTGTTTGTGGGGCGCGGGTTTTTTTTTTTGCGGTGGGGGATCGCACCAGCGGGGTGCGATAGGGTGGTCCTGCGTATGCGATGCCGATGATGAGCTCTCAAGCGTTGGTGGACCCTGGGCGCTTTCATCGTGCCGCCCTGACAGATTCTCGCCACCAGACGTGCGTCGTGCCTTTTGTGGCGACGCTCGAGCTGCTGCGGGTCCACCTCTGCAGCCCGCTGCATTTTCTCTCCGTCTTGCGATGCATCTTGGATACCTCACGTGTGCAGATGCGGGTGCGGGTGCGGAGGTGTTTCTACTTCGCTGCCGCGCGCTCGTGCGGCGCAAGTCGGCGCACAGGGCGCGGTCAGCGACGTCGCCTCTCTGTCGCTCGTCATGCTTCCCAACGCCGTTTCCTTCGCGGTGGTGTACGGATCGGTCATCGTTTTGCGCGCGCGTCTACTTTGGGGCGCCGTTTATCTTTGGCGTTCGTGGGGCCCCTCTCGGTGTCGATTCCGTGAATGGCCGTAGTTTTTGGCGGCGTGCGATCCCGTTGCTTGTCAGTTGTGCACCCCGCGCCGCGAGAAAGGAGAAACGTGCGGCGCGCGCTCCCTCAGCGTGGGCTCCCGGGTTTCCTTCGTCCTCATCCCTGCGATTTGGGCTCGGCGTCGTGTTCGTGTCCGTTGGGCGTCTCGCTCGCGTACGCGGGGTGCACTCTTGGCAAGCGGTTTCTTGTGCCGGCGCTGTTTAGGATTCTTTCCATTTTGTGCTTCTTTCGGTGTCTGCGTGTACCTTCGCCGTATGCACCTTGCGCATCCTGCGCTGCGGAGTGCGGGCGAGTGCATCGGCCCCAGCACCGACGTGTACGGAGAGGACGTGCTCTCCGTCCATTCGTTGAGGCAGCTCTCTTGCCCTCCGCATCTCGCCTTTCCTCCTCCCCTTCCCTCTTTATGTCTTTCTCCCCACGCATTCTCAGTTCCACGGATACTAATTATTTTCTCTTATTAGGGAGATCTACGAGAAACTCGACTACAGCATCGCCGACGTCGAGGGCGCCGCGGGGGGCAAGATCGCGCTGTCGGAGGATAAGGTGCGCTTTCCTCCCTGCCTTGTACTTTCCTCTTCGGAATTGTTCTTTGGACTTGAACTCAGAGGGAGAATGCTCTGCGACTGCGGGAGAGCGAGCGAGCCGGCCTCTTCATCTTTGATTCTCCCGTGGGCGATACTGGCGCTTCACACGGCGCGAGGCGGGGATGTGCGAGTCGCATAGGGCGCTGCCTTTGCCGGTAGGCGGGGCGGTGGATGCGTGGCATCCGCATATGCATTAAATCCGCTGCGGGAGCCGTTTTCTTGACGCGCGAGAGCGGTGGCACGGTCGAGGTGAAGATAGAGCGGGAGCGGGAGGTGCTCATCGTCGTTCGTGAGGAGTGGGACTCATGACGCGCGCGCAGGATGCGGGTGACAGGAGATGCAGACGCCGGGGCGGTGGAGCTGGACGAACGGAGCGCGGAGGAGCAGCAGCGAGGGTGGGGGAGGGGAAGGATAGTGTGCTTATGCTCGTGCTCGGGATGGTGCTCGGCCCGGGCTCGTGGAGGAGCCGTCTACGTGTTGTCGAGAGGAAGTTGAAGAAGGCGCAGACGTGGAGGTGGAGCATGCAAGGCTGCACAATCCTTGCTCGCGCTCGCGCTCGTGTTTGTGCATGGCGGTTCTGGGGATGGACGCTGGACGGGGAGCAGGGGTCGCCGCGCGCGCAGGAGCAGCCAGACGCGGAGCAATTGCTGCTGTCCTGGCGCTAGGTCGTCGTGAAGACCATGCGGATGATCGGGCTTGTGAAGACGATGCGGATGATCGGGCTCGTGAAGACGACACGAGTACGTGCACCCGAGGATGATGATGCGGAGCTCCTCGTTCTTCTGCTCGTCTCAATGGCGGTGCGCCCCTCGGGGTTTCTGCAGCGGCGGTGCAGAGGGACTCACGCGCCGGATGTGCACTCCTCGTCCGGCTCGTAAAGACTACGCGCGCGACTGCCAGCTTTATATGCTCGCTCTCCAGACGCGGGAGCAGGATGCGGATCAGGATGGGCTCATCCTGCTACCACTCCTACTTGCCCGCGTGCCCTTACTATGTGGAATTGGACGGTGGGTGGGGAGTCAGCTGAGGACGCAGGGCCCGTGTTCGTGCCAGACGCGAGGGAGCAGGTCGCTGACGAGGCAGAGGTGCTTGCGCGCCGTGGTCCCGCTCGTTCTCGATGCAAGGAGGTAGGCTGGCGACGCGGGGGAATTGGGTATACTCGTCCTCGTGCCCATGATCTCCAGGCATTCCGCTCGCTGATGTTTGGGTGTCTGCCTGCGGTTGACCACCGTTGCATGCGCGTTTCTTCGCCGAGTAACTGCTGATATTCGGGACTGCGTAGAAAGATGTACTAGAGTCAGAAAAATATAATTAAATCTCCTTCCTCGCCACCAGTGAATAATATTCAGTGTTGTTGGCGCCTACTAATGAGCAATTTATCCTTTCATTTTGTTGCTGTTCTCGGTTTACGAACCTGATTTAAGCCTCCCACAAAAGAACAAAATATTGCCCCCGACGCGTTTGTTACGGTGTGTTTGGCTCACTTTCCTGGATGCGATGCGTCTCGTGATTGTTGATTCGACATCCTTCCGGAGTCCTTTTCACTGAGCCACACCTCGACCACGACTCTCAATGATTTTCAGATCTCAGAACCTTGGAGTCTGGCACGTTTGGGGCCTTCTCTCCGCTTTTCTTGTCCTGAGTTCCAATCTCCATCTGCGCTGAGCGCGAACTCGACGCCTGTGGGGCGGTAGTGCTACTTCCTTCCTTGGGTTTTCATTGTTTTTCGAGATCTTACCTTCTCCCCGCACGGAAGCGGCGTCGAATTCACGCTTGGTCTCAACTAGGTCAGTGTCTACTTTGATTCTACGGAACCAATACTCTTCGGTGGAGCGCATTTGAGATCTCCCCGCGCGGCCTCATCCTCGCCTGTCATCTCGGATCTGAAGATGTCTTTTCTTGTTGCCGCCGAATGGCGGTACTGCGAGAGCAAAACAAAATCTGTCAACTCTTACCCTTCTTAATGTGCGAGGTTCACTGCGGTATGATGTTTGGCAGCGTCAGAAGTTCCCTTCTCCCCGAACCTTACTGGATACCACCAAAATTGGAAAAACTGGACCTGCCTGGCTGAGCTGGAAATCACGGTATGTAGTTTCTTGTAGGAAATGTAATATAATGCATATTCGTCTTTGGCAGGTGAAAACTACAGGGAAAAGACATTCTTTATGAGATAAAGCACCCGTCGAGCCTGCAACCCGTGGATGTTTTCAAGGCATACTCTGACCTGAGAATTCCTAGATCAGCCCCGCCTGTGCATCAATCTGGCCCGGAGAGTGGATCTTGTCCAGCTGAGTGACGATTTCCTGGATCTGCGCGAATAATTCACTTTCGGGCGCTGCGGCTTCTGTGTTTGGTAGGTACGTCCTCAACGTGTCCTGCAAGATTTCGCGGGCCTGAAGGTCATCCAGCCATGCGTAGGGGTTTAACCATCCGCCATCCGCCTGATATGGTCGCCAGATTGTAAGAGTTGGAAACATCCGTAGGAGCGTGATGTCGCCCGCAGCAAACAACTCCTTCACCGCGGTCGCAAATCGCAGCTGGTAGTCAGGATGGATTGCTGACCGCAGGACAAAACTTCCCACAAACTGCATGGTCTGCACTGATTTAAACAGCGAGGGGTCAAGCAGCATTGCCGAAGAAACTCGGTCAAGGTATCGAGCCCCTCCTCCGTATACCTGCGTTGTAAACCCACCCTCATCTCGGCCTCGTCCCGAATAAGCCCCTCCACGCAAGAGAACAGTTGTGTAGGGAAAATAGGTTCGTTGAATCATGAAACCAGAGCCTCTGCGGAAAGGAGCTCATCTGCTAGACATTGTAGAATAACCCACCGCAATAACAGAGGGGGTGAGATATTGGTGTTCCGTTTGCGAAACAACTGCGAGAATTGCCTTCCAAGTTGAGAGGGTATCCAATAGGTCATGGGATTCGCGGTGAACATGAGTGTGTCATCCCAACACAGTATCCAGGTGACCGTCAAGGGCGGGTCAGAGAATCCTTGTGGCTATTGGGACGCAAATCAGTGAATTCCCACGGGGTACCCGCCGGTCCATGAATAACATCTGGGAAATGCCCAATGTCTATGGTGGTCTTGGCTAGACACGAGAGACCAAATAGGCAGATAGACTGCCCCCAGTCTATGCAAGTCATGGATAGACATGCGGTCTCTAGGGTAGACCTCGCTAGACCGATAGTCGCATAGAGGGATAGACCGATAGACTCGCGTAGAGATTTCTTACGGCATGGAAATGATGCTCTTCTTCGAATCATGTTCAATCAGTTTCTTTCGTGCTCATCAACGTGCAATCTTTCTCTTGGGGAGCGACGAGGAGGAGAATGAGAGAGCATCGGGATGTATTCATGGCCAGTACTATTTACAAGCAGACATTTACTGTGGCATAAATATATACAAGGATTTAACTACAGCCAGGCCCGGGGCATACTACTACTCGAGGAACCTGGAGCAATGCTGCGGCGGCCTATGACTTAAACACAGAGGGCAAGAGCTTACCTGGTAGTGGTGCCATGCAGAAAAAAAGAAGAAGGAAGAAGAGGGGGACTGCAAATCAGCGAGACGACAGCAGACTTATATACTCCCTCGGCAACGGACTTGGTACAATTTTTTGCAAGTCAAAGGCGACGGCCACCTCATCAATGGACAATGCAAGATCCTGGCATAGAGACACCAGAACGTCCAGATGGGACAACAGGAACCTGGAGATGTGACGCGCGCGCGAGAGATCTCTAGCCGAGTCTACCGCCGGTCTATGTGCATGTGACCGTGTCTATGACTGTCTATCGGTCTATTTTGGTCTGCCATAGAATCTTAGGTCTAGCCTGGATTTGCCATCTCTATCCCGCCAGAATGCATTTCCAGATGAATTGTTTCCGGGAGTCGCCTCCAGGCATTAGCTGGGATTGAGCGGAAGGCCTCTTTGACTGCAAACTCAGATCTGCGGCATGTCAGATAGTCTATCACCGCCCAGGGCAGAGTGCTGTCGGATCCCTGCGGGTCCTAGTCCTGTGCATCACCAAAAGGGTCAAAAGCTTCCGAGGCCTTGTGATCCTGACAAGACCACACAAGGCCCCCGCAAGGCGCATCAAAGCTTTGATGCGCCCTTCTTAGCCGTCACCAAGGCTTGGGCATCCCTAGCTGAGGGCGCACCAACCTTTGGTGTACCTTACGACCACCTTGTGACTCTCTCCAAACCTTTCCTGCCCCTCCTTACTCCTCTGCCCTGGGGCCACCTCGGCGTCCGAAAATGGATGTTGAAACTTCTTATGCCGCCGAAAAAAGACTCTTCTCCGCGTTCTCGAGCCAAAATAGCTGACATGACCCTGTTGAGGAAACCTTTACACTATCCCGCTAGTGCATGCCACGGGCTGAAGGCTAATTCCGAGTTTTGTATAAATTTAATTTCAACCCAGAGTAGCGGCAAGCATCCAAGCACCTCCAAGGAGAACCGTGAGATTTACGCGTTCTCGAGTCTCCAAGCAGGAGGTCCACCTCATGAAACTGACGTGGATTTGCATTTTATATCCAGTGAAAAGACTTCAATTTTCAGGTTGACGACCGAGGAGCTCAAAAGATAATCTCGCGATCTGGTAGCTGGATTTAGGGCTCAAATGAAAGGAATTACTTGCCGCTTCTCCTGTGGTTCGAATTCGTTGCCGGACTGGCAAATATTATTTCGCAAATTTGATGACTGCTCGTTATATTTGGAACGTGACACGTCACTGTGACACTTCGCGTTTCTTTCCTCCCACATCATCTCCGCGTCCATCTGCGCGATACCAGCTGTCCTCTGGACTCAACACTCAATCTATCTGATGCACAGTACCCACAAACATGCTCTGCCATGATCTGGGGTCGATTCGACCTCTCGTTCCCGCTTTAACGCGAAAACACGCAATTTTGTCGTTTTCTGCCAACAAGGGCGTGCACGCGCGTTGCATACCATGCAGGATGCCTGGAATCGTTTCAGATGTTGGTTATGTCATTAACTCTTGCCATTGCGCTGCTCTTTGAGCTCATGAGCCGCAAATCTCGTCCAACTGTATCACCTCTTTCGACCGGAACTTGTGGAGGCCCCAAGACTCTTAGTGCGCTGCGTACCCATATCCTCAGATCCCATCCTGGCGTCTCAATTGTCCACTAATACACATTCCCCACCCCGCCTTTGCCAGAAGCCGTCTGTTTCGACAATAGTTTCTCGGGAAATTGGTGCGTTATTTCTCTTGCAGTCATTCCCGTTCCATCATCGCGGATTTGGCGCTAATCTTCCAGGAACCAACGTATGCTACTGGCGCTGCTGTCCCTGGGTCCGTTTTCGCCTATGGCTTCCATGCACTTGTCTTTAACTAATCTTCGGACCGTCATCATAGCTCTGTGAATAACCGCCGCGTGCGTTACCCGTCCCGCGCACTTTCTTTGCTGATATCTGTCCTACCTCGGCGGCTGCTATCACACCTGATGGGTATGTTGTGGGCGTCCTATACCCGATTTGCTGCAGAATCCCGTCTACCCGTAAGTTCCTTAACTTGATTCACCTGCGGAAGGTACTCATGTTTCAACGCGCCAATCCGTCGAGCAGCGCCGCCCCGACACGCGCTGCCAGCGCGTGTTGTCACCGTCACTGTCGCACCTCCTATAGTTTTGATTACTTGGTATGTGCCTTTGCTCCTTGCTACCACAGGATCTCATTTTTTCCTACAGCCGGTTGTGGTTCCCATGCCTTGAGGTGAGCTTCGAATGTCTCTTTGCGTCCGCCTTCTGACTTTCACTCAGTTACACTCGTCATGTGCTCTGCTTCAACCCGATCCTCAGATATCAATTCGCATTACAAGGTACATCTCTTCATCCCATGTCCCCGTCACGACCGTCCACACTCATAATCTTGTCGACAGAACAATCAACGACCAATAAAACGAATGTACGTTATCTTTTTTTTCTTTCTTCCCGGCCTTTCTCGTTTCTAACGAACTTTTATTACCAGAGATTGGTTAGTACTTTACCTTGACTGCTGATTTTTCAAGTGAGTGCTCCCTTCCTTGAGTTTTCTTCGGCTCATTGTTTTGTGCAGGAGCTGAAATGACTCCGGAGTTGTAAATGTACGTTTGCTTGCTTTGTTTTGTAGATCATGACTAACTAGTTATTTCCTTCAGTGTATTATCTTCCCGCCGTACGCGCGTATCGCTGTGTGAGTTCCGTCTTATTCACGCACATTCATTCCTCTCATATCGTGCATCGCAGTTGTTGTTCTGTAGCTTCCCATCATGTATTTCACTTAGTTGCTCGTAATACATTACTTTCTGATTATTGGAGCGTGGTCTGAGTCACTGGGAATACGGGGCGAGGCTGTGGGCGGTATCGTGTGGGCGGAAAGGCCTCGCAAGGGGGCACAAGGCGGCGCAACCCTGACTAGGCTCGCGTACCCTTGCGGGACCTTCTCAGTTTGGTGTCATCCTTCTTAGACCCTTGTGAGGGTGTACAAAGGATTGTCGACCCTTGCGCCGCCTTGTGAGGGTTACGAGGGCCTTCTAGGCCCCTAGGAACTTTCGCGCGCTTTTGGTGACGACTGGTTACCGTGCTGTCATAGTAGGCTGCCACCCTTATGATGTAAGCAACTCCTTTTTGGGAACTTCCGGAAGACACGTGTCCCATCAAACGCGCCAACAACTGTCAACTCTCTCGCCGCCTTCTCCCAGACATTTCGTCTCTTTGCCTTGAGGCTGGGCTGTGTTGAAGGAATGCTGGTGTTGGCCAGAGTATATGCCGATGATTTATTTGTCTGAGTGAATGGAGTGGCGACAGAAGGTAAAAGTGTTGAAGCTTGGAGTTCAAATAACTTACCTCGTCTCACATAGTGATGTTCCGGGCCCGGCTCGGCCTGGAAGCCCAGGCTTGGGCCCGGCTTGAGTGGGCCTGGGCCTGAGATTTCTCAAGCCCAAGCCCAAGCCCGCTCAGGCCCAAGCCAAGCCCGAAGCCCAGGCTCAGGCCCGCGCTTGAGAGGCAGAGTGAAAGAGTTGTGGAGGCTAATGATTTTTCAGTCTATGTGGCAGGTAACGTTAATTTAACACTCCAAAACATATCTACATACCTGCTCACGACATTTTCAGCCATTTCAACCACATTTCCCTTTTCGGCCATTCTGATTTGGGGGTTCCATTCACACCGCTGGGGCCTCAATTAAAATGGGATTTTAATTAGCTCCGCTTCTACTAGTTTAAGGATCAAAATGACGTGGCCCGAAACGTGATTGGATTTGTCTCATTTAGCGCTCAACACAATCTAATCCGCAATCTAATGTATCAGAGTGCAAATAAAGCTCAACTAAATTTTGAGTATCGCCTTACGTTTTGGCGGCCATAAAATCCTCTGTGATACTTTGAATTTTGAGTTACATTAAAAAAGCACTGAAATGAGAAAAACAGGTCTTCATTTAGAGGCCTTTGAAACTAAACAAGAAACTTCACGTTTGAGACGGCTTTGAACCCCACTGCAGATGGTCTGTGGATGGTCTGCAGATCTTCGATTCATCATAAACCAATACCACATGTGTACATCTACGAGAGGAGCACCGCAAGATACTGTGCAGGCCATCTGCAGAGCATCTGCAGCTGGGTTTAAAGCCGTCTCAAACTTGAAGTTCCCTGTTTAGTTTCAAAGGCCTCTAAATGAAACCTATTTTTCTCATTTCAGCACTTTTTGAGTGTAACTTAAAACTCAAAGTATTGCAGCGGATTTTATGGCTGGCAAAATGTAGGGCAATACTCAAAATTTAGTTGAGCTTTTTTGCACTCTGATAGATTAGATTTCGGATTAGATTGTGTTGAGCGTTAAATGGGATAAATCCAATCACGTTTCGGGCCGCGTCATTTTGATCCTTAAACTAGGAGAAGCGGAGCCAATTAAAATCCCTTTTTAATTGAGGCCCCAGCGGTGTGATTGAACTTTTCACCCATTCCTAACGCATAGTTCGACCTCAAATGCATTTTTTGGATGGCTTGTAAAGCATGGGCGGTGAATCGAACAAATTTCTGTCTCTGAACTCAAAGGAAGCTCACCTTTATAGGTGATACCCAGGCCCGGGCTTGAGCCCTGGGCTTGGGCCTGAAAAATCTGAAGCCCAAGCCCGAAGCCCACTCAGGCCCGCCTCTGGGCCCGGCCGGGCTTGGGCTTGAACGGGCCTGGCCTCGCGGGCTTCGGGCTTGAAGCCGGGCCCTGAGCATCACTAGTCTCACAGGAGTGTAAGCCGGGCCTGGTATGGGGGAGTTTTTTTCATGAACCCATGTATAGGCTCCTGGGGTATCGGCGCTCATAGAAGTGGATTGCTGCGGTGGGGGCCGTCTTGGCGTGGCATAACTCGGGAGGTACCAGACCCATTCCATATGGATACACGTCGAATGTGGTGGAGACGCGTGGACGCTAATGAGTTGTTTGGCCGAGTATCCCGGAGATATCACATCATTATATAATAACATTGGCAGCTGCTTATCATTTCGTTCAAAACGACAGGGGTGGTGACGCGCGACAGGTTCAACCATTTCGACATTTCGGCAGGGGTCGAATTTTTGCGTGACGCTTGGAATTTTTTGGTCTTTGAACTAGGGCTCCAACCGTTTGTTTACCGTTTACATATCTGGCTGGTTGCTGGTGCTGTGGGCCAATAGCGCGCTAATAGCAAATTAACCCAATATGGTTTGATTGTGATGATTAACAGCACAGCCACAACGCGAATCTGGCACCCGAGTCTCCTACTTCTCGTCGACATTCTCGCTCTCAGCAACACTTCGAAGTCATCGCTGTCCATCTCTGTTCCCACAGAACATGTTCGGGACAATCTTCCATCACTACCGGCATCCCGGGGAGCCGCCACCACCGCCGCTATCTGACTCTGATGATATGCTGCCAAAGCGTGGTCGCGGTCGTC
The DNA here is from genome assembly GCA_029378385.1 of Mycena metata. Lineage (NCBI taxonomy): Eukaryota > Fungi > Basidiomycota > Agaricomycetes > Agaricales > Mycenaceae > Mycena > Mycena metata. The sequence goes on along the minus strand of JARKIB010000033.1, from coordinate 559,865 downwards.
CTAAGGGCTCGAAAAATAAGCGGAAGGCAGAAGAATTGGAGTCTGAGAAATCCACAACTGAGGCTAGTGGCTCTCATTTGAATGGCACATCATCCCAGCCCCGGCAGAATAAAAAAACACGTACCAACAATGTGTCGCCGTGCGATACATCTGCATCTGCAACCAACTCGGGCGACAAGACCGGTAGAACAAGTCCAATTCCAGCCCTTTCAAACCTGGTGAATAAAGTTCTCTGTGGATTATTCTCAGCTTTTCCCTGATGATCCTCTAGTTTGCTCGGGGACTCCCAGGTCGATTTCGGACAGAGATACCGGCGGACACGTCAAACGGCACAGACACTTCGTCTATGTCTCAGATGTCCTTGCCCCATGCCTCAAATTCAAATCTTGGTGCTTCTACAGCTCCTGCACCTGTTAATAATCCCTTGCAACCTCAATCTGTATCCCGGGCCGACAGTTTGCCATCGCGAAGTGTTGTCGCGCGAGCAAATGCTGAACTCACCACAAATCTCTCCCCTTCAACTCCCCTTTCGACCACTGCCACTTCTTCCCCCAGCTCTATTGATTTAATTACCGACGTTGACAACTCCTCTGGTTCCTCAGGTTTTCTCGGAGGGGGCCTCGGTGAGGAGGAGGAAGATGATGAGAATACAAAGACCTCGAACCGCAAACCGTTTCCGACGTGGTTCCAGCAAATTGTTAAAGGTCTTTTGGCAGAGCTCAAGTATGATTTGGAGGAAACAATGGTGGCCAAATCCCGACATTACCTGGCCGGTACATTCTGGCTGCCTCGGAAACCGGCCTGGTTTGCGCTCGGACGTTTGAATGTCAAGCCCACAGATCTCTTCCTCCCAGATTTCTTCCTCTGGGATCCAATGAGCCTCTTGGGCGGGGCCGCTGGGATAGTTTGTCCCGATTGTAATTCTCACCACCTCACACGTGATGGTGTTGTTGAGCGGCCGCGTCGAGTCGTTGATGTCGATGCCTGCTTCTGGATTCTGGGATATACATACGCCTGTCTGCGGTGTCCGCTTTCGGTCCTGGGATCAACGGGTCCTCAGGAGACTACCTCTTCCGCTCGCAGCAGAATTTCCGGCCCATCTGACCTGGCGGAGTGGGTTGTCGACTCGAGCATTTGGCATAGTTCGGTCATGTTTTCAGCATGGGATGGGTGCAGAGGAGGTGGCAGATCTTTTCCGAATGCAGCACCTCCGCCGATACGACGAAATTCGACTCCAATATTTGCGCACAAAAGTCAAGCAGATGAGCCTTCCGGGGAAAACATATGAGCCATTTTTACCCTTCGAAGATCGCTCACCATCTGGATTCCACGGCTTCACTCCTAGTGGCCAATGGCTTCGCGATGTATATGATGACTTTATCGAGACATTCGAGATGTCCTCAATCAGCATACCGGAACACTGGCAGCTCGAATTTGTGCCATTGACCATAGCCACAAGGTCAGTCAGTTCTAATCTACTGACACATTTTACTCACAGAATCTTAGCTTGCGAAACACTGGTTGAGGGATTCAAGTTTTTCAGCACAATTTATGGTGAAAAATGTTGTTTGTATTTCACACATTTTTCACTGAAAGATTAGGTGGAAAATTCAAACAATTTTCACCATTTTTTTCCTTTCTTTTGAATTTTTCACCTCGAGCTCAAAAAATAGTGAAAATAATTTGAGTTTTTCACCTACTTTTTCGGCGAAAAATGTCTGAAAAACAAACAACATTTTTCACCATAAATTGTGCTGAAAAACTTGAATCTTCCAACCAGTGAAACATGTTTTCAAAGTTGATGGTGTACCCATTTTTACTGCGCTTCTCACCGTGACAAACGAGAAAGGCGAGATTAAGGTCTGGGTGCTTGTTGCGAGCAAATCCCATTCTCAATATGAAGATACTTTGCGGCGCCTTAGTGACGACCTTGAGATCTACGGACATGACCTGCCCGAGGTTTTTTACACCGACAACATGACCGACAAGCCTATGCTTGAGAAGGTGTTTGCCTCCCATCTTGAAAAAATCACCCCCGTCGAGAAGCATGCCGAGCTCCCACTCTTCGTTGACCCCGAATGTGTTGTGCACCCATCCAAACTCGATGACGCGACCGCGATCAATAATGTCATGCGCAGCATTCTCGACGACTTATCCTGTGCAAACAACAGCCACATTGTTGTTGGATTTGGATCCGAGTGGAATATCGACATCACACCGTATGGGCGTCTGGCTCAGCAAGGCCCCCCTGCGGTCCTGCAGCTTGCGTACAAAGACCAGGTGCACGTTCTACAGGTAAGCTATCAATAATATTTCATACTTTGTCCAACCGGCTCACTTGGATTCATTCAGATTGGTGAAATGTTGAAGCGCCAATCATTACTGTTGCAGCTCCTCAACCTGCTTCAAGAGCCACGTGTCATCAAAGTGGGGCACAGTGTGAACGCAGACTTGTGCCGACTCGCCGCTGCATGTGGCAAGCCTCCCGCCACTTTTACAGGTGCACTCGAACTTGGAAACTTTGCCAAAGATCGATTCCTAATCGGGAAAGCAAACATATCTTTGGTTGATCTCGTAGCATCTATCCTTGGTCAACGCTTTCCTCAGCACTATAGTGAACGTATCAGCAGTAATTGGTCTGATTCAGATCTCACGACCATTCAACAACAGTTTGCTGCTCGAGATGCATATGCGGCACTCTTTCTCTACCAGAAAATTACCAAGACACCACTGCCGGTTCCTATGGACCAGGATACACCAGGCGGTACTTCTGTGCTGCTGCTCACGGATGATAACAAGAAGCTGCTCATCGAAGCCATGTTCGTGTTGTTCCCTACCATCCCGCCAATGTTGCTCCGCCTCCGCCACCTCTATTCATGTCCGAGCCCCTTCCTCCGGATCTCTTGCAAACGGCCGCTGAACCCCCTGCCGACTTCGCCAGTCTTGCAGAGGATTTGGATTCGGTGGACAGCACAGATGATAACAGGGATACCACACATCGTGCTGCTGACACAGACCCTGCTAGTGCTGCAGAGGGCAGCTCAGTCATTGGTGATATTCCATTTACCGCCCTCGCAACATATGCCCCCTTGGTACGCAGCCGTGTGCTCAAAGATGTTTTCCATGTGTTTAACATGCTCTATATCTCTCGAACACACGGTTTGCGGGTCCCATTCTCTCGTGCCTTGCGCGATGCTCTGCTTATACCTCATCCCGCCGACAAAGCACAGATCGAGGTGTACCTCAAAACAAAGAACGTAACTTGGCAAGATATGCTTCGGTTCCATCCAAAATGGCTGTGGCGGCGCTGTCGTCGTACTATACCCCCTCCCGAGGATCTCTACCCTCTTGTTCATGTCGTCTTTATGACTTGGGGCCCACTCAAAGACGGTAAAACCGGCATCCCTCTGTTCAATTCTGCCGCCTGGAAAATTGCCAAAAACATCCTCGAGCTCATTAAGAACGGGTTCGTCTCGGATCCCCCGGGCATCCAGCTTTACTATTGCATTGGCTTTGATGAGAAGGCCGGCGGCTTGGCTATTTATCGCTGTGTTCGTGGAACAAACATGGTCGAAGGCGGTGTACATACACATCTGCTCGCCAAACTCCCTTCTCATGGTGCTTCCGTTCGGCACATGGTTGCCTGTTTACTTGACTTCGTTCTACGCCACAATCTTCATGTAAGTCTCTCAACTTGCAGTCACAATCAACTAAGTATTTATAATTTATGTTTAGGTCGGGCATTTTAATTCCACCGGAAAAAGATATGTTGGTCATGATTCCATTTGGCTTTTGAACAGTATCCAAGAACTCGAAATTACTCTCGCCGAGGGCTACGGCCTCCCACCTGCCCCATTGGCGTGGGTGAACGGAAATCTTTACCAGCAAACTGAGCAGTCTGTCGGCATCGTCAGGATTCCAAGATCAGTTTGTGGACCTGTGGAAATTCAGTTGTATAACGACGAGATCGATTCAAAGCGCACACAGAAGCAGCAGTACCTGGCCCGAATGCAGGGGACTCGTATAGCCGTTCTGCCCGTTCACACAATCGCGGAGAAGGTCTTATTCAACAACCTTATGCGGACATCCCCAGCATTCCAAAGCTGCAAAACAGCAATTTCTACAGCAGCCACGGCCATTTGGAACAGGCAGGCAGAGGCAAAGGCAGACATATTTTATAAGGTATTTTTTCTCCGTGTTGAATAATGGTGAACTCAATCCCACCTCTATTTAAGTTGGAAGAACAACTTACGGCTTATCTTAATGGCAACTACAAGGACTCTGCCAATGTTCGACAGAGTTGCTCACAGGCGCGTGGGCAGATCGAACCTCTTGAACAGACCCTTCAAGACCCTAAGCGAGCGACCCGAATTATCAATGCTCGGTCGGGGTCCCTTGTTCAGCATCGCGTCACTAGCGGCTTCGATCTTCCTCTAAATTCTAGGTCAGAACTAAATCTTTTGACTTCCATCCAGTGTCCTGACTTCCTTTGCAGTGACCCTTCCAGTTCGGCATCTCCTTCATTGCACACTCAACAATTTGCCGTTGTCAACAATATTCCTGAATCCGCAGCGAGCACGACAACCAGCTTGAGCATTCAACATATTGCTGCAAGCATGCACGTACCCACCCCGCCGCCGAGAGCGCGTGTGCGTACCTGTCCGCGATGCACTGACTTGAGTTGCAACGGCAAACAACGATGGTATTGGTGCAAAAACCCATGTCAGGTCTGTGGAGAAAAATCTTTGGTCCTCTGTGTCGGCCGAAAATCAACGGCACGAGACAAGAAACGTTGTGTTGCGGCAAGGGATGTGGAACTCGAGAAGGCAGCTCGTGATCATCTTGGACTTGAAAAGGCACAGGGACAAACATTGCTTGCATTTGCGAACTAATTAATTACTAGTTTACTATGTAGGGTTGATGTCGGGCGGTGTGAACATTCAATATATTTGTAGTATTTACCTCTACATGTGTGTACCGAGATAGCTGGATGCACCATCGCCCTCACGCCGTGAGTTTTACACAAACAAGATGTTACGACGTCAACCGAGGGCCTGTAAACATGCTGAGAGAGTGCACAATAATTTCTTTGCGGGTTCCCCGATGTATCATAAATTTCAGAATCCGACCGCGCGGCGCACGTGGTGTCATCCTGAGTACCTGTTGTAATAGTCAGTATTAAGATGAAGAGAATGTGTAACGTGGGACTGGGAGTTCAGATGGGCAAGATGTCGAGTGGAGGGAGTATAATGAAGTGGGTGGTTTGCAGGGGCAAGAATGAGGATTTGTGTACCGTTTCTGACCCGGTGACACGGTGTATGCGGCACCAAGATGTAGCATAGTTCGTGCACTCACAGGGTAAAAGCACAATGAGCCCCAAAATTTACCACCGGGAGCCGGCACACAGTGTCTTAATGTGTGAATGGGCGGAGGCGCAGAACTACAGGCACATCAACGCCACAAAAATACTTGTGTGTGTTTTCAAGCCTTCAAAGATCAAGGAAGACCGAGGAGCAAACAAGAGAACAAAAACAAATGATGTGGAGAAGTAGGAACCGAGGCCGCAGGGACGTGTTTTCTGCCGGTGCAGAGTTGGAGGGGTATTAGAGAGTATCAGCAGGAGAGGTTTTAATTCATGTTCATTACATTGACTGAATGTTGTCCTAGTGGGTGGGTTGCAGATGTCGGCCACAGAGCAAGCAGAGAGAGCAAGAGGAGTCAGTGTGAATGTGTCACCAAGATTTGCTTGATGCGCGCAAACACCTTCTCGGGCCGCGGAATAAACCTTTTTAGGCCTTCCGCTATTCGTTCCCAGCACGAGATCTACGGCAGATCCCGCAAAATCTATTCAAAAACGGCATTTTCCCACCATTATCTTGCATTATGCAACCTGATGCCAAATTCATGGTTTGGAGCCGAATCTTCGAGGTTTTGAGTGCAGATCTGGCGGGAACACTGCAAATAAGTGCCCCTGCTGAAAGTTGAAAGTGGGGGACAGGTAAATATCTCTTTCTCTCTTTTTCTTTCCTCCCTCTTTCCTTTTTGGGATTTTATTATTTTCAAGCCCCTATGGCCCACAACATCGCTATTTTGCCACATATCTCGGTAAACTAAACGGAAACGGTAGATAAACTGTTTAAAACTGTTTTAAACGATAAGTTCAGGAGTATTTTCTTTCTGTGCGCTGAGACGTCCATGAGCGGGAAGTGAGTCCCGAAAGAACCATCAAGAGGTGCCTTGTTGTCTATAAACCCTGAAACACCCTCAAATTTCAAAACCTCGCAGTTGGAAGCAGCCCATACCAAAGAGCCAGATATTGCCGGCCGGGTCTCACACCCGAAAAGCCACTTTTGGGCTTGGTGAGTTGGATGTTGTCGGGGCGTACCGAAATTGAACCTTTTACGAGCTTTCAAAATGCGAAAATGAACTCAAATCCCATTGAAATTTGCCCCCTGGCTTGCAACTGTTTAACCGTTTATTTACCGTTTATTTACTGTTTCCGGTCGCCTGTAAACTAAACGGTAAATTTATACGGTTAAACGGTAAATAAACGGAAGAAAACGGAAACCCTACTTTGAACCGATTTTTTTTTTTTTTTTTTGCAGCTTTTGGGGAGTTCGGGGACCTGTGTGACCGCTGGGAGGTTCGACGGGACCCGAGTGACGCATAACCGCGACCAAAATCCGACATCGACAGGGGAGTGCGTGATGCGTGACTGTTGATTTGAACGAAATAGTACAGGAGATACGAACAAATAAGAAGCTACCTAGGTTGTGCGGGTTCCCTCATTCCTAAAATACACTGAATGTTTTTGGAGAATTTGGTGGAGCATCAAACACAGATGTAGTTGGATGGACCATCAGACCTGCACTGCAAGAGAAGAGATGGATGGTATCCAATGAGAGTGTACGTTCACACGACCCTGAATGTATAAATCCGGCAAGGGTTTCAGCTAGCACAACCCTTTCCTGTCATGCCTCGTCAACAAAACATAATCGAAGTCCGCTTGGACAATATCTCGAAATATATTACCATCACAGTCAACACACTTGATGTCCTGGTCAACACGCTAAGGATCCCTGGGCTAGAAGCCATGGTGAATACCACACAGTCGCTTTTGAAATTGGTTCAGGTATATTTTCCCAAGATAAATTGACCAGTATAGCTCTGAGATAATGTTCCAGAGTATCAAACAAGCCAAAAATGAGTGCGCTGAGTTGATGGAGCAGACTCACAGCATTCTCAACACCATTATTGGAGTCTATATCACGTCGGACACCGGTATCGAACTACCACCCAGCACATTGAATGAAATTGCAAAATTCACTCAGTAACCCTCCACTACTATACACCTGTATGTGTATGTGGCTCACGCAACACGTTTAGGACCCTCCACAAGATTCATACATTTATGGAGGCACAGCAAAGTGGCAGCAAAGTCAAAAAGTTCCTCCGACAAAGGGAATTAAATGGGCTATTGAAGGATTGCAAGGCAGCATTGCAACAGGGACTTGTGTTCTTTCGGGTGAGCACTGCGCACACAAAGGTAAATTGACCCACTCAAGAATGGTCTGCAGATCAAATCCTCAGATGTCATGTTCACTGTTAGGGAAAGACAGGAGCAGGCCCAGATCAGACACCAGGAGGTGCTCAATGTACTTGAAACAATGTCCAGTTCAGACTCAGCATCAACTGTATGTGACGGCATTTGTTGGTAAGAGTAATAATAACGGATGCACAGATTAGCAAGATGTATTCTGGTTCATATGCAAGGTGATCCCAAGCCCTGGTCCTTTTTGTGTGAATGCTCATGGACATTATAGCTCCAACTCCATCTCGATGCTGCCAGCAGAGCCCAAAATATTTCATGGTCGTGAATCAGAGCTTGCTGATATCCTCAATCATTTCAACGAAAGCACTCCAAGGATAGCCATTCTAGGTGCGGGGGGCATGGGAAAGACCAGTTTAGCACAAACTGTCTTACATGATGAAGAAATTGTTCTCAAGTACCAAGGAAATCGGTTCTTTGTTGCCTGTGACACTGCAGCAAGCAAGGCGGAACTTGCAGGCTTGATTGGAGCCCATCTCGGAATAAAACCTGGGAAGGACTTGACTCAAGCAGTTCTCCATCAGCTTTCTGAGGGTCGACCCACTTTGCTGATCCTTGACAATTTTGAGACCGCCTGGGAGCCAGCGCAATCCCGCAAAGACATTGAGGAGCTCCTCTCTCTGCTCACAGATATAGCCAGTCTAGCATTAATGGTATGTACCATCTTGTGACCTTCTGCTGTTTTACTCATGAAGCATAAGATCACAATGCGAGGAGCAGAAAGACCCTCCAAAGTGCAATGGACACGGCCATTCCTCCCACCTCTTGGGCCCTTGGCACAAGAGGCTGCACGCAAGGTGTTTATTGATATTGCAGGAGATAGACACTCAATGGAAGAAATTGATCAAGTCCTTAACCTTACAGACAATATGCCACTCTCCATCAGCCTTCTTGCTCATGCTGTGGATGTGGAGGGCTGCACTGCAATTCTGTCACGCTGGCAGAGGGAGCAAACCTCTGTCATTTCAGAGGGTTATGACCAAAGATCCAATCTCGAATTATCCATTTTGCTTTCCCTTGCAAGTCCGAGAATCACATCCACATCTTACTCCCAGGAACTGTTGAGTCTGCTGTCCATCCTTCCAGATGGGCTCTCAGATGTAGAACTGAAGCAAAGCAACTTTGCAATTCAGGATATCCTTGATTGTAAAAGGGCCTTGGTCCGCACTGCTCTGGCCTACACCGATGACCATAAACGGCTGAAAGCTCTCATACCAATCAGAGAATATATGGCAAAATTTCTCCCACCAACGGATAAGATGATCAGACCACTTTTCAAACATTTCCAGGAACTCCTGCAAGTGTATGCAATTGATGCTGGGAAACAATCATCAGCCCTCTATATTGAACGACTGACATCAAATTACACCAATATTCCGAACATTCTCCAGAGTGGACTATACCCGGGGCATCCCAATCTAGCAGATAGCATCTCCTGCACATCTCACTTCATCCAATTCAATTCAAATATTGCCAAAGGAGCCATACCATTGATGGACAGGGTAATCGCACTCCTCCCACACTCTGGGGATCATCAGGCAAAAGCATCTTTCACTGTTAGGTTATTTGGTGTCCAAAGATCTCATTTAATCGCTTATTCTGAAACACTAATTGCTCAGACTTTTGAGTGGTTGAAGGCTTTAAATGATCCCAACCTGGAAGGTATGTTCACTCTGTCTGTTAACCATGAGTGTACTGACAAAAATATTGTAGCCACCTTTTACAATAATTTAGGCTACCATTACTCAGTGCTTGACAATCCCACAGCTCTGAAATATTGTGAAATGGGCCTCTCCTTGGCAAAGTCGCAGGGAAACATCAAAAGGCAATCTGAGGCCTTGTATCAGCTTTCATGGATCAAATGGTTTACTGGTAACTATATGGCCGCCCAAGCCTATGCCCAGGAAGCGCAGAGACTTGCTAAGCTCTCTGGGAATTTGCAAGGAGAGGCACAAGGCCTATGCACTGAGGCGTTGTGCTGCAAAGTCTTGGGTCATTTTCGTGAATGCATATTTCTAGCCAGAAGAGCCAGTAGTCTCTTAGAGCTGTGTGGTCTGTCCCAGGGGACGATAAATTATTCCCTTATGAACTGTCAGGCAGCAGTTCATGCACTCAAATCAGAGTATGCCCATGCTTGCACCCTTGCAAGGCAACTCCTACAGACCTATCAAGGGGAGCACCGGCATTATGAAGGTCTTTCTCTGATCAACATTGCTGGAATTGAGGTCCTCATGGGGGCTCCATATGACATGATCCAACAGAAAATTGATACATCACATGCCATGCTGAAAAAAGCTAGAGATAAAATCCTGATAACTGCTTGTGACACCATCCAAGCCGACCTCAATCTCAGAGAAGGAGATATGTCATGCTCCCTGTTCTCCAAATGCCTCAAAGCTGCGTTGGGCCGGGATTCTCAGATAGTAAGTTACTGCCTGGAGAGATTGGCAGATGTCACTCGCTGGAGTGCACATCATGATCCCTTGTGGAGTATAGTCTTCCTTGCACACTCTCTCAAAGCAAAAGATAAATTGGGAATCCACAAGGCTCTGCAATTCATTGGCAATGTCTACCTCAGGGAGAGAGATGAAGTCACTGCTGTCAACTTGTTCACCATTGCCTTGGAGGGATTCACCTTCATGGATGTTCACCGTAGCAGGGCAGAATGTATGGTCCAACTTGGGGACATAGCCAAGAAGAATGGGGCTTTACTGAAGGCACTGGAACTGTGGGAAGCTGCAAGGCCACTCTTTGAGCGCTCATCGCAAGCCAAGAGAGTTCAGGACCTTGATGAGAGGGTTGGTGATATCAGTGAGGAAGTGAAAGAGCAGCACCAAAGAAACTTGGCTCGGTTGGCAGAGCTCAATGTTCCTGTGGGGAGGGTGGAGGAAGTGGACAGTAATGCTGAAGAGCCTGAATCCCAGGCAGAACAGATTGAATCGATTGCGGCCTGAGTTTTGAATCATCATATGCAGCCCTAGCCTAGTTTATATATTTATATGTGTACTTGCTGTGTTGCTGAATTTATTTATTTACAGCTATTTGCGGAACATAAGGCGCGGATCAGATTTTTTTCAAAAAGGGTTGTTTTCACTGCTACCCCGATATCTTGCTCAATTCTTCACCTGGAGCCCTGGAACCATTTTCAATCGATCTCTGGGGGTATTTTACAGTGCTTAGGCCGGTTCTCAACTTTCTCTTTCCCGCTGGTGGATTTGTAAGCAAATGGCATGGACTTCCCACTGCTGACCCTGCTTAAAGAGGAATTCATGTGAGGATGCCCTAGCCTTTTGCCTGTGGGTGTATAAGTGTCCCATACAGTGAATAGTGTAGCCTTTCGGACAATATACCTTCCTGCTATGGCACAGGTACCACGATCAAATGAATGGATGTGTTGATGTGCTTGTTGACGTGTTTCTCGTGGTAGAATTACAACCTGAAGTACCTGGCGCACTTATAAACACATATATAAACATAGAGACAAATATTCAGCACCCCCCAATAGATCCTTCCTTTGAAGCAGGGGTAGCAAGGTAAATTTTGATCATCTGGCTTACTCAGCCATCACTGAATAAGACAACTAATTTGAGCAGACAGCGCACTCTGGAACATTCATTGAAGATGTCTAGTGAAGGATTCACGGCATTTGAGGCAGAATTGAATGCATTAGAGGGGTAGCAATGAAAATGATCAAAGTGGCCATTTTTAGAAAAAAAAATGATCCGCGCCTTATGTTCCGCAAATAGCTGTAATGAAATGACAAGTTGAGATTTGAGAAGTCCACCCTAGTCTAGTCTTATTCGCGCCTGTCATACCGTAGGTGGGGCTTCGTGAATTTGATGGCTTGGCATTAGCACGGGAATGGCAAACACAACCATTTTTTAAGACCACGTCTCGACAACATCGCGTATATTTATATGTGTACTTGCTGTGTTGCTGAATTTATTTATTTAATGAAATGACAAGTTGAGATTTGAGAAGTCCACCCTAGTCTAGTCTTACTCGCGCCTGTCATACCGTAGGTGGGGCTTCGTGAATTTGATGGCTTGGCATTAGCACGGGAATGGCAAACACAACCATTTTTTAAGACCACGTCTCGACAACATCGCGCATCTTGATGTATATGTGCGCCACAGGCTTCGATTTGCCACGTCACACAACTCTTGCCTTTTACTTTTACTTCCCGAAGGCTTTGATTGGGCCCGTAAAGTCTTACTTGATGTTCCCTTCCCAATTTCGAGCCGCACCACTATCAAATCGATGGAATTTGCACAAGTTCTTTCGGTAATTGACCTCGTAGCATCTACCCTAGCCAGCTCTGGCAAAACTGGCTTCCTCTTTCTCTCGATATTGGTCATGTGACTCATGTAGCTATCGCAAAAAGTCCGGGACTCTGCCAGAGCATAAAATTCCCGTTGAACCCCGTCATCGTGGGGTAAATTAAATAGGAGTTGAGTAGAAATGGGTCGGCTGGAGTATTGCACCATAACGAGATCCAAGTTCAAGGGATGGATGTTGTGATGGGGGAGTACCGGCATGCGGTTTGTAGGGGATGAGAGGGATTTCGGTGAGGAGTAGGTGTTTCTGGGACATCCCAGTTGATATTCCAAGACGTCTGGGCCATGAGGGGGTTTATAACACGCGGGGTGGACACGGCGCGCCGGAGTGCCTTGACGCGCCGTGATGGAGCTGTCAAAAGGATCGTGGGAACGTCCGCTTTGGGTTGGCCGAATCCGGAAGGCTCACCTACGGCTTTCATAGCACAAGTAAAATCAGACCATATATCAGGTTTTCTTTTTCAGAAAAACTACTCTGATGATTTGGGCTGACTAGGGAGACTAAGTCCACCCGTTGATAAGCCATGAAAATGAACACTGGTGAAAATCAACTTCTTCACAACTTCCAGTTTCAAACACACACGTCGAGCTGCTAGCAGCAAGTTCTGGCTGTGTAATGTTCTGGCACTTAAGTTTAATGTTGCCGCGACTCGCGACTCCGGGGCTCCGAGTCGAGTCGAGTCACTAATGTGACTTTGTGCGACTCACAAGTCAAACAAAGTCAACTTGCCCCGACTTCGAGTGACTCGGAGTCGACATCAAAATATAATCAGCTAGGTTTCATCTGATACTCACTGGTTGAACATTTCAAGTTTTTCGGTGAAGAAACTTGAAAAAAATGTTCCCAAGTTCCCACTCCTCTTTCCAGCAAAACTCCAGTGAGAAACCTGTAACTTTCTGGTGAGTTTTTCGAATCTTCTGGAAATCTCTTGAAACCTTGATGAATCTTTTATGGAGTTCAAAAAATCCACAAGAAAGTTTCAAGATTTTCACCTGATTCTTGCTGAGAAAATTGCTGTAACCTCCAAAAAAAAAAAATGACCAATTGTTTCACCAAAAAACTCGAAATGCTCAAGCAGTGACTGCTCAGAAAAGTCGAGAGAACTCGGATAATGCCCAGAATTCACATTGAACATTCATTTCTCTTGCAACTGGTATGAATCGGCTTTGCTAACAATCAAGGTACCTCAAAAATGGTTGAGCGGGTATGGGAAAAGGTATAAATTATTGTAAAACTCACCGCCTGAAGTGCAACACCTTTAACTTGACAAAATGCGGTGTTGAAGCCAAAAGATCAAATGTTTATGTCCCATCACTTTTATTGTGACCCGCCGGTAATGGTAAACAAACCTCAGAAATAGCTGAGAAGGCTTTAGGGGAGCTACCTAGGTGGCCCACAGCAATGTGCAACAGGCATTGAACCTTCTGCAGAAATGTTAATAAAATTCCGACTTCACCGACTCGAGTCGACTTGAGTCGACTTGGAGTGACTCTTTGACTGGAAGTCAAGTCAAGTCGAGTCCACCGGCTTTCAGAACGACTATGCCTTCGGCCATTTGTTAAGCGGCAGTTTGACGGGGTTCGATTCCCCGCTTCCGTATGGATCGGGACCGAAAACAGTGTTTTTCTCTGGAACCAAACAAATGGTGTTTAATTCCCCCAGCCTCTGCATGACCATCTTAAACCTGTCCTGGTTCCTCCAGAGAATATTGCCCGATGCAGATCCCAACGTGGAAAAGAGAAACGGTCATCCACGCGGGCAACATTTTGTTAAACAACTGCAAAGGAATAAATAAAAAAACGTAACTTCAGAGGTGGGACTGAGTTGAAAAAATTTGAGCACTTACTGCACGAGGAGGTGGATCAAGAAAGCGGATGTGGTGCGTGGTGCACGATTGCCCTCCGTTCTTGACCACGCAGCAGCTTTGAAGCGATTGAATGCGGTTCGACTCCCCGCATCCGCATGGACTGTTGATGTCAGCTTTTTTCCCCGCCCGGGTCCTGTCTCCTTGGTTGAATATAGCCTCCCGTTTAGAATTAGACATCACCGGTGCATCACCGTTCATGTGAATTGTGATGATAAATACCCAATGTTTGCGTGAAACCAACTCACAATATTGGGTAAATGCTGCACAGACGAAGTGGATGTGGAAAGCAGATGTTGCGCACGGTGCACGACTGCCCACAATAATGTGTTCCAATCATGATCGATGCAAAGCAGTTGGTTGGGGTTCGATTCCCCACATCCGCATGGCCAGTGTCCCTCGTTATTTTGTACGGTGACAGCTAACCGTGACAGTGTTGAGCGCGGTTCAAAATGTACCAGTTAGAATTTCTTACACTGCCAACCGATATGGAAACCCTGCACTTCAGTTCGACTTTCAATTCGGGGAATGTGTGTTACGCGCATCCGTCAAAAGCTGTAAATAAGTTGGGGTACCATGAGAGGCAGGAACACGGACGTGGTACACAGTACACGATTGCTCTCATTAATTCAGCTGGTGGCAAGCATTTGAAGCAGTTTGACGGGGTTCGACTCCCCGCGTCCGTATACGAGTATGGCGGCCGTTTTGGCAGCCTTTTTTTTTGTACCTCTCCTGGCCCCTCGGAAAGTGTACAGTAGTCTCTTACAACACAGCAAACGGCATCCATTTTGTTGAACAAATTCAAGGGAATCAAATCAGAAATAGTAATCAAAGGTGTATGTGAGTTGAAAATAAAGTTGAGCACTTAGTCTTTAGTGACCCTCCTTCTCGGGAGAATATAGTCTCTTGCAGATCCAAACGCGGAAAAGGTAAATTATGCATCAATTTTGTTGAACCAACTCAAAAGGAATCAAGATCAAATCCAAAAGAAACAGAAGTGCGGGTGAGTACTGTTGGAAAAAATGTACAATCCTTACTGCACTAGTCTAGTTTTAGTTGCGCTGTGTTAGCCGTAGGTCGCGATTCGGCGATATCAGATGTCACGTGTCAGCCAAATGTGTGCCATCATACGAGTTTTTTGGGGCTGGGTGCAACAAAGGTGAAAAAAAAAAGATGATGGGTAAAGTAGCGGGGCTGCAAGGTATGGCTGTCCTTTCAATTGGTACTTCGTGAGGGACACGAGGGAACTGGGTGCGAAGCGCCGTGTGAAAACTGATGGAAGGCGGTAGAATGGGTGTATTCACATTGGAAAGGATTGTTCTTCCCCGGCCAGGGTGTTGGGCATTGCCAACATGTAAATGGGCTTGGGGAGGTCATGGGGAGGTGGAGACGCGCGACGGAGAGTACGCGAAGTTACGTGAAGCTAAATTGGGCGTGAGAATTACCCTTTTGGGCCTTGCCTAAATCGGAATCCTGACCTACGGCTTCCATAGCGCGAGTAAAATCAGACCATATATCAGGTTATTTTTTGTCTTTTTTTTTCAGAAAAACTAAGCTGATCATTTGGTCTGACTAGGGAGACTATTACTGCACCGAGAAGCGGGTAAAAAAAGCGGATGTGGTGCGTGGTGCACGATTGCCCTCCGTTCTTGACCACGCAGCAGCTTTGAAGCAATTGAATGGGGTTCGATTCCCCGCGTCCGCATGTAGTTTGAGCAACATTTTTCTCTCTCTTTCCGAACAGTTCTGGCCCTCTAACCATACTTTACACCACTCAATACTCAACTCTCAACCGACCGCGCAACAATATTCAGGGCTTTGACCAGCCGTGGGATCCATCACCCGCTTACAGCCGTTTGCATAACTCCGTGAAAACGTGTTTTTTTTTTTTTTTTTTTGCTCACGTGTTTTGGGCCGAGGTGCCCGGGGTTTCAAAATCCTTCATTTACAGTTCCTATGAAGTCCCTTATGCCTTGACTACACCCAAACAATATTTTCGAATGTCCTGTGCACAGCGATTATAGATGGTGGGACTTGCCGAATGTGCTGATCTAAAAACATTGATCTCCGTGTTCCCTAATGCCTGCCGACCACAAGGTATTCAAGAAGTCAATATGCAGCAACCATGTCTCTTGGTGTTCTGGCCCAGGCAGTTGTAGGTGCACAGGTATTGGGTAGTTTGCCGCCGATGCCGGGCCATGCCGAGTGTACACCGGATGCCGAATCTGCTGGTATGCACTGAAGCCTTTGCTAGACACAATTTACAAATCGATACTAAATAACATAGGACAACACTACTCTTTCGGCCATGTTCACAACATTTTGAAAGGAGTTGTTGTTTTATGTACACCCTTGATGCCGACAACGGCATGCACAACCCGGGAGCAAATCACATCAGATGCGGCGCGGTAAAAGTTTGTGTGCGCCTCACACTCTACAGGAATGAAATGTTCATGTCTAGAGAAAATTATAACTGTGGGGAGATGCCGAGGCGGGCCTACTCAACAGCTGCACATTACACGCCGGACAGAAAATAGTCCCGAAGCAAAGTCAAGGTACTATACCCAAATTATTCCACCCAGATAACCTCTGAGGGGACTCTGGTTGCGGGAGGAGCTGAAAATGAAGGATTTTGAAACCCCGGGCATCTCGGCCCAAAGCACGTGGGCAAAAAAAAAAAAAAGTGTTTTCACGGACTTATGCAAACGGCTGTAACGCCATCTCGATTGACTACATTATCTAATCCTCAACTCACCACAACAATGCCCGCGCCCTCCGAATTCCTCTGATGGGTTGACGCCCAGACCGACGCGTTCATCGCGCGCCTCGCGCACACCGTGTCCATCCCCTCCATCTCCGGCGATCCCGCTTACCGCCCCCGCGTCCAAGAGATGAGAAAGCGCTATCCCCCCACCCCGCGCGCGCAACTTTGATGGCCGTGATATACAGTCACGGCCAAAATATAGTCCCCATCCAAATCGGGTAATTCCCATCATTCTCATTTCTCTGTCAGCTCCCGTAGCAAATAGTACTACTTTTAGGGCACAGTTTTGTTCTAGGGCTCTAGCAAAGGCATCCAGTAAATTTTCAGAGCATTTGAACCAGAGAAACAGCTTCAAATAGTGCTTGATGTGGGACATCAAAACATACCGAAACCAGTGCAGATTCCAAACAAAAAAACTCATGGGATACCAATTTGGCCTTTCTTAAACATCTGACCATATTTGGCTCAAAATTAGTGCTAAAATAGCGTAGCCTGGGGTCAGAGAACCAGGTTTGATGGGAATTACCCGATTTGGATGGGGACTATATTTTGGCCGTGACTGTACATCTCCTGCGCTCCCACGTCTCGCTTAGGGACTTGGCCGCCAACCTCAGCAACCCCTGCCGCCTTCTGCATTGCCTTTGCACCCGTCAACGTTGGGATCATTAGGATCTCGTCAGTTTCTCACACCAAAGTAGTTTAAGCAGTAAAAGAAATTTAATTCCGCATGATTTGGTGCGCATACAGTGACGGCAAAAATATAGTCCCCACCCAAATCGGGTAGTTCCCATCATTCTCAATTCTCTGTCAGCTCCCATAGCAAATAGTACTACTTTTAGGGTGCAGCTTTGTTCTAGGGCTCTAGTAAAGGCATCCAGTAAATTCTCAGAGTATTTGAATCAGAGAAACAGCTTCAAATAGTGCTTGATGTGGGACATCAAAACACACCAAAACCAGTGCAGATCTCAAACAAAAAACTCAGGGATACTAATTTGGCCTTTTATAAGCACCTGGCCATATTTGGCCCAAAATTAGTGCTACAATAGCGTAGCCTAGGGTCAGAGACCCAGGTTTGATGGGAACTACCCGATTTGGGTGGGGACTATATTTTTGCCGTCACTGTACACATGAATTTGTACTGGTAAGAAAAATTCATAGCACCGTGCCACAGAGTATTTTGACACACAGGTGGGGGAGGTACTTTTAGTAACTCTCAGGACTTACAACAGAAGTTTTTTAATTTTTCTATAGGCCCCATGTTCTTTGGGCATTTGAACATCATGTCGGGGAAAATGATGGACACAGGGTAAAGAAATTGAGCCGACTAGAACTGAAAGGGGTGTGCTTCTTCCCCTTGACAGTGTCATCGTCTCCATCAGAGATAGATCCGGAGTCAACTACATCGAGTTCGGATCCATTCTTGGGGCGAAGGAGACAATGACTGTAAAATGGGCAAAAAATGGGGTGACCCGGCGGCGAACGACTGTGCGGAAGAAGTCGGGATGGGGTGGAAGGAATGCCTGCACTAGGTGTTTACAGAGAAGAAAGGCATTGTATTTTTGCTGGCCACAGCTGCATGTCCAGTTCACGAGATCGATAATGTAAACTTGATTTCCGAGAGGGCGTAGCGCTAGCATTTTCCAACACTTCTTGAATGCCTTGCGGAAGGGTGTGAGTGGTTTGGCACGACCAGGGCGGAAGTCAGACTCAAATATTTGCATCTTGGCTTCCGTGTAAGGCAGCACCTCGACGGCAATGAGGTAAATGAGCTGATCGAGGCGAGGATGGACAAAGTGATGGAGGGTTTCGTGCTTGAGGTTGCGCCAAAAATTCTCCACAGACATCGTGGTACGCCAGCGGCCGATAAAGTTCGGCTCAAAGAGCGTGCCCAGAGCCTGAACTTCATTGGGCAGTACCACGTGGTCCACATGTATGCCCAGACCTCACGCAGTCCTCATTGAAAGCAGAACTGATACATCTCCCACACCGCGTCATACCGGATTTTATCGGAGTCGCAAGTGCTGCCCGCACGGTCAGGAAGCAAGGGGTGCTCACAGAAATGGCGAATAAAGATGCGCAGAATCTGCTTTCGATGGGGGGCCGGACATGGTAGCATGTTCATATTTTCGGACAAACCAGCTTTAGTTCTTTGACAGTTACAGTGACTCAGTGCAGCCTCCCAATTCCATCTTCAAAGAAGAAGTACTCAGCTGTATTGTTGTGAAATAAGAATATCTGTTTGTGAAATTCTTGAGTTTCCTTCCAGACCTTTAAGTTTTCGACTCTTGCCGCCAACCGCCGCACCAGAGGAGTCACATCAAGGAGGAATCCGCCTCGGAAATCTTCTCAGCCAAGGACCTAGGTAAGGAATTATTACACATACCTTCCCACCCAGGTTGTGGAAATAGCTGGCACCCAAAGTCATTCAATGTTCAGCACAAGCGAGGAATCGGAGGATGAGAAACTTGAGAAAAACGCGCTAAGTTCAAAGTCCGTCGGATCAAGAAATAACGTGCCCGCGAAAGTTGGTTTGTTTTGATCCTGTCACAACACCAGCCAATAATATCTACCATGCACCTTGGCATGTGTCTTGCCATGTGGGTGCGGGTTCTTCGTCGATCGGTCCCTCGATCAAGGTCTTCTATTAACACCATGTGTCCTTGGTGTTTCTTCAATCGTAGGGCTTCTGTATTCCCATGATCGGTGTGTGCGTTGTATGGCAGGTGACAGCTGTCGGGCGGTACTGTCGGTGTACGGCCTTCTGTGTCCCGCTATGCTTCTAGTGAAGCGCTCCCGGAGTGCCACGCGTGACAGTCACTGCGGAATGTCCCGAGTGGACAATATGCGTCGCGTGAGACTGTGTTCCCGTTTAATCTACAATGGCGGTGCCATGTCCTAATAGGGATATCTTCTATTCCCATATTGAGTTCCTGTTGTTGTAGAACTCTTCGCCGTCTGAGGGGTCGTCCTCGTACATTGTATTCCCTCGGAAGTCCTGTGGCAACTCTGGCTCATCATCATCACTGCCGTTGCTGCCGTATTCCTCGCAGTACTTCCTTCGGTATTCTAAGCACCGTTCCCATCGCACGTTGTTCTCTGCGATGAGCCGTGCCTCGGCTTCTTCCTCCGTCTCGTCATCTTTGCTGTCTTCTTCTAACAGCCGTCGGAAGAGATTGTCTATCTCCTTCCGGTTCTTGCCTTTAACCGGTTCTGCCCGAGGGACTTCTTCCGGTAGCATGATATAGTTTAGGCGCCTGGGCGCTCCCAATATCTTAGACGCCTGTGGGCGTCTCAGCACTTCGACCTGTGCCTGTTCTGCTATCTCGCTATCACCCTTATCATTCTGGGCGTCTACGAGATCCTCGGCCTCAGGATCTATATCTTCTGTGATCCCTTGGTCGGCGGCTTGGTTCCCTTCAGCTTCTTCTTGGAGAACCTTCTGCTCGAGTTTGGCCAGTCTCTGCCTTAGCAGGTTGCCGGCTTCTACGTCTCCGGCTTGGTTGCCGAAGGTCATCTGTTCGAGAGTGTCGAGCCACTCCTGTAGCTGGGCTCGGCTTTGGCTCTCGGGTGTCAACTCGAGTTCCGTCATCTCCTCTTCCGAGACTTCGGAGTTGTCGCCTTCAGCTGACTCTTTGCCAAAGGTCTGTTCGTCTTGATCTTCGGGGATGCCAAAGATCTCGTTGTCGTAGTTCAGGTCCTTGAACTCGACTAGTTCCATACTCAAGCCATATCCCTTTTCGGGTATAGGCTCGGGCTCGGGGGTCTCTCCCCGTTCTGGCTCTGACTCAGGGGTCTCATCCGCCGTTATCTTATCTGTGTGCTCCTGTTTGGCAACAGTCTCAGAGGGCGTTGGAACGATAAGATTGGAATCAAATTGTGACAGTCTTATTGGTAAGTTAGCCCTAATTTATCGGCAAGCTTACTAGAAAGCTAAGAGAACTAATTGAACTTAAAAAAGCTAAATTAGTGCGAATTTGGCCTAATCTGACCTCTTTAGCAAAGGAGGTGTTTCCTGATGGATCTGAAGTCCTCCTCTGCGGAATTGTGCCTTCCAGTTTTCTGCCGTGGGAGACTTCGATTTGCGGCATTTGCCACATTTGCGAGCTTCCATCACAGAGTACGGGACGCGTTGAAGTGAATAGGGAATAGGGCGGCGACGTCGAAGTTGATGGTGGGAGAGGACGTGTTAGGTCACACACAAGTCACGTAACAGCTGATGTGGTGGTGCATTTTTTTTAATTACTTTTTCTGCTTTTTTGCTCATGTTAAAAACAATGCTCATTAATTGCCATAGCTCCGTTTCCCGGCGACGCTCTCAATACTGACGGGGGATGGGACGAGCGGGGTACTTGTAGATGCGAAGTCCCTAAGCGAGACGTGAGAGCGTAGGAGATGTATATCACGGCCATCAAAGTTGCGCGCGCAGGGTGGGGGGATAGCGCTTTCTCAAGAGATGTCCGACTGGCTCAACGCGGAGCTCAAGAAAGTCGGCGTCGAGGCCAAACAAGTCGATCTCGGGAACCACGTTATGGACGGCCAGACTTTGCCCCTGCCGAACGCGATTCTGGGGACAATTGGCGCCGGTTCTCGGCTAGCTCGCGCTACTGCTGCAGTGGCATCACCACAGACGCAGACACCGCTGCCCGTTCATTTTGCTTTGAGGGGATGGAGGTGAAATGTGTGCGTGCCTATCCTATCTATTGGGTGTGTACATACAGTATGCCACCTTGTTATTCCTTCGTTACAAGCTGTCGAACGTGCCGGAGAAGCGGCTGGGAGCGGAGGGGTTTCGCAACTTATGTACTTTGTTCCCACTTCCAAGAAGAAAATAAAACTACATCTATATAATACATCACATACAACTGTACATCTGTTAGTTGGTAAAATTTGGAAGATGAGACCACACATACCGTCAATCTAAGAGTACTTCAGGGTAAACAATATTTTTTGTTTCCGTGTTAATATCATTCTTGAACAGAGCCTTAATCCGCAGGCTTTAGGTGCATCGGGATAAGGCCACATATAGCTGACCGTGTGCAAAAACATCTGTCCGAAGGTCGAGGCCAACAGTGGTGACAGACTGGCCTTGTGCCTTGTTGATAGTCATTACAAAGGCAAGACGTACAGGGAATTGTCGGCGTCTCATGTCAATTCCAATCTCTTCGGCACTGGGAATGATCATAATTCGTGGGATGAAGGCAGCTTTGTTAGCATGCTCTCCACCGATAAGTCGAATTTCGAGGACATGTGGAGACATTTTGGTGAGAATCCCTCGAGAACCATTGCAGAGGCCTTGTGCCGGATCCAGATTACGAAGGACCATGATAGGGCATCCCACCTTCAAAGTCAATTTCGCTAGCGGCAATCCGGAGGCACGGATGGAGTTGAGATATTCAATCGGATATTCGAAATTACTGCATTATTTCGTTCAAATCGACAGTCACGTGTCACGCACCCCCCTGTCGATGCCGAATTTTGGTTGCAGTCACGCGTCACTCTAGCCTCTGTTGAACCTCCCAGCGGTCACACAGGTCCCCGAACTGCCCAAAAGGTGTTAAAAAAAAAAATCAGTTTGAGTGCCAAAATTTTCGAGGTGTCATGCAAAGATTCAACCCCCGCCGAAATGTCGAAATCATTGAACCTGTCACGCGTCACCCCCCCTGTCGATTTGAACGAAATAGTACAGTACTGTCAACTCCTGCCTCCTTAATCTGTGAGTCTGCACTGTGGAAGACTGTCTCCTCTCCCTGGAATTTATCCAACAGCTTTTGATTGAGGTCGTCGACATCGTCATTACGGGCAGAGAGAATGGTGCGCTCCAGAAAGTATTTATCCAGAGCATGGTTGGCAGGGATGGTGGAGACTCCAGGATATATGTTGTCAATTAGCGCCGTAACACTGTTCTCCGGCAGCTTCATGACCTCAGGGAGTGCAGTATTTTGAGCTGGATCTACATTGCGTCCATGCCCAACATCCAGAAGCCACTTTGCAAAGTCCCTGTCCTCTTGGCGTGCGTTGGGACCGCCGAGGCGCATGTCCTGTGTCAAGTGAACCGTTTGCAACCTTTTTCCAAAGTCGGGAATGCTTAAGACAAAATCCGACAATCTCCTCCCTCGCACCTTTGACAACAATTGGGAGGATCTGCTGAAAGTCACCACCAAACACCACAGTGGTTCCACTGTAGGGCCTGGGGCCATCTCGGATGTCTTGCATGGTCATATCCACTGCCTCCTGAGCCCGTCGATCCTGCATCGGAACTTCATCCCAGATGATTAAGCGAACCCTTTTGAGCAGCTCTGCAAGCATGGTACCCTTTTTAACAGGGCATAATCGACCTTCCCAAAGCTTGATAGGAATTTTGAATGTTGAATGAGATGTTCTCCCACCGAGGAGTAACAGAGCAGCAATTCCAGAGGATGCCACACAGAGCACAATGATGCCGTCGGCTCGCAAAGCATGGCACAGGGTGTTGTAGACATAGGTTTTCCCAGTTCCCCCAGGACCATTCAGAAAGAACAACTTCGGTTCATTATTGAGAACAGAGTCCATAATTGTATCGAAGGCGGCACGTTGCTCAGCATTGAGGGCTGGAATCCGAGCATTTGCTAAATTACGTTCCTCTTCTTGATCGTAGGCAAGCTGTTCTGCAATGAGACGATTCTCCTCTAACTGGACCCAATTTTCAACAGGCCGGGGCATTGGAGGATAATCTACCAAAGATTTCCCAGATCCATTTAAGAGCAAGTCAAGAAGATAAAGGCCATAGTCATATATCTGTTCTTCTGAGGGGTTTGGAAAGCCTTTGTTGATCAATTTGTGGCGGACATCATCACAGATATTTTGCTTGAAGCGGTCCCACAGTGCCACAGGGTACCTCAACGGCGAGTTCTCCTTAAGAATTGTGGTAAATAGCTGTCGTAACTGATGTCCGGTCTGCATGACTGCAGCTTCCTCCAAGCACAACTCCCATTCTTTGTCATCCTCCAAGAGTGCACGGGCAAGACATGCAGCCTGAAAAGTTGGGCAAACAACACCATCTACAGTTCGAAGGTCCTCAAAGGAGGTTGCACCTGGAACAACAGTAAGAAGAGTTCGAAGGTAGAATCGCTTCCCAGCTGCAGGTCCAGCAAAGTACATCCGACCTATTGAAAAGCCATCTCGTTGCCTGAGCTTCCATTTTGTGTCTTTCTTTATCCACACAAATTCCTGTGGAAACTGCTGATAAAGAAGTGTTTGGGCTACACGACCGAGTGTCGCATTGGCTTTGAAATAGGCAGTGAGGGTGGTATCCTTGGTCACTGCTCGATCAAGAACTTCCTGTGGATCATCATCTGTGTCGAAAATAACAGATTGCTCGTCTGGAAGGTGGACCTGAAGCCGGACTACATTCGGATGTTCCTCATGCATCTTAAATCGGAAGAGTCTCCAAGCAGCTTCACAGGCAGAAATATATTGACTGTCCAGGTGGAGCTTGATCTCATCGTTCTGATCTTCCATGCTGAGAGTGCTCCGGTCATGCCCTTTGAAAACATATTTGTGAATGTACTTTGTTGCCTTGATAGAGATGCAGCACTCCAGATTCATATGACACTGATATTCAAGCAGGGCCCTAATGAATGATAAATCAGAAGATCACAATCCACGCAATACTATAAATCTACCTTGGAGAATGGGGAACAATCCAGTGATTGTCAACCTTGACTCCGTTCCTTGTTATGAAGTGCCGGCCATTGTTCGGGCGGGCATATAAAGTATAGCCATCATTTGAAAGCTCAGTCTGCTCCTGGAATGCCTTGGGATAGCCCTTTGAGCATTTGCCATCTTTCATGCAGGGTGCATTGGGGTTTTCCGCGCCACAGGGATTGTGAACCATCAGTGTGGTGACCAATTTGTGGAGCTCTGGATACTCCAGTGGGTCTGGAATTTGTGCAGAGACAACCCGGTCAACATCTTCTGCCCTCTTGACCCGTGCAAAGGGCCGCACAAAGATTAACAGATGCCAGTGTGGTAGCCCACGCTTCTGAAACTCAATTGTCCATACACAACCTGCATACTTCCCAAAGGCCCCAGCTTTGACGGTGATAAGCCAGCAATTGGGCCACGCGCGGAATTTGCCAATTTTGCTCATTCAGTGCCACTAGCTGTATTGTAATCGGCTATATACATCACTCAGCAGGGGGCTAGTGTCAGTCTGGGCAGCTAGCTAGGAGACAGCAGCGTATATACTATAAGCTTTAAGGTGTGAACTCACTGAAAGGTCAATACTGGCCGGAAAGTCAAAATCATACTTAAAGCTTTAAGTCAAACCTTCTCTTTTAACAAACCCTCAGGGTTCGTAGGAGTTGGGTGTTCACTCTAATCAAGGACAGGAGGAAATACTATCCATCCGTGACCAGGGTTGAGGAATGGGAGCTTTGCAGGGGCAACCTATGTTGACTAGAACATTTGTCTACGGTAGAGTTGGCATTTCCTGTCAATCAAGCCGAAGATCCAAGGACCGGAAAGGTCCGACGGCATAGCCAGGAACAGCACCTCAAAGGGAGCAGTAGCGGCAGCAAGGTCTTGCCGCCGGCTAAACCAAAATCGTGATGCCAAGAAGCTATTAATAGTCTTGACTCGAACAGACTCACATGGCTATTCACGAATGACTCGAATTGACTTGAATGACTCGAAGCTGATTCACCAGGAGTCACACACACCGAATTGGCACGCCATGACGAGGCTGGAATATTATTTGGACACGCCAGAAGCGGACATATATTATTTATTTTAATTGTACCAACATCCATGCAGATTATTCTCCTTTTCAAGTCAAGATTTGTATGTAAATTAGTAGATTGTATTCAGTAGGAGTCCGTATCTTCACGGACTCAATGTTTGAACCATTATGTACATTACTGTTTCGAGTTTCCATGTTTTGTAGTATTTGGTATGTAGGATTTAGTATATAAGTAGGGGTAGAGCTTAGGTGGAAGCCAGTGGACCGTACCCTTCTTGTTAGGAGCACAGCATAACGCGTGCCTCCGTCCGGGAAGTCTCACGGAATCCATTCGGTGTACATTTGAGTGTCTTTAGATACTTTAGTGTCTACCAATATATTGGGATTGGATTATATTTGTTGTGCAGCGTCAGCGTCAGCGTCAGCGTCAGCGTCAGCGTCAGCGTCAGCGTCAGCGTCAGCGTCAGCGTCAGCGTCAGCGTCAGCGTCAGCGTCAGCGTCAGCGTCAGCGTCAGCGTCAGCGTCAGCGTCAGCGTCAGCGTCAGCGTCAGCGTCAGCGTCAGCGTCAGCGTCAGCGTCAGCGTCAGCGTCAGCGTCAGCGTCAGCGTCAGCGTCAGCGTCAGCGTCAGCGTCAGCGTCAGCGTCAGCGTCAGCGTCAGCGTCAGCGTCAGCGTCAGCGTCAGCGTCAGCGTCAGCGTCAGCGTCAGCGTCAGCGTCAGCGTCAGCGTCAGCGTCAGCGTCAGCGTCAGCGTCAGCGTCAGCGTCAGCGTCAGCGTCAGCGTCAGCGTCAGCGTCAGCGTCAGCGTCAGCGTCAGCGTCAGCGTCAGCGTCAGCGTCAGCGTCAGCGTCAGCGTCAGCGTCAGCGTCAGCGTCAGCGTCAGCGAATATTACAGCGGAACATTACAGCGGAACTTGTCAACCTTCGGTTACAGTTCAAACCCAGCGTCGAACTAAGTTTAGTTCACCACACAACCACCCGGTGTCCATCACCACAAACCTTTTGAAAACCACAACTCTTCTAAGAACTATAAAGGTCGCATCAGCGCCCAATAGGTCCGAGAAACCAAACGGTCGACTTAAAGCTTTAAGTCGAAACCTAGTTTTCAGCTATTGCAACAGCCGTAATACTTCGGTTGGAACCCCACGAATGCATATACAAGCGGAGAAGTGATTAGGTGTTTGATTTGGAGTGTGTTTAGTGTGTGGTTTAGCCATACATCGAGACCCAGTATCCAGCTCATTTCCCCGGTCGGTCCCGATCCGCGGCGTATCAACGGCCTTCAAGAGAATCCGAACCTTCTCCCGGAAGACACGGGCAACTAAATCAGGTCGATCTGCAGGTGTTTGGCCAGCAAGTAGTGCAGCCTTTACCTCGGGCCAGTTTGCATTGGCAGTCATAGTCAAAAACCAATCAGGCTTGCCACAGTAGCGTGCAATTGCCAGAGAGTCCTGATAGAGCTGAAACATGAAGCGAGAGCCACCAATATAGGAAGAGGGCAGAATGAATCGCTGGCCAATCTGGTCAGTCTGTCCATCACGGGCCACGGCATCTGCGAGACCCTTGTAGAGATCAGTTCTAAGCTTGGCCTGATTGTTCTTTAGCCAAGATAATCTTCCCTGATCGGTTGCCGCCCAAGCATCGACCAACCACTGTTGAAGTAAAGGCCCAGCTAAGAAGATATGTGAAGAACCTGTAGCACGCTGGTGGAGGCGGTATGTGTAATACTGTAGAATCGTCATGTGTGTCTGCCTATTTGACCGATGTTCTTCCTCGCCTACACCACGGTCCTCGTCTTCATCCTCATCCTCAACATTGATGTCAGGTAGGTTGAGTGGAATCTTGGGCTGCCAACCATTATCCCCGTAGGGAAAATAGCAACACATAGACCATAGGCTGATAAGAGGCATTGGTCTCCCAAATTCGCTTCAGGCCCTGCAGGCCCTCACGATAATGAACAATAAGATCTCTATAGTCTGTTTGTATGGACCCATCCTCAGGTAGAATAACTGCAACCTCATTGGCTGTGGGCTCATTATAACGTCGAGGATCCACTCCTGGCTCACAGCGAATCACTGTATAAACCTCAGAAGGAACATCTGGATGTGCCCCCTGCTGTTCCTGAAGTCTTTCATAAGCCGTTTCGAAGACTTTGACATATGCATGATGTTCCCGGAGCGTATTGTCCAGAATCCCCATAACCTCAGCATTCAGACCTGCCATGTTATTGTTGCCACCCTAATTTCGACGCAGCCGAGCAGCATTTGCCTCCTCAGAGGAATAGAAGGAAAGCTGAGCATAAACAGGGTCATTACCTGGCTCTAGTAAAAGTGCCCCAAGATGATGATACAGTGCTCCCTGGATTTTGAAAACATAGGGGCCGTGGCCATCCAGAACTGATCTGTCCACTTTAACTCCCAGTGAAGCCAGCGCAAATGCAGCATTGTATGCCCGAATATTTTTCTTGAAGTGAGCAGAGTGATGACTGGTTCCATTAAAGAGTTCGAGCAGATCCCGAGGTGGCTGTCGTACAGGTGGTAGCACAACTTTACCATCCAGGCAGCATGATCCGAAGGCAGGATTATTTCTGGTGCTCTTAGAAAGCTGCTCCGCTTTCCAGTGCTTTGCCTGGCACTTAGGACAGATCACATCCATGGGCCCTAGATCAATACGCTGCACTCGACATTCAATTACAGGTTTGAAATGTTTTGGCAGCTCTGCAACAGGTATAAATTGTGGGAAGTCTGGGTCTGGATCCTGCTGAGCTCCTTGTTGAGCTGGCTGCTGTTGGTTAAGATCCTGCTGTGCCAGAGGATTTGGAGGAGGCTGTATCTGTAACAGAATATTTGGTGGATGCACTGGAGGATTTTGCTGTATCTGCAAATTTGAAATATGATAAGATAAGTTGTGCAGCACATCTCAATAATAAGAACTGACCTGTACTTGTGGTGCAGGATTATTTGGCTGCTGCACTGGGCCAGGAACAGCATTCATACGCCGCTGGCGCACTGGGCCCTGCTCAATAGGTTGAAAGTGCCTAGGGACCTCAAGTTCCCGTATTCGCTGTTGCATTGCTGCAAGAGTGTTTGGAGTGGCCCGGGGAGGCTGTGGATCCCGCAAATTTGAGGGTCCAGCTACAGCATTTGCCCTGTCTCCAGGATTGAACTGTGGAAATAGAGCTAGACGCTCTTGCACTTGAGCTGAGATAGCCGGATCCTGTGGTAGAGGCCCTTGAGCACGATATCTACTGCCAGGTGCAGGTACAGGGTTAAACTCCAAAGGAGCCCGAAGCTCAGCAAGACGTTCCTGTGCCAGAACTACACTATTGGGAGTCAGTTGACGCCCTGGATTCTCCTGCTGAAAGTTCAAGTCTGCTAGAAAAGCCTGTGCCCTGCCAGCTATCGGACCACCACCAAAGATATCATTTTGAGGCTGCTGAGGCTGTTGTGAGGTAGGTGCAAGTTGGGGCTGGGGCACACGATGGCACTGAGGACTATCCAAGACCTGATTATCACGCTCATTGCTCTGAGCTGCAATCCGAGCTCTTTGAGGGGTATTGGGCGGAGTTTGATCCCTATTTAGTTCATGTCAATGGTTGAACTGAAATCTTAAAGAGAGATTTAAACATGCATTCCAATATACAACCCTTTAAAAAAGTTGTAAGAAGAGAGTGGTTTAAAAGTGAAGGAACATACTGTACCATTACGTTCAAATCGACAGGGGGGGTGACGCGTGACCGGTTTGACCAATTCGACATTTCGACAGCCCCGCGAAAGGTGCGTGACAAGAGAAAAAATTCGACATAGGTCGCAAATTTTGCCCTTCCATTGGAGGTTATTTCTTGGGTTAGCACAGAAATATTTGCCCAGTGTGTTGAATCCTCGTGGATATTTTGTTTTGGGTTCTTTTTGCAGGCCATTTTAGGTGATTTTAGGCCAGAAACACTCAAATTTAAGAGTTGCAGATATAAATGTGGCAGGAACCAGTTTAAAACACATTCACCAAGGGCGGGGAGTTGCAAGTATTTTTCGTGCAGTTTCACACAATTTTTCGGCGGCGTGACGAACCGCTGGACCTATTCAACACCGGCGTCTGTGACGCGTGACCACGACCAAAAATCGACAGGGGGGTGCGTGATGCGTGACTGTCGATTTGAATGTAATGGTACAGTACATTGTGAGCCCAAGATAAGATCAGAAAGTAGATAGGGGTGGATCACCCAATGTGTCAAAGCTATAAAGGGTTGGAGGCAAAATAAGTGGTGTGAAAAGAGGATTGTACCTTGGATTTAGGCAGTGGATGGTGGGGGAAAGGAAAGGACTCCAATGGGAGGTCAGCGTGTGCGCCTCGAGGATGATATTTGTTCGGAGACTGTTATCGATATTTGTTCGGAGACAGATTGTTATCGATATCGATAATTTTGTTCGGAGACGGTTTTGTTCGGGGACGGCGGCCTTCGGCCGAAAGGGCCGTGGGGACGAACTCGTGACTTATCACATGATTTATCAAAAAAGCTGTGCTCTTCGTGCTTTAAAGTATAGGATTCCCTCTCCCCTTTCTATATTCTCTCGTTTGCCCAGCTCTATCGCGTTCTACGCGCTCTCGCCGCCTTGATTCTGCTGCCGGATTTCCTGCGCGTTCCCTCCGTCTCGTTGATATCGCTGCACCGTTGGCTTCGCGCGGTATTCGCACTAGAGCGGTGTCTCCCTTCGCGCGCTATCGGCGCATCCACCCACCGCGTCTGCTGCCTCTATCCTACTCACACTTTCGCGCTCTTGAGCGGCAGCGTTGCGGGAAATCCATGGATGCCACTGTACCCGCCCGCGTTCTATCCGCACCTCGCGCGCGCCTTTTTCCTCCTTGTGACTACGCGGAGTGCGGCGTCCGCGGCCGTACCCGTGCCCATCCGCTTGGTATCCGTGCACGGCAGGGGCAGGCAGATTCTTCGTCTCCAGCTTCGTGTGTCGTGCGCGCGCGCGCATTCATCTCATTTATCCCCGAGCTTGTGCGCATCTTGTGTCGTGGGCGTTTGTGCGTGGATCTTCCTCTCGTATATATCCCCGTCTGCGTCTGCGTCGGTGTGGGTACGCGCGGCCCGCCCTTTCGCATTCCCTTACTCTGCCGGGCTTTCCTTCTCTTCTCCCTTAATTTCCCTCTCTTTGCCGCTCGCGTTTTCAATACCAACAACAAACACTGTTGATTTTCTCCCTCGTATTATCGCTCGTTAATCACTTTTAACCAGGTGTATTCATCCGCGCAGTCCACGAACACATGACTCGCCCATGTCCCGGCTCATCGACGCGCGTGGGGGGCGGATCTTGCTCCCGGTGGGGGATGAGATGGTGGGCGCGGCGGGTGGAGGAGCGGTGAGTTTTCTGTCATTTATGTCGTTGGTACTTTTTCGATATGGGAGGAGCGTGGAGATGAGGGAGGGGAGGAAGAGGCGTGGTGCGGGGAGAGCGCCTGGGTCGATCGGGCTGCTTACGGCGAATCGAGTCGAGTCGAGTCAGTGCATGCATCCGGGGAACCTCCCGCGGGTCGTTTCCGTTTGCCGCGCACGCGAGTCGTTGTCAGCGCACAGGCCCTGGTGCATGCGTTGATGCGCTGGGCTCTGGCCTTTGGGATGCACTGGGCTTGTTTCTTTGGATGACGATGGCGCAGACGTGTACACATTCGTCGTGCGCGTGCGCGGTTTCAACGCGGACACCGTGCCTGTATTTCTTGGGCAGGAGGGAGAGCGGGTGGCAGGAGAGGACGGACGCCGTGGTACTGCAGCGTGTGGCTCAGACGCCGCGAGGGCTTGCGCGCTCTGTGTCGGTGCGAATGGCGCTCGATGTGCGTGTGCATTGGGCGCCGGTGCCCACGTTGGAGTCGAAGTACGTGCTGGAGGCGCGTACACGGTGTCTTGCGACGCCTCCCTCTTTGATGTGCGCATCCTCAGTGGTAATCCGTACGTTATGTGCTACTCGTGTATCCTGTACTGCGCTGCGCCCGTCCCCATCATCGGTGGGGATGCACTGGTACCGTACATCCGCATGCCACGTCGCCGTTCATGTCGTCCGTGCCCCGATTTTTTTCTTTCTCTTTCTCCTTGCTTCTTGCGCGAGTAGGACCTGTGTGCAGCTTCAGACGCCGTGAGGGCTTGCGCGCCCGGTGCAATTAAGTATCAGCATCGGTGCGATTGGCGGTATCGGTGTCGGTGTCTTGCTTGCTCGCAAGGACGCGGACATTGGGCAAGGATGCGTGTATCTCCCTGCGGGTGCGGGTACGCCTCGGTCATCAGCACCGACACCGATCTGTACTCGTAACGCGCGGAGGTTCGGTGGCCTTTCATTATTTTCTTCCACCCACTGCATTATTGTGTAATTCTTCTCGTGTACTAATCATTCTTTTTTACAGGGCTATCTACGAGAAAATCGACTACAGCATCGCCGACGTGGAGGGCTTGGGCAAGATTGCGTTGTCGGAGAATAAGGTGCGCGGTTTTTTGCTTTCTACCTTCTGCTCCTTTTCTTTCTTTTGGCGAAGTTGTTTTTTTGCGGACGGCAGTGGCTTTTTTTCGATTTCTGCTTTACTTCTGCTGGGCGCAGGTCAGCTAGCGCTGTCGAGCTCAACGCGGTCGAGCGGGAAAGAGGGCAAGAGGTCTGCGTTTGGATCCAGGGAGATTTGCCGAGGGGCGGGGCGCTGCGAGTCGTTGCATTGTCATACTCGTATAGAAGCACGGGCGGGGTACACGGCGCGCGGAGGTGGAGATGCGGGCGGCGCCCGGTGGGGGGTGGTGGGCACGGCGGTGGATGGGTGTGCACGGTGTGCTTGAAAGACGGGGATGGACCAAACGAGGAGCTCGTCGTTCGCGAGGAGCGGGAGGAGCGGTGGATGCGTGTTGGCCGCAGGATGACGGCGCGGAGGTGTTCATCAAGCGGTGAGTGGTGGATGCGCGGTGACGCGCGTCGGGGATGGAAGCGGTGGATGTGGCCCAGGCGCGCTTACTCTGCGTCGTTGCGTGAAGTCGGACTGTGACGAACGCATGCGCGTCGGAGCAAGAGGAAGGTCGCTGTATGTCACCGGACTCGTTAGGAAGGGAGGTGCGGGGCGTGGAGGAGCTGAACCTGCTCGTGCATGCTTGCGTGCTCGGGCTCATGCAGCCATGGCTTCTCGAGCACGCGGAGCACGGGGCGGACGCGCTGGTCGCGCTTGATCTTGTCCTTTAGAGGCGGTCGCGGGCTGACGAGACAGAGGCAGTGTTTGTCCGCTCACTGCCGGTGCTCGCACAGGCAACGCGGACGAGTGCGGGATGCTTCCTGCCGCTACTCCCACTTGCCCACGTGCCCGTACTCTGTGGAATTGGACGTTGCGAGCCGGATGACGAATCGGGTAGTGTCTGTGGACGGGAGGGAGCAGGTCGCTGACGAGGCGGAGGCGCTCGCGCACCATCGTCCCGCTCGTTCTCGACGCCAGGAGGCAAGCTGGGGCCGCGGGGACGCGGGTATACTCATCCTCGCACCCAACCTTTTCCGGCGAATGATGAAGAGTGGGGAGCAGGCAGGAGGGCGACCGTGAGATAGATAACGCCCGAGTCAAAGGTGCTCACCGTCGTAACGGCGGTGTGGACGGAGCTGCATGATACTACGTCGTCCCTGAGCCCGCACCTATTAGAGTTCCGCTTGATGACGTTCGGGCGTCTGCCTGCGTTTGACCGCTGTTGCGTGCGTGTTTCTACTGCTGATATCCGGAACCGCCTAGAAAGATGTACTTAAGAGTAAGAAAAAATTAAATTAAATTTCCTCGCCTCCAGTGAATAGTACTAGTATCCACATGTTGTTGGCACCCACCAATAAGTAATTCATTTCTTCTGTCGCTGGTTACGAACCTGAGTCAAGCCTCACCATAGAAGAAAAAATGGACCCGACGCCTTTGTTGTGGTATGCTTGCCCCAGTTTCTGGACGCGATGGGTCTCGTGATTGTTGATCCGATCCACTCAACCAGTGCACATCGTGCGCTCCTCGCCGTTCAACCTTTCAACCAGACTCTATGGCTCATCTCCAACTAGCTCTTGTGTACCTCTCTAGGGTTGATTCTAGGACCCTTTTCTTCTGCTGCGACTCGGAGACTTCTTGCCGAACCCTTGAACTCTTCCCAACTTGAAGACTCTTCCTGTTCTGCTGGGCCTGAGATTACGGCTCGGGGGTGGGATCCCATAATTGTCCAAGTGCTTCTTCACTGGCAACAAGAAGTCATGGTTGGGTCTCAATCTGCGCTCTCGACGCTTAATGGGGCGGTAGTGCTTCCTGCTTCCTTCCTTCCTTGGGTTTTCATTGTTTTTCAAGATCTTGCGTTCTCCCCGCACAGGAGCGGCGTCAAATTCGCGCTTGGTCTGCGTATTCTACTTTGATTCTACGGAATCAATAAAAACTCTTTTCTCGCCGCGCCGCCTTCTCCTCGCTTGTCATCTCGGACCTAAAGATGGCGTCTTTTCTTGTTGCGGTCGAATATCGGTACTAAATCCGCGCAATCTCTGCCTGGGGACGGGGGCTGCTCACCCTACGAATTTTAGCATCTTCGAGAAAATCTTGTCCCTCATTCGGTGTATTTAAACTCTGGTTCTCCGCAAGACCTGTTCAATGTGACTGCAAACCTAAGGTCATTTACGGCGGGCTTGTTGACATGAAGCAATAAAGCTGTCCACGTATTCTCTGAACATCAAGCATTGCACGACGCGCGGTCCGGGATCGTACTTCGCGTCATACGGCGCGTGGCACAGGAGTCGGGCGGCATCGTGTTAAAAGTGTACCAAGCGGCTTCAGCAGTGTATTGCTTCCCATTCTTCCCTTTCTTTTGAAGGCCCCTCTTCATTCTTGATCTTCATCCACCCCATACCTTGATTAACCGTTACTGCACCATGGAATTCTTGACGGATTCGGGCACAAATGGGGGACGCGGTTCGATACATCGGGAAAACTGTGTGTCCTTCATTAATTTCCAGCCAATAAACTCGCCTTCACTGCCTTCCCCAGTTCCGATTCTCTTTAGACAGTATCGACCATAAGCTCGAATGTTTAATTTATGGTTAATTGACTTTGACATTAAGTTTACCGTTTAGTTGTCTTTGATTTCTTTTGCTAACAACCAGCCCGCTGCCCTGCCCTTGAAGATGCCGAAGTTGGTCACGAGCCCACGAGTTATTTAGGGCGCCAACTTCTTGACACCCTCTCACGTTGCTGTCATCTCGAGGATACAGTCGTGCCACACCTTACTAGGGTATGTCTTCACTCTCCCTCTTGGCATTCCCCATCCCTTGACGGCCATCCAGCGATCCAACCCAGAAAATGTTACCTAGCTCTCAGACTCGGAGTGCGGTTATACCCTCAAACCCTGGCACGTCTCTGGATACGAAGATTGTAATATATCAGGTAATTTGTATGGTTTCTTTTTAGCTAGACGATGTAATAACACATTTTAGGCCCTTATTGCATTACTCGAACGCACCTGTACCACAAGTAACGGATCTCCGAGGTCAGTCCATTCCTTCTTCAGGAATACCTCAGCGTAATCAATGGGCTAGTGAGGTCCCTAATCTTCAACTGACTCTTGAAGCACACCGGCTTTCAATGACCTGGGGGAGTATTGTCGGCGCGATTATGGACAGCTTGAAAAACCGAAAAATATTGCTGGAGGTACATAATTTCCTTCGCGTACATCGAAAACTTGTTAAACGATATAGGTTGCCTCTCAACTCGGATTGAATGACTTCATCGTCCGCACTGCCTTGCGGGCAGACGAGGAACATCTTGTTGCCCTTTGGTCTCCGCACTGGAAAGCAAACCCATCGAGAATAGCATTCTGACCCTCGAGGACGATTCCGCCCAGTGTTTCATGGATGTTGTTCAAGATGTTCGGATATTTCTACTTTCTACTTGCCTTCGAATTTGACAGTTTGCCTCAGATCTTAGATAAAGGGAACCTAATGGCGCCTGAACACAGTTCGAAAGCTCGCCGTCTGATTCGCAAGCTATCGGAATCACGTGAAAGGCTTCCTTCTGCTCTCTTCATCACCGGTGTGAGCGGACGGGAAGAGCTTCCTACTTTCGGTGGAGGATTTGGAGATATTTATCGGGCATCGTATGGTAATCAGGTTGTTGCTTTGAAACATATGCGTCATTTTCTGCGTGGTGCAGAATTGCGACGCATTCGTTTAGTGAGTCTTTCACCCGCAATCTGAAAATGACTGACTAGGTAATTCAGAAATTTTGTCGAGAGGCCCTCCTCTGGAGGGATTTACACCACCGACATATCTTACCGTTCATCGGGATTGACCGTGAAAGTTTTCCGGCATCACTCTGCATGGTATCACCTTGGCTGGAGCATGGCACAGTGTTGAAATATCTAAACAATCATGGCCGGCAAAATGTGGATAAATTGGTCGGTCTCTTTATCTTTTCAAGTCATGGTGGTAAAACAACATCCCAGCTCTTTGAAGTTGCTCAAGGCCTTGAATATCTCCATTCCCACAACATAGTCCACGGGGACCTGCGAGGGGTAAATTGGTTCCAGTACAACCAACTCATATTAATCAGATCTCGCCCCAGTCAAATATTCTAGTCAACAAGGACTGGAGTGCATGTTTGGCTGATTTTGGCCTGAGTGGGTTCTCTGAGGGCAATACCGGGCAGACATCCTCAAAACGGGCGGGCAGTGCTTACTGGATGGCCCCGGAATTGCTTGCCCCCGAACACTTTGAAGGGAAATTTTCTCGCACATCAGCCAGCGATGTCTACGCTTTCGGCTGTGTCTGTTTCGAGGTATCGGACACCTATGTCTTGTACACTCACCATTTAACCTTGTTTAGCTATACACAGGTCGTCCTCCATTTTCCGAATTCTCAGAGGTCGCAGCCATGCTGAAAGTGGTCGCTGGCAAACGAGTGAAACGACCATCCGGATCCGACGGAACTCCGCTAATAGCAGATGAATTGTGGCGCAATATAACTACGTATTGGGCACGGATGCCGAAAGCCCGACCCCTTACCAAAGTTGTTGTTGAAAATATGGCTTGGCCCCCGAATGAGGACATGCAGGGGAAGATGGCCAGTGGGAGCATGATTTTGTTCTATGGTGTGTTTTTATTTTGTTCTTGGTACAGCAACTGACTAGTGGGGTATATTTGTTCATTAACCTATCTAGTCAAAGCACTATACAACTACGAGGCAACAATGAATGAGGAATTCAACTTCCAGGAGGGTGATATCATTGCAGTGACTGCGACACCCGATGACGGGTGGTGGAGTGGCGAATTGATGGACGAAAACCGGAGGGTTTCGGGGAAACATATATTCCCGAGTAACTTTGTGAATCAATTGTGATATTGGTCTGAGTTGGAGCTGTCGTTCATCGTAGGACGGTAAGGCAGTGCGTGAGCTTGGGACCCACAGATAATATTTTATGTAACTAGATTCTCGCGCGGCTGAGAGTTGTTGAATGGGAAAGGAGGTACCGAATTTCGACACAACAAATTTGAACTAAGAAATTGTACATTTATTGCCAGGAGGAACTGGGTGTAGGCCTCGAGTGCTTACTCCACAAAGAAACACGGTGCAGAAAGCGGAGCAGTGTGTGATCTGCGGTGCACCACTGCTCCTTCAAGGGCCTTCCATGCAGTCAAGGGGTTCGATTCTACACGTCCGCCTGAACAAATTCAGGATTTCCCGTCCCTTTTCTATGGTAAGGTGTGGCAGGTGGACAGCATCATGCTCTCGAGGCAGTACACTGACCAACTGCACCAGTTGAGCGTTGAACTTGAACTTGAACGTCACCAGCTGGCAGGCAATTTATTTGTTTCAACAATACCGACTCATGTGAACTGAAAATGTTGACCCTTTAGTGTGCGAAGGCAAGGGCTGTATATCGCGGACGTGGTGCATGGTGGATGAGTGCCCTCAATACCTCAGTATTCTGGAGATCTATGCAAATCGGTTGATGGGGTTCGATTCCCTGCGTCCGCATGCGCAACATATCCCGGCGTTTTTTCACGGCCATGCCTTCGTACCTCGGCAAATAAGTACATCACAGTTCATGGCTCTCGCGCTGAAAAAAGGCCAACACTGGTTGAATGTTGACCGACCGATTGAACTCCAATTTAAATCAACGTGCACTTGAACTCAACCCAAGCACCCCGTTGATTGAAAGCCGAAAGGGGAACAGTTGATGTATTCCGGAATGAGAGGAGCAAGCGGACGTGGTGGATGGTACCTGCCCTCAGCACTGAGTCGGGTTGCAAAATTTGAAGCAGTGGGGTTCAACTCCCTGCGTCCACATGGGTCGCGATTTTTGGTTTATATTTTTTCTCCGCTGCGGCGGTTCAACAATTTTGTCCGTGCTGACAGAAGGCACCGCTACAAACTCAACCACCCACGCAACAATATTCCGTGCTTTGGCGGGGCCCATTCTAACGGAACCCTTTAATTTTTCTTTGTGACCTCCGGCGAATTTTCCTGGTCGGCCCGAAGTTCCAAGTCCAAGCAGTATCTTCAACCCATTTATTCCTGCCTTCCTTCCAGCCGCGGTGTAATGCACAAAGAGCCGTCCATTACTTGAATGTTGAACAGTTCAACCTCAACTTAAAGTGGAATGAAGCACTTTATTCAAAGCTGTGCCTGAAACGGGTCGGTTAACGGCCCCTACGTATGAGAGCCGGAAGGTGGATGTTGTGCACGGTGCCCAATTGCTCTCAGTGTTCGGCGAAGAGCCTAGTTTAAAGCAGTCGAACGGGGTTCGACTCCCCGCATCCACATATACGGAGACAAGTAGCACTTTGTTTTTTGAAGTAATCTCTCGCTTCCTAACTTGCAGGTGAATATGCTTTCTTTCAACTGGGGCTTCTGAACGGAGAGGGGGTCTGATCGTGAGACTCCACATAATATTTGCACACCCCCTCCCAATTTTCAACACAGCGGGTCCAAAAAAATGTAGAGTATTGACTGTCGAGGAAAACGGTGTAGAACACGGACGCAGTGCGTGGTGCACCGCTGCTACAACTACTGGTACGCGTTCGGCCATCGTTTAATCAGCCGTCTGATGGGGTTCGATTCCCCGCGTCCGCATGTCGATGGCCGCGGAAATATTTTTCGCACACATCGGAGCATATCTATTCCTTTTAATGGGCACACAGGCATAATTCATCCCAGTAATTGAATGCAGCTGAAAAAATATTGAGCATGTACTGCCCTGAGGAAAGGGGTGTAGAAAGCGGATGTTGTGCACGGTGCACGACTGCCCACAATAAATGTGTTCCAATCATGATCGATGCAAAGCAGTTGATTGTGGTTCGATTCCCCACATCCGCATGGCCACTATCTCTCGGATTTTTTTGCGGTCGCGGCTAACAGCGTCGATCGACCGCGGTTCGGATGCACCAGTTAGAATTTCTTACACTGCCAACCGATATGGAAACCCTGCACTTCAGTTCAACTTTCAATTCGGGGAATGTGTGCTACGGCCCGTTCAACAAAGGCTGTAATTAAATTGAGGTACCATGAGGGGCAGGAACACGGATGTGGTGCATGGAGCACAATTGCCCTCATTAATTCCCCTGGTGGCAGGCATTTAAGGCAGTTTGACGGGGGTCAACTCCCCGCGTCCG
The DNA here is from genome assembly GCA_029378385.1 of Mycena metata. Classification (NCBI taxonomy): domain Eukaryota; kingdom Fungi; phylum Basidiomycota; class Agaricomycetes; order Agaricales; family Mycenaceae; genus Mycena; species Mycena metata. The sequence goes on along the minus strand of JARKIB010000033.1, from coordinate 520,937 downwards.
TATACGAGTATGGCGGCCGTTTTGGCAACCTTTTTTCGTACCTCTCCTGGCCCCTCGGGGAGTGTACAGTGGGCTCTTACAGATCCCAACGCAGCAAACGGCATCCATTTTGTTGAACGAATTCAAGCGGATCAAATCAGAAATAGTAATCAAAAGTGCAAGTGAGTTGAAATAAAGCTGAGCACTTAGTGTCTTGCCTCGCGAGAATATAGTCTCTTGCAGATCCCAATGGTCAAGGGAAATTATGCATCAATGCTAACTCCAAGGAATCAAAAAAGAAAATATAGATTCAGAAATGCGGGTGAGTGGAGAAGGATGCTGAGCACTTGCTGCACCGAGAAGCGGGTGAAACATGCGGATGTGGTGCGTGGTGCACATTTGCCTCAGTATCTTGACCGCGCTGCGCTAGCAATTTTGAAGCAGTTGAATGGGGTTCGATTCCCTGCGTCGGCATGTAGGGGTCGAAGTTTTCGGCGATTTTTTCTATGTTGCGCCTGTCCAACCATTTGAGTACCCATAGGTTAGATCTCGGTTGCAGACTCCGCCAACTCACAACAATATTCCGCACTTTGACCAACCGTGCGAACCATCACCCGCTTCCGCTATCCCCACTCGGCACTACGTTATCTGATCCCCTCCTCGACCACCACTAACCCAACTCAACTCAACGATGCCCGCCCCGTCCGAATTCCTCTCCTGGGTCGACGCCACGAAAGACGCGTTCATCGCCCGTCTGTCCCACGCCGTGTCGATCCCCTCCATCTCCGGCGATCCCGCCTACCGTCCCCGCGTGCAAGAAATGTCCGACTGGCTCAACGTCGAGCTCAAGAAAGTCGGCGTCGAGACCAAACAAGTCGACTTGGGGAACCACATTATGGATGGCCAAACACTTCCCCTGCCCCACGCGATTCTGGGGAAGATTGGAAACGACAAGAACAAGAAGACCGTCTTGATCTACGGACACTTTGACGTGCAGCCCGCAGCGCTGTCGGATGGGTGGGCGTCCGAGCCGTTCGTGCTCACCATGCTGCCCGATGGCCGACTTGTGGGCCGCGGAAGTTCCGACGACAAGGGTCCGGTTCTCGGCTGGCTTGCGGTGCTGCAGTGGCATCACGAGACGCAGACACCCTTGCCTGTTAATTTGAGTGCTTTGAGGGGATGGAGGAGAACGTGAGCGAGGGGCTGGATGAGCTGGTTGAGAGGGAGAGGGAGGGTTGGTTTGGGGGCGTGGATTGTATGTGTATCGTGAGTCTATTCTTTTTTACTACTCTTGAAGGGGTTTATTGAATGGAGAGGGCAGACACAGCGGTGGCCCATGACTTTTTGGAACTAAAACATGACCTGCAAACATGTCTTCCTTTTTACCCATATTTTGGGAACCCACCCAAAGGTAAACCAAACAGATTGAATTTTTGGATCATTTTTGACTCCCAAATCTACACCGAAAACGAACACTGTTCAAGGCCTGAAACCTTCACCAAAATAAAACATATTTGCCTCTGTTTTACTGAGGAAAAGGTGTCATTTTGGGGTGCGAAACAGGTGAGTTCTCATTGTTCTTTCCCTGTTTCGAGCCCAAAGGGGAAGCTTTTTTGTGATGGAAGAGCGACTGAACATGTACTCTTTTGCCTAGGCGTTTGGTTCAGAAAAATGTTGCATGTTTGCCGACCTTTTGAACGCGGAAGATAGGCCAAACAGCGCTCATTTTTCGTTCATGTTTAGGTGTCAAGCAAAAATAGACCCAAAAAAGGAGACATGTTTGCAACCCATGTTTCGGTCCCAAAAATGCATGGGCCGCCGCAGTGAGAGCGACAACTATTGGCTCAACACGTGCACGCCTGCACTCACCTACGGCCTCCGTGGCCTCGTGTACTTCAAGATCAACGTCTCGGGCCCGGGGAGGGACTTGCATTCTGGTGTGTATCCGTCCTTATGTTCCGTTTTCTGGCTCTCGCGTTGTACCAAGGCGCTCTTGCGCTTTGATTCTGTTGGTGCATTGCCTGCGTACTCCCTCGTTGCGGTCGCTGCATAGCGCAGCATCGGCGGTATCGATGTGTAGCGGCACATTTACATTTGCCCGTTATCGGTGCCGCATCCACGCGCTTCCCAGCCGATTCGCGAGATCTGCGATGCATCGCCTGCTTGCGTTCGGCATCTTCGCGTCCGCGCTGTCCGCGCATGACCTGAATCCCTTTGTGTTGTCAGCATACACATGCGCGCTTCTTTACCTGTGCAGACATTACAGTGCACGCGGGACCCGTATCCATCCCCATAGCGGGCTGGGCTGGGATCAGGACGCACGCGCTCCCCGCCTTTTTCTTTTTTCGTCTTCCGCTTTGTCTTCTTGTTTTTCGTGTTCATGCGCACCCACCTTGGGCGTTGGCGTTGGCGCGGTTGCGGGCGAGGGGCTCCACGTCGTGCGCTTGTGCGGCAGGATCGGCGCGACTGCAGCGAATTTGCTCGTTACACCCAGGCGCATCCCCGGCTTCGGCTCGAGCGTCCTCGTGCCGCACTTTTTTCTCCTTGTTTAACTGCCTCGCGCCGCCCTGACCCTCTGCCGTCCTGACCCTCTGCCGTTTCACCTCTCCCGGTTTTGGCTTCATGCCATTCATACCCTTCCTCTCCTCTCTTTCCTCCTCCTGCGTGTATTCATCTTACGCTGCTTGGGTGTCAGCCCGATATCAGAAATGAATGCTTCTTGCGCCTACTTCTGTGTGCGCTCGGGTCCGGCCATATGTGCTCATCCCTCATCCCTCGCGTTCTCCCCATCGCCGCTCACGTCGCTGTGGTGCTGATGCTCGTGCTCGTAGGTGCGGCTTGTTGGCGCTGAGAGTGCCTGATTTTTTTTCTCACATGGAGGAAAATGTTACCATCCTCATCCGCGTTGGCGCCGTCGCGAACAGCAACGAGCTTCCAGCGGCAGCGGCGTGGTCGTGCCCATAGTCCGTCGATGGCATACAGGGTGCTGCGCCCGCGTGTGATGGTGCGCCGGATGAGCGCGAGTTTGGTGCGGGCGTTGAGGGAGGTGGGGAGGGAAGTGGCGTCACGCATCCTCGGCATTGGCGTCGACTGCGGGCCTCGCTTCTCTCCACTGCGCGCCCACACCCTAATCATCTGCGGTAGTGGGTGGGACACCGTCTCCAGCTTTATTTCTTCTCCTTTTTATTATTATTATTTGCGCGTCCACCTCGGGCATCGGCACAAGTACGATGTTCGTCTGCTTCCCCCACGGTCGCGCTGCTTGCCTGCCTCGAGTCTCTGCCTGCACGCTCGACTGCCGCACAGAGGAGGATATCCATGGCGGGACATCTTTTCGCACCCGTTTTTCTCTGCTCATTCCCCACCCTCGTTCCCTACATCATTCTCGTTTCTCTGCTTTCTGTCGCTTCTAATACAATTTTTTATTTTCTCCCTCATTATATTATCCTCTTTCCCCCCCTCTCTCCCCTCCCTCCTTTCACCTCCCATTTACTAAATATTCCACCACAGGCGTATTCGGCCGCACAGTCCACGAGCCCATGACCGACCTCGTCTCGCTCATGTCCCGGCTTGTCAACGCGCAGGGATGCATCCTGGTGCCGGGGGTGGACGATATGGTGTCGGTGGAGGAGCGGTCAGTTTTTTTGTTTTCTTTCTTTTTTATTGTCCTTTGGCTGCGCAAGGACGTGAACACGTTCGTTGGGGTTTTGGCTTGCGTGCGGTGGATGGGGATGATGTCCGTCCGGTCCCAGAGATGCTAACACATGTCCGCGCGCACATTCCCTGGGTTGATCGTGCGCAGTCTGGTCGAGTGGCATCGGTGTGTGCGGTCCGGGGAGCCTCCCGCACGTTGTTTCGGTTTGCCGCGCACGCGAGTCGGTTTAGAGGTCTGTCGGTGTACAGGCGCTGGTGCATCACTACATGGGCTGGGCTGGCCTTTGGCCTTTGGGATGTACTGCGCTCGGTTTTGTGCACCGTCGTGCGCGTGTGCATGCGCGGTTTCAGCACAGACGCGCTACTTCTGCGGTCGTAGCGCGTGGTCCATGTTCGGATTCCTTCTCCTTCTTGGGAACGAGGGAGGGCGGGTGGCAGGAGAGGCCACCGTGGAACTGCAGCGTGTGCGACAGCTGCTCTAGACGCCGCGGGGGTTTGCGCACTCGGTGTCGGTGTGATTGGCACTCAATGCGCGTGTGCAATAAGGCGCCGTGGAGGCTTGCGCGCCCGGTGCAATCGAGTATCAGCGTCGCGGGCATGGCTGTTCCAATGGGATGGACCAAAGGAAGCATCTTGGGCGTCGATGTCGGCGTCGTGTGCGTCTCGGCGTAGCTGTAGGTGTTGGGTGTCACTGGCCTTTCCGTTGTGCGTCGTCCCCGAAGGACATGTACTTGCTCCTTCGCGCCGCCTTGATCCTTTGTACCGCCCGAGACATGTACTCGGGCGAGGACGTTCTTGCGCTCGTCCTCCTCGGACCTCGTTTCCCTCGCGCTCGTACTTCTACTTGCATTCTGCTTCTTTCTCCCCCTTCCTCCCCCACAATATTCATCATTTCTCTTATTAGGGAGATTTACGAGAAGCCCGACTACAGCATCGCCGACGTCGAGGGCGCCGTGGGGGGCAAGATCGCGTTGTCAGAGGATAAGGTGCGCTTCCTTGCTGTTCTTCCCCTCTTTTGGCATTTTTTTTCTGCGCATACCTATTATTTTTTCTTTTTCTTTTTCTTCGCCTTCCTATTTATTTATTTATTTTTTTGGGGGGGGATCTTTTACATTGCGTTCTTTTTTCACGGGTGACAGCACGAGCGGGCGAGTTGTTGCCGTGTCGCGTGCGCGATGGGTGGCTGCGGGTGCAATACGGAGGTGGAGGTGCGGGGTGGTGGAAGCGGGGGAGGTGGAGGTGAGGTGCCGGTCGTACCGCGCGCCGCTGTGAAGGTGGAGCGGGGCGAGGGAAGGAGACCAGCTCGCTGGGGCGCGTGGTGGAGGTGGAGGCGGAGCTCCACGAGGCGCTCGCGCTCGCACAAATGACGCCTGAGGTGTGCTCGCTTGTCGAGACCATGGACGGTGAGCGGCGGGCGGTGGTGGAGGTGCTCGTTCTCCTTCCTCCCCGTCTTCCTGCTCGCATCGAGGGCGCCGTGCGGGTGACGTACGTGTTATCGCAGTGGAGCAATTGGACGACGAGCTGTGCGAGTGGACCGGGAACAGGGAGCGGGAGGGGCAGGATGCCGTGCTCTTCGGACTCGGGCTTGCAAATGTGACGGATGCGGTGGAGTAGCCGACGCTGCGTGCGCGGGTGCTCGTGCTGTTGCAGTCGCCAGGAGGCGGATGCTCTGCCCAGCCTCGAGTCTGGGAAAGTGCTCGTGATGGTGACCGTGCTTGGGCTGGAGTCGTGCAGAGCGCAGGCGGGGAGGAAGGCACAGACGCGGAGGCTGAGTAGGAGGATGTCGTGCACGGCCACAAGCTGTAGGTCTTTGCTCTCCAGACGAGGGCCTGTGTTCGGGCTGAACAGGAGGGAGCAGGTTGTTGACGAGGCGGAGGTCCTGATCCCACTCGTTCTCGATGCAAGAGGCAAGCTGGGGACGTGGGCGGAGGTGGGCATACTTGTCCTCGCGCCCATGCTCCTCAGGCATTCCCCTCGATGATGTTCGGGTGTATGCCTGCGTTTGACTGCCATGATTGCTAGACAAATAGAATAAAAAATGGAATTTAATTTCCTGTCCTCGCCTCCAGTGAATAGCATTCAGGTGTTGTTGGTTCATATTTTTCTTCTTGTCGTTGTTCTCAGCTTACGAACCTGGCTCAAGCCTCACGAGAAAAAAAAGAAGAAAAATATTGCGACGCGTTTGTTGCGATGTGTTTGGCCCAGCTTCGTGGACGCGATGGTCTCGTGATTGTTGGTCTTCAATTCGAATTCTTCACTCGACAACAATGTTCAAGATTTCAGAACCATACAGTCTGACTTTTAGGCCTTTTCTCCACTTTTCTTGTCCTGAGTTCCAAACTGAGTTCTGCTCCGAATGCCTGGCCACGACGAGACTGCGTCACCTGCCGGGCTCAAAGTAGTACAGTTATTATCCTGTCCTCACTGGAAACCAACTAATCCACTCGTGCAATTTTCCGCAGCAACAGAACTCCTGAACTTTCAAGAAGTCATCGTTTGGTCTCAATCTGCGCGGCGCGAACTCGATGTCTTGCTTTCTCCCCGCACGGAAGCGACATTAAAATTTGAGCTTGGTCTGCGTATTCTACATTGATTCTACGCAATCAATAAAAACTCTTCGTGGAGCACATTTCGCCGCGCTGCCTTATCCTCGCCTGTCATCTCGGACCTGAAAATGTTTGTTGCGGCCGAATGACGGTACTAAATCCGCGCAATCTCTGCCTGGGGAAAATCAATGTGTGGTATTTGCTGATCGCCTTCCCGTATTCCATTCGCACAAATGGTGTACATATCTGTTCAATTTGACCAAGGTGGTCATTAGGGGAAGTCAAAGCTGGAATCCGAGACCGATTCTGCGACCGATTCTAGAGACCGATTCATCATCAAGAATCGAGACCAAAATCGGTGATTCTGGAGAATCGGTCAGAATCGGTGTTCCTCCTCCCGAGGAGGAACTCGACCGAATCGGTGATTCTTGTTCCGATTCTGGCGTCGATTCTGTTTCGATTCTCATGACAGGCGCGTTTTGATCCCGCAGAATCAAGTCCAGAATCGGTGCGAGAATCGGGGTCGGTCAAAGTTGATTCGATTCTGGAGCGATTCAAAGTCCAGAATCAAGCGCAAAATCGGTCCTAGAATCGGCCAGAATCGGTCTCAAATCCCAGCTTTGACTTCCCCTATTAGCAGCGATGCTAGCATAATCGACACCTTCACGGTTTTCGCTCAGACCACCATCCTCCGCCCATTATATTACGATGACCCTCCTAACATTCATGGATCGGGAACTGATAGATTCAGTCGTCGTTGGTCCGGACGGCGGGGTATGCTACACACTGAGCAGCACGTCCGGTCTGCGAGGTCGTAAAATTACGACCATAACAGCGGACAGCGGCGTTGTGGGCATCATCGACTTGCGCAGACACCTTTTCGTTCTCAACGGTATGGAACAGAAGTGGGACCACATAAGGATAAAATTTGGTGGGCTTTTCAGCTCGTAAGTGAGGGTTGTGTTTTGTGTTGCAGTCCGGAAGTTGATCTTACCCTTTAGAAAGTGGGAATGGAATTAGATGGGAGACCCTACACACTGAAATATCATCAGCTGAACAAGGAGCTTTCGGTGCACATTTTTGTCTAGAATGTTACATAAATCCTCACTGGGGGTGTGGAGGCAACCCCCAACTTTAACGGCCCCGCAGGGTTCAAACTGAACTTGTTGAACACTTCAGGAACGGATGTGGGAAAAATATCAAGTCAGTGAGTGTGGTCTCTGAGTACAGGTAAAATGTGCCGAGCAAATATTGGACACCAAATGTTGACTTTACCGTCACAGAGGTTGAAAAGTGCGCGAAACCCCAGCTGCTCTGCGAACATCGCTTCCCCAGGGGACGTAGGATGGCTCTAAATCTCTATTGTTTTCTTTCTCATTTTATGACTGGATCATCTCAACCAGCTCAGTCGTTCATGGTCAACCACTGAAGCAAATGGACGCCACTGTAGTGCTGGCAAGGTCCGGTTCAAAAATTGGGTCGAACCTGAACAAAACCAAACCGGACGTCGTATTCAGGTTTGAGGTTTAAGCAATGGCCGAACCGAACACGAGGTTGTTAGGATTACTTGTTTGTTTCGGCGTGCTACGACATTGTGATACGCATTCACGTATCAATACATCTTTTATCGCCTTGCCTTACGCGTTCATCTGAGTCTTAGGGCTGCCACCCGTTGCCGTGGCGGGCACGGCCGTCTTTTCACGGCCCGTTGATCGGTCCTTTTAAACTGCAACGGGACGGGACGGTCAACGGGACGGCCGTCGCGGCCGTAACAACGGCTTCCAGCGTTGACTTTGTTCAGGGGCCCTGTTTGAAGGTAGTCATGACTCTGTGAAGTCCCTGATGATGTGGGAGGACCGTGTGGAGGTAACTAATGTTCTTTTGGACCTCTCTGAGCCCGACCAGTGCTCCAAACGAAATTCGAACTGACATGTTAGGTCTTTCCTAAAACGGAATGATGGTCCGGCAAACTTCGGCTGAGTTCAATATAGTCTCCATTACCTTCAGAACTCTGAGGAGAACTCAGGATGAGTTGAAAACTACGCAAAGGGTGGTGAATTATCCAGGGAAAACACAATTCACACCCAAAATAGAACGCCACACCCGTGTGCCGTCGATTTCAATTCCGGCCCGTTGAACAACAGGCCGTTTTTGAACTTCCGACATCTCCAGCGGAACGGGCACGGCACCCGTTCGACGGCTGCCGTCAAACCGTCGCAACGGCAACGGGCGGCAGCCCTACTGAGTCTTCTGTGCCCGTGTCTGTGTCCCACTGTGTCCGAGTCGAGCTGCCATCGCAGTCTCATCCCTCCTCCCCTCCTTATTTCTCACAGAGGTTCAGGTTCGCTGTTCGCGCCATGCTAACCAGGGCTGAACCTGAACCGAACCTCGAACCGGAATGCTCTCAAGTTGTGTACATTTTCGCCCTACATATTTGTGAGTTTTATGACTAGTTTTGATGCCCTGTTTCTCTCAGCTTCTAAGATTTATACTGCTGAACCGCAGGATCGGCCTTGAAGTTGATATGGCTATAATTTTGGCACCTTTCGTGACTGGATCTGTCCCGCCCTCTCTCATCCTCTCCACCAATCTGACCAACACCATGGCAAGGGTCATGACAAGCGTCGATCCTCTGCCGTGAATCCACACTCGCCCTCACCTTATCCTGGGGTCCGCTGGCATGAACCGGCTTTCATCTGCAAGCCCTAATCATTAATTTAGGCAGTTCTTGGTGCTGAATAAAGGTGAGGTGTGCAGTCATTGTAAATTGAGAATAAAGTCAATGTAGTCAGGAAGGGAGTCCAAGAAAAGTAGGTACCTTGTTTGTTGTAAGGTCTCCATTGGGTCTCCAGAAAATCAACAGTGACCTGTCCATCGTAGGGCACTCTCAGTGTGGCTTGTTTGTAGAGGGCTTTTCTTAGGCTTCTTGGTGGAGGGCATGTAAGAATCCGAAAAACAATTGTCGATGAGCTCTAGATAATGGCGAAATATTGATGGTTTGTGTTTTTGCGGTTTTACCTTGGATTTTGAGCTGACACCGCTACAGTTTACAGTGGACCCTTTGGAAAACAGCAGAGGTCTCAAGGAAACTGATACAGAATAGGGTAGTGTACATACAAAATAAGTGAATAGTGGAATAGCAAACAGTGCTTGTCTGAGTCGGAGAGAAAAAAACGGTGGTAGCAGATTCGGGAGGATGTGGGTTGGGTTCATAATGTATTTGGTGGCAGTAAACACCTGTCTTGGTATCCGAAGCACTCACAGGATCAGAGGCAATGTATCAATGTTTTAGTTGATATCACAACAGGTCAGCCAAGTGGTTGAAAATTTTTGGTTGCATGGCATAGGGGAAGAATTGAGTAGGAGGGAAAAGTGCAAACAAGATACAATGTTTGAAATGTATAGGCTTTATTGAGGGGTCTCTGCCTGGGTATAGTAACACTTTGCCCAGTCTGGGCCATATACAAACTTCTCATATGAGAGCAAGGTCTGTTGACGGCTGATAACAAGTGTATTGTGGGGAGACCACAGTCCAACTCTAAGAGGCTTGGGGAGCCAAAAAAGGAGTTCCGTGGGGAGATAACAGACCCAGCCACTGTTGATTTGCCAGCGCAACGGGGTAGAATAGGACTTCAAGGGAGGAAATAAGGATAAAGAGTGAGTACATGTCCTACGAGTGTGCATAGAATAGGAACCCACATTAAAAAAATTCTGTCCACTCACAGAGCGGGAAGAATGCAGAGGTGGACCATTGGTGTTACAGTCAGAGGGAAAGGTGACTAAATCAGTGTTCCCCTCCAGTACCTCATTTCTAGTAGCTCCGATCTCTGCATCTGAAATGCGCAAAGTGTGGTCATAAGAGTTAGACAGAATGCTCTTGCCATCGGATGAGAAGGCAGCTGAGGTGACCATATCAGTGTGCCCTTCCAGCAGCTCCCCTGCAGCAGCTCCAGTCTCTACATCCCAAATCCGTACAGTCTCGTCATAAGAACCAGACACAATCCTTTTGCCATCAGGTGAGAAGGCAACTGATCTGACATAATCAGTGTGCCCCTCCAGTGGCTCCCTGAGTGCAGCACCGGTCTCTGCATCCCAAATGTGCACAGTGTGGTCATCAGACCCAGACACAATCCTCTTGCCATCAGGTGAGAAGGCAACTGATCTGACGTAATTAGTGTGCCCCTCTAGTGGCTCCCTGAGTGCAGCTCCAGTCTCTGCATCCCAAATCCACACATTGTTGTGATAGGACCCAGACACAATCCTCTTACCATCAGGTGAGTAGGCAACTGAGGTGATCCAATCGGTGTGCCCCTCTAGCGGCTCCCTGAGTACAACTCCGGTTTCTGCATCCCAAATTCGGACAGTTTTGTCCCAAGACCCAGACAGAATGCTCTTATCATCGGGTGAGAAGGCAACGGAGGTAACCCAATTGGTGTGTCCCTCTAGCGGCTCCCTGAGTGTTGCTCCAGTCTCTGCATCCCAAATCCGCACGGTGTGGTCATAAGAGCCAGACACAATTCTCTTGCCGTCGCGTGAGAAGGCAACTGAGGTGACAGAATCAGTGTGTCCCTGCAGCGGCTCCCTGAGTGGAACTCCAATCTCTGCATCCCAAATCCGCACAGTGTGGTCATAGGAGCCAGACACAATGTTCTTGCCATCAGGTGAGAAGGCAACTGAGGTGATGGAATCAGTGTGTCCCTGCAGTGGCTCCCTGAGTGCTGCTCCACTCTCTGCATCCCATATGCGCAAGGTTTGGTCATGAGACCCAGACACAATGCTCTTGCCATCAGGTGAGAAGGCAACTGAAGTGACAGAATCAGTGTGTCCCTGCTGCGGCTCCCTGGGTGCTGCTCCACTCTCTACATCCCAAATGTACATGGTTTGGTCATGAGACGCGGACACAATCCTCTTGCCATCAGGTGAGAAGGCAACTGATCTGATATAATCAGTGTGCCCGGCCAGCGGCTCCCTGAGTGCAGCTCCAGTTTCCGCATCCCAAATCCGCACAGTTTTGTCCCAAGACCCAGACACAATGCTCTTACCATCAGGTGAGAAGGCAACGGAGGTGACAGAATCAGTGTGTCCCTGTAGTGGCTCCCTGAGTGCTGCTCCACTCTCTACATCCCAAATGTGCATGGTTTGGTCATGAGACCCGGACACAATCCTCTTGCCATCAGGTGAGAAGGCAACTGATCTGATATAATCAGTGTGCCCCTTCAGCGGCTCCCTGAGTAGAGCTCCAATCTCTGCATCCCAAATCCGCACAGTGTGGTCATAGGAGCCAGACACAATGCTCTTGCCATCAGGTGAGAAGGCAACTGAGGTGATAGAATCTGTGTGTCCCTGCAGCGGCTCCCTGAGTGCGGCTCCGCTCTCTGCATCCCATATGCACATGGTTTGGTCATGAGACCCAGACACAATCCTCTTGCCATCAGGTGAGAAGGCAACTGAGCTGACTATATCTGTGTGCCCCTCCAGTACAGAAACTGTATCTGGCCACACCTTCATCCTCCCTCTTGTGATTGTTAGTAGTTGTGGGAATTTGTGCGAGAAGATTTTTGTCATTTTAGATTCTTCTGGTGCCAAGGCCAGTGCTGACAGATAAATATGAGGAGCACTTTGACTGATTGCTTCCGAAAAGAAGGAAATAAATCTTCTTGCATCCGTCAGAAATTGGAGAAGGGGTGTGCTCTGATGATCTTTAGTCCTCACAACATCCCATGAGATCATTCCCAGACATACCTCATTTTCCCATGCCATCAATTTAAATAAGGCCTCCTGTCCATGGCTCACAATCCCAAGTAGACTCAACACCTCCAGCCAAAACAGAAACTTGTTGAACAGCAAGTCCTGTACTTGTTGGGCACGGTATGAATCATGAGCTGTTGCCACTAGATGATCCACCCAAAATTCAGCCGCATATCGGACATGCAATGGGATATGGTTGTCAAGTCGCTGCCACAAATCTGGTATGTCAATGTTCCTCAAGTATGAGGTTGGTAGTTTACAGATATTGAACTCTAGTTGGCTGTCCAACACCTTCATAAGACAAGACACTAGGCTTTGCTGTTGATCATCCGTGCCACACAAGATTTCTGGGCGCACCTCTCCAACATATGATGTCATAAACTCTCTGAACGAGAGATGTATGATTCTAATTGCTGTGCCGGGAGTATCAGAAACATAGATCACAGCGCTCAGAGGGAGTAGTATCCCCAGAATTATTGCTTTATCCAGTTCAAGCACGTCTGCCAGACTCTGGCAATCCAGAGGTTTCAGGAGATGCAAAATTGTACTCAGAATCTTCATGGTTCGATCATATGAGCGTTGACCACGCCGGTCCCTGCGGGCAGCTGATGGGATGGCATAATTCACAATCCGAAGGTACAGATCATGCAGGTCAGTGAGAACTTCTCCATCCAGGAGGTAATCAACAGATTCCTGTGGGGGTGTTTGTGGGAGTCCGGCAAGAACATAACGAACAGCTGTAGCTGCAAACACAAAGAGTCCATTTGCAAGGATTGTGATTTCTTCTGCCTGCTTTGTCTGAATTTTCCAGGGATGATGTGTGACCCAGTTGTTGCCATTAAGTGATTGCTCAACATAGAAGTGTATGTCGTGCTGAACTATAATGGGTTCAACTTCTTCTAGGACAACCCTATGTGTCAGATAAAGAAGTTTATCGAATTCAAGATAGGAAGGGACCTCAGGGCGGCCGGTCAGAAGGAATCGAATGTGGGCCGGGATTTGATCAATGCTATCAGATAGCCACCGCATGAATTTCTGACCATGATCTTGCCCACATTCATCCAGAGCATCAAGGCAGATCACCCATGGTTTTGAACCAAGAGGTAGCTTCCCAAGAGTTTCCACAACCAGTTTCTGGAACTGCTGACGTGGTTCTGCATCATAAATGCCAGTTCTATCTTTTTCCAGTACCTCAATGAGATGGGCACGAAAGCTGGGACTATAATCTGCAAGCTGCCTGGCAAGTGTCATAGCAAGGTGATTTATCTCCCTGCGGTCTGTGTGGTCACGGGAAAAGAAGAAGGAGGCTGCAAGAGTATCTTCCTTCTCGGCCAAGATAGCCGCAACTGTTTTGGCAATTGTGGATTTGCCCGATCCTGCAAGTCCGCTGAGCATGACCACCCGGAATAAATCAGAGGTATTGGTCAATTGTGTGACAAGGTCTTGAATTATGGCAACTCGTGTTCCCTCCATGCATTTCTCGGGTGTGTTGGCTGCATTATAATGTGCAGCCACACGTTTGAGATTTGCGAGAATCTTGCTGCCAGCTGTGGTGGTCGTGATACTGTCAGTTTTTCTGTCAATCCCCGGGATTGTAGTGTTGAACACTTACAATCATTCTGTGAACTGGGACTACCATGATTGGGAAACAGCATTTGGGAGAGGATGAATGAACATACTAATTATTCACAGTGAAGTGTTCAGTCTTGACATTATAAGACGCCCTGGGAGCCTCCCCAGGACCCCCATCACCACCTTGTAAGCCACCTCCCCCACCTGGGCCTCCTACACCACCTGGGGAAGATAAGCAATAATGTCGGCTGACCAATTGCCATGCACCGACCATAGATGGTCTGATTGATGGTATGAGCTCGGTGAGACATAGAGCTAGTGAGCATCGATAGGTAGTAACTCTGGGTAGAGTGCAGACTGGATCCTGTGGTGCGAGAGACGTGGAGGTGAAAGAACAAGGGCAGACTGACAGCTCACTGACAGCCACAGCCTGCGGTTATATACATCATTTCCCAGTTAAGTATAGGACATCAAACTCCGTAATCTCGGCTCCAGATGTTCAGATGGTGAAATGACGGTGAGATAGAAAAATCCACCCTTATAGGCAGTGCTCTCTAATCACATTTTTATCAAAATTCACCTCAACAACATCTCAACATCCCCGATTGGATTTCTGCCTGCAAGCAAGCAGTGAGTGAACTGCCCTAAAACTGCTGGGAACGAGACTACAAACTCTGGGAAGATGGCTTAATTTTTTCATGTGTGTATATTGATGGGCGACCACAGATTCACATCGCTGGGCTCTATTGAAAGAGGATTTTAATTGATCTTGCTTCTTTAAATGGCGAAGAAAATCAAACTCACTTGAATTGATTCTTGAATGGTACATTTAAAATTCTATTTCCGGCCTTGGTATTTGTTTTATGATACCTAAAGAATTGAGATCAATGTTTTGTGATACCTAAAGAATTGAGATCAATGTTTTACGATACTTAAAGAATTGAGATCAATGAAAATGGCCTTTTAATTGAGAGGCTGAATCCAGGGTTCACCTAACCCTAGCGGTATGAAGATAGGGGCCTATGTTGAAGGCAGTAAGAGTGATATTGTTCTATATATTGTTACAGATCTTCCACCAAAGCTACAGAAAGTACTAGAGTTTTTTGGCAGGACACTACAGTGGTGGACCATATAAAAGGGGGGGGTTCTTGTTGACAGAACTACAGCTTAGACTCGTTACCAGTCTGCGCTACGGCAAAAGAAGAGTGATGAGGTAATTTACCGTAGACGGACTGGTACAACTCGGGCCACGCCAACACCGAGGGTGCCGATGGGAATACAAGGAGGAATGTGGATGTAGTGCATGGTGCACCTTTGCTCTCAATATTTACAGTTAACATGCAGTTGAAGCAGTTGATCCAACGGGTTCGACTCCCCACGTCCGCATAGGCCACTCCGTGATCATTTTTTTCTCAAGGCAGTTGGTGGGGTTCTTTTTTTTCTTCTACGGCCGTGCCTCGTGGTTCAGTACATACATCAGGATCCACGGTTTTCGCACTGAACAAACGGCCAACCTGGTTGAAGGTTGACCCACCGGTTCAACTGCAATTTGTGCATCTTGCGCTTGGATCGAGCTCAAGTCTTGAACTCGATCCAAACACTCTACTGACACTTTTACGGGAAGCCGTAAAGTAAAACGAGAGCAGAAAGCGGACGTGGTGGACGCGACCTGCCCTCAGCGGTGAGTCGGCGAGCTAAATTTGAAGCAGTGGGGGTTCAACTCTCCGCGTCCACATGATCAGGGAAGTTCTGCATATATCATATTATATGTTTTTCTCCGCTGCAGCAGCTATCTAGCCATTTGCTCTTGGCGTGCAACACCTTAGGCCCTGCTTATACGCAACACCACAAACTTGCCCGTATAACGCCAGTTATCCCTAACTTTGAATTTGATTGAGCATCCACCCGATTCCAAAAACTCAACCACTCACGGGACCCTATCGCACACCAACTCCCCACTGAAAGAAGCACCGGATTTTCAACACGGTGAGTCCAAAAAAATTAAAGTATTACTGTGCCAAGCAAAAAGGTATAGAACGCGGACGTAGTGCGTGGTGCACCGCTGCTACACTACGCCTTTGGCCGTGTGTTTAGTCGACAGCTTGACGGGGTTCGATTCCTGCGTCCGCATGTGACGAAGGATTGCACACTTTTTGCAAGTCACATCTTAGTAGCTTGAACATTGATTTGAACTGGAACTCGATCCGAGCACTGTGCCACTGTCCACAGCCCAACATGAAGGGTGTGATATAAAAGGGATACAGTTATTGGTCAAAGTAAGAGGGGATTAAAGCGGATGTGGTGCGTGGTACACAGCTGCACCGGATAGTTCCCGGATAGTTCAGTAACTCTTGCGCCAAGCAGTCAAGGGGTTCGATTCCCCCCCGCGTTCGCACCTTTTATTTTTTTGACCCTCCGTCCCACGACTTTGGCCCCATTCCTTCGACCAAATAAATCTCTCGTCGCAAATCCGTGCACCGAAACTCAATATTCCGCGCTTAGACCACCGGTGGGACCCATTGCGTCTGCATGGCTCGCTCTGGCTTTTAAAAAAATATTCCATCCTGCCTCCTTGGCCAAGTAAGGTCTCCGTCAAAACTAACTCTGGCTCAGAGGCAGAGGGGAGGGCAACGCCGTAACGGCGAGGTTGGTGCTGCACTGACATTTACCCCACCCAATGATATTTCTTATAATCGGAGTCATATTATGCAGGCCAAGACAAAGAAGAAAAAGAGGGGGAGTTTCAAGGCGAGCCCAAAAAATGTGGAGTACGTATTACACGGACACCAAAGAGGTATAGATGGGGGACCTAGATCATGGCGTGCGTGAAGGGGAGTAGAACGTGGACGTGGTTCATGGCGAACAGTTGCATTAAATTTGGATTTTCTTCGTCTATTTAGCAATGGATTGGGGTTCGACTCCCCGTGTCCGCATTATCGCTTGCTTGGGGGCTTTTTTTATGGGCGCCGCTGTTACGGCCCACTCGTCAAAAGCTGCACATAAATTGGGATACCATGAGAGGCAGGAACGCGGATGTGGTGCACTGGACACGATTACTCTCATTAATTAGCCTGGTCAAAGACATTTGAGGCAGTTTGACGGGGTTTGACTGCCCGCCTTCGTGTAGCTATTAGGTCCGCCTCGGCCCCCTTTTTTTCATACCTTCCCTGGGTCCTCGGGGAGAGTATAGTTCTCCTCCAAATCTCTACGCGATAGTGGGGAACCCCCACTCATTACGCAGGCAACATTTTGTTAAACCACCTTGAAGGAAACCGACCAATTCAAAAAGAAATAGAAGTGCAGGTGAGTTGAAAAAGAAGTTCAAGACTTACTGTATCAAGAAGTGGGTGAAGAAAGCGGATATGGTGCATGGTGCACGATTGCTCTCAGTTGTCGAATGGCAACCAAGAATCACGTTGCCGCAATTGAATGGGGTTCGATTCCCCGTATCCGCATGCTGAGTTCTTCAATGTCTTTTTCTCCATCCTGCTCACTCGCGCGCGGAGGTCGCTAACACACCAGACATAATATCATTGTTCGACCATCAAGAAAGAAAGCACAGGGCAATGTGGTAGGTTGAAGAATATTGAGCACCGACCACCCATAGAGTGGCATCATTTGTTGAAGTAGCGCATCGGGGTTTAACTCGCCGCGTCCCTATGTTCTCTGGGTCTTTTGACATCCCAGGCGCAGTTCAAGGTCATTGAATGCATTTGGATCATTCAACAAAATGTTATCCGAGGCCCCTGTTTATTAAAAGCTAGAAATAAAGTGATACACCTATTGGGCCGAGGTATAAAAGCCGGAACGCGGATGTAGTGCATGGTGCACCACTACTAGGACTACTTGAAGAGGCTATCTGTTTAGTCGGCACTTTGATGGGGTTCGACTCCCCGCGTCCGTATGTTCGTACGATCTTCAAGCCTTGTTCCCCATACAACCTGTCCTGGAGCCTCGGGAGAACATCGCCTGATGTAGATCCCAACCTGAACAAGGGAAACCATGCCCGGCAGCCCAAGAACCAACTCAAAGGAATCACATAAGAAAGAAACAAGTTCAGAAGTGTGGGTGAGTTCAAGAAATGTTCAACGCTTACTGCACCGAGAAGCGGGTGAAAAAAGCGGATATGGTGCATGGTGCACGATTGCCTCAGTATTTCGCCCTCGCCACTCTGCCAGTGAAGCGATCGATCAGGGTTCGATTCCCTGCGTCCGCATGGGTCAGCGCTCGATTTTCGATTTTTCTTTGCTTTCTTCCTGAATTAGACCATTTTGGCCCGAGTCCTTTGACCATACATCACACTAATCAATACTCTAACCTAGTCTCTTATAAACAGATACTACAACTAAAAACTCGTACCTCGTTTGTTGTAACTCTAACCCAGAACCCGCGCAACAATATGCGGCGCTTTGACCACGCGTGGGATCCATCACCCGCTTAACGCCATCGCGATCGACAACGTTATCTGATCTCATTCCACCACCATCTCCGGCGATCCCGCGTGCAAGAGATGTCCGACTGGCTCAACGTCGACCTCAACAAAGTCGGCGTCGAGACCAAACAGGTTGACTTGGGGAACCATGTTATGTATGGCCAGACTATGCCCCTGCCCAACGCCATCCCCGGGAAGATAGGCGATGACAAGAACAAGAAGACCGTTCTGATCTACGGGCACTTTGACGTGCAGTCCGCCTCGCTGTCGGACGGGTGGGCCTCCGAGCCATTCGTCCTCACCCACTCCCATTCTCCTCCATCCCCTCAAAGCAAAACCTCAAGTTCACAGGCAACGGCGTCTGCGTCTCGTGATGCCACTGCAGCACCGCAAGCCAGCCCAGCACCGGGCCCTTGTCGTCGGAACTGCCGCGCCCGACGAGTCGGCCATCGGGGAGCATAGGGGCTGGATGAGCTGGTGGAAAGGGAGAGGGAGGGCTGGTTTGGGGGCGTGGATTGTATGTGCATTGTGAGTCCGCCTTAATTGTATTCTCTCTTTCTTCCTTATTTTGTGGTGGCTAATGGGGAGAGTAGAGCGACAACTACTGGCCCAACACGCGCACGCCCGCGCTCACTTACGGTCTGCGCGGCCTCGTGTACTTCAAGATTAACGTCTCGGGCCCGGGGCGGGATTTGCATTCCGGTGCGTACTCGTCCTTACGATTCTTGCGCCATTTGTTCTCTATTTTTATCTCCTTTATTCTCCGGTTTTGCCTTGTACCAACGTGGTCGCGCGCCTTTGATTCTGCTGGGGCTGCGTATCACCGCGATGCCTCGCCTGTTGCTTTCGTTCGGCGTCTCCGCGTCCACGCCGTCCGCACGCGAGCCTTTCGCTCTTGTACTTTGCAGCGCCCGAATCCGCGCGCTTTCTCCCTCTTCTGTCTCGCGCCGGGATCGGGATGGCTGCGCGCATCGTGTGCGGCAGTCCGCGTGCGATTCTTCGACCTTTTTGACATCGTGTCAACCGGTGGTGCGCGTTCGGTGCCTGTTTGCGCCGCGGCGGGGAGCGGCTCTCGTCGTGCGAAGGAGGAAGGAGGATACCGGTATCGTCCTTGCATGCCCGCCCTGCCTATCGGGTCGTGTCGCAGTATCGGCGCATCGCGCATCAAGGCAGATGCGGATATCCCACCGCGTCCGATGCACCCCTTCCAGCCGTTGCGCATGAGCGGTGGCACCAGCTGCATCCATTCTGCGCTGCTCTTTCCGTGCGTTATGTGTTCTCCGCGGCTGCCCTTACACTTCGTACTTGCACTTGCTCCTCGCCTTGGCCTGCGTCCTTACGCCGCGCGCGTCTCTATCTCGTCCCTCTAACCCGTACCTATTATCGTACCTATGTACTATGTGTGTGCGGCAATGGAGTATTCGTCCGCGCCCTTGGAAGCATGGCGTGTTTTCGCGAGGAGGATGCATTGGCCATGGCCATCGGCGCTCTATCCGCCTTCTCTGGTGTTCGGTGCTTCGGTGCTTGCGGGTGGCTGTTTACCTGCGTAGTCCGCGGTGTTGGCGGGTGGATGCGCGCGAAGACGATGGTGGCGCGGCTTTACTTTTTTTTGGCTTTTTTTTCGTATTGTGGAGGTGCAAAGGCGAGGGGGATAAGCGTCTTTCTGCGCGTTTCTCCCTTGGCGTGTATCTGCGCGTTTCTCCCTTGGCGTGTATCCATGCGCGGTGCCGATTTGGATTTACCTAGCCCCGGGCCATTTCCATCTCTATTTGCGGCAGGAAGTGGGACGGACGCCGCCTTTGTCTTTGTATTCAGCTTTGTCTGGGCCTTGTTTTTCTTTTTTTTTGGGTCTTCGTGCGCGGTGGTGCGGATGCGGGCCTGCATCCGCCGCGTCTTTCGTGTGCCTCGGCTCGTTGTGTGCACCCCACTGCGGCCGGAGGCGTTTCGTTTTCGTGGTCTTTGTGCGGAGGAGGATGTCCTCGTCCTCGTCCTCGGTGGTGTCAATGGTCGATGGTATGGCGGTGTCGGCACGAGTTCGCCGTAGTCGTGCTGGTGTAAATGCTTTCTTTGTATGGTCGGCGTCGCGTGGGCTCGAGCTCGCCGTGGTGTCTTTCATGCGCACCCACACGGATTTCTCCCTCACATTTTTTCCGAATATACACGTCGGCGTCGTTCCTCGTGCGCCTACCCGCATGATACGATCTTTCTTCAAGCCCGTTTTTCCCTCCATTCCTCTCCCCCGTTCTCCTTGTTTTCATTTAGTTATCACCGCTTCCAATGTCAATCTTTATTAATCCCCCCTGTTTTTTACCAGGCGTATTCGGCCGCACAGTCCACAAGCCCATGACCGACCTCATCTCCTCATGAGTCGGCTCGTGGACGCGCAGGGCCGGATTTTGGTGCCGGGGGTGGACGATATGGTGTCGGCGGCGGGGGTGGAGGAGCGGTTAGTTTTTTGATTGGGCTTTTTTCCTTTTTTGGCTTCGACACTTGGATATGAGGGCGCGGCGGGTGTGGAGGGGACGTAGAGGGTCGGCGCGAGATTTGCGAGCACCATTGGGGAGGTGCTCGATGGGGCTGCCTTCTTTTTTGTGCGGGTTTCTTGGTGGCGCACGGCGATGTTTTTTTTGAGCGGGGTGGGGAATCGCGGGGGAGAGGTGATGCGCGAGGAGCTGGGCCGGCGCGTGCGAGGTCGAGCACTCCCGACGGATTCTCTCCATCTGGCGTGTTCTTGTGCGCGTTGCTGCCGTTGTGCTGGAGGCGGTTGGCGGGTGCTGGTGCCGGTCCGCCTCCACAGCCCGCTGCATTTTCTCTCCATCTTGCGCAGTGCACCTTGGAGATGGCGCGGGGTGCAGATGCGCACACGAGGCGTTTGTTTCCCTGCGCGCGCGCGCGCTCGTGCAGTGCAAGTCGGTATACAGGGCGCGGCGGCGTTTCCTTAGCTCATGCGCATCCGCTCGCACGCGGGCGTGTTTCCTGTATCGTTTGGGTCGCGTTATCATTTACTCTTTCCTTGGGGCGGCGTCTCTTTTTGGCCTCCGTTGAGACACCTATTGGTGTCGGGATCGGTGTCCATTCAGCGCTGAAATGGCCCTATTTTCGGGCGGGGTTCTCGGTGCAGGTGCATCCTCCTCCTCCGCATGCGGCCGCATGGGTGGTATGCAGGGCCGAGATCTCGGTGGTCCTTCATCTTTCATCTATTCCCTTTGGTTTCCGCCCCGGTGTCCATGCTCTGCATTTCCTCCCCACTTCACTTCATCTTTCTGCGCGGTACTGATTATCATTCATTTTAAAGAGCCATCCACGAGAAACCCGACTACAGCATCTCCGATTTCGAGGGCGCCGCGGGAGGCAAGATTGGGTTGTCGGAGGATAAGGTGCGTCTTTTCTATCTTCATTTTACCTTCGGATATATTCTTTGGATTGCTGCGGGTTTTTTTATTTGCTTTTTCTTCTTATTCTCCCGGTGGGGCGATACTGGCGCTCTACACAGTGCAGAATGGGCGGGCAATCGGCCTGTGACGGGGACGAGCTCCACGTGGCGGATGTGCGCGTGCGTTTGGAATTTGAATCCGGGGGAGTCGTGCGCGCCCGTGTATCCAACGCGGTAGGGGCGGAAGGGGAATCGGAGACGCGCGCGATGGAGATCGCGGAGGCGGTAACGGTCTAATGGTACCGGGGTGGAACGAGGACGAAGAGATGGAGATGGAGGTGTTCGTGCGATGGAAGTGGAGCCTGGTCGCGTCGCGGCGGAGCTGGACGAGCAGACCCAGGGGACGAGCAGCAACGGACGGTGCTCCTCCCTGCTTGTGCCTGTGTGTGCTGCCAGCCGCGACGGCCGTCCTCCCGATGACAGACTTGCGATGATGGTCGAGCTCGTGCTTGGCGAGTCAGCGGCGGTACCGTGGAGGTGGACCTGGATGTGCGTCGTGTTCGCGAGAGAGAAGGTGGCGCGAGCTCGCAGAGTACAGATTCCGGTGGCGCCAGATGCGTGTGACGAGTCGTTGGGATGGAGCAGCCGGTATTGCCGTCGGCCGTGGTGGGCATACTGCGGACGCGTCGTGGTTCTGCTGGGTAGTAGGCGGCGTGCTCGTGCGTTGGCGGTAGAACGGAAAGAGGAGCACAATGACGACCAGCGGACCCAGCAGGACCGGCCGCAGCTGAAGCGGGGCGAGGAGCGGAGCTTTGTGCTCGCCCAGGAAGGTGACGGTAATCGGGCTTGTGAGGTGAGGGGCACGGTGCTCGGCGGTGACGGTGCTTGGCGTGCAGACCTGCGGGCTGAGGAAGGCGCAGGCGCGGACGCGGACGCGGAGGCTGAAGCTGAAGAGGGGCGGAGGACGAGTAGGATGGCGAATGCGAGTCAAGCTGCAGGTGCTCGCTCTCCAGACGCGGGAGCAAGACGAGGATGTGCTCGTGCTCGTCCTTTTGCTACTCCTGCTTGCCCGCGTGCCCTTACTCTGTGGAATCGGATGGTCCAAGCAGCCGGGTGAGGGTGAGGAGTCGGGTGAGGACGCAGCGCCCGTGTTCGTACCGGACGCGAGGGAGCAGGTCACTCACGCACCGGTCCGACTCGTTCTCGATGCAAGGAAGCAGGCCGGGAACGCGGGGGGAGGCGGGCATACTCGTCCTCGTGCCCATGATCTCCAGGCGTTCCGCTCGCTGATGTTTGGGCGTCTGCTTGCGGTTGACCACCGTTGTATGCGCGTCTCTGAGCCGAGCGACTGCTGATATCCGGGACTGCGTAAAGAGATGTATCTAGAGTATGGAATTAAATCTCCTGTCCTCGGCCTCAAGTGATTAGTATTCAGTGTTGTTGGCGCCTACCAATAAGTAATTTGTCCTTGTATTTTTATTGCCCTTTTCGGTTACAAAGCCTCACCACAAAAAAAGAAAAATATGGCGCACGGCGCGTTTGTCGTGGTGTGTTTGACCCGATTTTTTGGACGCGATGCGTCTCGTGATTGTTGATCTGCCTTTCAATCCGACCAGTTCGACCACACCTCGACGCAGCCTGGACGACTGGACGACAACTCGCAAGGATTCCTCAGATCTCAGAACCTTGGAGTCTTGTCCGCTTTCTTGTCCTGAGTTCTGGTGTGAATGTCTGGCCGCGGCGAACCCTCGTTTTTCTCCTGCCGGACTCGAAGTCGGTTATCGTACAGCTATTGCCCTTTCCCCACTGACAAACCAAGTAACCATTTCAAGTAATCCATTCGGGCAACTTTCCGCGGTAACAGCACTCCTGAACTTCCAAGAAGTCATGATTCGGTCTCAATCTGCGCTGAGTGCGAACTCGACGCTTGTGGGGCGGTAGTGCTTCCTGTTTATTTTGATTCTACGGAATCAATAAAAACTCTTTGTTGGAGCGCATTTGAGATCTCGCCGCGGCGCCTTTTCCTCGCTTGTCATCTCAGACCTGAAGATGTCGTCTCTTTTCTTGTCGCGGCCGAATAGCGGTACTAAATCCGCGTAATCTCTGCCTGGGGACGGGAACTGCTCACCCTACAAATTTTAGCGTCTTGGAGAAATCTTGTCCCTCATTCGGTGCATTTACGGCGGGCTTGTTGACATGAAAGAATGCAGCTCTCCATGTATTCTCCGAACATCAAACATTGCACGACGCGCTGTACGGGGGTCGGACTTTGCCTCCCGCTCAAGGACGTGCGTGGCATAGGAGTCGGACATCATCATAGTAAAAGCGTACCGGGCGCCTTCGGCAGTGTATTGCTTCCCATTCTTTTGAAGTCCCCTCTTCATTCTTGGTCTTCGTCCATCCGATACCTTGACTGACCGATACTGCACCATGAATTCTCGACGGATTCGGGGGGACGCGGTTCGAAGAGAATACATCGGGAAAACGGTTTAATTGCCACCCAATACACTCGCCTTCCCTCCCTTCCCCCAGTTCACGGGTCTCTTCAGATGGTATTGACCATAAGATCGAATGTGTTACTCCATGGTTACTTTAAGCGAAAACTTTAATAACATTAAGTTTACCGTTTAGTTGTCTTTGATTTCCTTTACCAACAACCAGCCCACTGCCTTACCCTTCACGAGCCCAAGAGTTATTCATAAATAAAAGCTTTAGTTTTTTTTGTGCTCAAGAATGTAGGAGATCGGCATATGCGGTTGTATGTCCGATCATAGTGCGGACGGATTTGCCTCTGAAATGGCCTCTATGTCCAATCATTGTGCGGACATTTCAGCCCAAATTTGCGATCAAGTCCGATACAAAGTGGATGACAGAACTTACCGCCGCCAACGACGTCCGATCTCGGGTGAGGTGGAATGTTCGAATTTCGGCCATCTTGGGCCATCGCTTTCGGCTCGTCTTCGGCAACACAAGGAAGATGCCGTGGCTGGCCTTGTGAGGTCACGATTCGGCCGGCAATCACGTCCAAAAAAACGCGTTAAAATTCAGGACTCGTGCTCCTTAAGTTTGCCATCCACAAAATTTCGGCCCAACGATTCGTAGCATACCGTTTATCAATACTCGTTGTACCTTGGAACTGCTGCAAGTCTCCCCGACAAATTTATCTACTCTAACGCGGGCCTGATTTGGTTATGTCGCGCCGTTTTGCAGCTTAGATCGGCTCCGCTGACGGTAGTCGGTCGCCAGGAGGTGCGATCCACTTTGCGGACGGAACGAGCTGAAAATCGACCTACCGGATCACAATGCGTACGGATTCGGGCCGGCAAGCAATGTACGGAAGTGGCAAAAATCGGGCCAAATGGATCGGACATACAACCGCATATGCCGATCTCCTAAGAATGTCCGCAAAAACGACACGTGCCGTGCACAAACACGTGACACCTTTGTTGGGGTGGCATTTAAAAGTTTTTGTTTGTGCCCGGCCGCTTGCCGGCCACTTACCATCATTTGTTTAGGGCGTAAACTTCTTGACACCTTCTCTCACGTTGCTGTCATCTCGAGGATACCGCTTGGTTCCCTCGTGTCACCTAGGTCCTCAGTCACGGTGTACGTCTTCACACTCTCCCTTTTGGCCCTCAACGGCCATCCGGCGATCCGCCCCAGAAAAATGTTCCCAAGCTCTCGGAGTATGGCTATACCCTCAAATCCTGGCACCTCTCAGGATACCAAGATTGTAGTATATCAGGTAAGCCGTGTGCTTTCTTTTTGGCTCAACAGACTAGTAACTCATTTCCCCAACAGGCCCTGATTGCATTACTCCAAGATGCCTGCACTATGAGTACCCTACCTCCGAGGTAAGTTCTTCAGGAGAGTACCGTACCGTACCGTGGCTGCATGAAAGTAATCAAAACCTTAGCGACGTCAATAGCTTTCAACTGGCTCTTGAAGGGCATCGGCATTCGATGTCCTCGGAGAGTGTTGTTGGCGCAATTGTGGACAGCCTGAAAAACCGCAAAATATTGTTGGAGGTAAGTGCACATTTCCCTTTGGGCACATCATTTTCTAAGGGTCTCCCGTCCCTAGGTTGCATCTCAACTCGGGCTCGCAAGCGATTTGAACCTCCGTACTGCTTTGGGGGCAGACGAGGGGCGTCTTGTCACCTTTCTAGTCTTCATACTGGATACCAAATCCATGGAGGATAGCATCTTGATGCTAGAGGACGATTCCGCGCAGTGTTTCATGGATGTTGTTCAGGAGGTTCGGATATTTCTCCTTCCTCCTTCCCTCTTAATTTGACAATATGCCCCAGGTCTTAGATAAGGGGTTCCTGATGGCACCTGAACACAGTTCGAAAGCTCGCCGTCTGATTCGCAAGCTGTCGGAATCATGTGAAAGGCTTCCTTCTGCTCTCTTTATCACGGGTGTGAGCGGACGGGAAGAGCATCCTACTTTCGGTGGGGGATTTGGAGATATTTATCGGGCATCATATGTCAATCAGGTTGTGGCTTTGAAACATATGCGTCATTTTCTGCGTGGTGCAGAATTACGACGCATTCGTTTGGTGAGTCTTTCACCCGCAATCTGAAAATTACTGACTAGGTAACTCAGAAATTTTGTCGAGAGGCCCTCCTCTGGAAAGATTTGCACCACCCCCATATCTTACCATTCATCGGGATTGACCGTGAAAGTTTTCCGGCATCACTCTGCATGGTATCACCTTGGCTGGAGCACGGCACAGTGTTGAAATATTTAAATGATCATGACCGGCAAAATGTGGATAAATTGGTGGGTCTCTTTTGTCATTTGAAGTCATGGTAGTAACACAATATCCCAGCTGTTTGAAGTCGCTCAAGGCCTTGAATATCTCCATTCCCACAACATAGTCCATGGGGACCTACGAGGGGTAAATTACTTCCAGTGGAACCAGCTCATATTAATCAGATCTTGCCGCAGTCAAATATTCTAGTCAACAAGGACTGGAGTGCATGTTTGGCTGATTTTGGCCTGAGTGGGTTCTCTGACGGCGGCAGCACCGGGCAAACTTCTTCGAAACGGGCAGGGAGTGCTTACTGGATGGCCCCGGAATTGCTCGCCCCCGAACAATTTGGAACAAAATTTTCTCGGACACAAGCAAGTGATGTCTATGCTTTTGGGTGTGTCTGTCTGGAGGTAAAACACCCATGCCTTGTGCACTTGTCATTTAACCTTGTTTAGCTGTACACAGGTCATCCTCCATTTTCAGAACTATCTGAAGTTGGGGCCATGCTGAAAGTGGTTGATGGCAAACGACCTCAACGACCATCCGACGGAACTGCCGTGATAACAGACCTACTGTGGCATAACATATTGACATATTGGGTGCAAAAGCCGGCAGCGCGACCCCTCACCAAAGTCGTGGTCAGAAATATGGCTTGGCCGGCTTCAGAGCAGCAAACAAGCACATCACCAAATCTGAATGGCAAGGCGCAGGGGCAGACGACCGATGGTAGTGTGATTTTATTATATGGTGTGTTTTCACTTTTTCTTGACACAGCAACTGACTAGTAGGGTATATTTGTTTGTTCATTTACCTATCTAGTCACAGCACTATATGACTACGAGGCAACGACAGATGAGGAATTTGACTTCCAGAAGGGTGATATCATTGCAGTGACTGCAGTCTCCGAGGATGGGTGGTGGAGTGGCGAGCTGATGGACGACAACCGGAGGGTTTCAGGGAGACATATATTTCCAAGTAACTTTGTGTCATCAGCAAACCTGGATGGTGGGCAGATGTGGACAGCCGGTGGGAGTAATATTTTGTGCTATGGTATGTTTTCACTTTGTTCTTGGTACAGCAACTAACTAGTGGGGTACATTGTTCATTACCTATCTAGTCAAAGCACTACACGACTACAAGGCAACAATAGATGCGGAATTCGACTTCCAGAAGGGAGATATCATTGCAGTGACTGCAATGCCCTATGATGGGTGGTGGAGTGGCGAGTTGCTGGGCGAAAACCGGAGGGTTGCAGGGAAACATATATTTCCAAGTAATTTTGTCACGCGTATACCGTGATTTTATACATCACCACACCCTTATGAAGCCAGTGATGTTCAACATCACAAGCTGTGAAATGGTGACCCTTTGGTGTACGAAGGCAAAGGTTGTATAGTGCGGACGTGGTGCATGGTGCACAAATGTCCTCAATATCCCAGAATTCTGGAGATCTAGGTAAAGTAGTTGATGGGGTTCGATTCCCTGCGTCCGCATGGCTATGATCTTCTGTTTTTCTTTCGGCCATGCCCTTGAGCTTCAGCACATACATCACAATGCTCGCACTGGAGAAAGTGCGCCACTGGCTGAATGTTGACACACCGGTTCAACTGGAATTCAAACTCAATTTGTTCCGAACTTTGCATCTTGTGCTTGGATTGAGTGCAAGACTTTACCTCGATTCAAGCACTCTACTGACATCTTTACGGAAAGTAAAATGAAAGGAGAAAGCGGACATGGCGCATGGTTGTTAAATTTAAGCAGTGGTGTTCAACTCCCCGCGTCCACATGTGCCGGGATTGTGTGTATATTTCTCTCCGCCGCGGCGGTTCAACAATTTTGGCCGTGCTTACACCAGCCAACACCACAAACTCAACCACCCGTGCAACAGTATTCCGTGCTTTGGCGGGACTCATTCTAACGCCTTTGATTGGGAATTTTCCTAGTCGGCACAAAGTTCCAAGTTCAAGTGAGGTGCCTCCGAACCCATCCATTCCTGCCTTCTTTCCGGCCGCGGTGTAGTCCACAAAGAGCCGTACGTTCCTTAAATGTTGAACAGTTCGATTTCAATGTTCGGTGAGACAAAGCACTTTATTCTGCGGGTGTAAAAGAAATGGGTAGGTTAATGGCCCTAAGTATGAGAGGAGGGAAGCGGATGTTGTGCACGGTGCCCGATTGCTCTCAGTGTTCTGTGGGAAAAGCCTATTTGAGGCAATCAAACGGGGTCGACCTCCCGCATCCACATGACGAAGACCAGTGACATTTATTTTTGAAACAATCTCCGGCTTCCTAACTAAGACTTGCAGGTGAATATGCTTTATTTCCACTGGGGCTGCTCCAGGGAGAGGAGGTTTGATCTTAAGACGGTAGTCCCCACATAATATTTGCGCACCAACTCCCAAAGAAGCACCGGACTTTTAACACGCTGAGTCCAAAAAATGTAAAGTGCTTATCGCACCAAGGAAAACGGTGTAGAACGCGGACGTGGTGCGTGGTGCACCGCTGCTACAACTACTGGTACGCGTTCGGCCATCGTTTAATCAGCAGTTTCACGGGGTTCGATTCCTCGCGTCCGCATGTCGATGGCCGCGGAAATATTTTTCGCACACATCGGAGCATATCAAGAGCATATCTACTCCTTTTAGTGGGCACAAAGGCACAAGTCATTCAAGTTTACCAAGTCCTTTGAATTTGAATGCGAGGAGTTGGAAGAATATCGAGCATGTGCTGCCCTGAGGAAAGGGGTGTAGAAAGCGGATGTTGTGCATGGTGCACGACTGCCCACAAGAATGTGTTTCAATCGACGCAAAGCAGTTGGTTGGGGTTCAATTCCATGCGTCCGCATCGCAAGAGTCTGTAAGAATTTTTCATGTCGAGTCGAGCAGCACTAATTCACTGCACTGGGACTGTATTAGAGAACAAAGGACAACATGAAATACTGCTTTTCTACAAGGTGGTTGCACGATGATCAGTCAAATTTCAAGTTCAACTTGAGAACTCGATTCAATGAATTGACTTCCTCCAATGTGAGGCTATGTGAGGTATGTGAGATAGATTGGAGTGATTATGAAGTTGAGACATATGAGAAGGGAAGCAGATGTGGTGCACGGTGCGGTGCACACTTGCTATCAGTTGTATAACGGCAACTTTGAGGTAATGAAATGGGGTTCGATTCCCCGCGTCCGCACGTGGAGAACCTTTCCATGCTTTCTGTCGCCGAGCCTGACAACATTGATTGAGCGTGCTTTCGAGGCGCCGCGATGACATGAAGAAGCCGAATATCGCGGGTGCACCGTCTTCAACCCCAGATTGAACATGAACTGAAGTCATTGATTAAATTTGTAACCGAAAGCCGTGCACGGTGGAGTCAAAGGGAATCATTTCATCCAAGAATGAGAGGATAACGCGGATGTGGTGCACGGTACACAATTGCTCTCATTGTTCCATTCGCACGCCGACTCTGAAGCAATTAAATAAGGTTCGATTCCCCGCGTTCGTATGTTCGTGCCGGCTGCGCTGTACCTTTTTCTTTTTTTTTGTTAACAAGTGCAGATCCAGGATCCTAGCTCCTGGGTGAGTATGGCCCTCTGCAGATCCCAATGTGGTCCAGGGAAGCTATGCAGGCAATCGGGTGTTTCACACACCGCTATTTGGGGCCCAACTTGGGTCCCAACTCAATGTCCAACTCCGTGAGTAAGTTCCAAAAAATGTTGAACACTTACTGTCCTGCAGATCCCAACGTGGAAAAAGTAAATTATGCATCAATTTTGTTGAACCACCTTGGGAATCAACTAAAAAAGAAACGGATTTAGGAGGGCGGGTGAGTTGAAAAAAATGTTGACTGCTTACTGCACCAAGAAGTTGGTGAAGAAAGCGGATGTGGTGCATGGTGCATTATTGCCCTCAGTGTTTCGGCCTCGCGATGAAGCAATTGATCGGGGTTCGGTTCCCCGCGTCCGCCTTGTCCTCGATCAATCTATTTTTTCAGAGTATGCAAGGTGATTTCTGGTACTGGATATTTGCCCTTGAGCTCATTTTTGCGTCGTAAACTGCACACAAAAATTTCACTGAACAACATTCCGCGCTTTGACCAACCGTGCGACCCATCACCCGCTTCCGCTATCCCCACTCGGCACTACGTTATCTGATCCCCTCCTCGACCACCACTAACCCAACTCAACTCAACGATGCCCGCCCCGTCCGAATTCATCTCCTGGGTCGACGCCTCGAAAGACGCGTTCATCGCCCGTCTGTCTCACGCCGTCTCCATCCCCTCCATCTCCGGCGATCCCGCTTACCGTCCCCGCGTGCAAGAGATGTCCGACTGGCTCAACGCCGAGCTCACCAAAGTCGGCGTCGAGACCAAACAAGTCGATCTCGGAAACCACGTTATGGATGGCCAGACTTTACCGCTCCCCCACGCGATTCTGGGCAAGATTGGAAACGACAAGAACGAGAAGACGGTGTTGATATACGGACACTTTGACGTCCAGCCCGCAGCACTGTCGGATGGGTGGGCGTCCGACCCGTTCACACTCACCACGCTCCCCGATGGCCGACTCGTGGGGCGCGGCAGCAGCGACGACAAGGGCCCGGTTCTGGGATGGCTCGCGGTGCTGCAGTGGCACCACGAGACGCAGACGCCCCTGCCTGTTAATTTGAGATTCTGCTTTGAGGGGATGGAGGAGAACGGGAGCGAGGGGCTGGATGAGCTGGTGGAGAGGGAGAGGGAGGGTTGGTTTGGGGGCGTGGATTGTATGTGTATCGTGAGTCGCGTTCTCTTGCTCTCTTACTGTTTTTTTATTGACGCGCGCGTAGAGCGACAACTACTGGCTCAACACGCGCACGCCCGCGCTCACCTACGGTCTGCGTGGACTCGTGTACTTCAAGATTAACGTCTCGGGTCCGGGGCGGGACTTGCATTCGGGTGTGTATGCGTCCTTATCTTCCTCCCGTTCTTTATTTCTGGCTTTCGCGTTGTTCGCGTTGTACCAACGCGCGCTTACCGCCTTCATTCCGGGGGTTCCCTGCGTACCCGCCCTCTAGCTGGTCGCGCGGCGCAACGTGTACATTATCGCGGTATCGGCGCGTAATCGGCGTCTTTACCTTCGCGCGTTATCGGTGGCTATCCGCGGCGCATACGCAGTTCACCGCGAGCCAGCGATTGCGCACGAGCGCCTCGACCCTGGCTTGCGTAGATGCGCTCGGCGTCTCCACATCCCGGACGTCCGCGCGGGAAACTTTCGCCTGAATTCCTCCAGCACGCGCGCCTCTTTTGCCCGTGCAGATAATATAGTCCGCGCGGGACCCGTACCCCCCTAGCGGCGAGATGGGACGCGCTCCCCGCCTTTTTTTTTTCTTGGGCTTCGTCTGCGGTCTTGTTTTTGCGTTCGCCTGTCCGGGCTTCAAGAGGCGTGCTGCTTTTATTGTGTGCGCCGTACGCGTACGCGCGCGGGACCCGTATCCAGCCCGGGAGCGGGGAGTGCGGTGGGACGTGCTCTCCGCCTTTTCGTTCCTTTCTTGCGCTACGTCTTCTTTCGGTGTCCGCCTGTCCGACCGTTGACATTGGCATTGGCGCGGTCGCGGGGTATGGATGTGTCGGGGACCAGGACTCGTGCGGCGGTGTCTGCGCGTCGTCGACTCGCATCGCGCATCTACCTTCGCGCGTTATCGGCGCATCTACCCACCGCGTCCGACGTACATCCCCTCCACCCGTGGCGTATGGGCGCCGTGCGCTCTGCGTCTCCACATCCACGCCGGCCACGCGCGCGAATTCCTGGGGCCAAGTTGGGGCTCTCAGCATGCGCGTTGCTTTTATTGTACCCGTACGCGCGCGGGACCCGTATCCATCCCCGGAGCGGGGAGCGCGGTGGGATGCGCTCTCCGTCTTTTCCTTTCTTCCTTTTCGGCCAGTCCGGGCGTTGGGGCGCCCGCGCTGGATGTGTCGGGCCCAAGGGTTCGCGCGGTGGTATCGGCGCGAGTTCGGCGCGATCCTGATCGTGCTGGTGCAAATGCCATCTGCGTCGCATCGTCGGCGTCGACCGTGAGCGGTGTGGGCTCGAGCTCACCGTACTGTGTTTTACATGCACGAGTTTTTTCCTCTCTTCCTCGCGCTAGTTTATTCCCTCCTTCTACCTTCCTTCTACCTTCTGCCAACGCCCGATTCTGCCGGAGATTCTCTGCGTCCGCCCTATCTATCTACTTTGGCGCGATCTCGGCGCATGAGCTAGCTTCGCGCGATATCGGCGCGTTATTGACGCGCTATCCGCGTGGTATGGACGGCGACTCCGCCGAGGCGATTGGCCCGTATTCATGTGCGGCTGGGAGTGGGGGCCCGTTTTTTGACTCGGGATTCAGCGTTCGTGCGCGGGGTGCGGGTGCGGGTGCGGCCCGTGATGGAGGTGTTCGTCTCGTCGGTCGCGCTCCTCCTCCTGAGCATTGACTGTACGATCGCGGGTGCGCGTGGGTCGTTTGCGCCTTGACGGAGCTTTCTCTGCCTCGCTTTCTTCCCTTATTTCGTTTCGTTTCCTTCCCCTCCTCCCACTCCCTCTCCCCCCTCCCTCGTACTGATATACTTGATTCCCAGGCGTATTCGGCCGCACAGTGCACGAGCCCATGACCGACCTCATCTCTTTGATGAGTCGGCTCGTCGACGCGCAGGGACGGATCTTGGTGCCGGGGGTGGACGATATGGTGTCGGCGGCGGGGGTGGAGGAGCGGTCAGTTTTTTTTTGTTTTCTTTCTTTTTATTGTCCTTTGGCTGCACAAGGACGTGAACACGTTCGTTGGGGTTTCGGCTTGCGTGCGGTGGATGGGGATGATGTCCGTCCGGTCCCAGAGATGCTAACGCGTGTCCGCGCGCGCATTCCCTGGGTCGATCGTGCGCAGTCTGGTCGAGTGGCATCGGTGCGTGCGTCCGGGGAGCCTCCCGCACGTTGTTTCGGTTTGCCGCGCACGCGAGTCGGTGTAGAGGTCTGTCGGTGCACAGGCGCTGGTGCATCACTACATGGGCTGGGCTGGCCTTTGGCCTTTGGTCGGTTTTGTGCACCGCCGTGCGCGTGCACGTGTGCGGTTTCAGCGCGGACGCGCTACTTCTGCGGTCGTAGCGCGTGGTCCATGTTCGGATTCCTTCTCCTTCTTGGGAACGAGGGAGGGCGGGTGGCAGGAGAGGACGCCGTGGAACTGCAGCGTGTGCGACAGCTGCTCTAGACGCCGCGGGGGTTTGCGCCCTCGGTGTCGGTGCGATTGGCGCTCAATGCGCGTGTGCATTGGGCGCCGTGGAGGCTTGCGCGCCCGGTGCAATCGAGTATCAGCGTCGCGGGCACGGCTGTTCCAATGGGATGGACCGAAGGAAGCATCTTGGGCGTCGATGTCGGCGTCGTGTGCGTCTCGGCGTCGCTGTAAGTGTTGGGTGTCGCTGGCCTTTCCGTTGTGCGTCGTCCCCGAAGGACATGTACTTGCTCCTTCGCGCCGCCTCGATCCTTTGTACCGCCCGAGACATGTACTCGGGCGAGGACGTTCTTGCGCTCGTCCTCCTCGGGAGTCGTTTCCCTCGCGCTCGTACTTCTACTTGCATTCTGCTTCTTTCTCCCCCTTCCTCCCCCACAATATTCATCATTTCTCTTATTAGGGAGATTTACGAGAAGCTCGACTACAGCATCGCCGACGTCGAGGGCGCCGCGGGGGGCAAGATCGCGTTGTCGGAGGATAAGGTGCGCTTCCTTGCTGTTCTTCCCCGCCTTTTGCCTTTTTTTTCCTGCGCGTTCCTATTACTTTTTCTTTTTCTTCGCCTTCCTGTTTTTTTTTTTTTTGGGGGGGGGGATATTTTACATTGCGTTCTTTTTTCACGGGCGACAGCGCGAGCGGGCGAGTTGTTGCCGTGTCGCGCGCGCGATGGGTGGCCGCGGGTGCAATACGGAGGTGGAGGTGCGGGGTGGTGGAAGCGGGGGAGGTGGAGGTGAGGTGCCGGTTGTACCGCGCGCCGCTGTGAAGGTGGAGCGGGGCGAGGGAAGGAGACCAGCTCGCTGGGGCGCGTGGTGGAGGTGGAGGCGGAGCTCCACGAGGCGCTCGCGCTCGCACAAATGACGCCTGAGGTGTGCTCGCTCGTCGAGACCATGGGCGGCGAGCGGCGGGCGGTGGTGGAGGTGCTCGTTCTCCTTCTTCCCCGTCTTCCTGCTCGCGTCGAGGGCGCCGTGCGGGCGACGTGCGTGTTATCGCAGTGGAGCAATTGGACGACGAGCTGTGCGAGTGGACCGGGAACAGGGAGCGGGAGGGGCAGGATGCTGTGCTCTTCGGACTCGGGCTTGCAGATGTGACGGATGCGGTGGAGTAGCCGACGCTGCGTGCGCGGGTGCTCGTGCTGTCGCAGTCGCCAGGAGGCGGATGCTCTGCCCAGCCTCGAGTCTGGGAAAGTGCTCGTGATGGTGACCGTGCTTGGGCTGGACTCGTGCAGAGCGCAGGCGGGGAGGAAGGCACAGACGCGGAGGCTGAGTAGGAGGATGTCGTGCACGGCCACAAGCTGTAGGTTTTTGCTCTCCAGACGAGGGCCTGTGTTCGGGCTGAACAGGAGGGAGCAGGTCGTTGACGAGGCGGAGGTCCTGATCCCACTCGTTCTCGATGCAAGAGGCAAGCTGGGGACGTGGGCGGAGGTGGGCATACTTGTCCTCGCGCCCATGCTCCTCAGGTGTTCCCCTCGATGACGTTCGGGTGTATGCCTGCGTTTGACTGCCGTGATTGCTAGACAAATAGAATAAAAAATGGAGTTTAATTTCCTGTCCTCGCCTCCAGTGAATAGCATTCAGGTGTTGTTGGTTCATATTTTTCTTCTTGTCGTTGTTCTCCGCTTACGATCCTGGCTTAAGCCTCACGAGAAAAAAAAGAAAAAAAATATTGCGACGCGTTTGTTGCGATGTGTTTGGCCCGGCTTCATGGACGCGATGGTCTCGTGATTGTTGGTCTTCAATTCGAATTCTTCACTCGACAACGACGTTCAAGATTTCAGAACCTTGCAGTCTGGCTTTTAGGCCTTTTCTCCGCTTTTCTTGTCCTGAGTTCCAAGCTGAGTTCTGCTCCGAATGCCTGGCCGCGACGAGACCTGCGTCCCCTGCCGGGCTCGAAGTTATAGTACAGTTATTATCCTGTCCTCACTGAAAACCAACTAATCCACTCGTGCAATTTTCCGCAGCAACAGAACTCCTGAACTTTCAAGAAGTCATCGTTTGGTCTCAATCTGCGCGGCGCGAACTCCATCAGCAAATCCGCGCAACACCGATCAGCAAAGATCAGCGCCTAGAATTTGATGTCCGCGGTGCCAGCCATCACCAGCTGGTACCAGGCTGGTATACGCCTGGTACGGGCTTATTACCCGCTCATTACCGCTCAAACCTTTCGCCCGAGCGGGTAAGCGCTGGCCACTTTCCCCAGGACGGGTGCCAATAGGAATCTGTTATCAGTCCGTACTCGAAGGCCCAGCCATGGCCGGCGCCTTGCAGCTTCCACATCCCAGGCAGTAATAATCCAAGCGATCCTCAAAAAGGGGCAGCAAATTCGAATAAATAATTGAATTCGGGGTGCAGTTACATAGCGGTACGGTTACGAGGTGGAATTACTGTTGGGCACGAAGCTTCGCCATGGAGGAAACAGCAGTGCGAGACGTCGATGCGGACACGGCATGATTGGGGAAAATTTGCCTGCATCCCAGGTCAGAGGCCAAAGAGATAGAGGAAAATAAAGACGCACCGATTCCACCAATCAAGGACCTTATCGGCGCGTTCCCGTTGAGGCGTCCCCACGCGCGGCGCCTCGAAATAATCAACGATAAAATTGTACATTTGGGGATAGGAAAACTTGTAGTATTCGGAGGTCCAGATCGCGGCATTGGTCAGGGAAAAGTGAAGCTGGAGGGCAACATGAGAGAACGCCAGTGGTCACTCGACGATGAGACTTACGATGACAGCGATGTACGCAATGGACCGCGGCGTCACTTTCCCACCCATGTGAAAGATGTCGCAAGGAGGCTTGCGGGTGCTCCTGCGGCCGGTGGCGGTTTTGAGCCTCTTTTCAGGAGGAATGTTTTCGAATTCCTCGAGCTTGGCCGAAGCGGGACCTGTACATGTGAAAACGGCCTTGTATCCCTGGAAAAAAGTTAGGCAGTCGAAGGATGATCATACGAGGAAACGCTGCGCACCTTGACCATGTACCGACTCTGGAGAAAGCCTTTGGCTACATTTTCGGGGTCGCCTTGGAAGTCAAGATAGAAGACGCGGCAGTAGAAGCTTTGGTTAATGGCGAGGGACGAATCTCGGAGTCCGTCCCGAATGCTGTCAAGTCAATCATCGGTCAGCGCGGCGATCAGCGATCCAAACATGGCAAACATCGCGTACTCTTCCTGCGAGTCTTTGACATTTCACCCTTGGATTCGTGACTAAGCATTTCCTTATGTGGAAGGCTGATCTCGGCAGCCTTCGGCGCCTGCCACACAATTTCATTCTCCGCCTCTTCACCCATTCTTGCCTTCTACCACCACCACAACGAGTTGCCACTCAGGTCCCAGCTCCCCCCATCCCCATCCTTCAACACTGATACACCGCCCATCGCCCTTCGGCTCGTTGCCGCTTTTCATCCGTCTCAACGTGCGCTGCAAAACATTACCTTGCCACCGTCGCGGCGTGCATCGTGCACGAAAATATTCTCATTTTGCAGGTGTGTCGCCATTTCTTGGCCCTACATTACGGCCGTGTTTCGAGAGTCATCACGTCGTGGGCGACCGCGACGCGCGGCGTCGCGTACCGCTGCGTCACGTACACGACCGGCGCAGACGGCCTATCGGGGAGCATCCATAGTGGCAGATTTCCTGCCACCTATGCCTTGGCTCCTCCCCCCTTTCCCTGCAACCCATCCCTCTGCTGCTCCCCCCACCTCCCCCCTCCCCACCGCGTAGCCGCCCCGCCGCCCCACCGAACCACATTGCCACCGCCTTGAGTTGGAACGATGAGGAGTTTTTCCCCGTAATTATTGTACTAGATAGAGCAATGTTTAACACACATATATTGGAATGAATCCCGGTTCTCCAGCCTTCTCTTCGTTAAATCCCTGGTACTACTGTAATAAGCACTTGCGAAATCGCCACGCTCTGCCGCGAGTGCCGTTAACCGCCGCGATGCCGTTCCCGAAAGGGCATTGCCATTTAAGGAAAACCCAAGGGCGAAAAGTGGAAAAGTCTTCCTGCGTCCAGTCATGCTCAATGCACGTTAACAGCCCCCCACAGATGTCGTCTCCCCGGTTCCCTCGATCTTCGAAGAGTGGATGTGCGTACTGCCGGACGGACTCGCCGGCCTGAGTCAATATTGCCGGAGTGTGGTCGAAGATCGCGATATCGGGTCGGTCTCTGTCTGCGTTAATCCACGAAGCAACCAATTTTGTGATTGTCCCGACGTTCTCGCTGCGGGAGTCGTTGGCCCCCTTCTGGAGCTGCGCACAATCAACTGGAAGCAAGATGGCACAACTGTCCCACACACCTGAGCATAGAAGTCGATTAAATCGCCCGGATCGCCTTCCAGCTTGGACTGGATTCCTGGGACGAGGCGCAGAATCTGCTTGTAAGCGACGAGGTTCCGTTCGCATCTAGTACAGTGGAAGGATATGAGAAGCATACACGCCGGTAGGGATGGTAGAGTACTTACTCTCTTCTTTCCGCCAGGTGTTCGAGCTGCTCGTCACTCAAATCTGGAGAAAACTCGTCAAAATCGTCCTCCTCGAAGCGCCCCTCCGCGATGTAGGCCTCAGCGTCCGTGACCGTGGTGGAAATTTCGCCGAATAGTACCGCAAGCATTCGGATGCCTCGCCCCATCGCCTGTGTGCTGACAGTTTTGCTGAAGAGCTGGTGAGGGTTCATTTGATCAAGTTTAAGCAGCTGTGACGCACCCGGGGCCCCGCTTCCTCTTCTTGACCGCCTCAATCTCGTTGCTGGCCTTGAGAGCGAAATATGCCGCCTTGAAGTCGGGGACCTCATCGTCGTCGTCCGAGTCACGTCCACGAGCACTGCTGGATGAATGGTTCGGAGCTCGTGACGAGCCTCGCCGCGGTGGTTGTGAGTCACGGTCAGAACGCGCGCTGGAGGAGCTGCGCCGCGTCCGGCTTAGAGAGCGGCGGGGTGAGGAGTGGCGAGTGGAGCGGCTGGTACCAGAGCCGCGGCCATGATTGGTACGGGGGGAGCGCGAGCGTGAGGGCATGACAAGGGCGGGGGATGATGGTGGGGAAAGATGGGAGGTATGCCAAACATGCTCAGCCTTTTATGCCGCGCTGACGATCAAACAGTCAACAAAATAAGTGCGGAGTCGGAAACCACATGTGATCGTTCCGCGAAAATCATCACGCAAATTTCCAATTCGTCCGGGTGCCTGACTACGCCGATAAGGACTTGACGATCCCGCCGACGTCGATGGGTCCTACTCGAAAACGGGGTCGACGTTCTACTGGCCGTGTGCGCTCTGTGTCTCTCTTTTTAGCGGCCTTTCTCTTCCTCCTCTGTATGGTTTTCAAATGCGCCGCTCCCGACTGCAATGACACAGTCGTAACGGCTGCGGGTCTCGGCCGACACCACACCACATGCCAGAAATGGCTTGCCTTTAACGCGCAAGGAGTTATACAGCGCCGCGAGAGAACGGCTGCCTCGGGAAGCACCACAGGGAATATAACGGCCGCGCTACCGGGTGGAATGTCGCGGAAGCGCCCAAATTTTGCTGATGGTCAAAGAAGGGGCTCGACGGACTTCCAGCAACACAAAAGAAGGGCGCCGCAACCGGTACGCATATATTGACTTGTCTAACCCTGCGCGGCTGAGCCTTTTATTTGTTGTAATCTCCAGAATGCCGCCGCCGGTCCCAGTCGTTTGTCACCACGTAGATCCCCGTCTCCCTTCCTTCCACCGTCCGACCCTGATCTTGGCGGTGGCTCCGACAACATAATCATGTCCGATGTCACCACCAACGCGGCACTCGAGTCCAATCCAGAGGAGCAATTGCCCGCGGCAGCAGCTCCTCCACCCCCTCCTGAAGAACAGGGTGGTGGACCTCCTCCTCCAGAAGAACAGGAGGGTAGACGGCGGCGAGAGATTCGTTTACCCAAGCGGTTCAGGGATATACTCCCCGAGCCCTTGATACCTGCAGACGCCGCTCCGCCCGAGGAACCTGCAGAAAAACGATTACCGACGGTGACCCTCATCGTGCGGGACACTTTCCAAACCCTAAAAAATCGCTTTGGCCTATGGCGCAGCTACCTACATCGGCCTACATACGATCCCGATGCCCTAATAAATCTGGACGATCTCTCCAATCAATTCCCGGCGTCTGCGCCCGTACCCACCGCTCTAATCCCCGAGCCTCCAGTGCTTCCGGGTGCTGCCAATAAGACGACTTCGCTGCTCATGAGCTGGGTGAACAACGGCAATGCGAAGAAATCCAGCGGCGAGATTAATTCTCTCGTAAATGATGTCCCCAGGCATCCGGATTTCGACGTCGACGAGCTCAAAGGTTTTGATGCCGGGCGCGCCAACAAGCAGGTCGATCTTGATGCCCAGGCGGCCTTTCCCCTTCTCTCGAATTTCAAGGAGACCAGTATCGAGATCGACGTCCCTTCCGGCTCGCAAACTGTGCCGTCGAAAAAATTTGCGGTACCCGAGCTGCAGTATCGCAGCCTGGTTTCTGTGATCAAATCGGCTTTCGAAGATCCACTTTCTGGGCACTTCCACTTTGCCCCGTTCAAACTCTTCCACAAACTCCGAAACAGTGTCGCGGCACCGATTCGGGTCTTCAGCGAACTTTACAACTCGGACGCATACATAACTGAGCACGACCGTATTCAGCGGCATGGGAAAATTCATCCTGACGATCGTGGATGCAAACGCGAGAAGGTTATCGCGGCACTCATGTTTTGGTCAGACTCGACTCACCTTGCGAACTTCGGGACGGCCAAGTTGTGGCCTATTTATATGCTATTCGGTAATCTCTCCAAGTATATTCGAGCGAAACCGAGCGCCGGCGCTGAACACCATGTTGCGTACATACCGTCGGTGGGTGTTTCTGACAACGTCACGGCTAATACATCTAATGTTACGCAGCTTCCGGACTCAATTCAGGATGAAATATCCAAATTTCACGCGAAATGGTCAACTCAAAAGGACGACATCCTGACGCATTGCCGTCGGGAACTCATGCATGCCGTTTGGAAGTATCTTCTCGATGATGAATTCCTTCATGCGTACACCTATGGAATTGTAATTAAATGTGCTGACGGGGTAGAGCGTCGCGTGTACCCCCGGCTGTTCACATATTCTGCTGATTATCCGGAGAAGTAAGTTCGACCCCCTGGTGTTTCGATCATAGCTCAATATTTACAGGGTTCTGCTCGCTACAATTCGTGACGGAGGCGGATGTCCGTGCCCGCGGTGCTTGGTACCGAAATCCGAGGCTCACCTAATGGGATCTGCTCGCGACATGACGGCCAGGGTAAAAAACGCGAGAAAATATCTTGGTAGCCTGGTCAACACCGCCCGTCGTTTCATATACAAGTTCGCCCACGGCATCGGCTCAAAGAAAGTTGACGACCTTCTGAAGGAGACTTCTTCCGTCCCCACCCTCGTAAGTAACCGCGCCAGTAATTCGACGTGAACTCATCTTACTTCAGAAC
This sequence comes from Mycena metata, assembly GCA_029378385.1. Taxonomy (NCBI): domain Eukaryota; kingdom Fungi; phylum Basidiomycota; class Agaricomycetes; order Agaricales; family Mycenaceae; genus Mycena; species Mycena metata. The sequence continues at coordinate 480,192 of JARKIB010000033.1, read as the reverse complement.
GCTTTCATCGAGCGGCTGGGGTCCGACTTCAACCTCCACCAGATGCTCGTTGTTGATTTCATGCACGAATTTGAACTAGGGGTTTGGAAGAATGTTTTTACGCACTTGATACGTCTTCTGTACGCCCTTCCGGATGGAAAAAACCTAGTAGCTGAACTCGATCGACGGTAAGTTGCTCGCCCACATCGAGAAACGACTCCTGATTTTCTTCCCACGGATGAGCAGGTACCGCCAAATGCCGCGTTTTGGTTCAAGCACCATTCGCCGCTTTTCAACCAATGCTTCCGAGATGAACAAGCTTGGCGCGCGCGACTTGGAGGACCTTTTGCAATGTGCGATTCCCGCCTTTGATGGTCTTTTCCCACCCGAGCACAATGAACGTGTACTAAAACTGCTTTATCGAATGGCGGAATGGCATGCATGTGCAAAGCTCCGAATGCACACCGACCCCGGAACGCTCACCCACTTCACGAAACTGACGCCCGAAATTGGACGCCTTATGCGGGACTTCAAAAAAACTACCTGCGCCGCATACAAGACCTTCGAATTGCCGCGCGAGACTGCAGCCCGCGGCCGGCGTGAACAGCGCGCGGCTGCAGCAAGGGCCGCTACCGCCCCCGCCGCTGTACCTGACCCCGCCGTATCTGTTACTCCCGCCGCCGCCGCCGCCACTCCTCCCCCGCCCGCAAAGTCGACGTCGAGAAAAGAGAAGAACCTCAATCTCAACACATATAAATTTCATGCAATGGGGGACTATCCCAGTACAATCCCGCTCTTCGGCCCAACGGATATTTACTCCTCGCAGCTCGTAAGAGTTCTTCGTTACCAGTCAATATTCGGTCCTGATTGTCCGGACTCCAGGGCGAAGCTCTTCACAAGCTCGTTAAGAGTTTATATGGACTCACCAATAAACGAAGCCACGCTTCGCAGATCGGTAAACGTTACATGCGAATTCAGCGCGCAAGGGCCGCGGCCAAGTCCGCAGCGCACCGAGTAAAAAAGCATGCTCATCATGTGGCAATCGGGGAGGACGATCCGCTTGGCGCAACACCACCAGATGTCCACCACCATACTGGTCGTGCCCGCCGAAAGCCGTTGGATATTTACGAAAGCTTCCACAGTAGGACTGGCGACCCCGCGATAAAGGTAAGTCCTACGATATTTCCCTTATGGGTCCCACTAAAGCTGCTCGACAGGACTTCATTCCTAAACTTCAAGATCATATCTTGGGGCGCCTTCTTCAGCGTGGTTTCGACGGCGATACTCATGAAGAATTCACGCCCGCCGACCGAAAGACCGTGCGGATTCATAGCAACAAAATATACGCGACCAGAACACTTCGGGTTAATTACACAACCTACGACGTCCGTAGAGGTCAAGACACGCTCAACCCCCGCACTTCGTCGTTTGTTATGATACGCTCTCCCGAGACTGAGGCCGGTGCACATCCCTATTGGTACTGTCAACTCCTCGGTATCTTCCATGCTAATGTGTTTCGTGTCACCGAGTCGGGTGCGACATCCCCGACGCCGATGGAATTTCTTTGGGTTAGATGGATGGGGGTTGAACCGGGTTACCGTGCGGGTATCAAGAGGGCCCGTCTACCCAAAGTGGGCTTTGTGCCCGAGTCCGATCCATTCGCATTTGGCTTTCTTGATCCTCAGCACGTTCTTCGGGGCAGCCACCTTATTCCCGACTTCGTGGGTGGGCGCACCAATGAGCTTCTGGCCACTCAGGAGGACACCGCTGCTCGGGCTCCAGACGATACAGAAGACTGGGCAACCTACTGCGTGGACATGTAGGCTCGCCTCTTTGCAGTCACTTTGATATACTGACGACATTTGCAGATTTGCCGATCGTGACATGTTTATGCGGTATTTCGGTGGTGGAATCGGACATCTCGATATCGGACCATCCGAAAGAATGGACGACGACGATGACGACCCCGCGGCTGTGCTTCAGGAGGACGAAATGGGCGCCGGCGCAGCCACCACACAGTCAGACTCAAGCAGCGAATCCGAGGAAGACACGGATGGAGATGACTCTGGGGAGGAACTAGATGATGAGGATCTCGAGGCTGACAATGCGGAGGACTTTGGTTTTGGTGCCGATTGATTTTATCTTCGCAGTACTTAGTAGCTAAGTAGTATGTATGATTCAATGACTCGAACGGTCACGGTCTTAAACTAAAGGAACTTGTCAATTGAATTCGAAATACGTTGCAGACATACACCCCCTATGGACAAGACCTCAAGGCCTCAGGCCTCAAACGCTGGAAAATGCAGCAAACCCGAGGCGAAAGCACCAGACGTATTATGGCCGTATGAGTGTTGGTGAGTTGGCTGCAGGCTGTAGTTCAATTATATTGAATCATGCTGCACTCCCAATCTGGCACTCAGATGGCCGGCGAGCGACCAACTGGTAGCAGCTGGTATTGCGCTCGTGAGCCCCGATACGGCAAGATCAGCTTGATCGAAGATCAGCAGCGCCACCCGGTCATATCCGCGTTGCGCCGATTTGCTGATGTCGATGTCTTGCTTTCTCCCCGCACGGAAGCGGCGTCAAAATTCGAGCTTAGTCTGTGTATTCTACATTGATTCTACGCAATCAATAAAAACTCTTCGTGGAGCACATTTCGCCGCGCTGCCTTATCCTCGCCTGTCATCTCGAACCCAAGGGGGCCCAAAGATAAGAAAAAAGGATATCACCTACATATTTCTTTTTCTCGGCACTTTAGCCTACCCCTCCCCCCTACGTAACGATGATGCCATCAAATTCCCTTTTAGAGAAGGATATCCGAGGCAGCAGAGTACCAAGCTGCGATATTTTGGCGGTAGAAAGTAGCCATAGCGGTGATGGCAAAGTACATAAAAGCAGTCCAGGTGAGAAGAAGCTACTGAACTATGAACGTTCTTACACTTGACACTCACACGGTTTGTTGGGTTCAAACTTGGTTCAAAACGGACCGCGGTAAGCCAAGTTTGCTAACGGGATGAGTGAGAGGCCTACATATAATGGGAAATCATGTTTGAGGTCCTGCCGGTATCCCTAGCTCCCCAGCAGACCTTCCTGGGGCAAAATAAAATTGCATACAATTTTTTTTTCCGGCGGACCCTCGACCCCTCCCCCCCTCTACCCCATATGGCAATTGCTTATCTTTGGGCCCCCTTGCTCGAACCTGAAAATGTTTGTTGCGGCCGAATGACGGTACTAAATCCGCGCAATCTCTGCCTGGGGAAAATCAATATGCGGTATTTGCTGATCGCCTTCCCGTATTCCATTGGCACAAATGGTGTACATATCTGTTCAATTTGACTAAGGTGGTCATTAGCAGTGATGAGCTGGCTTTGTGTCCAGGCCTGAAAACACCATTAATTGGTTGATTTGGGGGAATTTCAGTATTTCCTTGCGTCTGGTTGAAACACGGAATCGCGGCCACGTGGTTGATGGGAACACCGCACACTGGCCGGTGGCGCGTCGAGAAGGGGATGAAACGGAAACATGTTTCGTCTGGACAATGGTTCTGGGTGAACCATATGAATGAACAATGGTTTCTAGGTGAACAATAGTTGTTTGTACGGCCCAAACAGAGTAGGTATAAAAGCTCGATGTAAAGTCGGTACAAAACATAGAATATACCCCCCATCTTTCCCCCTCTTACTTCGATTTCTCTGGTTTTGTTTTAAGCGGACACGTCAAGCCTTGGGTCCAGAACCCTGCCCAATTATGGATCGTCGCGCGCCTAACACGGCCCGACCCGCGGCAGGAGCGTCCTGGTTCTCATTGGCAAGACTAGTAGTCCTGCTGCAGGGTCTCATACCCCTGCTTTGGTTTCTTGGATGGTTTTTATTGGACGGCATGGATAGGGATATTGGTGGATTTGGGCTTGAGGTTGAGTCCGGGATTTGGTTTTGGTTGAATGAGTTGCTGCGGTGGATTGCGAACAGAGATGGGAAGGAAAATCAGTGGAGGAGGTTTGAAGGATTGTACAATGCACTCGACGGCGCGCTGGTCGCGCCATATCATTCTCCATACATTATTCGAACTCTTACGCGCTGGCCTTCGAAGTTGAATTGCTGGATTGCAACATGTGTATACTTCACATGGAGCCCCGAACTCGCGCGCGTTGGATTATTGGTCGTATGTGGTGTTATTGGTTGGATTACCACTTTCACCCATGCCCACTACCTCCGCGCTTCAGCAGCGATGCTGGTATAATCGACACCTACGGTTTTCGCTCAGACCACCATCCTCCGCCCATTATATTACGATGGCCCTCCTCCTAACATTCATGGATCGGGAACGGATAGATTCAGTCGTCGTTGGTCCGGACGGCGGGGTATGCTACACACTGAGCAGCACGTCCGGTCTGCGAGGTCGGAAAATTACGACCATAACAGCGGGGAGCCGCATTGTGGGCATCATCAACTTGCGCAGACACCTTTTCGTTCTCAACGGTATGGAACAGAAGTGGGACCACATAAGGATAACATTTGGTGGGCTTTTCAGCTCATAAGTGAGGGTTGTGTTTTGTGTTGCAGTCCGGAAGTTGATCTTACCCTTTAGAAAGTGGGAATGGAATTGGATGGGAGACCCTACACACTGAAATATCATCAGCTGAACAAGGAGCTTTCGGTGCACATTTTTGTCTAGAATGTTACATAAATCCTCACTGGGGGTGTGGAGGCAACCCCCAACTTTAACGGCCCCGCAGGGTTCAAACTCAACTTGTTGAACACTTCAGGAACGGATGTGGGAAAAATATCAAGTCAGTGTGGTCTCTGAGTACAGGTAAAATGTGCCGAGCAAATATTGGACACCAAATGTTGACTTTACCGTCGCAGAGATTGAAAGGTGTGCGAAACCCCAGCTGCTTGCGAACATCGCTTCCCCAGGGGACGTAGGATGCCTCTAACTCTCTGTTGTTTTCTTTCTCATTTTATGACCGGATCATCTCAACCAGCTCAGTTGTTTACGGTCAACCGCTGAAGCAAATGGATGCCAGTAGTGCTGGCAAGGTCCGGTTCAAAAACCTGAACCAAACCACACCGGACGCCGCATTCAGGTTTGAGGTTTAAGCAAAGGCCGAACCGAACACGAGGTTCAGGTTCGGTGTTCACGCCATGCTGACAAGCGTTGAACCTGAACCGAACCTCGAACCGGAATGTGCTCAAGTTGTGTATATTTTTGCCCTACATATTTGTGGGTTTTATGACCAGTTTTGATGCCCCGTTTCTCTCAGCTTCTGAGATTTATACTCCTGAACCGCAGGATCGGCCTTGAAGTTGATATGACCATAATTTTGTGACTGGATCTGTCCCGCCCTCTCACCTCCTCTCTCCACCAATCTGACCAACACCATGGCAAGGGCCATGACAAGTGTCGATCCTCTGCTGTGAACCCACGGTCATGTCACTTGCCCCCACCTTATCCTGGGGTCCGCTGGCACGAACCGGCTTTCATCTGCAAGCCCAAATCATTAATTTAGCATAGTTCTTGATGCTAAATAAAGGTGAGGTGTGCAGTCATTGTAAATTGAGAACAAAATCAAGGTAATCAGGAAGGAACTCCAAGAAAAGTCAGTACCTTGTTTGTTGTATGGTCTCCATTGGGTCTCCAGATGAAAATCAACAGTGACCTGTCCATTAATCCATTATAGAGCACTCTCAGAGTGGCTTGTTTGTAGAGTAGCAGCAATCAAAGTAGCACATTATTTAATTTAAGAGTATAATCGTTGTTGTGGAGGGCGTGTAAGAATCCGAAGAACAATTGTTGATGAGCTCTAGATAATGGCTTAATATTGATGGTTTGTGTGTTTGCGGTTTTGCCTTGGATTTTGAGCTGACACCGCTACAGTTCACAGTGGACCCTTTGCAAAACAACAGAGGTCTCAATGAATTACTAGGCTACTGGTGGGGTAGTGTATGTACAAAAGAAGTGAATACTGGAATGGCAAACGGTGCTCGTCTGAGTCAGAGAGAAGAGAACGGTACTAGTGGATTCGGGAGAAGGTGGGTTGCGTTCATAGTGTAGTTGGTGCTGGTAAACACCTATCCCGGTGCCTGCACCTCAGGACCAGAGGCAATGTATCAATGTTTGGGTTGATATTGTAACAGGTCAGCCTAGTAGTTGAAGAATTCGAATTCCGTGGTGTGGAAGAAAGAATTGAGCAGGAGGGGAAAGAGCAACCAAGATATAATGTCTCGAATGGATAGGCCTTAATGAGGGGTTTCCGCCTGAGTATCATAACACTTGGCCCAGTCTGGACCATATACAAACTTCTCATATGAGAGCAAGGTCTGGTGTTGACTGATAACAAGTGTATTGCGGGGAGACCACAGTCCAACCCTGAGAGGCAGAGGGAGCCAAAACAGGAGTTCCGAGGGGAGATAAAAGACCCAACCACTGTGGATTTGCCAATGCAGGGGGGTGGAAGAGGACTTCAAGGGAGAGGAGGCAGGGATAAAGAATGAGCACATATGCTAAAGGCATGGATAAAAGAGGAACCCACATTAGATGAACCCTGTCCACTGACAGAGTGGGGAGAATGCAGAGGTGGACTATTGGTAGTACCATTAGTATTCAGTGGGGAAGTGGTGAACTCCTTGGAGTCAGAGGGAAAGGGAACTGAATCAGTGTGCCCCTGCAGCGGCTCCCTGAGTGCAGCTCTGGTCTCTGCATCCCAAATCCGCACAGTGTTGTCGTAAGAGCCAGACACAATTCTCTTGCCATTGGGTGAGAAAGCAACTGAGCTGACGTGCCCTGTGTGCCCCTCCAGCAGCTCTCTGAGTGCAGCTCCGGTCTCTGCATCCCAAATGCACACAGTGTTGTCATAAGAGCCAGACACAATCTTCTTGCCATCAGGTGAGAAGGCAACTGATATGACCCCACCAGTGTGTCCCTGCAGTGGCTCCCTCAGTGCAGCTCCCGTCTTTGCATCCCAAATGCGCACAGTTTTGTCAAAGGAGCCAGACACAATTCTCTTGCCATCAGGGGAGAAGGCAACTGCAGTGACCATATCTGTGTGTCCTGCCAGTGGCTCCCTGAGTGTGGCTCCAGACTCTGCATCCCAAATGTGCACAGTTTTGTCCCAAGACCCAGACACAATGCTCTTACCATCAGGTGAGAAGGCAACAGAGGTGACAGAATCAGTGTGTCCCTGTAGTGGCTCCCTGAGTGCTACTCCGCTCTCTACATCCCAAATGTGCATGGTTTGGTCATGAGACCCGGACACAATCCTCTTGCCATCAGGTGAGAAGGCAACTGATATGACCCCACCGGTGTGTCCCTGCAGTGGCTCCCTCAGTGCAGCTCCCGTCTCTGCATCCCAAATCCGCACAGTGTTGTCGTAAGAGCCAGACACAATTCTCTTGCCATCGGGTGAGAAGGCAACTGAGTTGACCTGATGAGTGTGTCCCTCCAACGGCTCCCTGAGTACAGCTCCGGTCTCTACATCCCAAATGCACACAGTGCGGTCATTGGATCCAGACACAACTCTCTTGCCATCGGGTGAGAAGGCAACTGAAGTGACCTCACCGGTGTGTCCCTCCAGCGGCTCCCTGAGTGCAGCTTCGGTCTCTGTATCCCAAATGCACACACTGTTGTCCCTGGAGCCAGACACAATTTGCTTGCTATCGGGTGAGAAGGCAACTGAGTTGACCCTGTGGGTGTGCCCGTCCAGTGGCTCCCGGACTGCAGCTCTGGTCTCTGCATCCCAAATCCGCACAGTGTTGTCGTGAGAGCCAGACACAATTCTCTTGCCATCGGGTGAGAAGGCAACTGAGTTGACCTGATGAGTGTGTCCCTCCAACGGCTCCCTGAGTACAGCTCCGGTCTCTACATCCCAAATGCACACAGTGCGGTCATTGGATCCAGACACAACTCTCTTGCCATCGGGTGAGAAGGCAACTGAAGTGACCTCACCGGTGTGTCCCTCCAGCGGCTCCCTGAGTGCAGCTTCGGTCTCTGTATCCCAAATGCACACAGTGTTGTCATAAGAGCCAGACACAATCTTCTTGCCATCAGGTGAGAAGGCAACTGAGGCGACCCAACTGGTGTGTCCCTGCAGTGGCTCCCTCAGTGCAGCTCCCGTCTTTGCATCCCAAATGCGCACAGTTTTGTCAAAGGAGCCAGACACAATTCTCTTGCCATCAGGGGAGAAGGCAACTGCAGTGACGAAACTTGTGTGTCCTGCCAGTGGCTCCCTGAGTGCGGCTCCAGACTCTGCATCCCAAATGCGCACAGTGTGGTCAGCAGAGCCAGACACAATTCTCTTGCCATTGGGTGAGAAGGCAACTGAGCTGACCAGATTTGTGTGCCCCTCCATTGGCCCTCTGAGTGCAGCTCCGGTCTCTGCATCCCAAATCCGCACAGTGCGATCGTTGGAGCCAGATACAATTCTCTTGCCGTTGGGTGAGAAGGCAACTGACTTGACCCCATCGGTGTGTCCCTCCAGCGGCTCCCTGACTGCAGCTCCGGTGTCTGCATCCCAAATGCGCACAGTTTTGTCAAGAGAGCCAGACACAACCCTTTTGCCATCGGGTGAGAAAACAGCTGAGATGACCCCACCGGTGTGTCCCTCCAGCACAGCAATTGTCTTTGGCCACATTTTCATCCTCCCTCTTGTGATTGTTAGCAGTTGTGGGAATTTGGCTGCAAATGTTTCTCTGATTTTAGATTCTTCTGGTGCCAAGGCTAGTGCTGACAAGTAAATGTGGGGAGCACTTTGATTGATTGCTTCTGAAAAGAAGGAAATAAATCTTCTGGCATCCGTCAGAAATTGGAAAAGGGGTGTGCTCTGATGATTTCTTTTAGTCCTTATAGCATGTCATGACATTATTCCCAGACATACCTCATTTTCCCAAACTATTAACCTAGACAAGGCCTTGTGTCCACGGCCCACAATCCCAAGTAAACTCAACACCTCAAGCCAAAACAGAAACTTTTTGAATAGCAAGTCCTGCACTCGTTGGGCACTACCGAAATCATGGGCTGTTGCTACTAGATGATCCACCCAAAATTCAGCTGCATATCGGACATGCAATGGGATATGGTTGTCAAGTCGCTGCGACAAGTCTTGTACATCAATGTTCCTCAAGTATGAGGTTGGGAGTTCACAGATATTGAACTTCAGTTGGCTGTCCAACACCTTCATGAGTGTAGACACCAGGGTTCGCTGCTGATCGTCTGTACCACACAAGATTTCTGGTCGTACCTCTCCAACATAAGATGTCATAAACTCTCTGAATGAAAGATGTATGATTCTAATTGGCACCCCTGGAATAGTAGAAACATGGATCACAGCACTCAGAGGGTGTAGTATCCCCAGCACAGCTGATTTATCCAGTTCAAGCAAGTCCGCCAGGCTCTGGCAATCCAAAGGTTTCAAGAGATGTACAATTGTACTCAGAATTCTCATTGTCCGGCCATGTGCACGTTGACCACGCCGGTCTCTGGGGGCAGCTGATGATGAGATGGCATAATTCACAATACGGAGGTATAGATCATGCAGGTCAGTGAGGACTTCCCCATCCAGGAGGTCATCAACAGATTCCTGTGGGGATGTTTGTGGTAGTCCTGCAAGAACATAGCGAACAGCTGTAGCTGCAAACACAAAAAGTCCATTTGCAAGGGCGGTAATTTCTTCCACCTGCTTTTTCTGAATTTTCCAGGGATGACGTGTGATCCAGTTGTTCCCATTGAGTGATTGCTCAACATAGAGGTGGATGTCATGCTGAACTATAATGGGTTCAACTCCTTCTAGAACAACCCTATGTGTCAAATAGAGAAGTTTATCGAATTCCAGATAGGATGGGACCTCAGGGCGCCCGGTCAGAAGGAACCGGATGTGGGCCGGGATGTGGTCAATGCTATCAGATAGCCACCGCAAGAATTTCTGGCCATGGTCTTCCCCACATTCATCTAGAGCATCAAGGCAGATCACCCATGGTTTTGAACCAAGAGGTAGCTTTCCAAGAGTTTCTACAACCAGTTTCTGGAACTGCAGACCTGGTTCTGTGTCACAAATGCCAGTACGGTCTTTCTCCAGTACCTCAATGAGATGGGTACGAAAGCTGGGACTATAATCTGCAAGCTGCCTGGCAAGTGTCTTAGCAAGGTGATTTATCTCCCTGCGGTCTGTGTGGTCACGGGAAAAGAAAAATGATGCTGCCAGAGTATTTTCCTTCTCAGCCAAGATAGTTGCAACTGTCTTTGCAATTGTGGATTTGCCCGATCCTGCAACTCCACTGAGCATGACCACACGCGATGATTCAGAGGTGCTGGTCAAGTGTGTGACAAGGTCCTGGATTATGGCAACTCGTGTACCATCCATGCATTTCTCGGGTGTGTTGACAGCATTATAATGTGCTGGCACATGTTTGAGATTTGCTAGAATCTTACTGCCAGCTGGGGTGGTGATACTGTCAGCTCTTCTGTTGATCTCCGATGTCCAAGACTTACAATTTGTTTGTGCAGTGGGGCTACTGTAATTGAGAAACAGCATTTGGGAGAGGATAAATTAACATACTAATTATTCATGGTGAAGTGTTCAGTCTCAACATTATAAGACAGCCTGGGGCCCTCCCCAGGACCCCCATCGCCACCTTGAAAGCCACCTCCCCCACCTGGGCCTCCTACACCACCTGGGCAAGATAAGCAATAATGTTGGCTGCCAACCAATTGCCATGCACTCACCATGGATGGTCTGATTGATGGTATGAGCTCGGTGAGACATAGGGCTAGTGAGCATTGATGGGTAGCAACCCTGAGTAGAGTGCAGAGTGGATCCTGTGGTGCGAGAGACGTGGAGGTGAAAGAACAAGGGCTGACTGACAGCTCACTGACAGCCACAGCCCGCAGCCACATGTATCATTTCCTAATTATAGGACACCAAACTCCGTTAATACATCAATAAAATGACCACAGATTCACACCATTGGGGTATATACCAGATGCGGCAGTACGACACACCGTAGATTCGACACATCTTGCTCAAGTACGACACATTGATGGACAATGTGTCGCACTTGTTTTGTAAGCCTCGCATGTGCTTTGATCGGCCATCAATGCACATCCTCCATGAACAAGTCCCCTTCAACAGCATTACAATATACCTGGACCCTCACCCTAACTTCTAACCCTAACCACTAACCACTAACCACTAACCCTGACCTCTAACCCTAACCACTAACCACTAACCACTAACCTCTAACCAAAACCACAACCCGAACCTTAACCGGCCGCTTCGCGGCAGGAATACGCCGGTTTGATGGCCATTTGATGGCTGCCGCGCTTAAGAAAACAAGTGCGACACATTGCCCATCAACGTGTCGTACTTGAGCACGATGTGTCGAATCTACGGTGTGTCGGACTGCCGATTCTGTTCCATCCCGGCTCATCATCCACAGAAGTAACCGGAAATTGGGTTTTAACGGTGTCCCACCCAAAGTTCTGAAAGTTTGATGGTCAAATTCGCGATCTGTAACTAAATTTGCGTAGATTATCACATTCAGGTCTGAGGTGCAATGCCTGATACTTGGTATACTATTAAATCTCGAAATTAATCGAAAACTGATGGTATTTCCCGTTTCGGACATGACTCTCGGGTATTACCGGATGAAATAGTATTCCAAAATTAACTCCAAGTGTTCCGTTCATTGCATACAATGAGTTTTAGAGATGGTAAGTGGACCACTGCATCCCTGTGAATAAATTAAAAGACACGAAAAATTACCCCACAAACCCAAAGTTGATTTCAACACCCGTTTTCACACTGTAAAAAAGGGTGATACATGTAACTTGGTGAGGATACTGAGGGGTATCCCTTTGTGAATCCTGGCCCAAAATACTGGTGGGGTCCCTACTGTCTTTCAGTTGTACACCATTTCAGGTTACTTCTGTGGATGACGAGTATTAAAGAGGGATTTTAATTGATCTTGCTTCTTCAAGTATGGTCCCAGTGATATGAAGACGTCAAAAGCAGTAAGAGAGATACAGTGGCAGCGAAAAGTTCTGTCCGAAGCCGTTTGGGCTCATTTCTTCCCTGAATCTGTTCAAATAAAATGCTATCATGTACTACTCTCAATTTCATGGTGATTAGTGCAGTTTGAATCATACAACACCTGTTCCGTTCCTTCAGAATAAAATAAATGAGGGTTTTCAGAGAAATTGAGATTTTAAAATCATGTTGAATGAAAAAGTGGTCTATACAGCATGAAAGTACTCGTAAAGGAGACCTCAGTACCATTTTACTTGACCTTAGTTGATAGGCATTTGAGCTCACCGCGGAGCCTGCAAGTTGGCCATTTTTTGTGTTTTAGAGCCATTTTTGATCATTTTGAGCCAAAATGCCGGATTTGCAGTGGACATTGTGAGCTCAAATGCCTATTAACTTAGGTCAAGTAAAATGGCAGTGAGGTCTCCTTTACGAGTACTTTCATGGTGTATAGCCCATTTTTTCATTCAACATGATTTCGGAATCTTGATTTCTCTGAAAATCTTCATTTATTTTATTCTGAAGGAACGGAACAGGTGTTGTATGATTTAAACTGCACTAATCATCATGAAATTGAGAGTAGTACATGGTAGCATTTTATTTGAACAGATTCGGTGAAGAAATGAGCCCAAACGGCTTCGGACAGAACTTTTCGCCGCCACTGTATTGTTCTATATATCGTTACAGATCTTCCACTAAAGCTACAGAGTACCACAGGACACTACGGTGGACTAAAGAGGTGTTGTTGACAGAACTACAGCTGCTATCATTGCTTTGTTGGTCCATGTAGACATTTTTTTCCAGATGCGTCCACATGTCAAACTCTGTATCAAGAAACCTTCCTGTGGAGCACTCGAACATTGCCCATGTGGTTGAAGCCGACTCCAGCATCAAATTCAGTGAAGTCGGATAAACTTGAACATGAAGGGTTGAAATTATTTCCGCTCTGAGACTGGGAATAGAATGCGGATGTAGTACATGGTAGAATGACAGGCGATGTTCCGAGAAGATATTTTGTGTGAGGCAATAAAGTTCAATGTCACGAGCTGTGAGAATGCTGACCTTTAGTGTGCTAAGGCAAGGGTTGTATAGCGCGGACGTGGTGCATCCCTCAATACTTCAAGCAATGTCTTGAGATATATGCAAAGCAGTTGATGGGGTTCAATTCCCTGCGTCCGCATGCGCAGTATCTCCCGGTGTTTTTTTTTACGGCCGTGCCTTCGTGCTTCAGCACACACATCAGTTCATGCTTCTCGCACTGAAAAAGGCCAACACTGGTTGAGGGCTGACCGACCGGTTCAACTCCCACTTAAACCAATGTGCACTTGAACTGGATCCAAGCACCCCGTTGATTGAAAGCCGAAGGGGGAACAGTTGATGTATTCAGCAATGAGAGGAGACAGCGGACATGGTGCATGTTACCTGCCTCTACAGTGAGTCGGCTTGCAAAATTTGAAGCAGTGGGGTTCAACTCCCCGCGTCCACATAAGATGCGATTCGAGTATATTTTTCTCCGGTCCGGCCATCTAACGATTTTGGCCGTGCTTACACCAGCCAAGAAGAAAATCAACCACCCGTGCAACAACATTCCGTGCTTTGGCGGGACCCATTCTAACGGAACACTTTGGTCTTTCACATCTCCCACGGATTTTCCTGGTCGGCACAAATTTCCAAGCCCAAGTGAGGTGTCTTCAACCCATTCATTCCTGCCTTCCGGTTTGGTAAACAAAGAGCCGAACACTGCTTAAATGTTAAAGAGTTCAACCTCAACTTGAAGTGGAACAACGCACTGTATTCGTGCCTGAGATGGGTCGGTTAATGGGCCCCAGGTATGAGAGCAGGAAGATGGATGTTGTGCACGGTGCCCAATTGCTCTCAGTGTTCGGTGAAGAGCCTAGTTTACAGCTAATTGCAGTACCGAAGGCGCGGATCAGAAATGTGCTGTTTTGGGACGTTTTCAAATAATTCCCGATATCTCAGTGAGTTTTACACCGACTCATCTGAAACCTAGATAGAAATACTCAGCTAATTCGTGCCCAATTAGTGATAGAAAGGAACCTTCAAAAATATTATACTTCTGGTGACATTGCTTCAAGGGACCATTTTGTGCATAAATACGGTTTACGGGCATCTAGACACATCAGAATGAGGTAGAATTTTGTCAGAGAAGGCTTTCATACATTTCAAAAGATGTGATAGAGTCATAATTTGAAGGGGTTCTGCAGTTGGGCTCAGATATCCCATTGTTTGCTGATTGCAGTATATTACCGTTGGCTCGATGTCACTACAAGCATGATAAACTAAGATATTGAAGATTCAGACTCTATTACACCTCTCGAAATCCATAGAACCCATCTCACACAAAAATCTAGGGCATTTGAAAATGCCTAGATACCGGCAGGTTGAATTGACCTCCAAAATGACCCCCCAAACCTAGCTCACCAACTATAGCATATTTTTGCAACTTTCTTTCTATCACTAATTGGGCACGAATTAGCTGAGTATTTCTATCCAGGTTTCAGGCGAATCGGTGTAAAACTCACTGAGATATCGGGAATTCTTTGAAAACATCCCAAAACAGCACATTTCTGATCCGCGCCTTCGGTACTGCAATTAGCTGTAAAGCAGTCGAACGGGGTTCGATTCCCTGCATCCACATGACGGACGAAGATGATCACTTTTTTTTTTTGAAGCAATCTCCTACTACTCAAGGTGAACATGAGTTCTTACCACTGCGGCTTCTGCAGGAGGGGGTCTGATCTCTCAAGACCCCACATAATATTTGCACACCAACTCCCAATTTTCAACACGGTAAGCCCCCGAAAATGTATAGTACTGACTGTCGAGGAAAACGGTATAGAACACGGACGTAGCGCGTGGTGCGACTACTGGTACGCGTTCGGCCATCGTTTAATCAGCCGTCTGATGGGGTTTGATTCCTCGCGTCCGCATCTCGATGTCCGAGGAATTTTTTTTTTGCGTATATCCAAGCATATCTATTCCTTTTAAATGGGTATAAAGTTATTCTAGTTTAACCATTCACTGTGTTCCGCCTTGACGTAGAGACATGTCGACGCAAGTAGATGCATGTTCCATCTACCTGTATCTGGCCCCTTCGTCGACATGCCTCTACCTACATCTACACATGTAGACACAAGTAGCTGGGGGGGGGGGGGTCTACCTGGGGGCAGAACACAGTGATTTGGCAGGTCTTTGACTATTTTGCATGAGCCAACGAGTCTCAGGAAGCACTGAATGAAATGTGAGAAGGTTGGAAGAATATTGAGCACTTATTGCCCTGAGGAAGAGGTGTAGAATGCGGACGTAGTACGTGGTGCGTAGTACGTGGTGCATGACTGCTCATGGCCACAATAATTTCTTCCAATCGATACAAGGCAGTTGATTGGGGTTCGACTCCCCACATCGGCATCACATCTTCAGGATCGCTCCTCCTTTTTCACGGTGACGGCTAACAGCGTTGATTGGCCGCGCTCGGATGCACCAGTCAGCGACGATGTAAAATTGTGCACTGCCAACCGATATGGACACCCTGAACTTCATCAGCTTTCATTTCAAATAATCTGTGTTCCGGCCTATCCGTCAAAAGCTGTAAATAAATTGGGGTACCATGAGAGGTAGCACTGCGGATGTGGTGCACGGGACACGATTGCTCTCATTAAATATGGATCCGCTGATGCGAAGGGTGCTCGCGCAGCCGCTGACATAATTCCCCCTGATTCTTCAATTTCAGAAGTTCCTCTACTGCCGAGATTTAGGTATCAATCGAAAGCTGCTGAAGAGTACGGCCATTATTTGCGTTTTTGGAGCGATTCACCTAGAATTGAATGAGTTTGAAGCCCTTCTTTGGCCCGGACTTCAGCCACCGTGCTTTCATTTTGTACTTGTTTACCACATATTCTATCCCCCATCCTCGTCACGTGCATTTAGGTAGAATTGCGAGCGCAGCGAGCAATTAGGGTGAGAGGAATTTGAAGCAGCTTGACGGGGTTCGACTCGCCGCATCCGTATACGAGTATGGCGGCCGTTTTGGCAGCCTTTTCTCGTACCTCTCCTGGCTCACCGGGGAGTGTACAGTAGTCTCCTGCAGATCCCAATGGTCAAGAGACATTATGCATCAATGCTGTTGAGCCAACTCAAACGAATCAAGATCAAAATTTAATAATCAAAAAGAAACAGCAGTGCGGGTGAGTATCGAAAAAAAGTTGAAGGCTTATTGCACCAATGAATGAGTGAAGGAAGCGGATGTGGTGCGTGGTGCACGATTGCGTTTAATATGGAACTGTAGTTAACTTTGAAGCAATCAATAGGGGTTCGATTCCCCGCGTCCGCATGGAGTTCCGACTTGACATGATATTTTTCTCTCTCTCTTGCCGAACACTTTTGGCCCCAGTCCTTTGGGCGTAATTTGTCAATACTCAGATCTCCACCACTCGCACGACGATATCCGGCGCTTTGACCGACCGTGGGATTCATCACCCGCTTAACGCCATCTCGATCGACAACGTTATCTGATCTCCTTCCACCAACTCAAGCACCAACTCACCAACGATGCCCGCGCCGTCCGAATTCCTCTCCTGGGTCGACGCCTCGAAAGACGCGTTCATCGCCCGCCTCTCCCACGCCGTCTCCATCCCTTCCATCTCCGGCGATCCCGCGTGCAAGAGATGTCCGACTGGCTCAACGTCGAGCTCGACAAAGTCGGCGTCGAGACCAAACAGGTTGACTTGGGGAACCATGTTATGTATGGCCAGACTATGCCCCTGCCCAACGCCATCCCCGGGAAGATAGGCGATGACAAGAACAAGAAGACCGTTCTGATCTACGGGCACTTTGACGTGCAGTCCGCCTCGCTGTCGGACGGGTGGGCCTCCGAGCCATTCGTGCTCACCATGCTCCCCGATGGCCGACTCGTCGGGCGCGGCAGTTCCGACGACAAGGGCCCGGTGCTGGGGTGGCTTGCGGTGCTGCAGTGGCATCACGAGACGCAGACGCCGTTGCCTGTGAACTTGAGGTTTTGCTTTGAGGGGATGGAGGAGAATGGGAGTGAGGGGCTGGATGAGCTGGTGGAAAGGGAGAGGGAGGGCTGGTTTGGGGGCGTGGATACTATGTGCATTGTGAGTCCGCCTTAATTGTATTCTCTCTTTCTTCCTTATTTTGTGGTGGCTAATGGGGAGAGTAGAGCGACAACTACTGGCCCAACACGCGCACGCCCGCGCTCACTTACGGTCTGCGCGGCCTCGTGTACTTCAATATTAACGTGTCGGGCCCGGGGCGGGATTTGCATTCCGGTGCGTACTCGTCCTTACGATTCTTGCGCCATTTGTTCTCTACTTTTATCTCCTTTATTCTCCGGTTTTGCCTTGTACCAACGTGGTCGCGCGCCTTTGATTCTGCTGGGGCTGCGTATCACCGCGATGCCTCGCCTGTTGCTTTCGTTCGGCGTCTCCGCGTCCACGCCGTCCGCACGCGAGCCTTTCGCTCTTGTACTTTGCAGCGCCCGAATCCGCGCGCTTTCTCCCTCTTCTGTCTCGCGCCGGGATCGGGATGGCTGCGCGCATCGTGTGCGGCAGTCCGCGTGCGATTCTTCGACCTTTTTGACATCGTGTCAACCGGTGGTGCGCGTTCGGTGCCTGTTTGCGCCGCGGCGGGGAGCGGCTCTCGTCGTGCGAAGGAGGAAGGAGGATACCGGTATCGTCCTTGCATGCCCGCCCTGCCTATCGGGTCGTGTCGCAGTATCGGCGCATCGCGCATCAAGGCAGATGCGGATATCCCACCGCGTCCGATGCACCCCTTCCAGCCGTTGCGCATGAGCGGTGGCACCAGCTGCATCCATTCTGCGCTGCTCTTTCCGTGCGTTATGTGTTCTCCGCGGCTGCCCTTACACTTCGTACTTGCACTTGCTCCTCGCCTTGGCCTGCGTCCTTACGCCGCGCGCGTCTCTATCTCGTCCCTCTAACCCGTACCTATTATCGTACCTATGTACTATGTGTGTGCGGCAATGGAGTATTCGTCCGCGCCCTTGGAAGCATGGCGTGTTTTCGCGAGGAGGATGCATTGGCCATGGCCATCGGCGCTCTATCCGCCTTCTCTGGTGTTCGGTGCTTCGGTGCTTGCGGGTGGCTGTTTACCTGCGTAGTCCGCGGTGTTGGCGGGTGGATGCGCGCGAAGACGATGGTGGCGCGGCTTTACTTTTTTTTGGCTTTTTTTTCGTATTGTGGAGGTGCAAAGGCGAGGGGGATAAGCGTCTTTCTGCGCGTTTCTCCCTTGGCGTGTATCTGCGCGTTTCTCCCTTGGCGTGTATCCATGCGCGGTGCCGATTTGGATTTACCTAGCCCCGGGCCATTTCCATCTCTATTTGCGGCAGGAAGTGGGACGGACGCCGCCTTCGTCTTTGTATTCAGCTTTGTCTGGGCCTTGTTTTTCTTTTTTTTTGGGTCTTCGTGCGCGGTGGTGCGGATGCGGGCCTGCATCCGCCGCGTCTTTCGTGTGCCTCGGCTCGTTGTGTGCACCCCACTGCGGCCGGAGGCGTTTCGTTTTCGTGGTCTTTGTGCGGAGGAGGATGTCCTCGTCCTCGTCCTCGGTGGTGTCAATGGTCGATGGTATGGCGGTGTCGGCACGAGTTCGCCGTGGTCGTGCTGGTGTAAATGCTTTCTTTGTATGGTCGGCGTCGCGTGGGCTCGAGCTCGCCGTGGTGTCTTTCATGCGCACCCACACGGATTTCTCCGTGACATTTTT
The DNA here is from genome assembly GCA_029378385.1 of Mycena metata. Classification (NCBI taxonomy): domain Eukaryota; kingdom Fungi; phylum Basidiomycota; class Agaricomycetes; order Agaricales; family Mycenaceae; genus Mycena; species Mycena metata. The sequence continues at coordinate 461,441 of JARKIB010000033.1, read as the reverse complement.
TCCGAATATACACGTCGGCGTCGTTCCTCGTGCGCCTACCCGCATGATACGATCTTTCTTCAAGCCCATTTTTCCCTCCATTCCTCTCCCCCGTTCTCCTTGTTTTCATTTAGTTATCACCGCTTCCAATGTCAATCTTTATTAATCCCCCCTGTTTTTTACCAGGCATATTCGGCCGCACAGTCCACAAGCCCATGACCGACCTCATCTCCTCATGAGTCGGCTCGTGGACGCGCAGGGCCGGATTTTGGTGCCGGGGGTGGACGATATGGTGTCGGCGGCGGGGGTGGAGGAGCGGTTAGTTTTTTGATTGGGCTTTTTTCCTTTTTTGGCTTCGACACTTGGATATGAGGGCGCGGCGGGTGTGGATGGACGTAGAGGGTCGGCGCGAGATTTGCGAGCACCATTGGGGAGGTGCTCGATGGGGCTGCCTTCTTTTTTGTGCGGGTTTCTTGGTGGCGCACGGCGATGTTTTTTTTGAGCGGGGTGGGGAATCGCGGAGGAGAGGTGATGCGCGAGGAGCTGGGCCGGCGCGTGCGAGGTCGAGCGCTCCCGACGGATTCTCTCCATCTGGCGTGTTCTTGTGCGCGTTGCTGCCGTTGTGCTGGAGGCGGTTGGCGGGTGCTGGTGCCGGTCCGTCTCCACAGCCCGCTGCATTTTCTCTCCATCTTGCGCAGTGCATCTTGGAGATGGCGCGGGGTGCGGATGCGCACACGAGGCGTTTTGTTTCCCTGCGCGCGCGCGCCCTCGTGCAGTGCAAGTCGGTATACAGGGCGCGGCGGCGTTTCCTTAGCTCATGCGAATCCGCTCGCACGCGGGCGTGTTTCCTGTATCGTTTGGGTCGCGTTATCATTTACTCTTTCCTTGGGGCGGCGTCTCTTTTTGGCCTCCGTTGAGACACCTATTGGTGTCGGGATCGGTGTCCATCCAGCGCTGAAATGGCCGTATTTTCGGGCGGGGTTCTCGGTGCAGGTGCATCCTCCTCCTCCGCATGCGGCCGCATGGGTGGTATGCAGGGCCGAGATCTCGGTGGTCCTTCATCTTTCATCTATTCCCTTTGGTTTCCGCCCCGGTGTCCACGCTCTGCATTTCCTCCCCACTTCACTTCATCTTTCTGCGCGGTACTGATTATCATTCATTTTAAAGGGCCATCCACGAGAAACCCGACTACAGCATCTCCGATTTCGACGGCGCCGCGGGGGGCAAGATTGCGTTGTCGGAGGATAAGGTGCGTCTTTTCTATCTTCATTTTATCTTCGGATATATTCTTTGGACTGCTGCGGGTTTTTTTATTTACTTTTTCTTCTTATTCTCCCGGCGGGCGATACTGGCGCTCTACACGGTGCAGAATTGGCGGGCAATCGGCCTGCGACGGGGACGAGCTCCACGTGGCGGATGTGCGCGTGCGTTTGGAGTTTGAATCCGGGGGAGTCGTGCGCGCCCGTGTATCCAACGCGGTGGGGGCGGAAGGGGAATCGGAGACGCGCGCGATGGAGATCGCGGAGGCGGTAACGGTCTAATGGTACCCGGGTGGAACGAGGACGAAGAGATGGATATGGAGGTGTTCGTGCGATGGAAGTGGAGCCTGGTCGCGTCGCGGCGGAGCTGGACGAGCAGACCCAGGGGGCGAGCAGCAACGGGGGGTGCTCCTCCCTGCTTGTGCCTGTGTGTGCTGCCAGCCGCGACGGCCGTCCTCCCGATGACAGACTTGCGATGATGGTCGAGCTCGTGCTTGGCGAGTCAGCGGCGGTACCGTGGAGGTGGACCTGGATGTGCGTCGTGTTCGCGAGAGAGAAGGTGGCGCGAGCTCGCAGAGTACAGATTCCGGTGGCGCCAGATGCGTGTGACGAGTCGCTGGGATGGAGCAGCCGGTATTGCCGTCGGCCGCGGTGGGCATACTGCGGACGCGTCGTGGTTCTGCTGGGTAGGCGGCGTGCTCGTGCGTTGGCGGTAGAACGGAAAGAGGAGCACGATGACGACCAGCGGACCCAGCAGGACCGGCCGCAGCTGAAGCGGGGCGAGGAGCAGAGCTTTGTGCTCGCCCAGGAAGGTGACGGTAATCCGGCTTGTGAGGGGCACGGTGCTCGGCGGTGACGGTGCTTGGCGTGCAGACCTGCAGGCTGAGGAAGGCGCAGGCGCGGACGCGGAGACTGAAGCTGAAGAGGGGCGGAGGACGAGTAGGATGGCGAATGCGAGTCGAGCTGCAGGTGCTCGCTCTCCAGACGCGGGAGCAAGACGAGGATGTGCTCGTGCTCGTCCTTTTGCTACTCCTGCTTGCCCGCGTGCCCTTACTCTGTGGAATCGGATGGTCTAAGCAGCCGGGTGAGGGTGAGGAGTCGGGTGAGGACGCAGCGCCCGTGTTCGTACCGGACGCGAGGGAGCAGGTCACTCACGCACCGGTCCGACTCGTTCTCGATGCAAGGAAGCAGGCCGGGAACGCGGAGGGAGGCGGGCATACTCGTCCTCGTGCCCATGATCTCCAGGCGTTCCGCTCGCTGATGTTTGGGTGTCTGCTTGCGGTTGACCACCGTTGTATGCGCGTCTCTGAGCCGAGCGACTGCTCATCCGGGACTGCGTAAAGAGATGTACATGTATCTGGAGTATGGAATTAAATCTCCTGTTTTCGGCCTCAAGTGAATAGTATTCGGTGTTGTTGGCGCCTACCAATAAGTAATTTGTCCTTTTATTTTTGTTGCCCTTTTCGGTTACAAAGCCTCACCACAAAAAAAGAAAAATATGGCGCACGGCGCGTTTGTTGTGGTGTGTTTGACCCGATTTTTTGGACGCGATGCGTCTCGTGATTGTTGATCTGCCTTTCAATCCGACCAGTTCGACCACACCTCGACGCAGCCTGGACGACTGGACGACAACTCGCAAGGATTCCTCAGATCTCAGAACCTTGGAGTCTTGTCCGCTTTCTTGTCCTGAGTTCTGGTGTGAATGTCTGGCCGCGGCGAACCCTCGTTTTTCTCCTGCCGGACTCGAAGTCGGTTATCGTACAGCTATTGCCCTTTCCCCACTGACAAACCAAGTAACCATTTCAAGTAATCCATTCGGGCAACTTTCCGCGGTAACAGCACTCCTGAACTTCCAAGAAGTCATGATTCGGTCTCAATCTGCGCTGAGTGCGAACTCGATGCTTGTGGGGCGGTAGTGCTTCCTGTTTATTTTGATTCTACGGAATCAATAAAAACTCTTTGTTGGAGCGCATTTGAGATCTCGCCGCGCCGCCTTCTCCTCGCTTGTCATCTCGGACCTGAAGATGTCGTCTCTTTTCTTGTCGCGGCCGAATAGCGGTACTAAATCCGCGTAATCTCTGCCTGAGGACGGGAACTGCTCACCCTACAAATTTTAGCGTCTTAGAGAAAATCTTGTCCCTCATTCGGTGCATTTACGGCGGGCTTGTTGACATGAAAGAATGCAGCTCTCCATGTATTCTCCGAACATCAAACATTGCACGACGCGCTGTACGGGGGTCGGACTTTGCCTCCCGCTCAAGGACGTGCATGGCATAGGAGTCGGACATCATCATAGTAAAAGCGTACCGGGCGCCTTCGGCAGTGTATTGCTTCCCATTCTTTTGAAGTCCCCTCTTCATTCTTGGTCTTCGTCCATCCGATACCTTGACTGACCGATACTGCACCATGAATTCTCGACGGATTCGGGGGGACGCGGTTCGAAGAGAATACATCGAGAAAATGGTTTAATTGCCACCCAATACACTCGCCTTCACTCCCTTCCCCCAGTTCACGGGTCTCTTCAGATGGTATTGACCATAAGATCGAATGTGTTACTCCATGGTTACTTTAAGCGAAAACTTTAATAACATTAAGTTTACCGTTTAGTTGTCTTTGATTTCCTTTACCAACAACCAGCCCACTGCCTTACCCTTCACGAGCCCAAGAGTTATTCATAAATAAAAGCTTTAGTTTTTTTTGTGCTCAAGAATGTCCGCAAAAACGACACGTGCCGTGCACAAACACGTAACACCTTTGTTATTGGTTTTCCCCCCAGTAGGCTGGGTATCAGGGGCAGGAAAAATCGAAAAAATCGCGTCGAAAGGGAGGATTCTAAGGGCTCCAGAGAGGGTTCATGAAGTACCCCAAATCTCAAAAATTTCTCGCGCATCTTCAACAAATCTTCAAACTAGTATACGCCGAGCAGCCATTTGAAGCCCCGGAAAGCGGCAGGAAAGAGTTGGAGTCAGCATAGAAACTCCTCAGGGGCAAGATAGTACAACAATCCTTATCTAAAGAGGTTGAGGAGAGGCACCGGCAGTGGTCGGGCTGACATTTTCAACTTCTTCTTCCGCCATTGGACTAAATTGAGTGCAAATGGAAAAATCAGAGCCTGTTGAACAAGGGATTAGCCATGTGCCATAAGGAGGAGCTGACTCTGTAATTTGCAGGACCCATGGTCGGGCATGGTCCCGGTTGAATCATGGTTGGGAACAAGGAATTGTTTGATCAAACAAAGTTGCTGTAAGGCACAAGAAAATTAGAGGAGCGCCTGAACACTGTTGGACACTCACAAATGGCCATCTGCACTCAAATATACCCGCATTTCGTGTGAGCAGCGCGTGAGACGCGTCGGAAAGTCGCGTTTGAAGGGAGTGGCAACCGTGGGAAGGACATGTTATCTGCCGTGTTATCTGCCGTTAACGAATTTCGCCGCCAAAAGGATGTTTTCTACCAATCTTTCAACACTCTACCCTTCACCTTGACTGAGATAAGTTCCTTAAATATTTCTGTAATTAACATCAGCTAAATAATGGTCGGTGGCCCGTATGGCAGATAACATGGCAGATAACAACCCAGTTGATCTGGCGGTAAACCTTGTTATTTGGGGTGACATTTAAAAGTTTTTGTTTGTGCCCGGCCGCTTGCCGGCCACTTACCATCATTTGTTTAGGGCGTAAACTTCTTGACACCTTCTCTCACGTTGCTGTCATCTCGAGGATACCGCTTGGTTCCCTCGTGTCACCTTACTCAAGGTCCTCAGTCACGGTGTAAGTCTTCACACTCTCCCTTTTGGCCCTCAACGGCCATCCGGCGATCCGCCCCAGAAAAATGTTCCCAAGCTCTCGGAGTATGGTTATACCCTCAAATCCTGGCACCTCTCAGGATACCAAGATTGTAGTATATCAGGTAAGCCGTGTGCTTTCTTTTTGGCTCAACAGACTAGTAACTCATTTCCCCAACAGGCTCTGATTGCATTACTCCAAGATGCCTGCACTATGAGTACCCTACCTCCGAGGTAAGTTCTTCAGGAGAGTACCGTACCGTGGCTGCATGAAAGTAATCAAAACCTTAGCGACGTCAATAGCTTTCAACTGGCTCTTGAAGGGCATCGGCATTCGATGTCCTCGGAGAGTGTTGTTGGCGCAATTGTGGACAGCCTGAAAAACCGCAAAATATTGTTGGAGGTAAGTGCACATTTCCCTTTGGGTACATCATCTTCTAAGGGTCTCCCGTCCCTAGGTTGCATCTCGACTCAGGCTCGCAAGCGATTTGAACCTCCGCACTGCTTTGGGGGCAGACGAGGGGCGTCTTGTCACCTTTCTAGTCTTCATACTGGATACCAAATCCATGGAGGATAGCATCTTGATGCTAGAGGACGATTCCGCGCAGTGTTTCATGGATGTTGTTCAGGAGGTTCGGATATTTCTCCTTCCTACTTGCCTCTTAATTTGACAATATGCCCCAGGTCTTAGATAAGGGGTTCCTGATGGCACCTGAACACAGTTCGAAAGCTCGCCGTCTGATTCGCAAGCTGTCGGAATCATGTGAAAGGCTTCCTTCTGCTCTCTTTATCACGGGTGTGAGCGGACGGGAAGAGCATCCTACTTTCGGTGGGGGATTTGGAGATATTTATCGGGCATCATATGACAATCAGGTTGTGGCTTTGAAACATATGCGTCATTTTCTGCGTGGTGCAGAATTACGACGCATTCGTTTGGTGAGTCTTTCACCCGCAATCTGAAAATTACTGACTAGGTAACTCAGAAATTTTGTCGAGAGGCCCTCCTCTGGAAGGATTTGCACCACCCCCATATCTTACCATTCATCGGGATTGACCGTGAAAGTTTTCCGGCATCACTCTGCATGGTATCACCTTGGCTGGAGCACGGCACAGTGTTGAAATATTTAAATGATCATGACCGGCAAAATGTGGATAAATTGGCGGGTCTCTTTTGTCATTTGAAGTCATGGTAGTAACACAATATCCCAGCTGTTTGAAGTCGCTCAAGGCCTTGAATATCTCCATTCCCACAACATAGTCCATGGGGACCTACGAGGGGTAAATTACTTCCAGTGGAACCAGCTCATATTAATCAGATCTCGCTGCAGTCTAATATTCTAGTCAACAAGGACTGGAGTGCATGTTTGGCTGATTTTGGCCTGAGTGGGTTCTCTGACGGCGGCAGCACCGGGCAAACTTCTTCGAAACGGGCAGGGAGTGCTTACTGGATGGCCCCGGAATTGCTCGCCCCCGAACAATTTGGAACAAAATTTTCTCGGACACAAGCAAGTAATGTCTATGCTTTTGGATGTGTCTGTCTGGAGGTAAAACACCCATGCCTTGTGCACTCGTCATTTAACCTTGTTTAGCTGTACACAGGTCATCCTCCATTTTCGGAACTATCTGAGGTTGGGGCCATGCTGAAAGTGGTTGATGGCAAACGACCTCAACGACCATCCGACGGAACTCCCGTGATAACAGACCTACTGTGGCACAACATATCGACCTATTGGGTGCAAAAGCCGGCAGCGCGACCCCTCACCAAAGTCGTTGTCAGAAATATGGCTTGGCCGGCTTCAGAGCAGCAAACAAGCACATCACCAAATCTGAATGGCGAGGTGCAGGGGCAGACGACCGATGGTAGTGTGATTTTATTATATGGTGTGTTTTCACTTTTTCTTGACACAGCAACTGACTAGTAGGGTATATTTGTTCATTCATTTACCTATCTAGTCACAGCACTATATGACTACGAGGCAACAACAGATGAGGAATTTGACTTCCAGAAGGGTGATATCATTGCAGTGACTGCAGTGTCCGAGGATGGGTGGTGGAGTGGCGAGCTGATGGACGACAACCGGAGGGTTTCAGGGAGACATATATTTCCAAGTAACTTTGTGTCATCAGCAAACCTGGATGGTGGGCAGATGTGGACAGCTGGTGGGAGCAATATTTTGTGCTATGGTATGTTTTCACTTCGTTCTTGGTACAGCAACTAACTAGTGGGGTACATTGTTCATTACCTATCTAGTCAAAGCACTACACGACTACAAGGCAACAATAGATGCGGAATTCGACTTCCAGAAGGGAGATATCATTGCAGTGACTGCAATGCCCTATGATGGGTGGTGGAGTGGCGAGTTGCTGGGCGAAAACCGGAGGGTTGCCGGGAAACATATATTTCCAAGTAATTTTGTCACGCGTATACCGTGATTTTATACATCACCACACCCTTATGAAGCCAGTGCTGTTCAACATCACAAGCTATGAAATGGTGACCCTTTGGTGTACGAAGGCAAAGGTTGTATAGTGCGGACGTGGTGCATGGTGCCCAAATGTCCTCAATATCCCAGAATTCTGGAGATCTAGGTAAAGTAGTTGATGGGGTTCGATTCCCTGCGTCCGCATGGCTATGATCTTCTGTTTTTCTTTCGGCCATGCCCTTGTGCTTCAGCACATACATCACAATGCTCGCACTGGAGAAAGTGCGCCACTGGTTGAATGTTGACACACCGGTTCAACTGGAATTCAAACTCAATTTGTTCCGAACTTTGCATCTTGTGCTTGGATTGAGTGCAAGACTTCACCTCGATTCAAGCACTCTACTGACATCTTTACGGAAAGTAAAATGAAAGGAGAAAGCGGACATGGCGCATGGTTGTTAAATTTAAGCAGTGGTGTTCAACTCCCCGCGTCCACATGTGCCGGGATTGTGTGTATATTTCTCTCCGCCGCGGCGGTTCAACAATTTTGGCCGTGCTTACACCAGCCAACACCACAAACTCAACCACCCGTGCAACAGTATTCCGTGCTTTGGCGGGACTCATTCTAACGCCTTTGATTGGGAATTTTCCTAGTCGGCACAAAGTTCCAAGTTCAAGTGAGGTGCCTCCGAACCCATCCATTCCTGCCTTCTTTCCGGCCGCGGTGTAGTCCACAAAGAGCCGTACGTTCCTTAAATGTTGAACAGTTCGATTTCAATGTTCGGTGAGACAAAGCACTTTATTCTGCGGGTGTAAAAGAAATGGGTAGGTTAATGGCCCTAAGTATGAGAGGAGGGAAGCGGATGTTGTGCACGGTGCCCGATTGCTCTCAGTGTTCTGTGGGAAAAGCCTATTTGAGGCAATCAAACGGGGTCGACTCCCCGTATCCACATGACGAAGACCAGTGACATCTTTTTTTTGAAACAATCTCCTGCTTCCTAACTTGCAGGTGAATATGCTTTCTTTCCACTAGGGCTTCTGCAGGAGGGGGTCTGATCTTGAGACCCCACATAATATTTGCGCACTAACTCCCAATTTTCAACACAGCGGGTCCAAAAAAATGTAGAGTACTGACTGTCTAAGAAAACGGTATAGAACACGGACGTAGTGCGCGGTGCACCGCTACAACTACTGGTACGCGTTCGGCCGTCGTTTAATCAGCAGTCTGATGGGGTTCGACTCCCCGCGTCCGCATGTCAATGTCCGCGGAAAATGTTTTCCGCGTATGTTGAATCAACGAGTCCCACGAAGCACTGAATGAAATGTGAAAGTTGGAAGAATATTAAGCACTTATTGCCCTGAGGAAAGGGGTGTAGAATGCGGATGTTGTGCACGGTGCACGACTGCCCACAATAATTTGTTGCAATAATCGATGCAAAGCAGTTGGTTGGGGTTCGACTCCCTGTGTCCGTATGGCCAGTGTCCCTCGTTATTTTGTACGGTGACGGCTAACAGGACTGATCGCCCGCGGTTTGGATGTACCAATTAATGACGATGTAGAAATTTCACACTGCCAACTGATATGGAAACATCGAACAATTCAACTTTTAATGCGGACAATGTGTGTTACGGCCCACCCGTCAAAACTGCACATAAGTTGGGGTACCATGAGAGGCAGGAACACGGATGTAGTGCAGGGTACACGATTGCTCTCATTAATTCCTCTGGTGAAAGGCATTTGAAGCAGTTTGACGGGGTTCGACTCCCCGCGTCCGTATAGTATGGCCTCCTTGCCGTCTTTTCTTTTTCTTTGTTCACAAGTACCGGTCCTGGCTCCTCGGCAGAATATAGTCTCCTGTAGTTCCCAACGTGGAAAAGGGAAACGGCAACTTTTTGTTGAACCAACTCAAAGGAATCAGGAACCGATCAGTTGAAAAAGGTGTTGAATGCTTACTGCGTCAAGAAGTGAGTTAAAACAGCGGATGGTGCGTGGTGCACGATTGTTCTCATTGTTCCAAGCGGACGCCGACTTTGAAGCACCAGATCGGGGTTCGATTCCCCGCATCCGCATTGATAGACAACTTGAAGGTTGGAATTTTATGTCACTTTTTTCCCGCCCGTGTCCGTGTCCTGGAACAGTTCAACCTTCATTTCGGATAATGCGTACTAAGGCCCGTTCGACAAAGGCTGTAATTAAACCCGGGTACGATGAGGGGCAGGAACACGGATGTGGTGCATGGAGCACGATTGCTCTCATTATCAGTTCTGGGGCGGTGTTTGAACTTTGAAGCAGTCGGACGGGGTTCGACTCCCCGCGTCCGTATACGAGTATGGCGGCCGTTTTGGCAGCTTTTTTTTTCGTGCCTATCCCGGCTCCGCGGGGAGTGTACAGTAGTCTCTTACGAATCCCAACACAGCAAACGGCATCAATTTTGCTGAACAGATTCAAGCGAATCAAAACAGAAATAATAATCGAAAGTGCAAGTGAGTACAAGTAAAGTTAATCACTTACAGCAATGTTCTTCCTTCTCCGGAGAATATAGTCTCTTGCAGATCCCAACGCGGAAAAGGTAAATTATGCATCAATTTTGTTGAACCAACTTAAAGGAATCAGATCAAATCGAAAACAGAAGTGAGGGTGGGTCCTGTTGGGGAAAAAGCTGATGATTTGCTGAACGAAGAACTGGGTGAAGAATGCGGATGTGGTGCATGGTGCACGATTGCTTTCAATTGTCCTAAGGACACGGACTTTGAAGCGATTGAATGGGGTTCGACTCCCCGCGTCCGCATGAGGGGATTCTACATCGGATTTTTATCGTCGCGGCTAACAGCATTTACTGACTGCCGCGCCGAGGCAATGCAAAATGTAGAGAGAGCACTTCCTTCTGTCCCCACTAAAATGGACAAAGTGAACAGGCTGAACAGTGTTGAACCAAGGAATTCAAACTGAACTCTTGATCAATGCAAGTAAGTACTACTTAAGCCTAAAGCTGCGAAGTAAAGGGGGACATTCAATGCATATGCGGTGTGGTGTAGGACCGTGTGGCTAGGGCGTGTCGTGCATAATAGTTTTGCAGATCTAATCTACGACAGAAAATGGCCGTGAATTTCAATATCGCAAGTTGAACAAAATGGAGGGTAATTACCACACCAAGAATTGGGTGAAGAATGCAGATGTGGTGCGCGGTGCACGATTGCCTTCAGTATCTCATTTCGCAACCAACTTTTAAGCAATTGATTGGGGTTCAACTCCCCGCGTCTGCATATGGTTACCCCTACTGATTTTTTCCCTTGGACTATATTTCTCTCTTTCTTGTGCCCCATACACCCAGCCGACGCACTCCTAACGCGACAATATTCTACGCTTAGACCAACCGTGGGATCCATCACCCGCTTAACGCCATCTCGATCGACAACGTTATCTGATCCCTTCCTCCCGCCACCACAACCCAACTCAACTCAACGATGCCCGCGCCGTCCGAATTCCTCTCGTGGGTCGACGCCTCGAAAGACGCGTTCATCGCCCGTCTGTCCCACGCCGTGTCCATCCCCTCCATCTCCGGCGATCCCGCCTACCGTCCCCACGTGCAAGAGATGTCCGACTGGCTCAACGCAGAGCTCACCAAAGTCGGCGTCGAGACCAAACAGGTTGACTTGGGGAACCACGTTATGGATGGACAGACTCTACCCCTGCCCAACGCCATCCTCGGGAAGACTGGAAACGATAGCAGCAAGAAGACGGTGTTGATATACGGGCACTTTGACGTGCAGTCCGCAGCGCTGACGGACGGGTGGGCTTCCGAGCCGTTCGTCCTCACCACGCTCCCCGACGGCCGACTCGTGGGGCGCGGCAGTTCGGACGACAAGGGCCCGGTGCTGGGCTGGTTGGCGGTGTTGCAGTGGCATCACGAGACGCAGACGCCCTTGCCTGTTAATCTGAGGTTTTGCTTCGAGGGGATGGAGGAGAACGGGAGCGAGGGGCTGGATGAGCTGGTGGAGGGAGAGGGAGGGTTGGTTTGGAGGGGTGGATTGTATGTGTATCGTGTGTATTCATTCTTTCTACGATGATTTTATTCGTATTGACGATGAAATGTGTACAGAGCGACAACTACTGGCTCAACACGCGCACGCCCCGCGCTCACCTACGGCCTCCGTGGCCTCGTGTACTTCAGTGTGTCGGGCCCGGGGCGGGATTTGCATTCTGGTGCGTCTGCTGTCTGGTTATTTTTGCGTTATCTATCCTCTGTCTCTGGCCTTCAACGCCCGCTTGCGCCTTGATTCTGCTGAATTATCTACCTCTCGTTACTCGCGCTGCGCCGCGAATCCAGTTCCTTCCTCGTTATCGCGCGGTATCGGCGCGGTATCGGCCACCCATCTCCCCGCCGCGTACGATTTTGGTTTTCCGCCGTTGGCTTGTACGCGCTCTTGCTGCCCGTTATTCCGCTGAAGGATTCGTACACGCTGCGCAGCGCTTTTTTTCGTGCGCTATCGGAGCGTTACCGCCGCCGCCGCCTCTACGCATCTCCACCCGTCCGACGCACCCCGTCTACCCGTTGCACATGAGCGCATGCAGCTCGCGGGCGCTCTGCGTCTGCATCTCTCATTCGTTTTGCATTCCCTTTCTTCCTACTCTTTGCTTGTCGCGCGTTACCGGCGCATACTCGGCACGGTATTTTCGACACGGTATCTGCGCGCATCTGCCTTCGCGCGCGTTGTCCGCGCGCATCCTGCCTGCGTCCGACGTACTGCCTTCCACCCGTGGCGCAGGCGCGCCCGCGACACTGGCTTGCGGAGATGCGCTCGGCATCTTTGCGTCCCTGATGTCCGCGCGCGAGGCTTGTGCCTACGTTCCTGGGGGGGCGTCGCAATGTGCGTAGTGTGCGCGGACCCGTATTCCATTTCAGCGCGGGGGCGGCGAGTTCGCGGTGGGACTTCCTCGGTGTCGACTGCCGGCGGCGTGGGTCGAGCTCACCGTGGTGCCTTTCACGCGCACCCGCACGAATTTATCCCCGGCATTCCCGCCCATTGCACGTCGGCGTCATCGCATACATACCCACGCGCATCCCGCGATTGGTTTAGAGCTTTTTTTTCCCCTCCATTTCTCTCCCCCGTTCTTGTTTTTCATTTATTTATTTATCGCCATTTATCGCCGCTTCCAATGACAATGTTTATTGATGCTTTTTACCAGGTGTCTTCGGCCGCACAGTCATGTCGCGCCTCGTCGATGCGCAGGGGCGGATCTTGGTGCCGGGTGGATGATGTGGTGGTGGTGGGGGGGTGGGGGGGCGGAGGAGCGGTACGTACCGCTGTATGCTATTTCTTTTTGTTCCCTTCTACTTGGATATGTGGGCGCCGGCACGAGAGGACGCGGTGTGGCGAATGGGGAGGGATTAGTTGAGGTGGGGGATCGCCGCAGTGCCAACGGCGGGCGAGACATGATGCGCGAGAAGCTGGGCCGGCGCGCGCAAGGTCGAGGACAATGATAAGGCTGGTGTCATTGTGCGCATGCGGGCTATATTGGCTCGGCTGCCTGCTCCCTGCGTTCGTGGGCAGAAGTGCGCACATGTGTGCGAGCAGACAGCACTCGCCCTCGCACGCGTCGTGTACTCGGGGGGATGCGCAGCGTATATCTGGAGCGGCCTTTCTTGCCTGCGCTCACGAGGCGCAAGTGGGCGTTGCTGGGGGTTTTGGATTTCGTTTTGGGGCTTGAGTTTTTTTTTCGCCCACGCTCGAGATATGGATGCGCATCCTCTTCCGTGGCGTGCTCATCATCCGTCCTTTCCGGTGACGATGCCCGTGCCCGTGCTCCGCTCTTCTGCGTGCTCCTGGGGTGGGCGGGACCGTGGCGCTAGGTACACCCACTTCCTCCGCGTCGGCGTGTGCGCCAGCTGCTTTAGACGCCGTAGGCGCTTCCGCGCCATCCTCGCGCTGCGTTCGTTGCTAGGGGGAGCTCATGGATGAGGTGGATGCGGTGGTGGACGATGGCCAAGCGGAAGTGCTCGTCGCGTCGCAGTGGAGCTGTACGAGCGGCGCAGTCAGGCTCGTTCCCCGGATGCAGCAAAGGCGGAGGAGGAGGCGCGGGTCGCAGGGGAGCACGTCGTCCTTTTGGTTCTTCGTGCTCATCGCGTCCGGGTAGTCGTGGATGAGCGGCAGCAGGGGGGATGGGCAGCGGGAGGGGGGCTTCGGGTTTGGGCCTGGACTCGCGCTCGCGCTCGTGCGAGCCGTACTATGGACGTGGACACGGAGGCTGAGGAGGGCACCGATGCAGATGTGGAGGCTGAGCAGAAGGGTGACGCGTGCGACTGCGAGCTTGCAGGTACTTGTTCTCCAGACCCGGGAGCAGGCTGTGGATGAGGGTATACTCACCCTTCTGCTACTCCCGCTTGCCCGCGTGCCCTTAATCTGTAGAATTGGACGGCGCGAGCTAGGTGAGGGTGAGGACGTGGGGCCCGTGTTCGTGCTGCACGGCAGGGAGCAGGTCGCTGACGAGGCGGAGGTGCTCGCGCACCGTGGTCCCGCTCGTTCTCGATTCAAGGAGGCAAGCCGGGGATGCGGCGGAGGTGGGCATCCTTGTCCTCGCGCCCATGCTCCTCAGGCGTCGCTCGATAACGTTCGAGTGTCTGCCTCCGTTTGACCGCCGTGAGTGCTAGACAGATTAGAATAAAACGGAATTTAATTACCTGTCCTCGCCTCCAGTGAATTAATTCGAATAGTATTCAGTGTTGTTGGCGCATACCAATGAGAAATACATCCTTTCATTTTGTCGCTGTTCTCGGTTCGAACCTGATCTAAGCCTCGCCATGGAAGAAGAATCTGCAAACAACGCGTTTGTTGTGGTATGTTTGGCTCACCTTCCTCGACGCGGATGGTCTCGTGACTGTTGATCCTTCGACCACCACGACGATGATTCCTCAGATATCAGACCCCTCCCCCTCTACCCCATATGGTAATTGCTTATCCTTGGGCCCCCTTGCTACTCGGGCAACTTTCCGCAGCAACAGCACTTTCAAGAGGTCATGATTCGGTCTTAATCTGCGCTGAGGGCAAACTCGACGCTTGTGGGGCGGTAGTGCTTCCTGTTTCCTTACTTCCTTGGGTTTTCACTGTTTTTCAAGATCTTGCCTTCTCCCCGCACGGAAGCGGCGTCAAATTCGCTCTTGACCTGCGTATTCTACTTCGATTCTACGGAATCAATAAAAACTCTTTGGTGGACTTTTAAGATCTTGCTGCACCTTTCTGATTCATCTCGGACCTGAAAATGTCGCCTTTTCTTGTTGCGGCCGAATGGCGGTAGTAAATCCGCGCAATCTCTGCCTAGGGAAAACCAATATTCGGTATTTGCTGATCGCCTTCCCATATTCTATTGGCACAAAGAGTTTACATATTTGTTCAATTCGACCCAGGTGGTCATTACCAACGATGCCATAATCGACACCTTCACGCTCCTGGCTCAGATCACCATCCTCCGCCCACTACGCCAAATAGTTTTGGGTGCGTGTTTTTATTGCAATGTCACATGAATACTCACTGCGGCGTGTGGAGGCAACCCCCAACTTTAACCGCCCCGCAGGGTTTAAACTCGACTTGTTGACCCCTTCAGGGTCACACTGGCCACCATGGTCGCCGTGGGGTTTTGCCTACCACGGTCCCCGCGTTATCAACCCTGACTTCATCCACAACCTTGCCATGTGCCTCCAGCACCTTGAGCGCGTGGTCTACTTACTCGAGCAGCAGTGGCTCCACCGCCAGTCCTAGTTATTTGCCCTCTACTCCTACCCATCGTTCTGCACTCCTATCGTCTCTGTCGTACCACTCTTCGTTCTCCATGCATTTATGACACGCCCTCGATTTGTACCATGTCTTCCCCTCCGTGCTTAGCCCACTCAAGATTTCTTAAATACAACACGATGTCTATTCCGTATGTTTTTATACGTGTAACATGATTCCCCGAAACAATTACCGGTTTGTCGACTCCGATGGAAATGCCAGAAATGGACGGGCCTTGTGTATTGCTGCTCGGAATTCGGAACACAATTCCTGAGCTCAAGACTTGGACCCGTCCTTGCCTCGCCCCCTGACCTTGTCTGGGTTTCTGACCGCAACGGCACCCATAACTCATAAACAAAAGTCCCATTGACATGCACATACCTCTAATTTTTTCCACTCCAGCATCGTGCAATTTCCCGCGATCAAACGCGTGACAATCGCGTGACAGAACGCGTTGCCCACGATGAGCAACGCGCGAATTAAGTCTGATGTTTGACAGCCATCTCAACTCACTGTTTAGTCATTGGCATCCAGGGATCCCTGAGCTCAAGTCGCCACTATCCTACGAGCAAGCAACGGCGACGGCCATATCCTTTGCCATGAGACTTTTAGACAGTCACGTACGTTGCCTGCTCCACTCCGACCTGTAAACACGGACGGCGGTCCTTAATCGCAAACAAAAATGAACACACACCTAAATTTTGATAAGTTTTGCACCGAAGGCCCTCCTGGCTCACGGGAGGGCTCCGGGGATCTGGTGCATCCCTCTCGCACGTGCCTGCCGGCTGCGAGTTCACGGATTATTCTAATGGGCAACCCGGTTTCTTGGGAAACCCCAGTCCATCAGAGAAATCTTCGATTTTTCTAATGAGAAACCCCCTTGAACATCTTCACCACTTTCTACAGAGGATTGAACTGCAAACATTGCCTTGTGTATTTCTCCGACTTGAACCACCACAAACTAAGAGTGTTTGTCATTCTTGTACCCTTCCGCAGGGCCGGTCAGGTGTCGGGCGCCCGGCATCTCCGCATTTCCTGCCGAGGTCTCGGCAGACATCAGTAGCCCACAGTTGAACATTCCGTACAGCACTGAATTGTTCGGTGGTAGGTGAGCAGCCTTGATCAATTCCTCATCCATTAAGCTCTCTTTGGCCGACTTTCTTGCTCAGAATTTTGACCGGCGCGGGCCATCAAGAACGAGAGAACAAAATCTTTGATGAGAGGTACTGAGAGTGAAAGCCATAGTTGGATGCCGAGGCATTTCCATGGTCTCGAAAGGTGTATTCCTCACATTTTGGTTTTCTGTGTTGAGTAAAATTAGACTATAGCGAGCTCGGCAAGAAGCCGACCGGGCGGAGCGAGCAGGGGCTTCTCAGGAAACCGGGCTTCCTAATAACACCAAATATTTTGACAGGGGTTTCTCGAGAAACCGGGCTTCTCATTAGGGGCAGTCAGAGTAGGCGATTCTCGCCGATTCTGACACCGATTATCGTGTCGATTCTGAGACGATTCTCGAATTATTTATCCGTGAGAGAATCGCGAGAATCGTCGGAAAATCAGAATCGGCCAGAATCGTCGAATCGACTCTGGAGTCGATTCGACAACGATTCTCGATTACGATTACGATTCTCGCTTCTCGCTGTCAACTGTGTTACGAGACTTTGGCAAGAATCGGTTTCAGAATCGGCGCGGTCAGAGTTGAAGCGATTCTGGGCCGATTACTGCACGATTCTGGTCTCCAATAAATTCGAGAATCGCCCCAGAATCGACCTCAGAATCGGCGTCAGAATCGGCGAGAATCACCTACTCTGACTGCCCCTATTAGAATTATCCTGAGTTCACAAGGCGAAACCAGCAGGAGTTGGGGCAACAAGGGGCCTAGCCCCGACTACCCGAAATGCGACCCCTCTTACAGCAACTCCGCTGCTTTGGTCACTGCAGCGCTAAGCGAAGAGCAGCAACACTGTGCTGCCCACAGTATACCTATATCCTCCGAAAATTTGCCAACATCTGTCTTGGCGACAATGGAGGTCGAAGTTTTGGAGGGTTCTCCGCAAATGGATGTTGCGAGCGGCACAAAAAGAAAATTAGACTGGCTATCAGATGATGTAGCCGTCGGAGAAGGCTCTCGTTCAATGGATTCGATGGCTGCTGAAACTGTTGCCTCACAGTCTGATTTTTACGTGGATGAAATCTCTTCCGATGAGGATTATCCTAGTCTCTTCTAAACAGACGCTACAACATAAAAAAACTCGTACCTCGTTATGTTGTAGTCTGTCAGTTACCCGGCATCACCGATCGGTACCCCGCCTTATCAAAATCCTGGATGTTAAGTTGCACTCCAGGACGCGTATTCCACGTGTTTTATCGTTGATTCCTACTGACCAACCGAGGTCCAATTACTTACTCTCTTGTGATTTTCCGCCTGAGCCAAGGAACGCGATGCCGGATTTTGATGGCTTGCCGCTGACCAAGTTCAGCTTCTTTATCTGCACATAGTCTAGTCCCTGGGAAATATTCTGAGGATTCAGACCATGAGGGCATGGGATTACTAAAGGATTTGCTTCTTAGCTTTGAGGTATTGAAGTGTTGCAGGTACTGAATGGTGAGAGGGGGATTTCAAACTCCGCACTTTACGTAATAGTGCGGGGTACCCTTGATCAGGGGCGCGATAAACTCTAGACTAGGATTATCCTGAAACTCCTCTATCCGAGAAGGACAGCTGGGAAGCTGAAAGCACAGAAATTAGAAGTCGAAGACCGCCCCAAATACCAAGGGGCGCTAAAACTACCCGCTCGACGCTAAACGTAGGGTCCCTGAACATTGCGGGCCGGAAAACCAACATCTCAATGAGTTCAAATCACAAGTTTAGATATCTGAAACAAATGATCGATGAGAATCGCCTGGTGATCCTGGCAATACAAGAGACCCACCTTGATGTAACAGCTGCGGCCGAATTTGATGCGGTCTACGATACATCAATACCTGGTTCAAACTACCCTATTCCGCAAACCCCGACCTTCCCACCTCCACGGCCGGAGTTGCATTCCTTTTGAACAGGAAATTCATTGACATTGACCACATGAAAGTGCTCGAACTAGAGCCAGGTGAACAGATAGACAGGCTGGTCGATCTGAGTTTGAAATGATGTATTACTAAGGGCCTGATCGGGACCCCTTAATTCACGCATGGATTTTGGTTGGATTTTTTGGGGGTATCAAACCTGTCCCTAAACTGCTCCAGAGTGCTCAAAGAGGTGTATTTGTGAGAATCTGAGGGCAGGAGGGGGTAGAAAAAATATTGGGCCAAGTTTCCCCCGGTTTTCATGGAGATCCCTTGAACGGTTGCCACATTTTGACCTCCTTCCATCGCATACACCCCGCCTCTTCGAAACTCGTGTAAGCTTACTTGGTTTCTATTCTGAGGCATTTTAGGGACGAAATATGTGTGAAGATCCGACACAGAAGGAATTCAGGCCAGGTTCAGGCGGAAAATTCAGGGGTGCCGATCAGGCCCTTAAGTGAGTTATCGCATTTGGTTCAATTCAATGTTTTCCCATTCACACCGCTGAGGCTTCGATTAAAAGGTGATTTTAATTGATCTCGGTTCTTTAAGTATGGCAAGGAGAGGAAAACTCACTTAAATTGAACCTTAAATGAGAAAACCCAGATCCCGTTTCTGGGCTCGGTATTTGTTTCACGATACTTGAAGAGTTGAGATCAACTAAAACGGTCTTTTAATTGAAGGGCCCTGGGCTGACCCAGGTCCTGGGGTTCACCAAGGCTGGCCAGCAGGTGGCTGGGCCCTTTAACTAAAAGGCCATTTTAATTGATCTCAATTCGTTACGTACCGTAAAACAAATACCAAGGCCAGAAACGGAATTTTAAATCTATCATTTAAGGTTCAATTTAAGTGAGTCTCATTGTCTTTACCATACTTAAAGAACCAAGATCAACTAAAATCCCCTTTTAATTGAAGTCCTAGCGGTGTGATTGGCGCCCAAGTCTTACTCAGATTACTGTACTATTTCGACCGTAGATTCAAGTCACAGGTCACAGCGGTGGGTGAATTGAAGCTATTTAATGGAGGTCACAGGTCACCGGGTGGCTTGAATTAGTGACGGTTTTACCTGCTCAAGGTGTAAAAATTCAAATTTTCCTCCGAGGTAAAAAATGGCTCACCCATCGTGAATCTTTGTAGGATTCCCTCTTTTGCACACTTGCTGGTCGGAGTTGGGGCCCTCGCAGGCCTACAGTGGGTGTATTGGTTGAATTTACACTGAGTTCAACATTCCATCAGTTGAATGTTTTGTATGATAAAAATGGTGGTCACAGGTCCCAGTCCACTTTGAATCTGTTGAAAGTTGAATCTAATAGGTCACAGATCACAAGACTTGAATCTACCACAAAGTTTGGGAGCCGGAAAGTCCATGACTCCATGGCTCTCCGGGCTCCCCGCGGAGTAAGCTGTGCATCGATGGGAGTGATGCGGATCAGTGAGACCTGCGGCACCCTCGGCACCGCTGCTCACCGCTCACTCTGGGTGGCCTCCTCAGTCCAGTACCTTACTAAAGCAGCATAATCTATGAAAGGGCAATATTGCATCCAGCCCCTCAGTGAAAGAACAACCAAAAGTCAATGTGTTCCACGCGGTGAGAATTGGGTGAGAAGTCTCAATACAGGCCCAGCATATGTAGAAAGGCTCTTTTTAACCATTTGACTCGCAAATAGAACATCCCAGGGCGGCGCATACGGCTAGGAGGCAGAAGAACAAAGAAATCACTTCCCGGCATCCCGGCTTGATGACCCTTGATCGCCGTTAGGAACTCTTCAGTCGTTGAATCTGAAGGCAGACTGCCACAGCAATGGAATTTGTATATTTAAAGTAGATGAGGAAGGCCGGACATCGTATTCAAGCAAGACCTTAAGAGGTTTGGCGGAGTTGTCGATCACCGAGATCAAACTCCAATTTGGGTGCCGGACGTGCCGATGGAGTCGTAGAGCTGTGGAGTCATAGACTTTCGCATTCCCAAATGCACTCGAATCTACGGTCAAAATGGTACAGTAAATTCAGAGCTTATTGCCTCATGATTTCATGCCGAACTGAGCTTTCAGGAAGATTTAATACTTGAAATTGAGTGAACTAGAGGCGACTCAAGATTGTTGGTCTTGTTTGGATCAGAGGTCGCACACACGGAAGATCTGGTCCGGAATAACCTTATACGGTAACTCACTTAACACGTCATTTCAAACTCAGATCGACCGGTCTGTCTGGACGGAGGGTAGGCCCTTGGCCGCACCTGTTGGAGTCTGAACTGGTACGCACTCAGTACGCATCCACCTTTCTTTGATCCCACTTCCTTACGGACTATTATGTAAATACTTACTGTACTATTTCGTTCAGATCGACAGTCACGCGTCACGCACCCCCCTGTCGATGTCGAATTTTAGTCGATGTCACGCATCACTCGGGCCTCTGTCGAACCGCCAAGTGGTCACGCAAGTCCCCAAACTGCCCAAAAAGTGCAAAAAAGACGAAATTTTCGGTTCAAATGTTGAAATTTTCGGGGTGTCAAGCGTCACCCCCCTTGTCGATTTGAACGAAATAATACAGTACTTTACCGTTCTCACGTAGCTTAGCGTCGCTTAATATTTAGTTGCTTGTCTTCTCCCTTCATCGTCGTCTTAGCTTAACAGCATCTACCCTCCCACAAGCGCAGGACACTCACACCGGACCTCCCTCACATGGCACCCCCGCTCCTCGGCTCCTTCCTCCTCCTCCTTTATTTATTTATTCTCATGCGCTATGACAATCATTTGAAGCCTGATTTTGACCAGGTATTGCTGGGATGATAGCCAGCGAAATTTGGGTTGTGACCGTCTCTTCGGATTTGTTTTGACAGCCCTGGTGTCTTTACACGAGAGCTGAGGGCGCTCCATGTCAATCCAAACAAATACACGTGAACCTCAGTACAGTGGGCTGAGATTTCGCACCAAAACAGTATTTTAGCCATTTCAAGCCGGATTTTGACCGGGTATTGCCGGGACAATGGTTTCATGGCAGGTCCTTCGAGTTAAACGAGAGATTTTAGGCACAATCCAGAAACGAGGAAGTATACATGTGCGCCGCCCTGCCGTTCTCACAGCCCTTGATCATTGAATACAAGGACCTCGAGTCCATGTAAGAGCCATTGGCCGCAGTTCAACCGAATGCATTCGCGCCAGACAGGATTTATGAATCTATGCGCAGCCCGTTATAATTATCTGGTGACGGTGAAGAATTGAATAAAACGTCTGAAAGACCCATGGCACCGACAAGGAACAAATTGGAAGTGTCTCATCTGGGAGAAACTAACAAGCATCACAAGCATTTCTGTATCCGAGTCGATGGTCTCCTCCTCATCAGATCAACTCGACTGCTCAACGCACACATTTCAGTGCAGTCCACAAGTAAACAGAGCATCTGCTCACCGTATGGATAAACACCGTCGTGCAAAGACGGCTGATACAACGGAAGCCCACAATGGAGAGCGACATTGAGGCTGTCCGGATTGAATCCTTTGCCTCGCTGGAATTCAACCAGACCACGATAGATCTCGGTACTCCATCTATACCCCCGAATACTTGCGCTGACCGAAAGGGTCGGTAGTCCAAGCGCTTGGGCATCCTCGAAAAGAAGGCCGTGTGATCCTGATGGTTCAAGAGACCAAAATGCTGGGGCGGGGTATGCGGGCCCCCAAAGGCCAGGATTGTGACCTGCGGCAATGGGGGACAAGAACAAGAATATTCCGCCCGATAAAGTGTGTTCCATCGATGAATGGCTGGAATCAAGTAATGATACTGAATATGTGGTTCTTCTGAAAAAGGCTGCATTATCAATCTGTCAGATTCAACCGTATCCTCAGCGCTCAGGAATAGGAGACGTACCGTAGGAGTCGAGGTCATTTTTTATACCATATCTCGAAAATATGTAGTGGGCCTGGGAGAGCCAGGCCGCCTCAAGAGTCCAACGGTCTTCTCTGCTGGTGAAAAGTCTTTCGATAAAGTTCTCGCAAGGAGCAGGAATATCAGGAAACCAGAAGCTGAAATGGTGAGAGATGAAGGGAGAAATTAGTGGATGTTCGCCATACCGAATCCACCCATTTTCCATTTCAGTGCACGTGCTATCAAAGTTGCGGTACTGATAGTGATAGATCCACCCTGAATCATGGAATTTCTGGTCGGGTATGTGGGCCACTTCACTCCCTGGCCTGAGTCCCACCACGGTGAAATCCCGATACGAGTCCATATTCAAATCGGGGAGAAACAGGATCACGCCAGGTCGGCAGAAATGATAGGGAGAAACTTCAACCTTAACATCATCTGATGCGTATGCCGCCACAACAGAGTGAAAGTGTTTCGACTTGAAGGACGACATCCAAATTTCCTCTTGGGCCTTGCCGGACAACCGTGCTGGAGGGTGCAAGGGAAGGTGGGGGTTACAGAGAGCTTTTGTCCCGTCGCCGCCTTTTGACAATTCGAGGCACAGACGTTTCGTCGATCCACGTATCCATAATGTTTGTTCATCGGGGCCAGACTTTTCATTGTGATTTAGTTTCCTCTCATCTCCCTTCAAACCACTCACCCTGGTCTTTTCCCACAAATAGTCCCAGCACAGCTGTAAAAAATTAGTTGCTGAGGAGAGAAATGCTTATAGACTTACAAATAACTCGCGATCCTACATGTAACATAATTACTACGCAAACGAGCTGAATTCCAAGAGAATGATACGCACCACGTAATGCTCGAGGATGGCAGAAGATATTTCTGAATCACTATACCATTGCCGGAATTCGGCAATAGGTATCAAATCTAGGAGCTGTAAGCACTGGAGGGTGTACATGGAATTCTTTTCTTACCGTCTTCGTATATTGTTGCATAGAATTGCCGTGACTTGACGATCCCATAGACCTGGACCAGTGTCGGTAGACTAATACGCCGTGTATATTCATTCAATTCATCGTATCAAGGGGAAACCTTACCGGAGTCCTTCGTACTTCCTGACCTCCTCCAACCATTGCTATCACAATTTGAATATTATATCTTCATTTTCCTTGGCCACATACCTCTTCGACGTCTGCTCCCTCGTAGACCGCGGCGGTCATCGGACGTTTGCAGCCGTGAACTCGAGCAGCATACACCCGCCTCTTCCGACTGACGGAACCAACAATCTTGCCTAATTGTTTTTCCTCGCGGAGGTCCAAGTCTCCGAGCCGAACTTTACGAAAGTCTTTAAATTCTGTTGCAATGTTATAGCGGCATGGATGTTTTTAGCGGGTTCCACTTGCCAGAAGATTTACGAGTGGGCTTGGTGATGACGTTCACTGAGTGGGTGAACTCTCCGCCTGAGATATTGAAATTGTGTGCTGAGTGAAACATGGCACTGGCTCTGGGCAATGAAGATGAAGAACCACCAATATCTAAGGAAAACAGAGACCTTACCTCGGTACGAGGGCAGCCTCTACTTGTGGGCTATTCACTTGAATCTCATCCATGGGGGAAGGGGGCGGGAGGCAAGGGATTTAGGCACCGGCACAGCCAGAACCAGTGGCATCAACCACAGCTTCGATGACACTCACGTGAATGTTGAGCAACACTTGCGGACACAGCACTATTTTCTGCGCTGTTGAATTCAACAGCTTTGACTTCAGGGGTGTTCATTCCATTTTGACGGTTCGCAGAGAACTTGATCTAGAACGAGACAATCACACAGCCGAGGGAATTAGGGATGGTGGGCAGCTCCTACTTCTCTCTCTTTATAAAATTGACTGTGTCTGTGCAAAGCCTTTACGTAAATTTCGGCTTTGGAGCTTCCGCACCACACCTTTGGTATATCACTGTAGTATTCCGATCATTAGTTCAGGTGACGGGTGACGACATCAGGAAAGACCTCCTGTGGCAATACCCCGGCATTGCGCCAAGTTCGAGCAAATTGGAGGGAATAACCATGATTACCGCGATTGGACTGCTAGCAACGTTGAAAATAGATTACCTCCAAGTTGGACCCAAATTGGACTGATTCCTCGCCATTCAGGCCTTCGTTTCCGTGTTTTCGCGACAGGTTTGCACCCAATTAGTGGTCATAATCACTCTTTATCTGATATATAGGGCCACAATGACTTGATTAAAATGGGTATAGAGTACAATATATGGCGGGCAAGCAGTAGAAACACCGAGGAACACCGAGATATATATATATATAATGGAATATGAGTAACACGGTAGACGTAACGGAACACTAGTTGTCAGCATCAGGGATATCGAACAGCTGGATAAGCGTCGCCGAGCTCCCGGATGTTGTGTGAGCAGTTTTGTGGGAGGCACTGCGAGAACGATCAGAAGGTATCCTAAACCAAGGAAGATAAGCAGAATCTTTGCGTACCTGACTTCGTTGAAGAGCCCGTGCATAAGCTTGTGCATCGAAACCGGCGCCCGGGCACGAGTGGATGCGAGGGTAGTCATATGGTTCCGATACGTATCCTCGTACGCATCCTCGGTGAAGGCGATGGTCTGGCGCTGACCGGTCATGCACAGTTCCAGAAGCGCCCTGTAAACCTTGAATAAAAAAACAAGTAAGCAAACGACTCCAAAAGCAGATGGAAAGACTCACGGCGGTGGCTGCAAGCGCAACCATCGCGTCAGGGAGCTCACGCTCATCTGGCTTGCTTGTGATGGTAGCAGGGAACCTGGCGATGTTCTGCGTGACAAAGGCGGCACTGGAGAAAAGCTCCTCCTTCAAGACAAACCGGATGGCGCCGTGGCGGAACGGCATATTGAGTTGAAGGTTACCCTGCCGTAGAGGAGTCATTAACGAGGGAAATCAAACACGCAAAGGACTTACCGAGGTCGGGTCCTTTGGGAATATGTACCTGTGATCGCGCACCAAGTTCTCGACTACAGCCATGACCTCGGCCGGTGTCATGTCCACTAAGCCGAAGAATGCCATGATGCAGTTCACGGCACACCGCTTGAAGTCGCCCCGTAGAATGTTAACGCGGTCGAGGGGCTGCAATAGACATCAGCCGGGCGGGAGATGGGGTTGAATCCGACTTACAATTGGCGCCAACGTTGTGCCAAAGTCAGGGTCAGTCAACAACCAGGCAAGGATGTACTTGGATCCCTGGCGCACTCGAGCAGCGGTGATGAGGAAGGGACGCGCGAAGCCACCCCGGGAGATCATGGTAGGGTAAGATTCCTCAAACAAAAGAGAGATTTTGATGGCGCCGATAGCCCCGCGAAGGACGAACTGGAGCTCGGGGTTCTGCGCGGTGAGGCCGATGTCTTTGTTCGGCGCCGGGAGGGTGAGCTGGGCAGTGACATCCCAGCTGGTTTCCAAAGGACTAGACACCGCGGCAGCTCCTGACGCCGACGCCGCCGGGTCCGGGTGAAGCTCGGGCTTCTATGAACTGGCTCAGCAACGAACATTCACTCAAAGAAAGCCTCACCTCGGAATCAGCCTGCTTTTGACGAGCAGCAGATAGCTTCTTGCCCTTCTAAGAACAATGATGAGACCATGAAGAGATTGCAGATGTTAGATGTCACATACCTTTTTCTTCGGGTGCACGGGCTCAGAGGCATGCTCCGAGTCGGTCTCCATCTCACTCGCAGGGACAGACAAGTCGCGGCCTGAAAACCATCCCGATGCGGTCGACGAGCTGCGGCCACGAGGAGCAAGGGGAATGGAGACCAGGCTGTCAGCAATGGCCTCGGCCATTTCGATGTCGCTGTTGCGACGGTTCCTCGGCGGCGCATCTGGCATGGAGTCTTCCGAGTCAGAGGCGGGCTGAACTGCCTTTGATTTCCCCTTGCCCTTGCGAGCCAAGCCCGGCGTAACATCATGCTCAACAGACGATGAGTGGTAATGCCAAGTTATATGGTATGAACATACCTCGTCCGAGTTGAAGAAGAATTCGGGGTGTTTAGCCTGGAAGAGACATGTTAGACTCGGATAAGCACCGTGAAATGAAGAAGTACCATTGCCTGGATTGCCTCCTCGTCAGAGTCGAGTTCCTTGGGCTTGGTGATCACACAAGGAACCTATGATGAAGTGAGAGGATAGAAGCGTTCAGGGGAGTGAGCACATACTGCTGCCAAGAAAGTCTCATCATCGATAGGACCTTCATTGTCGGAGGCCTTCTCGCTTTCCGAGAGTGAAGATTCGGTGGAGGAGTCCTCTGAGGCGGAATCGGCAATGATCTTGGCCGGTTTGGCCGCGACGGACCTGGCTGGTTGAGCTGGATGAGAAACCAATCAGTCACTCGGATGGGCTCCACATTATCGGTCTACATACCAGCGCTGGAAGTCTTGGTTTTCTTGGCCGCTTTAACCGGGAGTTTGGTCAAGTCGAGACGGACAGTAGTGGCTTACTGAGTTGCAGCAGATAATATCAGGAAGCAAGACAATAACTTACCTGGCTTCTTGGGAGCAGGAGCTGCGGCGAGCTCAAACTCGGAGTCGGTGTCAATGTCGATGGGAGGCGCCGGATGCGCTGCCGAAGGATCAAACAAATTTCCGTAATCGCCGATCACTTGCCACTCACCTCGTCGCGCTTTGGCCTTGGGTTTTGGTGCTGGTTCTTCCTCGTCCTCTTCGTCGCTGCCTGGATGAATGTTATCAAGCAAAACCAACAACACAAAGATACAGAGCTTGGCTTACTTTCGCCGGTGGTGGCGCGGGCTTTTTTTGCTGGGCCAGCCGATTGAGTCGACGAGGTCCTCTTGCATGTAATGGGAAGCAGGTCGTCCTTCCAAACTGGTGTCTCTCTAGTCAATCTGTTTGTCTAAGCAGCAACATGACTCACCGGCTTTCTTGTTGGCCTTTTGCTTGGCTTTATGTCCCCCCTCTGTGATGTAGTTAATTATCAGGCAACTGAAAGAAGGCTGAGAAGGAAGAACTCACTCGACTCATTCTGAAAGGCGACGTTATCTTCGAGCTCCTTGGCGGCTTTGGCGGCGATTGTGGCTTTGCGCTTCTCCGCGGCGGTCTGGGTTGGTGCGGATATTGGGAATAAAACAGGGAATGTGTGGTGTGCTGTGTGAGCGAGAGGGAGGGGGTGTGAGGTCAGAAAAACGAGTGTGAGTATGGTGCGATGTGGTGAGAGGAAGAGAGAGAGTTTTGTTGACGGATCGCGCAGGTGGGCTTATCATGCGCTGTGAGCTATCACTTTGTGATTAGCTCTAGACGCCCTGCCACGGAGAACAAAAGCGCCTTTCAGGGCGACGGATCGAAGCATGGCCACTGGCGCACTTGCACTGGAAATCACTGATGGAAATCACCGGCGCACTTGGCGCACTTTTGAAGCCTGACGGCTAAATCACGGGCGCACTTTTGGAACTTGTAGGCTAGGTCACTGGCGCGCTTCGGGAAGTTGCAGGCGCACTTACTCGCGGGGCATTCGAAAACACACTTTGGGAAATTAACGACGCACCGTGCACTTTCCGGCGCACTCGAAGATTACAAGGGGCGCGTCGCGGCGGAATCCACCGGCGCACTTACAGATGGTTCAGAAGATAAAGGCGCGCTGTCGCAAATAAAAAGAGGTAGCTTCGTTCCTTGAACGAAGCTACCACTTTAAAGGTCAGACCCCAAATCGAACGAGGGTAGCAGATTAAATATTGCCGTTGAGCCTATCAAGAATCCGCGCACTAACCACTGTGCTATCTGGCCGTGATCAGGAACGAGTCGCGCACGTCTGTCAATGACTTGCCAAGAAAACGCGCCACTAAAGAAAAAAGCCTCACCAAAAGCGCCTCACCAAAAACAGGCCCAACCTCGAATCGAACGAGGAGCTCGCAGTTAAAGGGAAATAACGTTGCAATAACGACTGCGCGCGATACCATTACGCCACTGGGCCATATCCGCACCTCGAAACTTGCAACTTGAGCCATCTGAAAAAGGCGCGATGGAAAATAATGACAAAGCGCCCCTATCAAAAGACAGGAAAAAGGCGCCGTGCAGTAAACAAAAAGGTGCTTCGTTCAAGGATATACCTTGAACGAAGCTACCGTGTGGACAGACCCCGAGTCGAACGAGGGTAGCGGACAACATGGCATTCCATAATCAAGACGAAGCGATAACAAACACTAGAAAAAAGGCGCCTAACAGAGAATGCACCACGCGCAGGAAAGAGGCGCCGCTGGGACAGAAGGCGCGGGGCGCTATTCCAAGGAAGGGCGCTGAGGGCTATTTTAAAGAAAGGCGCGGGGCGCTACGAAGAAAGGCGCGAAGCGTTGCGCTGTTCAAAAGAAAGGCCGGCGCAGTTTGAAGAAAAGAGCGCGAGCGCGCTTTGGAGAAAGCCGCCGGACATGGATAAATGGGGAAGCAGGGAATAGGTATATAAGGAGGGCGCGAAGGAGGGAGAAGGCATCTAATTACCTCCACTGCATACTGCTAAAGGAAGGGCGCTCCCATTAAAACGGGAGGCGCTAATCCAGTACATTGTCAAATCAAAT
Source organism: Mycena metata (assembly GCA_029378385.1). Classification (NCBI taxonomy): domain Eukaryota; kingdom Fungi; phylum Basidiomycota; class Agaricomycetes; order Agaricales; family Mycenaceae; genus Mycena; species Mycena metata. Next base: position 432,740 of record JARKIB010000033.1, on the reverse strand, counting down.
ATATTAGTGTGCCTTCACGAGAGTGGGGTAACAGGGTCACCTTGACCGCGGTTGTACAGAATAGAAACTGCGCGATAAACCTCCTAGACAAGAAGGGAGGAAACGTTGGAAATAACAGGTGTTGAAGTGCGCGTTCGGTTGAAGAAAAGTGCGGCGCGATCCTCCAAACAGCCAGCAGACCTACTCAGGCTGCGTGTAACTGTTGACTTTTGGCGCCCATAACACACTTTGCATGCGTAGGGCGCATTTATCGAGAAGGCGCCTTTTACCAACTCGACTATACCATTTCCCCCATCCAATTCGGCGAACTTCCCTCGACTAGCTAGAAAGGCGCCTCGCGCCTGGCTATTCGCACACGCACCATCATTCAGATTGCAAAGGAGCGCGCTACAATCTGACGGCGCTGCGTTTACCCAGTTCTGAAGAAACTGCTTGCACGCCCTATACGAGGCAAGGAGATACGAAAACACCACAATACCCGGGTTTACCGAGTAGGAGCGTACTTCACATCGCGGAGCGCCAATCCTTCGCGCGAGTGTAGAAGAATCTCCCATCGCGTCTTTCTCGGAAGGCTAGCCCCCAACGAGAGACCAAACTCTCGAGGGACCTAGCGCCTTCTCTAATATCTGCTACTCGCAGAAGAGAAATCTGTATACACCACCACCACCATTTAAAAATATTATTGCATAGAAGTAAAGAGCGCTTCTAGCCCGCTTATTTCCCTCTAGAGGACGTACAACATTTGTATTGCAGTTTGACCGTAATTCCACGGCCAGATTCTAGTACAATAACCGCAGTCCACATCACAACGGGCACGAATGACCGGGGCGGATCGCATTTCGGCCTTGTGTAGGAAGTCTCGAGCCCATTGTTTGAGGAGTGTTGCAATAAGTGCACATGCTAGACTGAGTCCGAGGCTAATGAACCGGTTTACCGCCCGGTCCGCTGGGTTGTTATCTGCCGGTGGCTGTACAGGTTATCTGCCATCTGCTGCACTGACCCTTGTTTAATTGGCTTTAATTCACAGAAATATTTGACAGGCTAATTTCAGTCAAGGGGAATGAAGTAGTAGCAAAAAAAGAGTCCACTCTGGGGCGGCATTCATCAACGGCACATAACAGTAAAGTCTTTTCAAAGGGAAGGCTCTCTTTAGACAGGTGCTGGAGAGGTAAGTTTGTCCCTCAGCTCAGCTTCCAAACATTCTACAGCTCTCCCTGCACCAAAGGAAAAAAATCACGCCAATTGGCTTCGAATGCTGTAAATTGGAGGTCGTAATAGGGCAAAATGGAGCAGATAACAAGGGCCTTCCATTCAGACATGTTCTCAGGGATTCTAGCAAGCTCCTCTTCACCTGTATTCACTTCTCTCATAATGCATCAGGTCAAAAAGCACAGTATACTCAAAGTGTCGTCGCTACACTGCTTTCGGTTGTAGCCTACAACCGAAAGCAGCATCCTCAGAGCTTTTGTGGACGCCATCAGGCGCATCAGGCCCGGCCATCAAACAATCAGAGCGAACGGTGGAGAAATTTGCAGATCTGGGAAGCTCAAGAACCTCTCTAAACCCTTCATAATATTCTCTTTTCAGGTGATTTTTTCGATTTCCATGCCCCCAGATACCCAGTCTATTGGGGGGAAAACCAATGAACCAAAGAATGTTGCAAACAAATGCGCTCGTGGGTGGCATGAACTGTGGTGGCTGAACGAGACTGAATGCTGTTCCATTGGCCGTGGCTGCTAGTTGACCGGAGATTTGGGAGGGCAGGAGCACAGTTCTGTCCCCAGAATCGGGTATGAGTGTCTTGTAACTCTCGATCAAGAACGCGGTCAAGCTGGCGGGGAAGAGAGAATATCAGCATGCCCACCATATCATTTTTCCAGCTTTCCACCCAGCCCTTGTCGTATTTTTCGGCCTCCGAGACATACACCTGCCACAGCTTCGCGGCTGCCGCCTCATCCTCCGGATTATCGATCTAATCCTCCGCGGGCCCGGCGGCGTTAATTGTGTTATTCTCTAGCATATTGTCAGGCAACACATCCAATGGGTGGTATTGGACATACTGGACTTCGCCGGTTTCTGTCCGTGATTAGCGCTCATCGTGGTAGAAGCCAAGTGGGTCCAGGCTTGATGAACCATATTGTTGCACTGTCTGATGTGTGATCCGGATCCCCAAGCGCAAAAAGATGCTTATCTGTTAAATTATCACAGGGCTGAAATATTCAGGTTCAAATGGTATTCTCCTAGGTTCGTTCCAAGCCCTGTCCTGACGATGCCGTGCCATGCCGGGCGGACAAATAGACTACACATCAGACCAAACACATAGGTCAGCAAAGCCGGCTCGCCGGGCCGGAGCGGCGATAGGCTTGCTCCGAACCTAGTATTCTCCGAGCGTGGGCATGATTTATTTATCTTCTTCTGCTCAACCTTGAGCTCGAACCCCTTCGGTGCTTTCATCGGTGTGACTTTTACTCGGGGTATCTCAGATCTGGAAACGCATCTTGATGCTCAAGAGGTACCCGCCGGAGAATGCCGAAAAGTTATGGAACAGTTCAAAAACGTGTGTGGAAGGGTCAGGAAAAAATCGGGTTTTTTGGGAGGTCATGAAGCCGAAATTCCTTGAGCCTCCAGGAGCTCTGAATGCCAAAGCGCTCGTTTGGCTACAGCCTCAACTTGCTCGAGGTGAATCACAATTTATTAGTCTCACCAAATCGAGTAGGAATTTTCAGAAAATTGGGACATTTTCTCAAGCCAAATTACCATATTAGGCAGGCACGTCACCATTACAACAGGGCATCTGTCTCCCTCGACTTGCTATTTCACTTTTTCAACTGGGTGTCAAGGATTTCTTCAGTAGGTGCTCTTGGATACAACCTCGCAATCTCGGCAGCAGTTTTGTGGTGCTCATACCGCCACGCCATAATTTTCTCTCGCAGCTGTGGGGCGAGAGGACCACCGGGCATTGGGTGTGAGATGGACACTGGACGTGCTTATGTATATATCATGATGGCCCGCTGATGCGCAGCGCGAGAGTGTTAGTAATTACAAAATTTGGTCAAAATCTACATGAACAAACACGACTGTGAGAAATCAATGCTGCAATCATTTTTGCAAAGCTCTGTAATGGGCTCGGTAACGGTGTTTGTGGGTTCCCAAAAGAATTACAGGAAATGCGCCCAAAAAGGAAAGAGGGGAAAGGAAGAGAAAGAGGGATTTCAGTGCTTTGAATCCATTATTTGCCGCCGACATACATGTACAATCCATAGATCAGACAAACTGTCGCTGCGTCCATTGCCACATCGCCGGGATCTCCGAATATATTCCCACACCTACCATTTTATTTCCACCAGTACAACCTCGCGCCGCTGTTCATCCCGCTCGCAGGCAAAGCTCCAACTTGTGCGCTCAAAAGTTTGAATGCCTCAGTCTTATCTCACAACCTTGGTTTCACGATTAGCCGGTCTATTTGTTGTGCAACCTGGGGGTCTCAGGTTTTGGTATCTTCCACTCTCCTCCTGTTCCACTCTGAGTCACTATATACTGCACTGTACCACCTCTTTCCCCTCTGAATGCTGTCCTGTACCTTATTTCCTGCGCTTGTAGCCTTTTGCCGGCCCTTGTCATTTTTTTTTTTTGGAGCGTTTGGAATAATGATACTCAGTCTGCAGAAGCATTCCAAGTCATCCGCTTTGGTTGCTGGTAATTAGCCAGACAATGCCGGGGAAGGTGTCCAGGAGGAAATGCCATTAAGTACGCACAATATTTATACAAGTGTGGGGCTCCGACCCGAATTTATCCAATTCCAGTTGCTTTTCCAGCCATAGGTCGTATACCCACTAAAACCCCCTTTGTAGATATCCAGTCATCCGGCAAGGAGTCCTCATCCATTAATAGGCCGCTCCAGGTGTTCAGGACAATCTGCCGGCCCTTGTCATAAATAAAATTCCCCCTTGAATTTGGAAGTGAAAATGAGTAGCACCTTGTGAAACGAGCCTAGATGGAGCTCCAGTTGACTTTGAGCTATCTTTATTCCGGCAACCCGTAAGCAGCATCCTATGTTAAAATTTACCTACGTTTGAAAATCACAAATGATGGCACTTGCACACCTTTAAATCCCGTTAAATTCTTCCTGGGATCGATTGGTAAGGTAACATCCTTTAACTGTTCGGTTATGGTCTGAAAACTAGCAGAAGATCTGCGCTCAAATAGAGAGACCGCCGATGTAGCTATCAAAATTACCTACGAAGTTTTGAACATGTGAAGATGAGATGGACATGAAAACACCCATGGAGCCCATCTCCCATCGGTATTCATATTCTAAAGCTGCAGAGAGTGTCTCTATTTCTTTCAGTGTTGCTAGTTGTAGCGTCGTATGTTGCCGTGAGTAAAATGGCTTCTTAGTATTTAGTGGCATGCCCGATGGATTTGCAAGTATTGTACCACACAACTTATCCTGTCTGAGTGTAATGTTATTTTTGGCCTTTCATAAACTCAAAATATTGAGTTTTCAGGCAGAGAGAGATATAATGGATGGTGGGAACCTCACGGAAAGCGCCGTAACTTTCCTTTTCTGGCTACGCCCTAACCCCATCTGTTTAGGCCTAATTTGGCGTAGCCGTTTCTGGTTAGGCTCTATAAGGGAATTTGATGCCACAAACACCGTTACCGAGCCCATTACAGCATTACAGAGATTATTTTTTAGCCGAACTTGCGTGGTCCGGATCATGCGGTCTGGAGGGAGTGCGCCAAAACGTCTGGGCCACCGAGATAGTTACCATTGGTAGCTATCTCGGTGACCCAGACGTACGTGATGCCCTGAGTCATGCAAATAGAAGCACACAATAACCATGTCGCATACTGTACTATTTCATTCAATTCGGATGTCACGCGTCACAGGGGGCAAAATATCAGAACTCTTTCGAACCTGTCACAGGTCACTGAGGGGATATTCGAACATGCAGAACGAGTCACAAAATGTACTAAAAATCGAATTTTCGCCCACGGCGCACATTTTGCCTCAAATCAGTGCATAGAAAGGTGAGTTTCAGCCAATACAGCTTTTCATTGGTTGAATTCCCCAATTCCTCACCATATAGGCTTGTTCCTCGCTATTTCGAAGGCTTTCCGGCCATCCCGGCGTGGGCCGAATGTACGAACTTTTTTTTGTGTCACGGTCCGCCAGGCCAATATCCGAACTTCAAAGTTCGAATTTTTGTGTCACAGGTCACAGCCGATTAGAATTGAACGAAATAGTACAGTAGCCTTGCCTTCGACCACGTCACATCTAAACCACCAGCACCACCCAGCGCGAGCTGGAGTTTATCTACCTATAACCATCCTGGTGGCCAATGACCTGGAACCCCGACGCTGCAGGAACCAAATGTCGCATATTCAAGGACGTCATATCGAGGCTTCAGGCTCGGGCCGCGATAGCCGAGCAAACGACTCCATTGTACAGGGTGCACGGCCTGCGCCTGAACCTGGATGTTCGATTGGAAGCCATCCAGCAACTGGATGAATTCTTGAACGATATTCCGGGACTAAATGCCGAGGTTCCGCCCCCCCCTTTGATCAGGATAAAAGAAGCGCTCGTGGAGCTGGACACAGATTATGCGGGGAACAGGAAGGAAACGACCCTACTGCAATGGTTATCTGACGATTGGCTACTCCATAATCAACATGTTCGTGTAGTTCAAGACTTCGCGGAACTCTGTGTCAACTCTGGCCACGTTTTCAGGCGAATCACATCTGTGCTCGTGGCCTTGCTTTCCTCGAATATTATCAGGATTCATGTTTTTTACAACGGCCAAGATGATTCCATCATCTCCCTGATCGTCGAAAGGAGAGAAGGCGGAATTTCTTGTCCTATATCTCAAGCTGCGAAGAATGAAAAATACTCTAGAATGCACCTTAAAGAAGTGGCATCTTCCTCCGATGAGGAATGGCAAATGGTTGTGGACGAGACGTCACCAGATTGGAGAAGTGCATTAGCAGAAATGCTTTACATTGTGAGCCTCACATACCTTCCTCGTTTTATCAGCTAAGATTTTATGCAGCAAGCAAACCGTGTTGACATCGGGCTCAGTGATCGTAGGCTTTGCAAGACACGGTTGCGTAGCCTTGTTCGTGCCTATGGTTTTCTTCCATTTTCCTTCCATATGTCTGGACTCCAAATGCCACTTCATCCTGTCTCAGGCGGAGGCTTTTCGGTTCGCTGTTTCTTGACCTCTGACATAACAGGTACATAACTATATCATAGGATATCTACCGGGGGGATTTCAATAAGGAGGCTGTCTGCATTAAAGTTCTTCGTATATTCACCACGGAACTTCAGTTGAATAAAATATACAAGGTGAGGTTGATCCTAACTGGGTGTGCGACTATTTTTAATGCATAATCACCAGGAACTGGCACGAGAAGTATTAATATGGAAGGAACTGTGGCATCCAAATGTATTACCTCTTCTCGGCATCGACTTGACGACTCGAAAGCCATCCTGCTGTTTAGTCTCCCCGTGGATGAAGAATGGGAATGTGACGGCCTTTTTGGAGAGGTATCCCGATTTCAATAAGAGCTCTTTGGTAAATTATTGCTCATTTCTCCCTTGTGTATGGTGCTAAGACATTATTTTGCAGGTAAGGGATATTGCCAATGGTCTAGAGTATTTGCATGATCTGGACCCGCCAGTTGTTCATGGAGATATCAAAGGGGTGAGTAGAATGAAAATTGTGATATCCCGCTTATAGTTACTTACCGAGACACCAGGCCAATATTTTAATCAACGATGGTGGCCAAGCTTGTTTAGCTGATTTTGGTCTTGCACTGGCAATCGAGAGTCAAGCACTTAGCACATCATCAGCGGGTGGCACCCGTGGCACCCTCCGCTGGTTGGCACCTGAAATTCTTGACAGCTCAAGAAAAGCTGAACGCCAGGCTTCACTAACAAAGCGGGATATATATGCATTGGGCTGTACCATTTTGGAGGTATGTCTCTGCTTCAAAATACGGAGCTGTTCACGAAGCCACAAGTACAGATTTATACTGGAGGTCCCCCATTCCCTAATTTGCAAGACGTAGAGGTTATCCATCACGTTGTGACCAAACATGAGCGCCCAGAGATCCCATCAAACGCGGTCGCACAGTTGAAGGATCTTTATCCGCTCCTGAAACGTTGCTGGCACAACAAACCCCGAGAGCGTCCAAATACCACCGAGATCAGCAATATTTTGCAGTTGGAACCCTCGGAATGGAAGAAGGCAGCTGCCGGTTTGACATTACCATTCTGGATGTTTAGAAGACCCTCTGCACAATTGGGGCGGTCCCCTCGTATATCGCCGATGTCACCCATAACGACACAATTCACAAGCGAGAGTGAGAGCACACAGGTGCCAGTCAAGATCCTGCTTCTCGGTTCGGGTCAATCTGGAAAGGTGTGGATGCTGCTCTCTAAGTGATATACTCATAGCTTTCTTGCTTAGTCAACAATATTGAAACAATTTGGAATTTCAGACGCACACGACGAGTTCAAATGCGGAATATTTTCCAATACGGTAGACGCCATGCGGTAAACATCAAATATAGCATTTCGTAACTTAATCGTATTTACACTATCGCAGGACAATCCTAGAAATGATGCCACAACTTGATATCACTGCAGATCCCCGGAACGAGGAATATTGTGCTATCATATACGACATTCCAGCAACAGTAGAAATCGACTGTTTTCCTCGCGAAATCTCTCATGCGATCAAAATGCTGTCTCAAGATCCAGGCGTGTGGGAGGCTATTTCTCGCTTTTCCGAATTCCAGCTATTGGATTCTGCAGAATACTTCTTCGATTCCATCGAGAGGCTGGCAGCAGAAAATTATATTCCAACAATGGAAGATATCCTTCACCTGCGTGTCAAGACGACCGGTGTATATCGGAAGGAGTTAGAATTTGATGGACAGGCTTTGATAATTTGTGACACTAGCGGCGAGCGCTGCGAGAGAAAGAAATGGGTGCATTGCTTCCCAGGCACCGCTGCGGTATTTTTCCTCGTTGCACTGAATGATTATCAAAAAGTTCTGGAAGAAGATGAAAGTATGGTAAGTTTTCAAACTTTCATACTCTCTTCAAGCAATGCTAACTCTGTTCTTCAAGAATCGAATGAACGACAACTTTGAACTGTGGTCCACCGTAATAAACACAGAGCAGCTCAAAAGTGCTAAATTTGTGAGCCCGCCCATTGATCAGTTTGCGAATATCATTTGGAGCTCTGCTTCTGACTCCTAGATTCTTTTATTCAACAAATTGGATCTTTTCATCCGCGATTTCCGGGTCGAAATTTTCTCGGCATTCTTTCCGGACTACATCTCCTGGAAGACGTCAACAGAGCTTTTCACAGAGCTTTTCACAGACGGCAATGAAGCTCTCAAAGCACTCGCATTTTTGCGGCTGAAATTTCTGAGCAAAGTCGATAGCGAACGGGAGGTACACACATATGAGGTGTCAGCGACCGACACTGATCAATTTCGAGGTAAGCACTTGCCTGGCTATCGGGCTACTATTTACACAGTGCAACAAATTTTCTAGATGTTTGGGATGCAGTCAAGAAAATTATACTCTGAAAGCTCATTCCACATATCAACAGCTCTCTCTCCATACGATATATATGTTGCCGTGTTTGTCTGCTTACAGCTAATGCTGAAACCAAAAGCACAATGAAAATTCTTGTTTTAGGATGTTTCCAGAGAATTGTACATGTCGAACTCTGTATCACGAAACCTTTTCGTACTTCTTCCCGAGGGAGCACTCAAACGTTGCCCGAGTTTGAAGCCAACTCCAGCATCAAATTCAGTAAAGTCAGATAAACTTGAACATGAAGGGTTGATTAATTCCATGCAAAGCTTGCTAAATCGAATCGAAGTGGTATGGATACTGGGAATACAAGGGGGAATGCGGATGTAGCCTGAGTGTACCGATAAAATATCTTTTATGAGCCGATAAACTTCAACGTCACAATCTGCAAGGATGTTGACCCTTTATTGTGCGAAGGCAACGGTTGTATAGCGCGGACGTGGTGCATGGTGCACGACTGCCCTGAATATCCCAGAATTCTGGAGGTCTAGGTAAAGCAGTTGATGGGGTTCGACTCCCTGGGTCCGCATTCGCAGCATCTCCCAGTTTTGTTTTTTACGCCCGTGTCTTCGTAATTCAGCAGATAAGCACATCACAATGCATGGGTCGCACTGGAAAAAGGGCCACCGCTGGTTGAATGTTGACCGACCTGTTCAACTCCAATTTAAACCAAGGTGCACTTGAACTCAATCCAAGCACCCCGTTGATTGAAGGCCGAAGGGGGAACAGTTCATGTATTCAGCAATGAGAGGAGCAAGCGTACGTGGTGCATAGTACCTGCCCTCAAAAGTGAGTCGGCTTGCTAAATTCGAAGTAGTGGGGGTTCAACTCCCGGCGTCCACATGGGATTCGATTTTGATTGTATTTTTCTCCGCCGCGGCGGTTCAACAATTTTGGCCCTGTTTATACCCAGCCAACACCACAAACTCAACCACCTGCGCAACAATATTAACAGAACCTTTTTTCTTTTGTGATCTCCGGCAGATTTTCCTAGTCGGCACAAAGTTCCAAGTCCAAGTGACACTAGGGGCAAAGACCCAGGCAGATGAAGCCATGTGCGATAAACGCACATTCAATGCAGATGAACTGGAGATATCAAAAGACTATACAAAGGATAGGTCACGGTTCAACAATTGCTCTTTCTTAGACAAAGGCTGGACAAAGGCCAGACAAAGGGCAGGGGAGGTTTCCCAGGTGCAGGGAATCCTGCCCAGAGCTGGTTCTGCCCTTTGTTTAGCCTTTGTCTTGCCTTTGTGCAGTAAAGAATCATTGTTAAATTGTCACATTACCCTTTGATATCTCCGGTCCATCTGCGACGGACGTGCGTTTATCGCACATGATCTAATGTGCCTGGGTCTTTGCCCCTAGTGTGAGTGTCTTCGAACCCATCCATTCCGGCCTGCCGTACACAAAGAGCCGTACACTGCTTAAATGTTGAACAATTCAACCCCAACTTGAAGTGGAACAAAGCACTTTATTTAAACCCGTGCCTGAAATGGGTAGGTTAACGACCCTAAGTATGAGAGGAGGGAAGCGGATGTTGTGCACGGTGCCCAATTGCTCTCAGTGTTCGGCGAAAAGCCTACTTTGACGCAGTCAAACGGGGTTCGACTCCTCCCATCCACGTACCGGCGTGAAATGGGGGGTTTTTTTTTTGAAGCAACCTCCTGCTTCCTCACTTGAAGACGAATATGCTTTTTTTCTGTTGGGGCTTCCTCAAGGAGAAGGGGGTCTGATCTTGAGACCCCACCTAATATTCGGGCACCAACTCCCAACTTGAAAGAAGCCCCGGATTTTCAACACGGTGAGTCCAAAAATGCAGAGCACTTACTGCGCCAAGGAAAACAGTATAGAACGCGGACGTAGTGCATGGTGGTGCACCGCTGCTACGACTATTGCCTTCGGCCATTCGGGCACAGAGGCATAATTCATCCCAGTTTAACCATTTGGCAAATCCTTTTTGGCAAGTCCTTTTGACTATTTTGTGTGAACCAATCAAAGAGGAACTGAATTGAATGCAGTTAGAAGAATCTTGAGATTGCCCTGTAGACTCATTACCAGTCTGCACTACGGCAAAGGAAAATGATGAGGCTATTTGCCGTAGGCAGACTGGTACAACTCGGGCCACGCCAAAGGGCTGCGCCCGGAGTTTGAATTTTTGGCGGGAGCCGAGGCTGCCGATCGGGTGGCTGTGCTCAGCCATCGATTCCCCGCGAAAATCAACTTTTTCACAGCTCAGCCCCTGGGCCATAAAATATTATTCTGAAGAGACAGAATTCAAGTTCAAAGGTTCTAAATTGCCGATTTTCAAAAAAGTTCTGATGGACCCCGAGATTTGAGCAAAATCCAGCTTCGGGGAAATCTTTTCAAACTCCGGGCACAGCTCTTTGATCCAGTCCGAGTTGTACCAGTCTGCCTACGGCAAACAACCTCACCCCTTCTTTTGCCGTAGTGCAGACTGGTTACGAGTCTAATTGCCCTGAGGAAAGGGGTGTGGAACGGGGACGTAGTGCGTGGTGCATGACTGCCCACCATAATTTGTTCCAAATCATGATCAATGCAAAGCAGTTGATTGCGGTTCGATTCCCCACATCCGCATGGCCAGTGTCCCTCGTTATTTTGTAAGGTGACGGCTAACAGTGTTGAGCGCGGTTCAAAATGCACCAGTTAGAATTTCTTACACTGCCAACCAATATGGAAACCCTGCACTTCTGTTCAACTTTCAATTCGGGGAATGTGTGTTACGCGCATCCGTCAAAAAGTTGGGGTACCATGAGAGGCAGGAACACGGACGTGGTGCACGGGACACGATTGCTCTCATTAATTCAGCTGGTGGCAAGCATTTGAAGCAGTTTGACGGGGTTCGACTCCCCGCGTCCGTATACGAGTATGGCGGCCGTTTTGGCAGCCTTTTTTTTTTTGTACCTCTCCTGGCCCCTCGGAAAGTGTACAGTAGTCTCTTACAACACAGCAAACGGCATCCATTTTGTTGAACAAATTCAAGCGAATCAAATCAGAAATAGTAATCAAAGGTACATGTGAGTTGAAAATAAAGTTGAGCACTTAGTACTTAGTGACCCTCCTTCTCGGGAGAATATAGTCTCTTGCAGACCCCAACGTGGAAAACTTAAATTATGCATCAGTTTTGTTGTATGCATCAGTTTTGTTGAACCAACTCAAAGGAGTCAAAAAAGAAAACATAGATTCAGAAATGCGGGTGAGTGGAAAAGAATGCTGAGCACTTGCTGCACCGAGAAGCGGGTGAAAAATGCGGATGTTGTGCGTGGTGCACATTTGCCCTCAGTATTTTGACCGCGCTGCGCTAGCAACTTTGAAGCAGTTGAATGGCGTTCGAGTCCCTGCGTCCGCATGTAGGGGTCGAAGTTTTCGGCGATTTTTTCTATGTTGCGCCTGTCCAACCATTTGAGTACCCATAGGTTAGATTTCGGTTGCAGACTCCGCCAACTCACAACGTTAACTTGAAAAAGATGGAGGGTAATTACCACACCGAGAATTGGGTGAAGAATGCAGATGTGGTGCGCGGTGCACGATTGCCTTCAGTACCTCATTTTCCAACCACCTTTTAAGCAATTGATTGGGGTTCAACTCCCCGCGTCTCGATATGGTTACCCCTACTGATTTTTTCCCTTGGACTATATTTCTCTCTTTCTTGTGCCCCATACACCCAGCCGACACCGAAAACTCAACTCCTAACGCGACAATATTCCGCGCTTTGACCAACCGTGCGACCCATCACCCGCTTCCGCTATCCCCACTCGGCACTACGTTATCTGATCCCCTCCTCGACCACCACCAACCCGACTCAACTCAACGATGCCCGCCCCGCCCGAATTCCTCTCGTGGGTCGACGCCTCTAAAGACGCGTTCATCGCGCGCCTGTCCCACGCCGTCTCCATCCCCTCCATCTCCGGCGATCCCGCCTACCGTCCCCGCGTGCAAGAGATGTCCGACTGGCTCAACTCAGAGCTCAAGAAAGTCGGCGTCGAGACCAAACAGGTGGATTTAGGGAACCACGTTATGGATGGACAGACCCTCCCGCTCCCGAACGCCATCCTCGGGAAGATAGGAAACGACAAGAACAAGAAGACCGTGTTGATCTACGGGCACTTTGACGTCCAGCCCGCAGCGCTGTCGGACGGGTGGGCGTCCGAGCCGTTTGTGCTCACCACCCTCCCCGATGGGCGTCTCGTGGGTCGGGGAAGCAGCGACGACAAGGGCCCGGTTCTGGGATGGCTCGCGGTGTTGCAGTGGCATCACGAGACGCAGACGCCGTTGCCGGTAAACTTGAGGTTTTGCTTTGAGGGGATGGAGGAGAATGGGAGCGAGGGGCTGGATGAGCTGGTGGAGAGCGAGAGGGAGGGCTGGTTTGGCGGTGTCGATTGTATGTGCATTGTGAGTCGCGTTTTCTTCCTCGTGTATTGCTTTTATTGGTTGGCTAATGGGGAGTGTAGAGCGACAACTACTGGCTCAACACGCGCACGCCCGCGCTCACTTACGGCTTGCGTGGACTCGTGTACTTCAAGATTAACGTGTCGGGCCCCGGAAGGGACTTACATTCGGGTGCATACTCGTTCTTATTTTCCTCGCGTTATTTATTCTGGCGCGTTGTTCGCGTTGTACCAACACGCGCTTACCGCCTTTATTCCGGGGGTTCCCTGCGTACCCGCCCTCTCGCTGGTCGCGCGGCACAACGTGTACATTATCGCGGTATCGGCGCGTAATCGGCATATTTACCTTCGCGCGTTATCGGTGGCTATCCGCGGCGCATACGCAGTTCACCGCGAGTCAGCGATTGCGCACGAGCGCCTCGACCCTGGCTTGCGTAGATGCGCTCGGCGTCTCCACGTCCCGGACCTCCGCGCGGGAAACTTTCGCCTGAATTCCAGCACGCGCGCCTCTTTTGCCCGTGCAGATAATATGGTCCGTGCGGGACCCGTACCCCCGTAGCGGCGAGATGGGACGCGCTCCCCGCCTTTTTTTTCTCTTGGGCTTCGTCTTCGGTCTTGTTTTTGGTGTTCGCCTGTCCGGGCTTCAAGAGGCGTGCTGCTTTTATTGTGTGCGCCGTACACGTACGCGCGCGGGACCCGTATCCAGCCCGGGAGCGGGGAGTGCGGTGGGACGCGCTCTCCGCCTTTTCCTTCCTTTCTTGGGCTACGTCTTCTTTCGGTGTCCGCCTGTCCAACCGTTGACATTGGCATTGGCGCGGTCGCGGGGTATGGATGTGTCGGGGACCAGGACTCGTGCGGCGGTCTCTGCACGTCGTCGACTCGCATCGCGCATCTACCTTCGCGCGTTATCGGCGCATCTACCCACCGCGTCCGACGTACTTCCCCTCCACCCGTGGCGTATGGGCGCCGTGCGCTCTGCGTCTCCACATCCACGCCGTCCGCGCGCGCGAATTCCTGGGACCAAGTTGGGGCTCTCAGCATGCGCGCTGCTTTTATTGTACCCGTACGCGCGCGGGACCCGTATCCATCCCGGGAGCGGGGAGTGCGGTGGGATGCGCTCTCCGCCTTTTCCTTTCTTCCTTTTCGGCGTGTCCGGGCGTTGGGGTGCCCGCGCTGGATGTGTCGGGCCCAAGGGTTCGCGCGGTGGTGTCGGCGCGAGTTCGGCGCGATCCTGATCGTGCTGGTGCAAATGCCATCTGCGTCGCATCGTCGGCGTCGACCGTGGGCGGCGTGGGCTCGAGCTCACCGTACTGTGTTTTACATGCACGAGTTTTTCCCTCTCTTCCTCGCGCTAGTTTATTCCCTGCTTCTACCTTTCTTCTACCTTCTGCCGGAGATTCTCTGCGTCCACCCTATCTATCTACTTTGGCGCGGTCTCAGCGCATGAGCTGGCTTCGCGCGATATCGGCGCGTTATTGACGCGCTATCCGCGTGGTATGGACGGCGACTCCGCCGAAGGCGATTGGCCCGTATTCATGTGCGGCTGGGAGTGGGGACCCGTTTTTTGACTCGGGATTCAGCGTTCGTGCGCGGGGTGCGGGTGCGGGTGCGGCCCGTGATGGAGGCGTTCGTCTCGTCGGTCGCGCTCCTCCTGAGCATTGACTGTACGATCGCGGGTGCGCGTGGGTCGTTTGCGCCTTGGCGGAGCTTTCTCTGCCTCGCTTTTCTTCCCTTATTTCGTTTCGTTTCCTTCCCCTCCTCCCACTCCCTCTCCCCCCTCCCTCGTACTGATATACTTGATTCCCAGGCGTATTCGGCCGCACAGTGCACGAGCCCATGACCGACCTCATCTCTTTGCTGAGTCGGCTCGTCGACGCGCAGGGACGGATCTTGGTGCCGGGGGTGGACGATATGGTGTCGGCGGCGGGGGTGGAGGAGCGGTCAGTTTTTTTTGTTTTCTTTCTTTTTTATTGTCCTTTGGCCGCACAAGGACGTGAACACGTTCGTTGGGGTTTCGGCTTGCGTGCGGTGGATGGGGATGATGTCCGTCCGGTCCCAGAGATGCTAACGCGTGTCCGCGCGCGCATTCCCTGGGTCGATCGTGCGCAGTCTGGTCGAGTGGCATCGGTGCGTGCGTCCGGGGAGCCTCCCGCACGTTGTTTCGGTTTGCCGCGCACGCGAGTCGGTGTAGAGGTCTGTCGGTGCACAGGCGCTGGTGCATCACTACATGGGCTGGGCTGGCCTTTGGCCTTTGGTCGGTTTTGTGCACCGCCGTGCGCGTGCACGTGCGCGGTTTCAGCGCGGACGCGCTACTTCTGCGGTCGTAGCGCGTGGTCCATGTTCGGATTCCTTCTCCTTCTTGGGAACGAGGGAGGGCGGGTGGCAGGAGAGGACGCCGTGGAACTGCAGCGTGTGCGACAGCTGCTCTAGACGCCGCGGGGGTTTGCGCCCTCGGTGTCGGTGCGATTGGCGCTCAATGCGCGTGTGCATTGGGCGCCGTGGAAGCTTGCGCGCCCGGTGCAATCGAGTATCAGCGTCGCGGGCACGGCTGTTCCAATGGGATGGACCGAAGGAAGCATCTTGGGCGTCGATGTCGGCGTCGTGTGCGTCTCGGCGTCGCTGTAAGTGTTGGGTGTCGCTGGCCTTTTCGTTGTGCGTCGTCCCCGAAGGACATGTACTTGCTCCTTCGTGCCGCCTCGATCCTTTGTACCGCCCGAGACATGTACTCGGGCGAGGACGTTCTTGCGCTCGTCCTCCTCGGGAGTCGTTTCCCTCGCGCTCGTACTTCTACTTGCATTCTGCTTCTTTCTCCCCCTTCCTCCCCCACAATATTCATCATTTCTCTTATTAGGGAGATTTACGAGAAGCTCGACTACAGCATCGCCGACGTCGAGGGCGCCGCGGGGGGGCAAGATCGCGTTGTCGGAGGATAAGGTGCGCTTCCTTGCTGTTCTTCCCCGCCTTTTGCATTTTTTTTCCTACGCGTTCCTATTACTTTTTCTTTTTCTTCGCCTTCCTATTTTTTTTTTTGGGGGGGGGGGGGGATCTTTTACATTGCGTTCTTTTTTCACGGGCGACAGCGCGCGATGGGTGGCCGCGGGTGCAATACGGAGGTGGAGGTGCGGGGTGGTGGAAGCGGGGGAGGTGGAGGTGAGGTGCCGGTCGTACCGCGCGCCGCTGTGAAGGTGGAGCGGGGCGAGGGAAGGAGACCAGCTCGCTGGGGCGCGTGGTGGAGGTGGAGGCGGAGCTCCACGAGGCGCTCGTGCTCGCACAAATGACGCCTGAGGTGTGCTCGCTCGTCGAGACCATGGGCGGCGAGCGGCGGGCGGTGGTGGAGGTGCTCGTTCTCCTTCCCTGTCTTCCTGCTCGCGTCGAGGGCGCCGTGCGGGCGACGTACGTGTTATCGCAGTGGAGCAATTGGACGACGAGCTGTGCGAGTGGACCGGGAACAGGGAGCGGGAGGGGCGGGATGCTGTGCTCTTCGGACTCGGGCTTGCAGATGTGACGGATGCGGTGGAGTAGCCGACGCTGCGTGCACGGGTGCTCGTGCTGTCGCAGTCGGCAGGAGGCGGATGCTCTGCCCAGCCTCGAGTCTGGGAAAGTGCTCGTGATGGTGACCGTGCTTGGGCTGGACTCGTGCAGAGCGCAGGCGGGGAGGAAGGCACAGACGCGGAGGCTGAGTAGGAGGATGTCGTGCACGGCCACAAGCTGTAGGTTTTTGCTCTCCAGACGAGGGCCTGTGTTCGGGCTGAACAGGAGGGAGCAGGTCGTTGACGAGGCGGAGGTCCTGATCCCACTCGTTCTCGATGCAAGAGGCAAGCTGGGGACGTGGGCGGAGGTGGGCATACTTGTCCTCGCGCCCATGCTCCTCAGGCGTTCCCCTCGATGACGTTCGGGTGTATACCTGCGTTTGACTGCCGTGATTGCTAGACAAATAGAATAAAAAATGGAGTTTAATTTCCTGTCCTCGCCTCCAGTGAATAGCATTCAGGTGTTGTTGGTTCATATTTTTCTTCTTGTCGTTGTTCTCCGCTTACGATCCTGGCTCAAGCCTCACGAGAAAAAAAAGAAAATATATATTGCGACGCGTTTGTTGCGATGTGTTTGGCCCGGCTTCGTGGACGCGATGGTCTCGTGATTGTTGGTCTTCAATTCGAATTCTTCACTCGACAACGACGTTCAAGATTTCAGAACCTTGCAGTCTGGCTTTTAGGCCTTTTCTCCGCTTTTCTTGTCCTGAGTTCCAAGCTGAGTTCTGCTCCGAATGCCTGGCCGCGACGAGACCTGCGTCACCTGCCGGGCTCGAAGTTATAGTACAGTTATTATCCTGTCCTCACTGAAAACCAACTAATCCACTCGTGCAATTTTCCGCAGCAACAGAACTCCTGAACTTTCAAGAAGTCATTGTTTGGTCTCAAGCTGCGCGGCGCGAACTCGATGTCTTGCTTTCTCCCCGCACGGAAGCGGCGTCAAAATTCGAGCTTGGTCTGCGTATTCTACATTGATTCTACGCAATCAATAAAAACTCTTCGTGGAGCACATTTCGCCGCGCTGCCTTATCCTCGCCTGTCATCTCGAACCTGAAAATGTTTGTTGCGGCCGAATAACGGTACTAAATCCGCGCAATCTCTGCCTGGGGAAAATCAATATGCGGTATTTGCTGATCGCCTTCCCGTATTCCATTGGCACAAATGGTGTACATATCTGTTCAATTTGACTAAGGTGGTCATTAGCAGCGATGCTGGTATAATCGACACCTACGGTTTTCGCTCAGACCACCATCCTCCGCCCATTATATTACGATGGCCCTCCTCCTAACATTCATGGATTGGGAACGGATAGATTCAGTCGTCGTTGGTCCGGACGGCGGGGTATGCTACACACTGAGCAGCACGTCCGGCTGCGAGGTCGGAAAATTACGACCATAACAGCGGAGAGCCGCATTGTGGGCATCATCGACTTGCGCAGACAACTTTTCGTTCTCAACGGTATGGAACAGAAGTGGGACCACATAAGGATAAAATTTGGTGGGCTTTTCAGCTCGTAAGTGAGGGTTGTGTTTTGTGTTGCAGTCCGGAAGTTGATCTTACCCTTTAGAAAGTGGGAATGGAATTGGATGGGAGACCCTACACACTGAAATATCATCAGCTGAACAAGGAGCTTTCGGTGCACATTTTTGTCTAGAATGTTACATAAATCCTCACTGGGGGTGTGGAGGCAACCCCCAACTTTAACGGCCCCGCAGGGTTCAAACTCAACTTGTTGAACACTTCAGGAACGGATGTGGGAAAAATATCAAGTCAGTGTGGTCTCTGAGTACAGGTAAAATGTGCCGAGCAAATATTGGACACCAAATGTTGACTTTACCGTCGCAGAGATTGAAAGGTGTGCGAAACCCCAGCTGCTTGCGAACATCGCTTCCCCAGGGGACGTAGGATGCCTCTAACTCTCTATTGTTTTCTTTCTCATTTTATGACCGGATCATCTCAACCAGCTCAGTTGTTTACGGTCAACCGCTGAAGCAAATGGATGCCAGTAGTGCTGGCAAGGTCCGGTTCAAAAACCTGAACCAAACCACACCGGACGCCGCATTCAGGTTTGAGGTTTAAGCAAAGGCCGAACCGAACACGAGGTTCAGGTTCGGTGTTCACGCCATGCTGACAAGCGTTGAACCTGAACCGAACCTCGAACCGGAATGTGCTCAAGTTGTGTATATTTTTGCCCTACATATTTGTGGGTTTTATGACCAGTTTTGATGCCCCGTTTCTCTCAGCTTCTGAGATTTATACTCCTGAACCGCAGGATCGGCCTTGAAGTTGATATGACCATAATTTTGTGACTGGATCTGTCCCGCCCTCTCACCTCCTCTCTCCATCAATCTGACCAACACCATGGCAAGGGCCATGACAAGTGTCGATCCTCTGCTGTGAACCCACGGTCATGTCACTTGCCCCCACCTTATCCTGGGGTCCGCTGGCACGAACCGGCTTTCATCTGCAAGCCCAAATCATTAATTTAGCATAGTTCTTGATGCTAAATAAAGGTGAGGTGTGCAGTCATTGTAAATTGAGAACAAAATCAAGGTAATCAGGAAGGAACTCCAAGAAAAGTCAGTACCTTGTTTGTTGTATGGTCTCCATTGGGTCTCCAGATGAAAATCAACAGTGACCTGTCCATTAATCCATTATAGAGCACTCTCAGAGTGGCTTGTTTGTAGAGTAGCAGCAATCAAAGTAGCACATTATTTAATTTAAGAGTATAATCGTTGTTGTGGAGGGCGTGTAAGAATCCGAAGAACAATTGTTGATGAGCTCTAGATAATGGCTTAATATTGATGGTTTGTGTGTTTGCGGTTTTGCCTTGGATTTTGAGCTGACACCGCTACAGTTCACAGTGGACCCTTTGCAAAACAACAGAGGTCTCAATGAATTATTAGGCTACTGGTGGGGTAGTGTATGTACAAAAGAAGTGAATACTGGAATGGCAAACAGTGCTCATCTGAGTCAGAGAGAAGAGAACGGTACTAGTGGATTCGGGAGAAGGTAGGTTGCGTTCATAGTGTAGTTGGTGCTGGTAAACACCTATCTCGGTGCCTGCACCACAGGACCAGAGGCAATGTATCAATGTTTGGGTTGATATTGTAACAGGTCAGCCTAGTAGTTGAAGAATTCGAATTCCGTGGTGTGGAAGAAAGAATTGAGCAGGAGGGGAAAGAGCAACCAAGATATAATGTCTCGAATGGATAGGCCTTATTGAGGGGTTTCCGCCTGAGTATCATAACACTTTGCCCAGTCTGGACCATATACAAACTTCTCATATGAGAGCAAGGTCTGGTGTTGACTGATAACAAGTGTATTGTGGGGAGACCACAGTCCAACCCTGAGAGGCAGAGGGAGCCAAAACAGGAGTTCCGAGGGGAGATAAAAGACCCAACCACTGTGGATTTGCCAATGCAGGGGGGTAGAAGAGGACTTCAAGGGAGAGGAGGCAGGGATAAAGAATGAGCACATATGCTAAAGGCATGGATAAAAGAGGAACCCACATTAGATGAACCCTGTCCACTGACAGAGTGGGGAGAATGCAGAGGTGGACTATTAGTAGTACCATTAGTATTCAGTGGGGAAGTGGTGAACTCCTTGGAGTCAGAGGGAAAGGGAACTGAATCAGTGTGCCCCTGCAGCGGCTCCCTGAGTGCAGCTCTGGTCTCTGCATCCCAAATCCGCACAGTGTTGTCGTAAGAGCCAGACACAATTCTCTTGCCATTGGGTGAGAAAGCAACTGAGCTGACCTGCCCTGTGTGCCCCTCCAGCAGCTCTCTGAGTGCAGCTCCGGTCTCTGCATCCCAAATGCACACAGTGTTGTCATAAGAGCCAGACACAATCCTCTTGCCATCAGGTGAGAAGGCAACTGATATGACCCCACCGGTGTGTCCCTGCAGTGGCTCCCTCAGTGCAGCTCCCGTCTCTGCATCCCAAATCCGCACAGTGTTGTCGTAAGAGCCAGACACAATTCTCTTGCCATCAGGCGAGAAGGCAGCTGCAGTGACCATATCTGTGTGTCCTGCCAGTGGCTCCCTGAGTGTGGCTCCAGACTCTGCATCCCAAATGTGCACAGTGTTGTCATAAGAGCCAGACACAATTCTCTTGCCATTGGGTGAGAAAGCAACTGAGCTGACCTCCCCTGTGTGCCCCTGCAGCGGCTCCCTGAGTGCAGTTCCGGTCTCTGCATCCCAAATGCACACAGTGTTGTCATAAGAGCCAGACACAATTCTCTTGCCATCAGATGAGAAAGCAACTGACATGATGAAATTGGTGTGCCCCTCTAACGGCTTCCTGAGTGCAGCTCCAGTCCCTGCATCCCAAATGCGCACAGTTTTGTCAACACAGCCAGACACAATCCTCTTGCCATCAGGTGAGAAGGCAACTGAGGTGACCTCCCCTGTGTGCCCCTGCAGCGGCTCCCTGAGTGCAGTTCCGGTCTCTGCATCCCAAATGCACACAGTGTTGTCATAAGAGCCAGACACAATTCTCTTGCCATCGGGTGAGAAGGCAACTGAGTTGACCTGATGAGTGTGTCCCTCCAGCGGCTCCCTCAGTGCAGCTCCAGTCTCTGCATCCCAGATGCACACACTGTTGTCCCTGGAGCCAGACACAATTTGCTTGCTATCGGGTGAGAAGGCAACTGAGTTGACCCTGTGGGTGTGCCCGTCCAGTGGCTCCCGGACTGCAGCTCTGGTCTCTGCATCCCAAATCCGCACAGTGTTGTCGTGAGAGCCAGACACAATTCTCTTGCCATCGGGTGAGAAGGCAACTGACATGACCCCATCGGTGTGTCCCTCCAACGGCTCCCTGAGTGCAGCTTCGGTCTCTGCATCCCAAATGCGCATAGTTTTGTCAAAAGAGCCAGACACAATCCTATTGCCATCGGGTGAGAAGGCAACTGAAGTGACCCCACCGGTGTGTCCCTCCAGCGGCTCCCTGAGTGCAGCTTCGGTCTCTGTATCCCAAATGCGCACAGTGTTGTCAGAAGAGCCAGACACAATCTTCTTGCCATCAGGTGAGAAGGCAACTGAGTCGACCCAACTGGTGTGTCCCTGCAGTGGCTCCCTCAGTGCAGCTCCCGTCTTTGCATCCCAAATGCGCACAGTTTTGTCAAAGGAGCCAGACACAATTCTCTTGCCATCAGGGGAGAAGGCAACTGCAGTGACCAGATCTGTGTGTCCTGCCAGTGGCTCCCTGAGTGAGGCTCCAGACTCTGCATCCCAAATGCGCACAGTGGCATCATGAGAGCCAGACACAATTCTCTTGCCATTGGGTGAGAGGCAACTGAGCTGACCAGATTTGTGTGCCCCTCCATTGGCCCTCTGAGTGCAGCTCCGGTCTCTGCATCCCAAATCCGCACAGTGCGATCGTTGGAGCCAGATACAATTCTCTTGCCGTTGAGTGAGAAGGCAACTGACTTGACCCCATTGGTGTGTCCCTCCAGCGGCTCCCTGACTGCAGCTCCGGTGTCTGCATCCCAAATGCGCACAGTTTTGTCAAGAGAGCCAGACACAACCCTTTTGCCATCGGGTGAGAAGACAGCTGAGATGACCCCACCGGTGTGTCCCTCCAGCACAGCAATTGTCTTTGGCCACATTTTCATCCTCCCTCTTGTGATTGTTAGCAGTTGTGGGAATTTGGCTGCAAATGTTTCTCTGATTTTAGATTCTTCTGGTGCCAAGGCTAGTGCTGACAAGTAAATGTGGGGAGCACTTTGATTGATTGCTTCTGAAAAGAAGGAAATAAATCTTCTGGCATCCGTCAGAAATTGGAAAAGGGGTGTGCTCTGATGATTTCTTTTAGTCCTTATAGCATGTCATGACATTATTCCCAGACATACCTCATTTTCCCAAACTATTAACCTAGACAAGGCCTTGTGTCCACGGCCCACAATCCCAAGTAAACTCAACACCTCAAGCCAAAACAGAAACTTTTTGAATAGCAAGTCCTGCACTCGTTGGGCACTACCGAAATCATGGGCTGTTGCTACTAGATGATCCACCCAAAATTCAGCTGCATATCGGACATGCAATGGGATATGGTTGTCAAGTCGCTGCGACAAGTCTTGTACATCAATGTTCCTCAAGTATGAGGTTGGGAGTTCACAGATATTGAACTTCAGTTGGCTGTCCAACACCTTCACGAGTGTAGACACCAGGGTTCGCTGCTGATCGTCTGTACCACACAAGATTTCTGGTCGTACCTCTCCAACATAAGATGTCATAAACTCTCTGAATGAGAGATGTATGATTCTAATTGGCACCCCTGGAATAGTAGAAACATGGATCACAGCACTCAGAGGGTGTAGTATCCCCAGCACAGCTGATTTATCCAGTTCAAGCAAGTCCGCCAGGCTCTGGCAATCCAAAGGTTTCAAGAGATGTACAATTGTACTCAGAATTCTCATTGTCCGGCCATGTGCACGTTGACCACGCCGGTCTCTGGGGGCAGCTGATGATGAGATGGCATAATTCACAATACGGAGGTATAGATCATGCAGGTCAGTGAGGACTTCCCCATCCAGGAGGTCATCAACAGATTCCTGTGGGGATGTTTGTGGTAGTCCTGCAAGAACATAGCGAACAGCTGTAGCTGCAAACACAAAAAGTCCATTTGCAAGGGCGGTAATTTCTTCCACCTGCTTTTTCTGAATTTTCCAGGGATGACGTGTGATCCAGTTGTTCCCATTGAGTGATTGCTCAACATAGAGGTGGATGTCATGCTGAACTATAATGGGTTCAACTCCTTCTAGAACAACCCTATGTGTCAAATAGAGAAGTTTATCGAATTCCAGATAGGATGGGACCTCAGGGCGCCCGGTCAGAAGGAACCGGATGTGGGCCGGGATGTGGTCAATGCTATCAGATAGCCACCGCAAGAATTTCTGGCCATGGTCTTCCCCACATTCATCTAGAGCATCAAGGCAGATCACCCATGGTTTTGAACCAAGAGGTAGCTTTCCAAGAGTTTCTACAACCAGTTTCTGGAACTGCAGACCTGGTTCTGTGTCACAAATCCCAGTACGGTCTTTCTCCAGTACCTCAATGAGATGGGTACGAAAGCTGGGACTATAATCTGCAAGCTGCCTGGCAAGTGTCTTAGCAAGGTGATTTATCTCGCTGCGGTCTGTGTGGTCACGGGAAAAGAAAAATGATGCTGCCAGAGTATTTTCCTTCTCAGCCAAGATAGTTGCAACTGTCTTTGCAATTGTGGATTTGCCCGATCCTGCAACTCCACTGAGCATGACCACACGCGATGATTCAGAGGTGCTGGTCAAGTGTGTGACAAGGTCCTGGATTATGGCAACTCGTGTACCATCCATGCATTTCTCGGGTGTGTTGACAGCATTATAATGTGCTGGCACATGTTTGAGATTTGCTAGAATCTTACTGCCAGCTGGGGTGGTGATACTGTCAGCTCTTCTGTTGATCTCCGATGTCCAAGACTTACAATTTGTTTGTGCAGTGGGGCTACTGTAATTGAGAAACAGCATTTGGGAGAGGATAAATTAACATACTAATTATTCATGGTGAAGTGTTCAGTCTCAACATTATAAGACAGCCTGGGGCCCTCCCCAGGACCCCCATCGCCACCTTGAAAGCCACCTCCCCCACCTGGGCCTCCTACACCACCTGGGCAAGATAAGCAATAATGTTGGCTGCCAACCAATTGCCATGCACCCACCATGGATGGTCTGATTGATGGTATGAGCTCGGTGAGACATAGGGCTAGTGAGCATTGATGGGTAGCAACCCTGAGTAGAGTGCAGAGTGGATCCTGTGGTGCGAGAGACGTGGAGGTGAAAGAACAAGGGCTGACTGACAGCTCACTGACAGCCACAGCCCGCAGCCACATGTATCATTTCCTAATTATAGGACACCAAACTCCGTACTCTCGGTTGGGCACTCAATTGACCAGTAAATGTACACTATTTTTCGAACCTAAATGCTCACAGAAAATCCGATATGTTTCCCAAATCTTCTGGAACCAAAAATCAACCTTTTTGAGCTTGAAACAGCAGAAGAACAACGAGAATTGGCATGCTTGTGCTCCGAACCGGAGAGTTTTTCCGGCCTAAACTGACACCAAAGATCCTACATGTTTTGGCAAGTTTAGATACTCGAACATTCTTAAAATTTGAGAGTTAAAGGTGATCCAAAAAGCAACTATGTTCGGTTCATTTTTGAGCAGGCTCCAAAGGTTGTGCTGAACAGAATACATGTTTGGAAGCCATACTTCGGGCCCAAAAATCCATTAACCCCAGGAGTGCATTATAGGTAGTGTTCCCTAATCAATTTTTTTTTCAAAATTCACCTTGACAACCTCTCAACATCTCTAATTGGATTTCTGCATGCGAGCAAGCAGTGAGTGAACTACCCTAACACTTCTGGGAATGAGACTACAAACTCTGGGGACATAGCTTGATTTTTTCATGTGTGTATGTATATTGACGTGGGTTGAGAAGGAGGTTACCACTGAGTGCCAAAGTTCCCGAACAACTTCGGCCATCAAAGGTGATTAACCCCAATTTAGGGGCAAGAATCAAAACCACTGTCCCTTGCTCATAAAGTTGTGGATCTGGCACCAGGAAACAATAGTAGTATGCTTCACTGGGAATAAAAGAACAGCAGCATGGAAACACCCCAAAAAAAAAATATAGAAAGTTGAAAACTCATAGAAAAGGTCGGAAAAGTGAAAAAAAAAAATGTACAAGGTGACCGCCATAATTTGTGTCCCTGTGTAGCTAAGTGCAGATCACTATAGCTATACAGCTTCTGTTGAGCTGGTGTAGCTGTGTGTAGTGATCTGTGCTTACCTACACAGGGCCACAAATAGCTTTTTACCGCCCAACGATTTTGACCACAGGCAGTCGACACCAAAACTTAACCCCTAACGCGACAATATTCGGCGCTTAGACCAACCGTGGGACCCATCACTCGCCCAACGCTCGGCATTACGTTGTCTGATCTCTTCCTCCCTTCGAACCACCAACTCCAACTTACGGCAACAATGTCCTCATTCATCTCGTTGGTCAATGCCCAGAAAGCCGTGTTCATCGTCCGCCTCGCCCACGCCGTCGCCATCCCCTCCATCTCCGGCAATCCCGTCTACCGTCCTGGGTCCAAGACATGTGGGTAACTGGTCTTGACGCGAGAAAAAGAGTTGGACAACGGAGACCAACTTGAAGCAGGTGTAGTTCAATACTAATTGGGAATTCGAAATAGGAATAGGACTGTCGTCCGGCGCAGCGCCGCGGTACCGACAATTTCAAAAAACCACACTTGGATTTGCGCACCCTCGAGCACAGTGGTAGAACGCGACGCTCCCGTGCCCGTGAATTTGCCGCTCCACGACTGTTTGGTGGGCGGAGGAGGATGCATTTAGCGGTGTCTCGACCGCTTATACATGCACATCTATTACTGCCTTGGTGCGATGCTGACAAGGGGTGCAATCGTAACCCATTTCCGGTGTTCGGAAATGCATTACCACCTGAATACGCAGGGTAAAAGATGAGAATGTAGGTTCTGAAAGCCTGCAAGCAGGGTATTCAGATGGTGTTCATATTCCAGGTTGAATTCAGGATTTTCGAGGAATGGTGTCAGGTCTGCTCTAAATTTCGACAACCTTGCATCAGACAACATTCCCAATGTTGTTGCCGAGTTCCATAACCTCGGCAGTGGTTTTATCGTGGTCACCCCCGCAGAATTTACCCTGGAGGACTGAATGCCAATGGTATCTCAGGTTGTACACGGTTATAAGTGTCGAAACAGTCCCCCCCTGCAGCGAAAAGAATCGGGATATGGGAAAGTATCCTACGGAAGATAGCAATGGGCTCCCCAAAGATCGGCCTCCAAATACTAGGTCATATGTATTCCTTGACGTTGCCGTGCATTGGCCGTGCACAAACTGCAAATGCAAAGATATATGTAGGAATCGCGACGATATCGGCGGCGCGGAAAGAAAAGATCATCATCAGAGGTTTTCTGCATTGAACTCCGGAGTCGAGATAATTTCTTGAGTTCAGCGAGCATATTTAGGCGAGCGTTTCAGATTCAGGCCGGCAGGGCGCCCTGAAGCATCCATGGTGAGAGACGAGCCAGCCTTTCTCTTACCCTTATCGCGTTCTCACATTCAGAATACATATTCAACCAATAACGAGAACAGTAAAGTCATTGGCACCGAGAAATCCACGACACTATTCGTAGCCTAAACAAAGCTGTTTTTATAATTTTCTGCTTTTAATCCTGCTGAAAATCCCCAGTAATAGATGAAACAAAGAAGATATTGACTCCAGACATGCCGTTGGTCCTGATTGAGTATATCCTAGGCTTGTCGGATTAGGTGGGTTGCCACTCGCAAGAGAGTGAGGTAATTGATTTGTCGCTGTAAATTTCACTTTGAGACTTCGGAAGAAAATGTCTCAAAAACGACACATACAAGATTCCAGTCAAGGCGATGAAGTCTCCTCTTGGCGCGTCCGTAATCCCAGTGCCAGTACATCCTGCGTTTCTGCAATAAGGTGTCAAGATGAGACGGCAGAGTGAGCACTGGTGGGACACACATGAATAAGTTGCAGCTTGTATCAGTGGCAATAAAGAAGCTCTGAGCCATGTCGTTGAAAAACGTGTCCCTTAGGGTCAGGTCGACGCAAAAGAAGA
The DNA here is from genome assembly GCA_029378385.1 of Mycena metata. Taxonomy (NCBI): domain Eukaryota; kingdom Fungi; phylum Basidiomycota; class Agaricomycetes; order Agaricales; family Mycenaceae; genus Mycena; species Mycena metata. The sequence continues at coordinate 405,514 of JARKIB010000033.1, read as the reverse complement.
AGCCTATATCAAAGGTCCCGGGGTTATAAGCGGTTCCGGAGGGACCTGTATTGTTCTATCATTTTTCATAAGTTACAAACTCTTCCGCGACCAGAACTTTGGGCATTTACTCACCCATAGAAAAAGTAGTCTCGAGAAGACCTGAGGGACCGGGGTGTTCAAGCCGGCAAGACCCTAGGAAGGCATTAGTCAAACTGCATTGCATATAAGCAGCTCACTGATAAAGTATGCATACCTCTGGTGGCCCTGGGATGACCTTTAAAAGGCCGGCGGCAAGTGCTTCCTCTCCCGTCCAAAGCTTGACATCAGACGGAGGAGTAGGCGTAGTCGCGCAAACGGTGGCAAGGATGAGGAGCCAAAATGATATGAAGAACATTGTGAAGCGGGTTCAAGTTCAGGGTGGAGTTATTGTACAACTTCACTGATAATCAGCAAGCTTCGTGAGTCCTTTTATATCATGGAATGGCAGTAGAGGGATATGCCGCTTCCGGAACTAAACTTGAGTACTAGTATCTGGGTACTAGGGCCGAGGTACGAATCACAGAAGACCCAGGGGACGTCGTGAACTTGAAGCACTTGAGAATCAGATGTGGGGACAGTTCCGAGCGCACTATGCACACCAGGTTTTGTATTGTACCGTGGCTTGCAAGACCAAAGTTGGATACGGAAGACATTGCCGATTCGCTAATCACAGAAGAACCTGGGGGACCGACCTCGTGCAAATTGAAGCACTTGAGGATCAGATTTGGGGACAAGTGTTGCCGGCGCACCATACAGGCCGAGGTTTTGTATTGTGCAGTTGGCTTGCGAACGTTGGACGTAAAAGACATTGACGATTTCTGTCTGCATCATTCAATTACGACGCTCAGGAATCGACGAAATCTTGACGACCCGCGGCGAGGAGAAGTTAGAACATGGTAATCGGTGGAAGAAAATTCTTCGCGGCAGACCGTGCGAGGTTGAAAAACGCTTCCTTAACTATAGATTTCGAAGTTCGGAACCCTGCACGTGAACATCTCGGAGATATAACGGTCCAAGTGAAACTGCCTCCGTGTGCTGCTGGAATGCTACGTTGTAAGGCGAGACTAAAGTAAGTCAGACTCAGCATTGAAACAACGTCTGAGGTGAATATAGGATTTGAGCAGTATAAATACAAAGTATACAGCTATCCAGAAGTGTAGACCAGTGAGAGATAATACCCGAGAAGCAAACAGGCAATGCTGTTGTACAGGAAAAGATTGCACGGGAGAAGATCAAGAGAAGATGAACACTCACGTTCGGGTTGCCGTATTCAACAGCTAACTCAACATGCTAGACTGTTTCAAGGATGCGAAGGTTGAGAGATAACTCAACGACGGAGTCCCCGGGGAATGTATCCACTGACCGTCTCTTCAACCGATTGGAAATGTAAGATAATCGAGACTTGAATATCTGTGGCGGTTGAGCCGATCGAAGAAGCAATGGCCAGGTCCAAGCTGTCAATGAGTACCCCTGAATATTTATATGTTCAGGACCCCCCGATAGTCATGGATGATTATGAGGCGCCAAGACTTATAGTGTTCCGGACTTAAAGAGGATTGAAGAAGCCAATGCTAGGCCAAGTTGTCAGTCAGTATTTTAATCTTTATAGGTTGCGAACCTCCAATAGTCATGCAGCAGCCAATATTGCACTCGCGAACTTGCAAGGGAAATGTAACACGCGAACCTCAGACAGGCGCTGCGAAGCTACAATCGCAGTCACGGCCGAGGTAAGCACCTGCTGCTCTTCGAGTTCCATTTTCTCACTCACTCGTTTGTGATCGCAGCCGCCCGCCGCTAATGGAGCACAAAAAGCACGGCATTGGCGGGCTTGGGTGACTCTGCGCACTCCCACACGAATATCGTTTCTTCTCTGTTGCCATGCGGCGGCCGGGCCCGTGCCGGCTCGGTTTACGGTGTTTGTGGTGGCCTAAAAAGTAAATGTAAATACACCCAAAAAGGAAAGAGAAAGGGAAGGATTACTGTACATGCTTGTGCTTTAGGGCCATTGCATGTGCATGGCAGAACGAGTCTTTTTTTATTATTCTTACTCTTGCCATATACTGTGGTAATGCCTGGTCTGTTGGATCTATCAACTTCGGATAAAATGTGGCGAGGCCGACCCGACCCGACGCCACGTTGTACAGGAGGATTCAGGCCGAGGGGGCGTCCAGAAGTGTGGATAAAACATCTAATCATATCCAAGCAGAGATAAAGGGCCAGCGGAGGAGCCAGCGGGCGGGGGCAGAGAGTGCGGTGGATGAAATCCTAACAAGCCCAGTTTGGATGAGGCGGAGTGCGTTGATGCGCAAGCTGACGTCTTCATATCACTGGGACCATACTTGAAGAAGCAAGATCAACTAAAATCCCTCTTTAATACTCGTCATCCACAGAAGTAACCGGAAATTGGGTTTTAACGGTGTCCCACCCAAAGTTTTGAAAGTTTGATGGTCAAATTCGCGATCTGTAACTAAATTTGCGTAGATTATCACATTCAGGTCTGAGGTGCAATGCCTGATACTTGGTATACTATTAAATCTCGAAATTAATCGAAAACTGATGGTATTTCCCGTTTCGGACATGACTTTTGACGTCTTCATATCACTGGGACCATACTTGAAGAAGCAAGATCAATTAAAATCCCTCTTTAATACTCGTCATCCACAGAAGTAACCGGAAATTGGGTTTTAACGGTGTCCCACCCAAAGTTTTGAAAGTTTGATGGTCAAATTCGCGATCTGTAACTAAATTTGCGTAGATTATCACATTCAGGTCTGAGGTGCAATGCCTGATACTTGGTATACTATTAAATCTCGAAATTAATCGAAAACTGATGGTATTTCCCGTTTCGGACATGACTCTCGGGTATTACCGGATGAAATAGTATTCCAAAATTAACTCCAAGTGTTCCGTTCATTGCATACAATGAGTTTTAGAGATGGTAAGTGGACCACTGCATCCCTGTGAATAAATTAAAAGACACGAAAAGTTACCCCACAAACCCAAAGTTGATTTCAACACCCGTTTTCTCACTGTAAAAAAGGGTGATACATGTAACTTGGTGAGGATACTGAGGGGTATCCCTTTGTGAATCCTGGCCCAAAATACTGGTGGGGTCCCTACTGTCTTTCAGTTGTACACCATTTCAGGTTACTTCTGTGGATGACGAGTATTAAAGAGGGATTTTAATTGATCTTGCTTCTTCAAGTATGGTCCCAGTGATATGAAGACGTCAAAAGCAGTAAGAGAGATACAGTGGCAGCGAAAAGTTCTGTCCGAAGCCGTTTGGGCTCATTTCTTCCCTGAATCTGTTCAAATAAAATGCTATCATGTACTACTCTCAATTTCATGGTGATTAGTGCAGTTTGAATCATACAACACCTGTTCCGTTCCTTCAGAATAAAATAAATGAGGGTTTTCAGAGAAATTGAGATTTTAAAATCATGTTGAATGAAAAAGTGGTCTATACAGCATGAAAGTACTCGTAAAGGAGACCTCAGTACCATTTTACTTGACCTTAGTTGATAGGCATTTGAGCTCACCGCGGAGCCTGCAAGTTGGCCATTTTTTGTGTTTTAGAGCCATTTTTGATCATTTTGAGCCAAAATGCCGGATTTGCAGTGGACATTGTGAGCTCAAATGCCTATTAACTTAGGTCAAGTAAAATGGCAGTGAGGTCTCCTTTACGAGTACTTTCATGGTGTATAGCCCATTTTTTCATTCAACATGATTTCGGAATCTTGATTTCTCTGAAAATCTTCATTTATTTTATTCTGAAGGAACGGAACAGGTGTTGTATGATTTAAACTGCACTAATCATCATGAAATCGAGAGTAGTACATGGTAGCATTTTATTTGAACAGATTCGGTGAAGAAATGAGCCCAAACGGCTTCGGACAGAACTTTTCGCCGCCACTGTATTGTTCTATATATCGTTACAGATCTTCCACTAAAGCTACAGAGTACTACAGGACACTACGGTGGACTAAAGAGGTGTTGTTGACAGAACTACAGCTGCTATCATTGCTTTGTTGGTCCATGTAGACAGTCATTTTTTTTCAGATGCGTCCACATGTCAAACTCTGTATCAAGAAACCTTCCTGTGGAGCACTCGAACATTGCCCATGTGGTTGAAGCCGACTCCAGCATCAAATTCAGTGAAGTCGGATAAACTTGAACATGAAGGGTTGAAATTATTTCCGCTCTGAGACTGGGAATAGAATGCGGATGTAGTACATGGTAGAATGACAGGCGGTGTTCCGAGAAGATATTTTGTGTGAGGCAATAAAGTTCAATGTCACGAGCTGTGAGAATGCTGACCTTTAGTGTGCTAAGGCAAGGGTTGTATAGCGCGGACGTGGTGCATCCCTCAATACCTCAAGCAATGTCTTGAGATATATGCAAAGCAGTTGATGGGGTTCAATTCCCTGCGTCCGCATGCGCAGTATCTCCCGGTGTTTTTTTTTACGGCCGTGCCTTCGTGCTTCAGCACACACATCAGTTCATGCTTCTCGCACTGAAAAAGGCCAACACTGGTTGAGGGCTGACCGACCGGTTCAACTCCCACTTAAACCAATGTGCACTTGAACTGGATCCAAGCACCCCGTTGATTGAAAGCCGAAGGGGGAACAGTTGATGTATTCAGCAATGAGAGGAGACAGCGGACATGGTGCATGTTACCTGCCTCTACAGTGAGTCGGCTTGCAAAATTTGAAGCAGTGGGGTTCAACTCCCCGCGTCCACATAAGATGCGATTCGAGTATATTTTTCTCCGGTCCGGCCATCTAACGATTTTGGCCGTGCTTACACCAGCCAAGAAGAAAATCAACCACCCGTGCAACAACATTCCGTGCTTTGGCGGGACCCATTCTAACGGAACACTTTGGTCTTTCACATCTCCCACGGATTTTCCTGGTCGGCACAAATTTCCAAGCCCAAGTGAGGTGTCTTCAACCCATTCATTCCTGCCTTCCGGTTTGGTAAACAAAGAGCCGAACACTGCTTAAATGTTAAAGAGTTCAACCTCAACTTGAAGTGGAACAACGCACTGTATTCGTGCCTGAGATGGGTCGGTTAATGGGCCCCAGGTATGAGAGCAGGAAGATGGATGTTGTGCACGGTGCCCAATTGCTCTCAGTGTTCGGTGAAGAGCCTAGTTTACAGCTAATTGCAGTACCGAAGGCGCGGATCAGAAATGTGCTGTTTTGGGACGTTTTCAAATAATTCCCGATATCTCAGTGAGTTTTACACCGACTCATCTGAAACCTAGATAGAAATACTCAGCTAATTCGTGCCCAATTAGTGATAGAAAGGAACCTTCAAAAATATTATACTTCTGGTGACATTGCTTCAAGGGACCATTTTGTGCATAAATACGGTTTACGGGCATCTAGACACATCAGAATGAGGTAGAATTTTGTCAGAGAAGGCTTTCATACATTTCAAAAGATGTGATAGAGTCATAATTTGAAGGGGTTCTGCAGTTGGGCTCAGATATCCCATTGTTTGCTGATTGCAGTATATTACCGTTGGCTTGATGTCACTACAAGCATGATAAACTAAGATATTGAAGATTCAGACTCTATTACACCTCTCGAAATCCATAGAACCCATCTCACACAAAAATCTAGGGCATTTGAAAATGCCTAGATACCGGCAGGTTGAATTGACCTCCAAAATGACCCCCCAAACCTAGCTCACCAACTATAGCATATTTTTGCAACTTTCTTTCTATCACTAATTGGGCACGAATTAGCTGAGTATTTCTATCCAGGTTTCAGGCGAATCGGTGTAAAACTCACTGAGATATCGGGAATTCTTTGAAAACATCCCAAAACAGCACATTTCTGATCCGCGCCTTCGGTACTGCAATTAGCTGTAAAGCAGTCGAACGGGGTTCGATTCCCTGCATCCACATGACGGACGAAGATGATCACTTTTTTTTTTTGAAGCAATCTCCTACTACTCAAGGTGAACATGAGTTCTTACCACTGCGGCTTCTGCAGGAGGGGGTCTGATCTCTCAAGACCCCACATAATATTTGCACACCAACTCCCAATTTTCAACACGGTAAGCCCCCGAAAATGTATAGTACTGACTGTCGAGGAAAACGGTATAGAACACGGACGTAGCGCGTGGTGCGACTACTGGTACGCGTTCGGCCATCGTTTAATCAGCCGTCTGATGGGGTTTGATTCCTCGCGTCCGCATCTCGATGTCCGAGGAATTTTTTTTTTGCGTATATCCAAGCATATCTATTCCTTTTAAATGGGTATAAAGTTATTCTAGTTTAACCATTCACTGTGTTCCGCCTTGACGTAGAGACATGTCGACGCAAGTAGATGCATGTTCCATCTACCTGTATCTGGCCCCTTCGTCGACATGCCTCTACCTACATCTACACATGTAGACACAAGTAGCTGGGGGGGGGGGGGTCTACCTGGGGGCAGAACACAGTGATTTGGCAGGTCTTTGACTATTTTGCATGAGCCAACGAGTCTCAGGAAGCACTGAATGAAATGTGAGAAGGTTGGAAGAATATTGAGCACTTATTGCCCTGAGGAAGAGGTGTAGAATGCGGACGTAGTACGTGGTGCGTAGTACGTGGTGCATGACTGCTCATGGCCACAATAATTTCTTCCAATCGATACAAGGCAGTTGATTGGGGTTCGACTCCCCACATCGGCATCACATCTTCAGGATCGCTCCTCCTTTTTCACGGTGAAGGCTAACAGCGTTGATTAGCCGCGGCTCGGATGCACGATATGGACACCCTGAACTTCATCAACTTTCATTTCAAATAATCTGTGTTCCGGCCTATCCGTCAAAAGCTGTAAATAAATTGGGGTACCATGAGAGGTAGCACTGCGGATGTGGTGCACGGGACACGATTGCTCTCATTAATTAGGGTGAGAGGAATTTGAAGCAGCTTGACGGGGTTCGATTCCCCGCATCCGTATACGAGTATGGCGGCCGTTTTGGCAGCCTTTTTTTCGTACCTCTCCTGGCTCACCGGGGAGTGTACAGTAGTCTCCTGCAGATCCCAATGGTCGAGGGACATTATGCATCAATGCTGTTGAGCCAACTCAAACGAATCAAGATCAAAATTTAATAATCAAAAAGAAACAGCAGTGCGGGTGAGTATCGAAAAGAAGTTGAAGGCTTATTGCACCAATGAATGAGTGAAGAAAGCGGATGTGGTGCGTGGTGCACGATTGCGTTCAATATGGAACTGTAGTTGACTTTGAAGCAATCGATAGGGGTTCGATTCCCCGCGTCCGCATGGAGTTCCGACTAGACATGATATTTTTCTCTCTCTCTTGCCGAACAATTTTGGCCCCAGTCCTTTGGGCGTAATTTGTCAATACTCAAATCTCCACCACTCGCACGACGATATCCGGCGCTTTGACCGACCGTGCGACCCATCACCCGCTTAACGCCATCTCGATCGATAACGTTATCCGATCTCCTTCCACCAACTCACCAACGCCTCTTACTTTTATTATTTTGATTTTATTGACGCGCGCGCAGAGCGACAACTACTGGCTCAACACGCGCACACCCGCGCTCACCTGTGGCCTCCGGGGCCTAGTGTACTTCAAGATTAACGTCTGGGGCCCGGGGCAGGATTTGCATTCTGGTCTTGATTCTGGTGCGTACTTGTCCTCATTTTCCTCGCGTTCTTTATTTCTCGCTTTTACCTGCTGCGTACCCTTACCGCCTTAATTCTGCTGGCGTCTCCTGCGCGCACCGTCGCGGTCGTTCATGGCGCTGCGCAATATTGCCGCACCATCGGCGCCTCATCTACCTTCGTGCGGTATCTGCACTATAGCCGCGTCTACCTCCCACCGCGTCCAACGCCCCTTCGCCTTCTCACTTCGGCCTTTGCGCTCACGGCTTTCGGCGCCGCGGCGGTGCTGGTACGTGTTCGCATCTACCTGTGTCGCATCGCTATCGCGATCTTTCTTCTCCGTTGCTCGTGTCGTGCAAAGGCGGCACAAAGGAGCAAGTGGATTCGTCCTATCTTCTCGCTCGGAGGTGCCGGGGTAGATGTGGCGCCTGCTGCGGGGGTGGAGCGGTGAGTTTTCTTACGCGGCACAATTTTTTGTTCCTTTTTCGAATTCTGCTTGTACTCGCGCACGGGGAGGGAACTTGAAGGATGACGGGGTTCACCTGCGTAGACGATGAGCTGGCGCCGATGGATCTGAGCGCCACCGTTCCTTTTGCTTTGTGGCGACGATTGAGCCGCGTCCTGGATTTTCTTCCTACCTTGCGGCACGTTGCATCGTGGAGATGGCGCGGGGTGCGGGTGCGGCGGGTGCGGGTGTAGACGTGCGGGTTCGGAGGCATTTTGCTTTGCGCTCGTTCGCGTCCAGCTCGCTCGTCAGCACGGACTCCGATGCATTTTCGGCATCTTGCATTCGCGCAGTGTTCGCGCGTCACGCCCCTTTCTTCTTATCTTTCCTGTCCGTCCGTCCGTCGTCGTGCTTTGGAGCGCCATTTCTCTGGGGCAGCGGTGGACCCTCATCGTTTCCTGCTCGCCCGCGCGTCTACCGTGGGGCGGCGTTTTTCTTGGGCACTCGTGGGGCCCTCTCGGTGTTGATTCGGTGTCGATTGAGCTGGAATGGCCCTTGGTCCTGGCGGAGGTGTATCGACGTCGTACACGCACCGGGGAGGCGCTAGGGTTAGCTGGCATTGCCCCCATTCCCTGCCGATGCTATCTCCGGCGTTCAACCCATCTTGGGTCTCGCTCATCGGCCTCAGGCTACCTTTGTCTCTGTGCAACATGCGCATACCGTGCTTAACATACGAACTATCACATTTACTATTGGTGGTCAGTATATTCTGTCCCGTTGGCGTAATTCTTCCCTAGGCCTTAATTTAGTTTCAGGCGAAATTTAGAATTAGTACGTAGTAATTTTCCAATCCGTTGTTCCCGAGTGACACCGTTTTTAGCAAGTACTAGTATTGAAGTAGCATTGAGCAACAGAGGTCGACAACTGGCTGGAGGACAGTCGTGAAAAGGTACAGATTGGGGAATTATAGCGGTAATCGGTGGATATCGATCTGACACCGACAGTCGTGAGTACAGATCGGCCAATTATAGAGGCTATTCGCCATCCGCGCCGCAGCACTACCACATGGCTGTGGACGGGCGCCAACGTTCTCCTTTGTGGACGGCCATGTCCTTCGCTCTGAACGGCACCCATATTGAGGGGGGAACCTTCAACAACGTCGCTGGGAATATGACCCAGGTCTTCAACCGCATTGAACCAAACCGAGGCGTTCAACCTTCTGGTGCGCTTACTTTCCGTCTACCCGCTATATCAGTGGAGTGAACCTTGTTCTCAGATCGTGATGACCCGGATCGCGCAAGCTTGAATCCCAGCTCGGACGATAGTAGAAATCCATTAGGCTCTCGAGCGATTGGATATCCGGGCGATAACTCCCAATCCATGCATCTCGATGGTCGGGATGAATCTCATCCCGCTGACATCTCCACGACCTATAACAGCGTGGCGGGTAATATGACACAGTTCAACGTAAAGTCATACGGTGAATCAGGTGCGATATACTCGGTTGTTCACTGGGCGTAAGTACATGCTGATTTTGTCCCATAGGAATCGACATTCTGTAGTGATTGAAGCGCTGCACGACTCAGGCGAGCGATTTTCTGAGCCTGCCTGCCACCCAGGAACGCGAACCAGAGTTCTCGAAATGCTGGGAGCCTGGTCCGTTGATCGGAGCCCAGAAAGCACAATTCTTTGGCTTCACGGTGCGGCTGGAATGGGAAAATTGCGCAGATGTTTGCGGGAAACTGCGCAGGGCCACCTTGGGGCATCATTTTTCTTCAGGCGTGGGCATCCCAGGCGTGGAACGTGGGATGGCCTGTTCACAACACTTGCATACCAGCTGGCAACCTCGGTTTCTGAACTGCTCTTCCCGATTCAACAGGCGGTTGAAGAAGATAACCTAATAGTTGGTCGCGCCATGAAGGCCCAGTTCCAGAAGCTCCTTTCACGCCCTTTCCAAAAGACCTCAGGCCTTCATTTTATCCCCGTAATTGTGCTTGACGGCTTGGATGAATGCAAGGACCACAAGGTCCAACAGCAAATTCTCCATCTCTTCATTACAGCAATTTGTAACCAAGGTCTCCCTGTACGACTCCTCATAACGAGCCGCCCGGAGCCACATCTCCTCGAAACACTACAATCTGGGGATATTTCTGCGATCTGCCGCCATTTTGAACTCCATGCCGACGACTCCGCTTATGCTGATATCAGGATTTACCTTTGCGACGAGTTCTCCAGGATTTATCACGAATTCCGAGCCAGGGGAATTGACCTTGGACCTATGTGGCCAGCTCGCGAGGCAGTCATGCATTTGGTCAAAAAGTCATCCGGAATCTTCATATATGCCGCTACTGTGATTCGCTTTATTGGCGATGAATACACACATCCAGCTGAACGACTTGCCGCCGTGTTACGCCTGGATCCGAGGAGCACTGCCCCACTCGATGATCTGTACACCGAGATCCTCTCAGTTGTACCTCCAGAGGCAACACGGCTTCGTGTTCTGCATGCTGTCTGGCAAGGTACCCAAGACGGTCGTTTCACCATGCGTCCAGAACATATCGAGACACTTCTCCTACTTCCTCCATGATCTGCCCGCCTTGCTTTGCGTGCCCTCCATTCATTGTTCTATCTGCCGCCGATGTATACTGCATTCAGTCTCCCAGAAAATGTACATCCTTTGCATGCATCGCTCGGTGATTATCTAGGCAATCCACAACGGTCAGGGCCGTGGTGTGTATCAGTTTCGTGGCTCCATGAAGATTTCCTGCACTGTGTGCTGCGGTTACTTTGCTCCCCACGAAACACGGTAGATACGAGGAACTTTCACACGTGAGGCAGCTATGTGTATCTGGGCCCGTGCTGCCTTCACTTACTTTGATTCCCACAGAAACATTGTGGGCGGCCTCCCGACGCTGCTCGGTTGTGTCACCCCCACTGAGACATTGATTGCCCTCCTACGCATTAAACAGGTTCAGAATGCTATGTTCTTCCATTTTGAACCTGAGGACTCCAAATCCTGGCCTAAGGTACGTTTGTGCTTAATCTCCGGCCTTCGATCCTAACACAATCATCAGAGAGATTCAGGATATCCAGGGGATCTGCTCCGACTGTGGGAGGACCATCGGTTCATCACCGATCTGGTTAACTGCTCACCAACAACAACAAATCAAATATCTCCAACATACAAGTTCGACGCGCTCTATCACAAGATTCTCGGCCAAAACGCAGACCTTCTCTTTCTTCTCAGATCAAAAATCAGGAAGCCATACGATCTTACGGAGGTTGTGTTTTTCCTCGGTCCACATTACAATCCTGAAGTATTTCGACCATTGCTCAAACTCCGTGAACTCCTGAGATTCCCGTTAAAATCTGGGGACTCACCAATCGATTTTTTAAAGGATCCTCATAGAGCCGGAAATCTGTACTTACCTCAGCAGAATATTGTAGAGGACCTTGTGCTTCTTTGGATCTCCAACACCCGGACGCGTCTCAAAGAGAGGACCTGGTTTCCACAAAGTAGGCTCTTCTTTTTAAAAAGAAACAAAAAACATGCAACTCAATACTGGCTTAGCTTCTCCCCCGACCTTCCACTGGCTCGACCTCTTGCGCGAATGTCGACCCAGTCTAAAGATAGCACACGAGTTGCAGAGCCTTGACCTTGCTCAAATCTGTGATCCAAGAAATATCGGTCCCGCGGATCATCATCATCAGGTCCATGAGCGGATGTTCTTCGATGCAAGACCAGAGCAGGCTGTACTTGATTGGTTCCAGGCGAGTTCTGTTACTACATACCTCTCTAACGACGTACCACCACAATTTTGGTAACACTGATGTTCGTTTGTGCAGAAATTCCCTGATCCTCCGCAACAGGCCATTGCATTCTGGGAGAGGCAAAAGATTAGGATTAATCAGTGCGTCCATAAGGTTAGGCCTTTCAATTTACTTTGCCTTGCAGAACTCTTCGCTGACACCGGTGACATCTTAGGATTATTCGAGTTGATATTTACCTCGATGAAAAGCCGCTGAAACGCGCTGTCGAGCTCAGTGGCACTATTGGTCTCGTCGAGAGAGTTGAAATAGTAGTCGAACCTTAAATATGTTTGCATTAAACGGGGTCCCAGTCATGTTAATAAAGAAAGTTCAAATATTGAACGTTGAACAATTGAATTCCACTTGAACTGGATCCAAGCGATCATGAACATCCAATGTATAGAGGATTCGTATGGCATTAATGGCATTAATGCCATACAGAATCGTGAACGATATGTCCCTACCTTCACGTTCGTCTGCACCCTTCACGATACACACCTTAAGGGAAAACACCGTCCTTCAGGAGCAAAAAACTCTCCTTCAGGAGCGACGAGTGCCTTCACGACATCATAACCCTTCACATGGACAACGAGCCTTCAAGGTAGCTGCAACCACGTTATCGACTGTTGCCATCCTGCAGGACTTCCCTTCTCCTTAAGTGGTTTGGTCTCTCCTTCACTCCAACCTCATGCTTCAGGACAGGTTGAATCGTTCACGACTGCGGTCCTTTCAAGGCCCTGAACGATCGAAGTTGACCTTCACGGCTGCATCTACATCTTCACAACTCTTTCAATCCCTTCAGGGATGAGGTAGATCCACACCCTTCACAGTTTGTCCCCGATCGAGATGATTGGTGTCGTACAGTACATCAGGAAAAACCAAAACTGCCCCATAGACCCACATAGACCCACATAGACGCCATAGACGTCATAGACAATGGGCGTCTATGATAGCAAGGTGGGATGGGGGGGGGGTCAACTCCATAGACACCCATAGACACCCATAAACCCCTGTTTTCTATGAAACTGGCCTGCTTTCTATGAGATTTTGTCAACTTTTTTTGGTTCACAGTGGCTTAAAACACACACAAAAATGACAGTAAAAACACATATCATATTGCATGTAATGCAGGGATACAAGGTTTCTGTCACCACCACTCAGCCTTTGCTTACTGTGCTTACTTACTTACTGTTCAAGGTGTTTCCATGTGAATGTGAAGTGAACTTAGTGACTTTTCGCTGAGGGACATTATATCACGACTTAGTCAAGGTATCTAATGTAATTAAAGTTCTAATTAAAGTAAAGTGCTTTTCAACGGGATCGAACTCGCGACCTGGCGTGTTCGGACAAAATACGGAATGAGGTGCACTAACAACTGAGCTAAAGGATCATATAAGTGGATGGACACTATTCTGATAGGTGGGTAAGCTCTTATTCTCCAGGTCAGTTTACTTCTCTCAAGTTCTTGCCTGTCCCATCCACATCTCCTCTGCTGAAAGCATCTGGGCATGAATACTTCTCTAGCAAGAAACTCAGCAAATTTCTCACAAAGGCATATATTTGCAGATGTGAGAATAGACCCCAAACCAAAAGCTCAAAAAGAACTATAAGAGTTGTTTAGCACAAGTTTTCCTTCAACAGCCTAAGTGAAGCACAAAATGTGGAATCATTTCCTGGATGTGACAGTTTTGAAGACCAGAACAATTCAGAACAAGGACTTTCCAAAAAAGGTGGTTGACACATAGACATTCATAGACCATCAGAGACCTTCATAAAAGGCTGTGTTTTATCATAGCATTTTGGTTTTCCTGATGCACGAGCTTGGTTCAATGCAACTCGCCGGCTAGCATGGTTTCACCCTCATTAGACTACGTATTCACAATCATGTCACATGAATCAACCACCAAAGAAAGTCATAAACAGTGCAGGTACATTGAAAGACATCCATAGCTCCCCATAGACACTCATAGAGCCGGGGGTTGCCTCATAGACACTTATAGACCATCAAAGACCATCAAAGACCCCCATAAAAGGCCATGTTCTATCATAGAATTTTGGTTTTTCCTGATGTAGTATATAAGTTGTAGGGCTGCAGTCATAAAGCTAGTGGAGGTGTTCACTGTGTTGATAGATTGAGTCAATAGTAGGCATTGTGGTTGTGGTGGTAGTGAGAATCTCGGATTCCTCGACACAGTGACGAGTTACCGCACTCCGTCGCAGGAGAACAACGGGAGGTATTCATCAAAAGGAACAAGGGAGGACAGGCTGTGAAAGCGGTGAGAGGTCCACAGTCCGTGTGGAAGACGAAGAAAATTTCAACACGCAACATTATGCAGCAGTGTAGACAAAATATTCAGTGCTCAGAAAGTTGGTAGACGTCGGTGAAATTAAACAGGGACAAGCCAGAAAATGGTCTAGTGGCAGAGCGGTTGCGCAGACAGCGTCAAAGGGCGATGGCAAGCAATGGTGCCGCTGGAACAAGTGATTGCAATGCTTACTAGCGCCCCAGCTCCGAGTCAGAACAAACTGGGATTGAAATCCTGGCGGTCAGCTTGATGGTCAAGGTTCTTTCCCGGTCCAAAAAGGTCCCCACCAAGTGAGATAGCGGTTGAGGAATAGAATTACGTAGCCAAAGTATATGAAAGTCGTTCAAACTAATAACTCTAGTAGTCCAGTTGAACTCGCCGTAACTGTCATATCATGTATTTTCAACATCTCCGAGATGCCCGAAAATCTCACTTGATCATTAATTGTGCCAGGGATTGGTCCCAGTCATGCCGCACGTTGGCCTACTCATTGAGGTTTTTTGAGTACCTCGGAAAACATGATTTTGTGGCGAGGAGGTGAAGAAACGCACTACAGAATAGGGACCGCATAGATTTTTTGTCTGAGCCGGAACTTCAACTACGTCTCGGGCAACACCATGCCAGAAACACCGGGAGTGGAGGACACTACGCACCGTTAATAAGAGATGTAAGCACATAGAATATAAATAGAGGCAGTGGTGATGAGCCAACCGGCCAGCCAGGCGCGATCTGAATCTAACTCCAGGCAAGCGGCGAGGAAGAAAGGAATACAAATGTCCGATTGGGAATTGGTTCAAATTTCCTCGGGAAACTTGAGACAGACAGTGAGGGTGTCTCTCCAGTATAACAAGCTCCAAGGGCCGGCAGCAAGAGTGACGAGGGGCGAACGGAATTTGGAGGAGAAGAGAAAGGAGTGGAATTAAAGTACGGAGTTTGAAGCCAAAAGCTCTGCGATACAGTGATAGTACTGGTAGAGGCGTCAGAGGCAGTAGACGGTGGTGTTGGAGTCGGCGGGGGTGTAATTTGGAGCGTTGGGTGTGAGCGGTGCCATGGTGGTAACCAGAGGTAAGTGATGTTAATTTACGGGCGCGGCCGCGGCGAAGCGCGAAGGGCGTCAGCGAGCTATCCGTGGCAACAGCATTTAAGGTATCCATGAATGCAAGTGAGGGCCTTCAGGTCAAGCAAGCAGTTTGATTAGAAGTTTTTGCAAATGCAAGGTATGTACCGCCTGCCGAAACGGAAGGCGGTTCAACGGTCAAACACACGAGGGACGAATGTGTGAACAAGGACTGCCCTGAGCCCGATTAACAAAGATATAGTCTTGAAAGGGAGAGAGTTCATGTGAGTTGCGAAGGCCGGAACTAGACACATTGAGAGAATTTCACTGGTTACTTTGTGATGGTTGAATTGAATCCCGACTTGCTCAAATCTGTGTCGCCACTAATTACATAGTTTTATTGAGACAGACGTACACATTGTACCTACATACAGACAGACACAATGTGATAGCGTCGGATGCGAATGAAGTCGGGAAGCGGCGTGCACTAGCAGATTCGAGACCGTGTCAGCGTGATACCGTCCTGTCTAGTTCACAGTTTCAGAGGCCTGCCCCGATCTCAGGGCCGAAATAGGCTACATATACTTACCAATGCAACATAACACGAGCGCAACCTTGATAACTTCGCGAAAGAGATCCTGGAACGTGTTGAGGCATTCCTGGAGTTCCACCCCCCGGCGACCTGGGCTCCCTCCCCACTTTGCGGGCATCGATAAAGCTGGCACGACAGAATAAACATACTGATCTTTAGGGAAACCAAATACTTTATTAGCTCCTCTTAAGTTCTGAGAGAAATCATCGACATTGCATCTTAAGTGTCTAGAAACTTAAGTATTACAAGTAATACTAAATGGCTATGAAATCAGCCCTGTACTCTTACCTCTGTTGCAACTTAAGTTCAAAACTTAAGATGTGAACCGCAACTCAAGTTGCAGTCAGAGCTCAATACATATCTGCTGTAGTACTTGAGAGTTGAACCCAAACTTAAGTTCCTCCGGAACTCAAGTTCCACGTGTGAACTCAAGTCGCGCAACACTTAAGTTTAATGAGTCCCGAACTTGAGTTAGAACAAAGCTGAACTTACGGTCGGACAAAGCGGCGCTCTTGAATAAAGCTGAAGGAGAGTAAGAAGGTAATCCGCTGTGCAGTGTCCGAATAACGTACTTGTTCCAGTCGGAGTCGCAAGGTATACTTGCTCGTGAACTTGAGTTTGGAAGTCACCTGTGATGTTTGCCATAAATACGGAGAGAAGACAAAGGGAGAAAGCAGCCCACCTCTGTACTGGAGCATTATGACCCACATATATCCACAGATGATGCAGGGAAATCAATAACCACGAACCGGAAAGTCTGAGTGGCATACCTTATTTACAATGCCACCGGCGGCCCACCGCAAGTTCACCTGAACAGAGCTTGTCCAGAGACCAGGAGTTGGATTGCTACAATTGAAGGGTGATACAGAAAGGAGCAATCGGGATATGTGAGGGTGAATTGAGCAGAAGACGGCAGAGATTATGGAGGTTGAAGTCCAAGTCGGATTGATCATGATGTGGTGCCGTGTTTGTGATTGATCTTACCTGGCATTGTTCAGTATGATCGCTCATCACTCCATTCTCTTCTTGACCACCACCACCCAACTCGTCGCGCCCGGGACACAAACTCACCAACTCCTTCCCCCCCTGGGACTGCTCTTATATCTGCTTCACTGGTTGGCAGGTCACACCCTTTCTTTCCTTTCTTGAAGTCGGCTGATGTCTCGAGTCTCAGCTCGGAATCCAGGTTATTGCCACCGCCCAAGTGACTTGGGAAGTCGGGAAGATGGGCAGAAGTAGAGAAGGTGTGTGATATTGTGTGTTCTCTAGCCCATTCATCTGAATCACCGTGCTCCTCGACTTCGTTATGCAGACATCACGAATAACAGCCTATCGCGTGTCCGGCGGATCGCGGCTGGGCCGGTGGCACGGCGGATACGAACTGGATAGATACCGGTGCGTGACATATTCTTCGTTGTTTTATTTTTTTCACCCAAGTTCTTCCTCGGCTCTCATACGTCGCGTCGTTGCAACAATTGCCACCCAGGCACGTCTCCTTTCGATGTGCATTTAAATGCCGCCCATTCACTCTCTCGCGCCGCCACGCAGATCTTGTTTTTCCCAGAACGGGGCACGCGCACAGCGCCCTGTCGCGAGTGTTCACATTTGTATATTCCTGTTACTTGCTTTTGGAATACAACTTCAGTTTTGCACCTGGGACTTGAGTTTGTCGGTGGAACTTAAGCTGTTTGAACTTGAGTTTGGCCATGGAACTCAAGTTATTTGAACGTCTTAAGTGGTTGGTTGGCTCGTATCGTACTGTGTGTGCATAACCCGCTTGCAGGCAGAACTTAAGTTTCCGAGAACTTAAGACACAATGTCGATGATTTCAGCCCGAACTTAAGATGGGCTTGTCGTATTTCATGGGAAACAATACCTTGGTCAGCGCCCTTATAACTTACACAGAGGGGCACAATTCTTCAGGCTCCCTCCCATCCGTCGGTGTGTTTCTTATAGAGAGGTATGGAAATGGTGTACAAGATCCATTTGCCCCATGAATAAACACAAAACAGTGCTAGCAGGGTAACCATACGTTCAAAACCGGCGTTTTTTTCGCGTTGATGGTAGCGGTCCACCTGTGGACTGAAGAATATGAATATGTGGATGACTATAGAGGAGGGAGGAAATCGAACTTGCCACCACTCACGGCCAACGCGGAAGGTACGTAAATAGCCTTACTGCCGTTTGCATAAGTCCGTGAAAACGCGTTTTTTTTTTTTTGCTCACGTGCCTTGGGCCGAGATGCCCGAGGGTTTTGAAATCCTTCATTTGCAGTTCCTCTGAAGTCCCTTATGCCTTGACTATGCCCAAATAACATTTTCAAACGTCCGGTGCACGGTGATCATAGATGGTGGGATTTGCCGAATGCAGCTGATCTAAAAACAGTGATCTCCCTCTTCCCTAATCCCTGCCGACCACAAGGTATTCATGAAATTAATATGCAGCAACCATGTCTGTTGGTGCTCTGGCCCAGGCAGTTGCAGGTGCGCAGGTGGGTGGTTTACCGCCGATGCCGTGCCATGCCGAGTGTACACCGGATGCCGAATCTGCCGGTATGTACTGAAGTATTGAAGCTTTTACTAGGAAATTTACAAATGGATACTGGAGGACATATGACAACACTACTTTTTCGGCCATGTCCACAACATTTTGAAAGGAGTTGTTGTCCTACATACACCCTTGATGCGGACAATGGCATGCACTATCAGGGAGTAAATCACATCAGGGGCGGCGCAGCAAAAGTTTATGTGTGCTTCAAACTCTGCAGGAATGAAATGTTCATGTCTGGAGAAAATTATAACATAATTTATAACTGCGGGGAGATACCGAGGCGAGCCTACTCAACAGCTGCACATTACATGCCGGACAGAAAATAGTCCCGAAGCAAAGTCACGGTATTATACCTAAGTTATTCCATCCAGATGACCTCTGAGGGTACTCTAGTTGCGGGAGGAACTGAAAATGAAAGATTCGAAAGGCCGGGCATCTCGGCCGAAAGCACGTGAGCAAAAAAAAAAAAAAACGCGTTTTCACGGACTTATGCAAACGGCTGTAACAATTGGGGATTAGAGGAATTTCGAGAAGCAATTTGCTCGAGGGTCCACGGCGTCGGTATGCCCCCACTGTCAGGCGCTCGATATCAAAAAAAGGAAATGATATGAACGAGGGCAGAGCCGCAGGCCCCCAAACAATGTCCTTCGCGTCAACGGCGTACGTCCACCCGTCGCGCGCTTCAGCACCAGAGCCGGGTCGCCTCGAACTACATGGCATCTAGGTGCGTATTTATTCAGCGCTTCCATGCACCTCGAAGTATGCATGGTACTGTGCCGCGCATGACATCCTCTCAGCACAAAAGTGGGCGCGCGTGTATGACAGCATGGCACACAGACATCGGCGCAGCAGGAGAATGCACAAAGGAATATGGAGGTACGACACCTCGACAGTCCTCGCCCTATTTCATCCTCTAGAGCTCCTCGTCCTTGTCCACGCAGCGGAGGGTCGGTATTGATTCTTGACCAAATGCGCCCTACAGCAGTCCGGATCTTTCCTCCCAGCAGCTAGGAACATGTAACAGTAGCGTACCGTGAGCTCGTGGCTCCCTCCCCACTGGGGCCCATCCATCACCGCTCATCGGCATCCCACGCGTCGAATCTGTGCATCAGCCTTTTGACATTTTAGTTGCCGGTTGTCAGGTTGTCCCAATTCGAAAAGTGGTACAGACACTTTACGAGCAACACGAAAACTATACTTGGGCTTGAGGCCACTGCTCCGCATGGCAGTACGAGTCCTGTTTTTTTCCCTCGCTCTTTCATTCACCTCTTCTTCAGTATGTACCATTCAGCTACTAAAAGTAAAATCACCTCCGTTTCCTGTGGTCTAATTTTCGATATATTAATCCCGAAAAAGCCAATCGGGTTCCAAATATGGAAGATAAGTCTCATCTCCTTTGTTTACAGCCTTTAGTGAAGCTCTGCCTCCTTCATAGTCTCATGTCAGACAACGGCTTCCATGGTACACCACCTGAGCGAGTTTGTTGCCCCGCACGACATCAAGAAATCAACGACGAGACCGAGAGGCAAAGTTGGGGTACAACCAACGGTGGGGCATCCGCGCACAAAATTGACCATCAGCCAGCATTATAGTGGAAGTATTGCTGGGCAATTCAACCTGTTCCATTTCGGCATGTCGGCAAATACATCAACAGCATCAAATGCCGACTTCGGATCAAAGCTTCTTAAACCACGTCCATCAAAACAAAACACACATGACGTCCACACTGGACCAATCACACAACGTACGTGCTATTAACCGTTCTTTAACGAGATGCCTCGTATTCATTTGCATCTCTTTGGTTTAATCCCCATGCAGGATATCCCCTTCTTTCTCCCTCTACTCTCGCTCTGAAGCTTTGCTTTTGTTTTCCCATGCGCACTGGCTCACAATCAATCAATGTACCTGTGCACCACTTAACGAAAATGAAAGAATTTCACACAGTCCCCGAACTCCACTACGGCGCAGTTCAAACTCACCTCAGTTGACATCCCATCTCCGTTTAAAAGCTGGTGGCGACTGAACTATCAAGAAGGTTGTTAAACTGCGGGATCCTTACCGCACAGCCCGCAGCTGCACAATATAAGTCCCCCATACAACCCACACATCGTGTCCTTCCCCCCTCATCTCTCTATGCTTCATCCGCCAACAATTTCGCCCCCGTTCTGGTTCAAGATCCTTAATTCATCAATTTTAACATGCAAATTTCTGGCAACAAACGCAATTCCCACTCGGCAGTCAACGCTGTGCCCCAAAATATCTCCATGTGCCGCCCCACTCCTCTCCGTCTGCTCTTCGTGACCTAGTGTTGGTTCGCTCCCAAGTTTCAGCCCCGATTTTCTCAGGTGCCAGTCTCAACTACGTTATCTTGCTTCCTGTCCCACTAACAAATTTACCCAATCCCTCTACATGGCTCCCTGTACCAATTGACTGCGCACAGAACACCTACAGGTCGAGATCCTCAGCTATCATTTCCGCCATTACTCAAAACACTTCTCACTTGCGGGTTTGGAAACATGTGAGACCCACTCTCTATATCTGAAAGGACTTGCGGCACCTTGCTCAAAATACTCTGAGGCTTCAGATCCCTCCGATGTGTTCTTACACTGTGGGTCATTTACTTCCGATGCACTGTCTTGCCACCTGTGATCAATAAATCTGAGCCTTACTGTACGTCGAGAATCCAGAAGTAGTGAATATTAATCGTGACCGACTCAACTTCATACCCCGTCTGCCGGAGGGAAGCAAATTAAGCTTCTTACGAAACCCACCTCGTCTATTGGAACCTGAAATTCCAACTCACGCGACAACGGACATGAGAGCTCCTTGAGATCAGTGCGATAATGAAATCACTCCCTGTTGAGCTGGGGGTATGAATTTTTTTTTGAAGGTCTCCACTGAGCATTGCGGCCTCCGGACCTCAATTGTGTTCCTTGTATTGATTCCAATGTGCGGGAGAAAGCACTGGGCGATAGATAGATTTTTCCCCTTCGAATTCGAACATCGTCTTTATTATAACCCGCGGAGTTCAATTCCGCATGCGGAATGCAAAGTTTATCTTCGCCACTGACCCACCTGCCGGAGCGGAGCGGAGGCCTCATCTTGTAGAAGTGTAGGGTAATGATACTAGTAATGAACAGTTATCAGATTTCTTCCTATCCGAACCCAGAATGCCTCCATGGCGTGTTGACATTTTTCCTTCAACCCGAGGAAACCGCATGATGAAGGTTTATCTCACTGCCCGGAAGTCTGATTTGTTCCTGCTCAATCCCCTGGTTGGAATCACAAAAATTCAACTTGGAATTGAAGGTTCGGCACCCGCCTTGAGGGGGCCCAATCCTTCGTCAACTCTTTGTTCAAGAATAAATCAAACTTGCAAGGGAATTGTGGCCCTCTGTAGGGCTACTGCCCGTTGCCGTGACGGCCATGGCCGTCGTTTTACGGTCCGTCGATTCGGATTTTTCAGCTCTGACGGTGCGGGACGGTCAACGGGACGGCCGTCGCGGCCGTGGCAACGGGCCAACCAGGTTGAATATTATTTACAAGGGGGGTCAAGGATAAGAAATTACCATATGGGGTAGAGGGGGGGAGGGGTCGAGGGTCCGCCGAAAAAAAAAATTGTATGCAAATTTATTTTTGCCCAGGGAGGTCCACTGGGGAGTTTAGGATCCACGGAGGACCTCAAACATGCTTTTAAAGACTAATACACTATTGCGGGCCTCTCACTCATCCCATGAGCAAGGTTGGGTCACGGCGAACCAAGTTTCAACCAAACAATCCGTGTAAATATCAAGTGCGAGCACGTCAATGGTTCAGTGAGAGCTTACTCTCATATATGGCTGTTGTTTTGCTATCAAATCACTGCTAAGGGAACATCTTACTGCCAAAATCTCGCAGCTCGCTATTCTGCCACCTCGGATATCCTTCTCTAAAAGGGAATTTGATGGCATCACCATTACGTAGGGGGGGGGGAGGGGTAGGCCCAAAGTCGCGAAAAAAAAAAGTTGTAGGTGATATCATTTTTTCTTATCTTTGATCCCCCTTGATTATTTAGGTGTTCTGTTTGAACGAAATCTCGGTTTTATACGATGTATTATAGTACTGTAACACCTATTTAGGTACTTGCTGCTATTTTGGTTCACTATTGACCTGGCTAGTGCACTAAACATTTTTTTCATTAAAATATCCGGTCTTTCCTAAAGCGGAATAAAGGTACGGCAGTCTCGGCAGTGCTCAGTACAACTCCCCTAGGTCCCAATAGTTGGGGAAAGACTCACAATGAGTTGAAGGTGCATGAAAGTGGACCAATAGACCACTTGGAATTAGATTTGAACCCAAAATATTATCATACACCCGTGTACCGTTGGCTTGCCGTTACGGGCCGTCTCTCAACGGGCCGTTTTTGGACGCACAAAATTTCCGACGGGACGGGCACGGCACCCGTCGAACGGGTGCCGTTGAGCCGTCGCAATGGCACCGGGCGGCAGCCCTAGCCCTCTGCAATGCAAACAACCAGTCATTCAAAGGATGAATACGTGGCAAATTTTGATTCCTTGATTTGTTTCATGTTTTCCCGGAAACGAATTGACTGAGTGTGACTCGAGTCTCGGGTAAGCTGAGTCGGGCGATGCCACGTCAATTAATCTGCTCGCTGAGTTGTCCCATCTCCGGTTCAGGCTCAACACAGAAGAAGTGTGCACTTGAATACCGAACTTCACGGATACAACATTCTCATTGTTTCTTCGTTGTTCTCTTGGTTGACTCGTAAGTTGAATCAATTCCAACAACTGAAGTGAAGAGTATGTCGGTGACATAGCTATTTCAAGCTCAAGATAAGCGGGAACCCTCACGATTTCTGGGGAAGTTGAGTCTGACATTAATCTTCTACGTGGCACAAACTCCCATGAATCTGACTCCTAAATCATTTGAGTCAAAGGGTAAACCGAGATACGTGGCGCCTTATCCAATACTGCTTCTATGACTGGGAGAACCCAAAAGACCGGATGTCGAGATGCTGCGATGTTAACGCCAGAGTCCATCAAAAAAAAAAAGGTGATGAGACATTGGCGGTACGGGACACAAGGTGGTGGTGGGCAATCGCGGTTCTTGATCCGTGACAAGCACCGCCACACTTTAGCGGGCGCCATCAAAAAAGGTTGACCCACGCCTTGCACTCGCATTGTGGACTCAATTTAGCAAATTGGATGGACTCTCTTGTAAAATCTCAATAGCAACATGGTTTTGCATGGCCTCATTAATGCGGGTTTTTTTCTCGTGCGCCACTGTTGAAGATTCAGTTAACTACACATTATCACACGCATGTCAGTGTCATTTTGGGCGAAACCGCTTCACGTTTTGCACTGCATGCAGCACAAATTATGCTGAGGTCCCGCAGACAAACTAACTTGATAGGATCCAAAGAACAAAATGGCCGGGGGGAATTGCGAAATTCGCACTTTTGCGCGAAAACGAACATCGTGATGGTCCGATGTAACATGAGATCTTTGCCATTTCTGCGAATTTCGGAAATCCCCCCGGCCATTTTGCGGAGATGGTGCATAAACTCATTTTATTCTTTCGAGCTTGAAGACTTCCGCAGTTCAACAGTCTACAAAATGTGAAGTGAGAATTGGGTCAGTCAAAGTCTCGGCAACTCGGCATCTAACCCGTGGGACTAAATTGATGGCATCGCGCATTGCCCACCACGCCTAAAGAACGAGTCTAAAAATAAATTTTCAGGACTCGTAACCAGATGCTTCCTAAGCACTATAGGAACCTATGTTCCCTACAAACATTTTTTTTTAAATGCGAAATTATGGCTTGGCGCGGGCTCGAACTTGGGAGGTTGTCGCCAAAACTTACATAGGGTTGTCACGTTGCGAGGTAGTCTCGTTAACCAGACTTTATACCGGGGCGACCGAGAAGACAATCGTTCTCGGTGACCTATATAAAGTCTGGGATTTGATGGGGGGTAGGTCTGAGACTCGACCATCAGTGATGCTGAGTTTGAAATTGTGTGATTGAAGCCATCTTGAAGCGGTCTCCTTTTGGTCAGCGCAAATTTTGACGCGTCGCCGTCGTCTACGCCGTGGCCCTACCTCGCTCCTACACTATGGGATCGATCCAATAAGCTGGCCTGGACGTCAATGGATGATTTAGACACGTCGGACGCGCTCTTCCCGGCCGTCAACTCGAGAGAATGGCTCGATGTTATTCTGAGGCACCGCTGCAAAGTCACGAAACTCCGGCCGTTCCAGCTGGACCTAGGGATGGAAGTGGTGCGGGGGAAGGATGTGTGGTGTGTTATTGCGACCGGAATGGGCAAGACTGTTCTTCTGCAAGCCGGTGCTATTGCTGCAGACGCACGAGGGGAACGCGGCATCTGCTTAATTATTGTACCTACAAAAGTTCTTGTAGAGCAACAGGTGTGCAGCATGGTATCTTTATAATTTCTTGAGACGAAATCAAGGCTATTTCAGGCAGAGGTGGCGGCAGCCCGGGGTTTACGCGCATGTCCCACGACGTCAGAACCATATCCCAACTCAGCCCTTTAGTCCCCGGCAAGCGTACGAACCCGTGGATCGGATCCACAAGCCGGTTTGCCTCTTTATTGGTACGCTCCAGAACGATATTGAGAGCCCAATCAATGAGCGCATTCCGAGTGCTGTTCGAACCCGGGGGTATGAGATTCGAGTCAAGACGGAGTGAAGGTCGTAGGGCATAGCGAGGGAGTGAGAATGAGGGCTCCTCTGCAATGCGGTCGGTCCAGCGCTGAGATAAGGTCCACAATCGTAACGGGATGGTGTGCAGTGTTGTCCTCAGCACCACGCAGAAACGAAGCAACAGAATTATATACACTGCTGTGCTTGTTGTACTTTCGTTCGAACAGAGCTGCTAAGAAGCTGCCGATTGTGGGGAATCCTGCCTTGCGAATTGCGCGGATTACAACGAGGAGACGGTCCTCCGGTGTTACAACGTCGATTGGCCATTTAAATGCACGTCGCTGGGGCCCAGAAGCCGTTCCAGGGACAATGCCATTGAAAAATTCTCCAGCAAACGCGATAGCCCATTTATCGGATTCCGTGTCCGGGCTAAATGCCGCAGAAAGAAGAGGCGGCGCGGGGATGGGTGTGATGGGTGTGTAGGGGAATGGACTGGGATAATATGGGTGCGGGACGAGTGCAAATGGTGCTGGGGGGCCATAAGACCACGATTGCTGCTGCAGCTGAGGATAGTACAGATTACTCGGATGCATAGGGGTCGGGGTGCTAGGGAGTGGGATTGGCGGCCCGGAGTTCGTGTCATGGTCCCCGGGTGTAGGATCGGAGGGATCGGGGTCAAAAGACATGCCCGCGACGCGCGCGACGCGAGAGTAATTAAGCAGGCGACGCGTTGTCCCAAAGGGGACAGTTGCCGTAGGCGGCGGATCACTTATTTTCGAACTCAGCATCACTGATGGTCGAGTCTCTGACATACCCCCCATCAAATCCCAGACTAGTTGCGAGGTTGCGCGAGGTTGTCGCACTTTTTTTTTTTTTTTTTTTTTTTCTGGGCGTTTGGTATAATGATTTAAACTCCGTCTGCAGAAGCATTCCGAGTCATCCGCTTGTTGCTGGTGTTTGCCAGTCATGCCGGTGAAATTTGTCCAGGAGGAAATGCCGTTACGCACTGTATTTATCCAAGTGTGGGGCTCCGACCCGAATTTATCCAGGCAGAGGTTGTTAGGTTGTACAACCTGACAACCTGACATGTCAAAAGTCTGATGTGGCCTTCACTAACACGAGATCAGTGGGCTTCTACGACGCACCTGCGATAGGCTGCTGGGTGGTGGCGGGCGGAAAGAAAGAAACAGACACGTGCGGTCAAACATGATGTGGCGCGACAATCGTGAAGGTTTGACCGCGGTCCTGAAGTAATTTTCTTTCTGTGAACGATTGTCAGTGTGAATCGTTAAGGTGTCACCGAATACTTATCGTGAAGGAAACCAACAATTGTGAACATGCGATGCAGTCGTGAACGATAGGGGGAATCGTGAAGGCGATCTATATCGTGAACGTGGCAGGAGGCTCTTAAGGCTCAAATCTTCCCTTCAGGTGTGGTGGAATCGTTCGGGTTTCCTCCGAACCTTCAAGGTTCTGTACCTCGTTCACGTAGGGACCTATCGTTAACGGTTTCGTATGGCATTAATGCCATTAATGCCATTAATGCCATACTAATCCTCTACAGATTCATCGTTCTCAAGCGATCAGTGTGTTCCGATGTCCAGGCTCTGAGAATAAAATAGCACGGTTATTTTATTGGGGCATGAAGGAGGAAAGCGGACGTAGTGCACGCTGCACAACTGCCCTATTGGAAACATCGATTGCATGGCAAACAGTTTGATGGGTTCGATTCCCTGCATCCGCATATAGTGTACGACTTTGTGCTTTTTTTGTTTTTTTTCACCCTTTATTCTTGTTCAGCCCCTCTAGTTGAGTACGGTCTTCCTCTGGTTACACTTTGAGAATTCGACACGGAGAGCTGATGTGATTCTACACAATAATAATATTTTTTTTGTGCACCGATGTGGCACACCACTCGGAGCTAAATGCAAATCTCAACACGGGAGGTCAAGAATATCGAGGACCTGTTGCGTGCAGGAAGGGGTACATAACACGGACGTGGTGCGTGGTGCACACCTACACCAGATAGTGGGCATTAGAGAGAATAAAGCAGTCAGGCTCAGGGTTTCGATTCCCCGCAGCCGCTTACCTTGCCTGACCCATTCTTTTTTATCTCCAACGATTTTTAGCACCGGCCCTTTGACCACAGCCCAAATTACCCATTGTGAACTACGTGCGCGAGAATTTTAACCTGATATTCGACGCTTTGGCCAACCGTGGGACTCATCATGATCACTTCACTCGGCATTACGTTTTGATCTCCCTTCCTTCCCTTCATCTCCCGTCTTCGACAACCTGGCCTGGCTCGACCTCTCCCTCAATACCACGGCGCAACCATCGAAGAAATTCACCTTTATCTCTTATCTTCGCGTCGGAAACGTGCCACTTGGTCTTTGTGCCAAATTCTGGGCTGGCTAGGTCGCGCAGTGGCACTACAATCGTGAACGAAAACCCCGCGTGAATGCACATGAATTCAGCCGTGTGTTGTGTATCCTGCGTGCCCACTTTTCCGGGAGCTTTCGCATTGGGTGCTAATACGGGGTACAGAAAGCTAGCTATATACTGCCCAATACGGTCGCGCGCGCCCCACGTACTGCAGGACTTACCTGCCGGTGCGTGCGTGCTCGATTTTTCTTCGGATGCTGTACTAATCCTGGGTGCAGGGCGATAACCACCCCGGACTCTGCACGCGACTGCCTGGGGACTTGCAATTGCACTCCGGTGCGTAGCCTCCCTTTGCAGCTGTCCATGATTCCGTGTCTCTCGGGTTATGGTGGCGCGTTATTCGTGCCCTCCAGCCGGCTTCTGCTGTGCGGCGTTTGGCGCGACCCGTCGCTTGCCTCGTTGCCTCGTTGCCCATGCAATGGTACTTGCCATTGGGCGGTATCTGCGCTTCAACGGCACCCTGTGCTACGCACCAGCGCGTCCCCTTCTATTTATCCCTTTTCCTCCGCCTCCGCCTTCACTTCCTTTCATCCCATCTTCCTTTCTAATTTTATTGCAATTTCATTCCCTCCCAGGCCCATCGCCCGACCCTAATCCTCGAATACGCCGAGGTGGATGCATATGCGAATACAGGCGCTGGGAGCGGTCGGAGTTCTGCTGCCGGTCAGGGAGGGTAAGCCTTACTTACCTCTCTTTATTCCGTTTCTTTCTCTTCTTGTTTTTCGGTGTTCCTTGGCGGAGGGAGAGTGAGAGGGAACGACGAACGGAGGGAGGTGCTGCTCTTTGGATGGGCGCGTCAGTGGCCTTTGCTGTGAGCGCGTGAGGTTGTAGGCACGGCGGGCGGGCGCCGTGGTCCTTGCGCGGGTTGGTGCCGCCCGCGGAGTGGAGCAGCGGCAGCGTTCTGTCGGTACACTGCAGGCGCGTTGTCGACGTCGTGGGTGCGCGGCGCGGCGCGACGTGTGCGGTGTGGAATCGGGCCCGCGTCGTCGTTTTTGCGGAATTGGACCCGAGCGAAAACCCACGAGGCGCGGATTGGTGTGGAGTGCTCGTTGGGTGGCGCGTACGGCGCTTCTGCTTTTCCTTCTGGGATACGGGACGGGTGTCGACGATCGGCGGACGCGAGGGTGATGTGTATCTACACACATTCGACGCGCATATCCATCCTGCGCGGGAGGCGCTCCATTCATCTCCTTCCTATATCATCCCTACATACTGTACCCAAATCGCTCTTGTTCTTCCCTCCCTTTATTGTGCTTCTTCCGCCCGACACGACGCTGACAAATTCGTTTCCTCGTGCAGGTGTATTTGACCTCGTCGGCCGCGATGGATTCGGCATCGGCTGCCTTATGGCCTTCACCGCCTTGATCGCCCTCCTCGCCGCCCGCCTCCCGTCTCGTCGATCCGAGGAAACCAGGAGACGTCAGTTTTATCTATTTATTTATTTGTTTATTTTCTCCTCGTCATTGCCTCCAATCGTGCGCGTGGGACCCGCACCCAACGCATCCACCCCACCCTGCCCTGGCTGGATGAGGGGGCACCGACTGGATCTGGGTGCAGGGTGCGCTGACATTTGTGGTCATGCTCGTTGGCGGGAGATTGGGCCCGGGAGGCGCGGAAAGGCGCTCCCGACGCGACTCCTAATACAGCTGGATGCAGGACTAGCGGGGTGAGGATGCCCGGATGCGCGCCTACATGTTCGCCCGTCGTGCATGGGCATACCCGTCCATATTCGTGCGTGTGCTCGGTATGCGTCCGCGTCCGTTACCTAGTCCGACTCCTTCCCAATTCTTCCTTCTCTCTTCCTCCTCCTTCTCTTCGTCTCTCGTTTTTCGTTTTTTATTGACATTGACTATATCCCCTATCCAAGGCGTCTCCGACCTCGTCGCCCCAATACCCCAATGCTCCCGGCTGCCCTCACCCTCGCCCGTCTCGCCGTCTCTCTTTCTCGCATCTCGCATCTATTACCTTTTTTTCTATCGTACGACTCGACTGGATGCGGCGGCGCGGTGCGGATGCGCATGCGTACGCGCTCGTATTTCGGTGACGTGCGTACTCGGGCGACGCGGGAGGGGTGGTGCGATTGTGGCACCAGGGGAAGGACGCGGTGCACTGTGTGGAGACGTGTGCGCGCCGGTACCGTTCCCGCGGTCCGGACACGCTATGCGATGCGCATGAACGGCGATGCAGAAGGATGTGTCGGTGCGATCTGGCGCCTCAATATTGTTGGGAGCGGGGACACGCTGGCCGTTGGGCGCGCGGGCCAGTATTGTACCCATCCGCACTTGGACGACGGCAAGGATGTCTCGGGAGGTGGGGGCGCCGTGCGTCGGTAGGCGTCACCGTGTAGGGTGCTGGCGGAAACATGTACGCGGCGGCAGCGGCGGTCTTTGGCGCGAGTCGGGAGGCTCAATCGGTGTGGTGGTGCCAGCGGAGCCCGTACGCATCCCTCCGCGCACCTGGACGACGAGGAGGATATGTCGGCGGCGGGTGAGGCGGGCGGTGCGGAAGGACGTGGTGGTGCATCCCGCGCGGTGGCGTAGTTTTGTCTGCGAGGAGTCAGCGCCGGGGGCCATGTCTTCGCTGTTGCGTACGTGGTACTCGCCAAGTACGACGGCGCGTGGCGTCGGAGTATCGGCCGCTGGTGTTGCTGGGTGCGGTACTGCGGTATTGCCTGTGTGCATACGCGTCTACACGCGTCCCAGAACCTCAGCACCCTCCTCCTCCTCCTCCAACGTCTTTTTATTATTTTTTCCTTTCTTCCTCTCTTCTTGCTCGCGTGGCCGTGACGATGGGAGGATCGCGGTGCATGATAGCAGTTAGGGTTAGGGACACGGACACGCCGATGCTGTACGCCGACGGGGAGAATGTGCGGGCGATGTGCGGGCGAGGAAGACGTCCCCCGGCGCTTATTCGATCCCATACCTCTGTCTCCCTCCTTCCGCTCCCGTTCCACGGGTGTACGACGAGGGAAAGACTGTTGCTCGTGCTCGTCCTTGCGTAGGTTAGTCGGAGGTGTACGACCTGAGTAGGAACGGGGTGGTCGTGCTCGGGAAGACAATGAGGAGGAGGGCGGGAGGCGATGCGGAGGAGCGGACCGCGCTCCTGTTTCGTGGCGCGCGTAGGAGGCGGTGTGGAGGTGGTGTTTGGTTCCTCAACGAGGAGCTGCTCCTACTCCTGCTCTCTCTCGCGCTCGTGCGGTGCAGCTGACCAGGCTGTCGTCGTACTGAGTGGGACTCGTTCTCCCGTCGAAGGAGGAACCAGGAGGATGTGTCCGTCGTGGTGCAGTAGCCAGACGATACGCTCTCCGGGTGCTCGCGCTGGGCAAGGAGGCAACATTCGTGCAACTCAAGTTGAGGCAAGACGCGTTGTCCGGGCCTGTATCCAGGATCGTGCTTTGGCTGCCGCTCTTCCTCTTACTGGGGCTCAGTGTACATCGCAGGATGAGGCACGTGAAGACGGCGGGGCCGTGCGGCAACGAGGTCGAGCCGCTTGTCCCTGCGTGTATGCTACACACTCAGCAGCACGTCCGGTTTCTGAGGTCGTAAAATCTCGACCATAACAGCGGAGAGCGGTTTTGTGGGCGTCATCAACTGGCGCAGACACCTTTTCGTTGAAATTGGGTGGGATGTTCAGCTCTTGAGTTTGGGTTGGTATTTTGTGTTGCAATTCGGGAGTTGATCTTATCCTTTAGAAAGTGGGAGTGGAATTGGGATGACGAAATTGACGCGTTATTTGGCTGTGTTGCCTTTGAAAATGATGTCGGCATCCCGGCTCGAACCCACGAGCTCTTGAACTCAATTAATTTTTTATTTTGGAGAGTACCATTATTTTTGAAAATTGTAATAAAAGGCAAGAGATACACTGAGATAAATGTCTATAGTTTATATAGTTGATGTAAACTTTGGCTTGTCACCGCACTTGACCCAGTCACTACCGTGAACAAACTTTGTGAGGTCAAGTGTTGACACTCCAGCTGGAGCAATAACAAGTGAGGCTGGGGGGCCGCAAAAGTGATTACGTAGCCATCCTGGAACCCATATAAGACGATGTGAGAGAGAATTGATTATCCATCCATCTTCAAACATGGTTGAGGGTGTGACCTGAGCCATTGAGCAACCAGCAAACAAGGAGTGGAAGAGCTTACCATTTGTGAAATGGGGATATTCTCATCAAGAGCAGACGAGCTGCTGGAACGATGTTTGCCAGTAACTATGCTGTTATCCAAGTCCCAGATCCGAATGCTGCTGTCATATGACCCTGAAACAACCCGTCTCCCATCGGGCGAGAGAGCAATTGATGTTACCCAGTCTTCGTGGCCAATCAGTGGTTTACCGACTGCTGCCCCAGTCTCTGAGTCCCAGACCCTGATAGTTCTGTCAGATGAACCGGAAACAATCAGCCTCCCATCAGGGGAGAAGGCAACTGACTTCACGGAGTCACTGTGGCCAAGCAGGGCTGCACCAACTGCTGCCCCAGTCACTGGATCCCAGCGCTGGACAGTTCTGTCAATTGAACCAGAAACAATCTGGCTTCCATCCGGGGAGAAGGCAACACTCCGAACTGAATCACCACCGACCAGTGGGGCACCAACTACTGCTCCAGTGGCTGAGTCCCAGATTCGGATGGTGTTGTCATCTGAACCAGAAACAATCTGTGTCCCGTCAGGGGAGAAGGCAACTGACGAGACCGTGTTCCTGTGGCCGGTCAGTGGTGCAACAACTGCTGCCCGAGTCTCCAAGTCCCAGATCAGAATGGTTTTGTCCGCCGAGCCTGAGACAATC
Organism: Mycena metata; assembly: GCA_029378385.1. Lineage (NCBI taxonomy): Eukaryota > Fungi > Basidiomycota > Agaricomycetes > Agaricales > Mycenaceae > Mycena > Mycena metata. The sequence goes on along the minus strand of JARKIB010000033.1, from coordinate 373,218 downwards.
TGTCGCCCATCTGGGGAGAAGGCAACCGACCTCACGGTGCCACTGTGGCCCGTCAGTGGTGCACCAGACTCTACCCTAGTCTCCACGTCCCAGGTCCGGATAGTTCTGTCATTTGAGCCAGAAACAATCAGTTTCCCATTTGAAGAGAAGGCAACAGATGACACCGAGTCACTGTGGCCTGTCAGGACTGCACCATCTGCTGCCCCGGTCACTGAGTCCCAGAGCGTGATAGTTTGGTCTTTTGAACCTGAGGCAAACTGCTTCCCATCTGGGGAGAATGCAACGGACCAAACTGCGTGTGTGTGGCGGATTACTGGGGCTCCGATAGCTCCATCAATCTCTGAGTCCCAGATTCGGATGGTGTTGTCACCTGAACCTGAAACAATCTGTGTCCCGTCGGGGGAGAAGGCAACTGACAAGACCGTGCTACTGTGGCCCGTCCGTGGTGCACCAACTTCTACACCAGTCTTTGAGTCCCAAGTTCGGATGGTTTGATCATTTGAACCGGAGACAAACTGCTTTCCATCTGGGGAGAAGGCAACCGACAGAACTGCACGGCTGTGGCCAGTCAGTGCTGGACCAACTGCTTTTCTCATCCTCCAGTCCCAAATCTGGATAATTCCGTCCTTGTGTGAACCTGAAACTATCTGGCTTCCATCTGGGGATAGAGCAACTGTCTCCAGCCAGTCTCTGTGCCCAATCAGTGGTTCACCATCAGCCACCCGAGTCTCTGAGTCCCAGATCCGTATAGTTCCATCATAAGAGCCCGACACAATCTGCTTCCCATTTGAGGAGAAGGCAACAGAGGACACATGGGCTATGTGGCCGGTCAGCGGTACACCAACTGCTGCCCCAAGCTCAGGGTCCCATAACCGAACAGTACCATCAAGCGAGCCTGAGACAATCTGTCTCCCATCTGGGGAAAAGTCAACCGACCTCACTGAGTCGCTGTGGCCGGTGAGTGGTGGGCCGACTGCTGCTCCAGTCTCCGAGTCCCAGATCCGGACAGTTCTGTCATATGACCCAGAAATAATCTGCCTCCCATTTGGGGAGAAGGCAGCTGATGTTACTATGTCACTGTGGCCCATCAGTGGTGCACCAACTGTTGCCCCAGTCTTTGAATCCCATAACCGAACAGTACCATCAAGCGAGCCTGAGACAATCTGTCTCCCATCTGGGGAAAAAGCAACTGAGCAAACTCCCTTTTCATGGCCAGTCAATATCTTCTGGAGACTTGGCCAGCTACCCTGAGGTGAACTATACTCGAGGACACCCAACAGCCTAGGTCCAAAATTTTGGTATACTAGAGATTTCTTGGGTGCAAGAGGCAAGGCCGAAATATAAATGTGTGGTGTGCTTTGAGCTATGACTGGTGCAAAGCAGTCTATAAACCGCTGTGTGTCATGCAACAAGAACTTGAGAGCTTCACTGCCATCCTAACGACTCTGATCAGCATTGCATACATCTTCTAGTAAAGACTCACCTTCAGTAGAGATTTTTGCACCATTTTAAGCATCTCACTGGCACTCTGCATCTGTCCAAGTAGGCTAATCACCTCTAGCCAATAAAGCAGATGCTTCTGGAACAAGTTCTGGAGCTCATCAAGAATGACCTCTGCCTGCTCAGCTTCGTGAAGGTGATTTCCCCAATATTGGCTAGCATAGCATAGCTCAGGTGACAAATATTTCTTCAAAGAAGTAGCTAGCTCCAGTACCTCTGAATTTAAGAGATGAGAGTCTTTAAGGTGACAAATATTGAACCGGAGCTGGCTGCCAAGAACATTGAAACAACCCACTGTCAGTGATTGATGGTGAGTTGTGCTCCCAATATTCCAAGGATGCTTGCCAGACCGAGTGGAGTCAATGAGGTAGTCACTGAAAGATGCATGAAGGACTCGTGCAGTTTGATCATTTGAGCGGTGAATGACACCTCCCAGGTAGGCCAGCACCTTGGATGTGGTACCTGGTGTCAATCCAAGCAGTGAATCCATGGCTTTGTCATGCAAAGGTGCTTTGCCAAGGACAATGCAGCCCAGGACCCGACATGCCATCAAAGTAAAGTCATTATCCTGGGTCCACGGACCCGAGCTTTGAAGGGCCAGAGTATACATTTCGTCCAGACGGCTCTCAGCCTTGAATTCCTGAGCAAGTAGTTCCATAAGCTTTTTTTCGGGATCAAAGCCTTGAATAAAGTTGCAAGCTATCGTGGCCCAGATGAAAAGACCACCTGAACGTGCCACAAGCTTATCTATGGCACTGGCTCCTGGCCATTCATCGATTATGTCATGATCTTCCTGAATTTCCTTGAGCCGTGATTGGATGTACAAGGCAACATCCCCCCCAGGTTCCATACTGAGAGTTCGAGGAGTAATTTTTTGCTGAGCACGTCGGAAGGGACGAGCAATGTCGGTGATTGGACGACTGGTAATGAAAAAGCGAAATTCAGCAGGAAGGGTCGGAAAGTCTGCAGTAATGAGTGATATCAGTGTTGAGCGCCAATCACTATCAGAGCATTCATCCAATGCATCCATGATAATGACCACCGGAGTTTGGATGGGAGGCTCTGCAGAGAGAATTGGGCCAGCAAGTAGTGCTTTGAATTGAGTTCGGATGGGAGCATTCAAGATGTCTGATTTTTCCTCAATCACCGTGCAGAGTGCAGTGCGGATCTGGCTGTTGAATTGGGCCAATCTGTAGGCAATAGTTTGAAGGACACCTGTGGGATGGCTACTGGCCAGATTGTTCCGGGTGAAGAATATGAATGCACCAAGGTGACCCTGCTCGTACAAGCGCTCAGACAAGCTTGTAGCGATGGAGCTTTTCCCAGAGCCTGCCAGACCAGAGAACCAGAGAATGTTGCTGCTACCCAATGGTGTGGTCAACCAGTTAAAAACCTCAGTCAAAATGTCTTCCCGAGTCCCGGGCAGGCATCCTGAGCGTAGCGACGCATCATAAGAAATATATGCCAGTTTCTTGAGTGCCTCAGATTGTGTGACTGTGGGGCAAGACTATCAGGGTTCTTTTTCTTCTTGATGCCTTGGTCCAGCACTCACAAGCTATTTGTGCAGGGCCACTGTTGTTATTGAGCATCAGTATTTGGGGAAGGATGAATTTAACATACTAATTATTCACGGTGAAGTGTTCAGTCTCAACATTATAAGACAGCCTGGGAGCCTCTCCAGGACCCCCATCGCCACCTTGTAAGCCACCTCCACCACCTGGACCTCCTACACCGCCTGGGAAAGATAAGTAAGAATGTTGGTCGACCAATTGCCATGCACCCACCATAGATAGTCTGATTGATGGTATGAGCTCGGTGAGACATAGGGCTAGTGAGCATCAAAGGATAGTGACTCTGAGTAGAGTGCAGTGGATCCTGTGGTGCGATAGACGTGGAGGGGAAAGAACAAGGGCAGCTCACTGACAGGCACACAGCCGGCAACCACATGTATCATTTCCTAATTATAGCACGCCAAACTCCGGGGAAGTGGCTCAATTTTTCATTGGTGCAAATTGATGGCCAGAACAGTACAATGAGATGGATACAGCTTGCTACCACTTGTTTGGAACCTTGACACTCTGTGGGGCGTGATATCACCCGCAGCAAACAACTCCTTCACGGCAGTCGAAAATCGAAGCTGACAGTCTGGATGAATTCCTGCCCGAGGGATGAAACCTCTCACAAACTGCATCGTCTAGGCTGATCTGAACAGAGAGGGAGTCAAGCAGCATTGCCAAAGAAATTCGGTCAATGTATCCAGCGCCTCCTCCGCATATTCGTGGTCTAACCCTGACCTCATCCCAAATGAGCGCATCCACAGAGAAAGTGCAGTGTGTAGGGAAAACGGGGTTCAGTGAATCGTAAAATTAAATCCTCTCCGCTGAGAACCTCGTATTCTGGACAGTGTAGAAGAGCTCTCTTCGCCACTGCAACAACGGTGCACCTGCTCTCAATTGACGACGATGGAAAGGATTTTGAATGCGGTTCGATTCCCCACGCCCACATCAAACAACCCCTCGGTGGTTTTTTTATTGTCACGGCTAACCGTAATAACTACTAGTGATCGTGCCTTTGGAGGCAGTATCCTCCCCAATTAATGACGATGTCAGAATGCCCGCCCCAGCCGAACAATAGTTGGTTTTGTCATTTGGTTCAAGTGAAAATTGAATTCAATGCAAGCCATTGATTTTTTCCGGCGTGAAAGCCGTGAAATAAAATGGGATGCTTGTTACTTAATCGAAGTAAAAAGTTCGTGGGCTCTCAATTAACGGTGATGAAAAGGATTCACGGGGTTCGATTCCGCGCCTCCGCATGTAAGGCGAGCGGCGAGATTTACTGTCCTATAATTCCCTGCAATTCCCAATTCAACGCGGCAAAGGATATAATTATGCACGTAATATTCTGGTGTCCGGAAGTTCAACGGGGTACTGAAGTTGAGAAGAAAATATTGAGCGTTATTATACAGAGGAAGTGGGTGTGGAAGGCGGATGTAGTGCGTGGTGCACGATTGCCTCAGTACAATCTCGATCGCGCAGCAACTTGAAGCAACGGAATGGGGTTCGATTCCCCCTGTCCGCATGTGTCGTGAAAGCAGTTTTTCTCTCTCGGTCCTCAAGTAGTTTTTTTCGTCTGCCTCGTTGGTTGAATACGGTTTCCAGAGAGCAATGTGATATCTGCGCCCCTTTGTGTGAAAATAATTGGCCATGGACTTCCGCGAGGAGGTATGTACCAAATTTTCATCGCCGTACGTCCAAATTCTCAATGTGGTGGGTAACAAAAATTGTGGACTTACTGCAGGTGTAAGGCGCTGGTGCATGTTTACACCAGATAATAGATACCAGATACCAGATTGCAGCAATCAGGAAGCAGTCAGGGGGTTGAACTCCCCGCGTCCATGTGTGTAGCTATCACGAATTTTTTTTTTACCTCCATTCACTGCATTTTTAGCATAAAATCCAGGGTGGCGAAACTTGGGACTAAGTGATCGCTCGGAAGGCTTACGTCGGAATTATTAGATCGCCGGGCGTCGGGCCAAACTAGGAGGTTGTCATATCGAGCAAGATTATCCCTCCGGGGCCACTGAACAATCCCGACTTAAGTCTCTTTGGGCTACTACAATCGCTGGTGTGGATTAATTGTGGCCATCCAGTTTCGACATTTGTGCTGAAGTCAAGATAATAGGGTGTTTCACGGTAGGCTTTTTAAGCCCAACTTCTGCCTCAACTTCTGCCTCAACTCTGCCTCAACTTGAGGAAAGTTGGGGCAGAAGTTGGGGTGTCCGGGGGGTCGCAACCGTGAAGCACCTGCGGAAGAAACTCTGCCTCAACTCCGGAGTTGAGGCAGAGATGTGTATCTAGAGCGACCCAAAACGTCAATTAGCCGAAATTGAGGCACGAGTTGGGGCAGAAGTTGGGGCAAAAGTTGGGGCATCAAGTCGTGCTGCTATGCACGATTTCAGCCCCAACCCCAACTTTGTGCCTCAACTTCTGCTCCAACTTCTCAACAAATTGCGGCCAAAGTTGAGGCATAAGTTGGGGCTAAAACACCTACCGTGAAACACCCTAATCTGATCTGCCGAGGGGCCATTCTCGAGCGCACAGTCAGGCAATGGTGGCCATACTCGGGCGAAATAAATCGGTTCGGGGGGTTTCGGCGCTATTGCTGGGATTTTCGATTGATTTTTCATGCCATTGCTCAAAATAATACAGAGTAGAGGGAAAGCAATGATGTATTCAATAGATGGACGACTCGAAGCCCTACTTAAATAAAACGATGACTAACCTCCCCTCAGAACTTGAGACCAATCACCGGGGTAAGCCACAACCACCGGCACTTGGAGCAAGCTACCAAGAGTAGCTTTGAGCTCAAAGATAACTTGCGAATGGTCGCATCGCGTTTTTCACACTTTACTTAGCCGAACTTACGCGAGCTTTTAATAGCTCGGCTAAGCCAAAAAAGCCGAAAAAGAGCCGAAAGTCCACAAGTCCGCAAGACATGTCCAAAAAACCAAAAGACACCCGAAAAAACTTTTTTGTGAGCCATGCCATTGAAGTCTAGACCTCATTTCTGTGACTTTATTTTTTCAAAAGACCAAAAGTTCACGAGACTTTTGTTATCTTGCTGATGCGGACGGCTTGGCAGTCATAATCAATGGCTCCAGTTTCGCTTCCGAGGTTTGAAAGGGAAAAGGAAACTTGAAGGTGTTGGCGGCACTCTTCTGCGTACTAGTATTGGTCTTTAGAGTTGCGAGGACCGTTGCGGGGACCGTTGCGCGACAAGTTGTCTTGTGGGAAGATGCGGGGAGGGGCCACTGCTTCGTTGACTGGACTGGGGTTGGCGGGTTGAAGACGGAGGGAGGAGCAAAAGGGAAATACCGACTAAGTTGATCAAATCGCCCCAGTCGGGCTATCTGATTTGGCCGGTTGTGATACTTCGGCGTTGTAGTTTGCCCAGTTGCCCAGTCCGGCTACTTGGTTTGCCTGAGTAACACCAAGAGACCAGACTAAAAGCGCCAAGTTCGTGCTTCTGCAACATCCCTAGGTGGGCCAAAGTAAAGCAAAACCTCGAGCCAATGCAACGCCATCCAGGCTATTCCCGGAAACTCGAGATAATCCCGAGCAAGTAGGACATCAAACCGTCCCGTAAAATTACGGGACGACGGGCCGTAAAAACGGTTACGCCCCCGTACCGTAAGGCCAATTGAGAGGTTCAGAAACGGCCGTTTTTATACGGCATTTTTACGGGTTAGTCCCCTGGCTCAATGAGGTGTCTTGGTTGTTATTAATGTGTTAGTATCCATTAAGGAGCTACTTTCGCACTCACCAATAATTGGTAGGAAGTCCAAATCATCACAGAACATAGGAGTTACGCCCGTAACGGGCGGTTACGGTACGGGTACGGGTCCAAAATCAACGTCCCGTTTGACCGATTTCTTTTACGGTTACGGCCGTATTTTTTACGCCCGTGGGCGTAAAACGGACGGTTTGATGCCCTACGAGCAAGGCGGGGACAGATCATCCATTTGGGGGGGCTCTTGTGTGCGCAAGCGTGGCCATCCCACCACTTTATCTCGCCCGCAGGCTAAACTTGAGGGATTATTCTAATGGGCACCCCGGTTTCTTGAGAAACCCCAGTCCATCAGAGAAATCTTTGATTTTTCTAATGAGAAACCCCCCTTGAACATCTTCACCACTTTCCGCAGAGGATCAGACTGCAAAGATTGCCTTGTGTATTTCTCGACTTGAACTATCACAAACTAAGAGGGTTTGTCATTCTTGTACCCTTCCGCAGTGCCGGTCAGGTGCCGGGTGCTCGGCATCTCCGCATTTCCTGCCGATGTCTCAGCAGTCATCAATAAGCCCACAGTTGAACATTCCGTGCAGCATTGACTTTTTCGGTGGTAGGTGAGCAGTGTTGGTCAATTCCTCATTCATTAACCTTTGTTTTAGCCGACTTTTCTGCTCAGAACTTTTGACCGGCGTGGGCCATCAAGAACGAGAGAACAAAATCTTTGATGCGAGGTACCGAGAGTGAAAAGCCATAGTTAGGCATTTCTATGGTCTCGAAAGGTGGAATCCTCACATTTTGACTTTCTGTGTTGAGGAAAATCGGAATATAGCGAGCTCGGCAAGAAGCCGACCGGGCGGAGCGAGCAGGAGCTTCTCAGGAAGCCGGGCTTCCCAATAACACCAAAAATTTTAACAGGGGTTTCTCGAGAAACCGGGTTTCTCATTAGAATTATCCTAACTTGAGCGGCAAAATATCCCTCGAGTTTGGCCCACCCGGGGAGTTTTTGCTGAAAACGCAGTGATTAGGTGAGATCCGAGCGCGATGACAGGAAAGGCAGGGAAGTAATATTTTGGGAAATTCAGTCCAACTCATGCGTCTTTATAAGATTACACCTGGCCATCTGAAGCTTTTTAAGCTCCGCTGCCAGTGATGGTATCGCATTCTTGCTTCGACACCAGTGATCGCATTGGCCAAAAATCGAGATATTACGGGTGTGTGGTACCGAGAATGGCGAGGCGGGGCCGAGACCTGCAGTGCAACACATTTATTTCCAGGACACAAACAGCTTTTCTTTCAACAGCTTCTACAGCTGTTCTGCTTCTCCAAATTTCGGGAAGGTTGAACGTTGAACGTTCAACTTGCTTCGATTTTCCGATTCGAATTCGAAGCTTGGCAAATTGAATACAAGTCATAGCCGTATTGGGCTTCACTGTAGGAGGAGGGCGGCGGACGTAGTGCATGGTGCACGACTGCCCCCGATGGGATACGGCGATCTGTTCACACCGGAAGGAGTTTGACGGGGCTCGATTCCCCGGGCTCGCATAGGCGATCGTCTGCGATGTTTATTTTTGAAACAGTCTTTGGATGTTGTTTTCAACGAATTGGCCCATACCATCAGTTGACCTCACCTACTCAACTGCAGATTCCAACGCGGTAAGGGTAAACCACGCAGGCAACAATTCAACTCAGAAGATTTTGACATGGTGAGCTGAAAAAAATGTTGAGCACTTATCAAGAAGTGGGTGAAGAAAGCGGATGTGGAGGACGGCGCGCGATTGCGCTCGGAATCCTGAGCACTGCAGCAATTTCGAAGCAATTCAATGGGGTTCCATTCCCCGCATCCGGATGGCCATAGAGATTTGAGGTCAGTAGTACTTTTTTCCCGCCCGTGTCCTGGAACAGTGAACTTCCACCTCGGACAATGTATGGTACGGCCCGTTGGTCAAAAGCTGGTAATAAATTGGGGTACCGTGAGAGGCAGGACACGGGACACAATTGCTCTCATTTAAGTAGTCGCGACTGAAGGTGCTTGAAGCAGTTTGACAGGGTTCGACTCTTCGCATCCACATCGCCGAGGCAAAAACTTTTTGAAGCAATCTCCTGCTTTCTAACTTGACGGTGAATAAGCTTTCTTTCCCCTGGGGCTTCCGTAGGGAGAGGAGGTTTGATCTTAAGACGGTAGACCTCACATAATATTCGCACACCAACTCCCAATTGTCAACACGGTGAGTCCCAAAAATGTATAGTGCTTCAGGTTGCTACACCAGGGGAAAAGGTCCAGAACGCGGGCGTAGTGCGTGGTGCACCGCTGCTACAACTGTGCTTTCTGTCATGTGTTTCACCAGCAGTTTGACGGGGTTCGATTCCCCGCGTCCGCATGAAGACTGGAGTTTTTCGATTAATGTTTTTCTCTCACTTTCTGAACAATTTTGACCCCAGTCCTTCGGCCATAATTTGTCAACTCAATTCTCAAATCACCCGCGCAACAACATAATAAAGCCCCCCGGGCACCCCTGATACCCCTTTTCCTCTTCCCTTCACAGTTATTCAAGCCCTCCGGGCATCCCTGGTACTTCTGGCAGCCTGCCGCAAGTGGATTGCTATATTGATTGTGGCTCGCGAGTCTCGCACGGCCTCGTTCCTCGGCCGACTCGCCTCAAACTCGCCCTCGATGGTGGATGTGAGATCTGAGAAACAATTGTAATTAAATGCACAGCCATCCAATGTGTCGACCAATCAGCGGTCCAGGAAAAAATAATAGATATTATTCATTTTGCCCAAATGGGGGTAGGAGACATTGTAATACGGTTTTGAGACCTGATCCCTAGTTTCGGTATCAGGAATTCGGCACTTAGACCAACCGTGGGACCCATCACTCGCCTAACGCTCGGCATTACGTTCTCTGTTCTCCTTCCACCATCAACTCCAAACCAACTCCAACGATGTCCGCGCCCTCGTTCCTCTCGTTGGTCAATGCCCAGAAAGCCGTGCTCATCGCCCGCCTCGCCCACGCCGTCTCAGCCTCTCCATCTACGGCGATCCCGTCTACCGCCCCGGGTCCAAGAAATGTGGTAACTGGTCTTGACGCGAGGAAAAGAGTTGGAAACCAACTTCAAGCAGGTGTAATCGGGACCTCGAAATAGGACCTAGTCTGGCGCGGCGCGGCGGCACCGACAATTCGAAGAAACACGTTGCACACCCTCGATTACGCGACGCTCCCGTGCTACATCTGCGGTTCCACAACTGCTTGGCGGGACGGAGGAGGATACGTTTAGCGGTGTCTCCGCCTCTCGTACGTGCGCATTCCATTTCTTTCTATATTGCCTCGGATGGAAGCTAATACGGGGTGCAGGGCAATAACTGCTGGGTTTAACGCGCGCGACGACGAGCGTACTTCGAAATCAGTGTCTTGCTTTGGCGATTACATTCCGGTGCGTAGCCTTCCTTTATCCTTCCTTCATTCTGTGTATTTCGGTTATGGCGGCACGTTAGCCGTCTCCGCCAGCGCCAGCTTTTCATGTATGGCGCTCCGGGGTCTCTGTACTTCGTCTCGTTGCCCGCGTGTAGCCTGCGGCCACACAAATCACCGCCTAGAAACGCGCAAACCTCTGCTATACGCCGCGTACCACTTTATCTCCCTCCCTCCCCTTCTATGCCTCTTTCCCTTCGCCCCATCTCCTCTCCTCTCATCTTCCCCCTCCATTCAAGCCCGAGAACTAACCCCGTCACACAGACAGGCACCCACCCCCTCGTCTCCTTCCTCGACCTCCACCTCGCGCCCAGGATGCGCCGCCTCGTCGCGCGGGAAGGAAATTCGGCTACCGGCTAGGGATGTGGCAGCGAGGTAAGACTCGTTATTCCATTTCTCCATGGGCACCAGCCTTTTTTCTTTCGACTTCTACTTGGCGGTGGGGGGGATGTGTCGGTAGGATGCGGATGGCGTTCTGCCCTGTCAGTGCGATCGCTGCGAGGCGGTGATCTTTCCGCGTGTCGGTGGTCTTGTCCGCGTCGGTGCGATGTGAACGCACTTGCTTTTGCCGCTTCTGTACCATGGCACTATGGATGCGGTGGACTTGTGGACGTCGGTGCGTCGGTGTGCTCTTTGTCCCGCGTTGGTGCGATGCTGCGGCGGACATCACGCCTTCTTTCGGCGCGCACGACGTGAGTGGGGTGCTTGCGTGCCTCACCAAGGGCGCGGCGCATGCGGCGCTCGGTCTCGACCCCGACAAGCCACTACGGGCCTACGGCGCGGATTTGTGTGAAGCGCGCTCGTCGGGGCGGCGCGTACGGTGCGCGCAGCACTGCTTCTGGTCCCGATGTCGGCGATCGGCGGTGCGCGAGAGCGGCGATGCGCGTATTCGCGCATATTCGTCGGGCGCCGGAGGCGCTGTACGCCCATATACCCAAATCGCTCTTTTCCTTCCTCCCTTTCTCGCTGCTTCTTCCGCCCGACGCTAACAAACTTGTTTCCTCGCGCAGGTGTATTTAGCTTCGTCTCCTTCCCGACCTTCGCGGCCCTCGTCGCCCTCGTCGCCCGCCTCCGCCCCGCCTCATCGATCTGGCGAGAGGTTAGTGCTACTTCTTTCCCTTCCCTCTTTCTTTTCTCCTCGTCATTGCCTCCAACCGTACGCGTGCGACGCACGCACCCCCGCCCGCCCCGGCTGGATGAGGCGGCACCGACTGGATCTAGGTGCAGATGCGGGGTGCGTACGCTCGTCGGCGGGGGAGGAGGTGGGCGAGGAAGTGTGCCGGTGGAGGCGCGGAAAGACGCTCTGGGTGCGACTCCTAATCCCAGTACAGCTGGATGAAGGACTAGCGGGGTGGTGCGGGGGGTGCCAAGTTCGTGTATAGGCATACTCGTCCATATTCGTGCGTGTGCTCGGCGATGCGCAAGCACCCGGCCGCGTCCGCGTCCGTTACTTAGTACCACTGAATCTTTCTCTTCCTCGTTCTCGTTCTCGTTCTCGTTCTATTTTTTAATTAATACTAATCGTAATCCTATCCCAGGCGTCTTTCCTCCTCGCCCCAATACCCTCGACTCTCGCCCCACCGACCTTTGTCTCCCGCTTGGTCGATCCAAGAACACGAGCCTCTGAGAGGTGAGCCTCTTCGTTCTTTCTCGCATCTATTTCCTCCTTTCTATCGTACGAATTGAATGGATGCGGCGGTGCCGGGGTGGTGGCGTGCGTACTCGGATTTCGGTGGTGTGCGTACTCGGGCGATGCAGGAGGAGTGCAGGAGGACGCAACGATTGGGAGCTCCGCATTGTCGTGCACATGTCATCGGGACCTTGGGATGGCGGTGCGGTAGTGCGTGAGCGCCGTTGAGACACGATGCGGAAGGATGCGTCGATGTAGGCTGCTGGCGGAAACAGCGGCGATTGGGTGCGAGTCGGGCGGCCCAATCGGTCTTGCTTGTGGCGTCGGCGGAGCACGTATGCATCCCTCCGCGCACCTGGACGACGAGGAGGATGTGTCGGCGGCGGGCAGGGCGGGCAGTGCGGAAGGACGTGGTGGTGCATTCGTGTGTGGTGGCGCCCTTTTGTATGCCGGTGGAGGAGGAATCGGCGGCGGGCGCCATGTCTCCGCTGCCGAGTACGTGGTACTCGAAGAGCAAGATGCCGCGCGGCGTTGGAGGATCGGCAGTTGGTGGTGCTGGGTGCGGTACTGCGGTATTGCTGGGAGCTGTGTGCATAAACGTCGACACGCGGCCCAGAATCCCAGTGCCCTCCTCCTCCTCCAATTTTCTCCTCACTTCTTGCGTGGCCATGGTGATGGGAGGATCGCGGTGCACGGTACACCCGACCAGCAGATAGCTCTAGGGACCCGGACGCGCTATGCTGTACGCGGTGGTGGTGCGCGATGGTCTGATGTACTGCCGACGCCGTGCGCTGCTGCGTCGTTGCTGCTGCGGGTGCGGATGGGCGTTCGCTCGCTGCGAATCGTCCAGTTTCTTGGCGGGTCATTGGTCGCCCGATGCCCGGACGATGGGGAGTGTCTACTTTTGGTTTCAAGACGAGGAAGCGGGGGGCATGGTGCGGGTGCGGGTGCGAATGTGGATGCTCTCTCCCTCCCGCTGGGATCTGTACACATTTCACGGGGCGAGGAAGACGTCCGCCCCCGGCACCCATTTAATCACCTGTGTACACCGCGTGCTCCCTACGCTGCATTCCACGAGGCCTTCACACTCCCTCCATGGAATAGCTGGACGACCATGCGCGGGCGTCCTTTCTTTTATTTCTCTGTACTCGGCTTTCCCTCGAAAGATACTGATTTTTCCGCCATCCGCAGCGCTATCCAAGTACGCCAAACACGCTAACGTCGCAGATGTCGAGAGTCGAGCGCGCCGCGTGGGGTAAGATTGCTTCAAGCTTTGAGATGATGAGGTGTGTCCTTCCTACTCCCCTCAATTTTTTTTCATCTTTTCTTTCGTTTTAATGGGGAGCGTCGGCGCGGGGCCGTCCAATTTTTCTTTCATTTTTCCTCAGAGCGGGGAATGTGCAGCACAGCGGGCGCACGGCGCGCGTGACATCCGACCGCGGGGCGAGGACGCAGGTCGCGGTGGTGCTCGCAACGACCAAGCATAGGTGGACTCGGGTGGGGAGTCGGGCCCCCATGCGCAAGGTGGCGTACTCGAGACGTACAGTATGAGGAGCTGCTCCGGCGCTCATGCTTCGTCGGTTCGAGGTGAAACTTGGGTCGGGGGGAGGGCACAGGATTTTACCGCGTCCTTCTTCCCCGGGAAGTGTGCACGCAGTAGACAACGGATGAGGGGGAAAGAGTGTTGCTCGTGCTCGGGTCGGGCAGTCAGAGATGTAAGAGCAAGCAGTCCCCGAGTAGGAACACGTTGGCCGTGCTCAGGAAGACGATGTGGAGTCTGAGGAGGAGGAGGGCAGGAGGCGATGTGGAGGAGCTGCTTGGGCCGCGACGCCTTTCACGCCCGCAGAAGGAGGAGTGGAGGTGGTACGGTGGTGCCTTCGTGCTGGGGCAGCGGGTGATGACAAGGAGCTGTTCGGTGCTCGTGCTGGGGTGGATGTAGGCGACAGAGAGACGGCGAAGCGGATTGGCAGAGGGGGAGGAGCACCATGCTGTCGTTGTGCTGGTACTCGTTAGAGGAGGATGTGTTCGTCGCGGTGGAATATCTGCTGTCCAAGTCCGTGCTCATGCTGGTGGTGGAGATGGCGGGGAGGGCGCGACGCTCGTGCAACTCAAATGAGCGGGAGCGGCGGGCACAACACGCTGTCAGAATCCGTACTCGGGCTCGTGCTCGGGTAGGAGCGCGGTGTTGTGCAGAAACAGTACGCGGTGGTTGTCGAGCTGCTCCTGCTTTGACTTTGGCTCTTACTCTTGCTGGGCTCACTGTGCGAGTCGTGCGACAGGATGAGGTGTGTGTAGATGGAGGAGGAGGAGTACGACGATGAGGTTAGGGTCGTTTCTGCCTACTTGTGCTTGTTCCCGTTCTCAAAACGAGCGAGCTTGAGAATGTCCAAGTAGTAAAAAAAAATGCAATGCAATTTTTGTTTACTTGGCATTGAGACTCTGTAGAAGGACCCGAATAATATGCCGGTGTTGACGTGAAGTCCTGGACGTCGGCAAATGACTGCAATGACAATGTTGACGGGCTTTTCGAGAAATAAAACGTGTTTGTGGTGTGACATTTGGCGGGATTTCTTAGGCCCCGTGAAGCTCCTGCCAAGGGTTGTCCGGAAATTTGGGTTTTTGAGGGCGAAATTTTGGGTTTTCCTTGTCCTAAAATTGGGTTTTTGAGGCCCAGATTTCCAAAACCTTGTCCATTATTTGGGTTTTTCAGGGCTGGAGGCTGAGATTTTCTCCAAGTTGTGCCAACAACCGGGGCTTTGGTCTCCTGGTTCGTGAGAGTCATTTTTATGCAGTCTGCCATTGCTTAAGCCCATTTTGAGGTGCTCACACGTTCTCCGCCCGCGAAAATTCAATTCTAGAGGGCGAAAATGCGATTTTTTGGAGCCATCAACGTGATAACCCTTGTCCGAATTTGGGTTTTTGAGGGCGAGACCCGGTCAAAAAAGTGGGTTTTTGAGGCCAGAATCAGGCATTTCAGGCGGACAACCCTTGGCAGGAGCTTCACGGGGCCTGATTTCTTGGACGCGATGGTCCCGTGATTTTGCGGGCCGGGCGGCCGTCCGTTTGATCTTCCACCTCGTCCAAATGTCCTCTAATCTAGCTGGCTTCTGCGTATTTGGGCTCAATTCTGACATTTCTTCGGCCAGCGTAAATCGGATTCAATCCTTGGCAATTCCGAGTCTCCGTCTCTTCGACTCCTCTTCGAAGTTTTTCTTCTCCTGGGCGACCTACGGCTGGGTGGATCCCCTTCCAAAAACAACGCACGAGTCGCTGAAGTACTCCTCTGAGCAACTTGCCCCGCAATCGCGCTGTCATCTCAGGCAGAAGTCGCGTAAAATTTAAATCTGTGCCGACTACCAGCTCGAAATCGAGGCTCGCGCGACAGCTTCACGTACGTCCTTCGAGGACGAACCCGAGCCGGAAGACTCCGACGACGACGGTGAAGGATAGTAGACGACGAGGGTGACTGGGTCACCCAAAAATGGATGCCGCAATCACCCAACCCCCCCCCCCCCCCCCCCCCTCCCCCCCCCCCTCCCCCCTCTCTATTTATTCTTTATGTGTTATGGATATGTGTTATGCGCCGCCGACATCCCCCGCGCGCGCTGGCTCTCGCGAGCTCTCTGCAATGTTCCCCCTATAACGGACACCTGCACACGCACCGGCCGAATACCCATACGAGGACCCTCATAAATTATGCGCCTGCTTGCGGGCACTGCGTCTTAGTAGTTAGTGCACTTGTTGCGGTATAGAAATGCAGATACAAAAAAAAAAAAAACAGCTTCACGCGCACATTTTTAGCTCCTACCGCATCAACGTTTCAACGCTGACGACATGCTCAATTTCCGACCGTCTGAAAGCCAACAAAATTTACCCTTGTTAATCTGCAAGTGGTCTAGAATGATCTTTCGGCGGCGTCAGAAGTTCCCTCCCTCGAACTTTATGGTATACCACGAAAATTCGTCGTCGAAAACCTCAATCGAAAGACTGGACTCTGTACTTGGCTCTCCAACGAGCTCCTGTGTGCGTCCTGGCTGAGCCGAATTGAATGATCGTGGCAGAATCATGGTGTGTGCTCTTCGTAGGAAATTTAATATAATGCAACCTTCTGTCAGAATAAATGGCAATAGGAATATTCGTCATTGGCAGATGCGATTTCGAAAAACTAGGGGGGAAAGACATCATTTTCTTCAAAACACGGGGCACCCGTCAAGTCTTCGACCCGTGGATGTTTCCCTGACCATAATCAGACCTGAGAACTTCTAGATTACGGCCGGCGATGCATCAATTTGGCCCTGAGAGTGGAACGTGTCCAACTGGGTGATGATTTCCTGAATCTGCGCGAATAATCTGCTTTCGGGCGCTGCCGCTTCTGCATCCCGTAGGTATGTCCTCAACGTGTCCTGCACGATTTCGCGGGCCTGGAGGTCATCCAACCATGCAAAGGTTTTTAACCATGGGTTGGCTATACCAGTATATGGCCGCCAGATTGCAAGAGTTGGAAATGTCCGCAGGAGCATGATATCGCTCGCAGCGAACAGCTCCTTCACTGCGGTCGCAAATCGAAGCTGGTAGTCTGGATGAATTGCTGACCGGGGGAGGAAACCTCCCACAAACTGTATGGTCTGCACTGATTTGAACAGTGAGGGGGTCAAGTAGCATTGCCGAAGAAACTCGGTCAATGTATTGAGCCCCTCCTCCATATATCTGCGTTCTAAACCCGCTCTCATCTCAGTCTCATCCCGAACAAGCCCTTCCACGGAAAAAGAAGCCTGTGTAGGGAAAACAGGCTCATTGAATCGTGAAACCAGGTCCTCTCCGTTGAGGATCTTGCCTTCTAGACATCGTAAAATAGCCCTCTTCGCCACCGCAATAACAGAGGGGGTGGAAAATTGGTGTTCCGTTTGCGAAACGGCTACAAGGATTGCCTGCCAAGTCGAGAGAGGTATCTGATAGGTAGTAGGACTCATGGTGAACAGGGGATCTTCCTCCCAACACAGCATCCAGGCAACCGTCAAGGGCGCGGTCAAGGAATCCTCGCGGCCATTGGGATACAGAGTAGTGAATTGCCACGGGGTATCCGCGGGTCCGTGAAGAATCGTTTCTGGGAGTCGCCTCCAAGCATTGAATGGGATCAAGTGGAGGACCTCCTTGACTGCAACCTCAGATCTGCGGCTTGCCAGATAGTCTATGATCGCCCACGGTAAAGTGCCGTCAGATCCCTGGGGGTCCCAGTAGGAGACTATCTCGCGGAATAGCTTGTCCGGCCAAAGGTCTTCTGGGCTTTTGGTTAAACATTCTAGGTTGTCGTAGAGAACTCTATCCAACAGGACCTGCACTCTGCCGAGAGTCCGCCGAGAAATCACGATCCCGGAAGGTGGCGACAGGAGTGCTTGCGTGGGCCAGAACCGATATGGGATCTTTTCTGATACGCTGATATCTTCGAAGTAATTCAGTAGTATCTGGAGCGGCCAGTCTGTTATTAGGTTGATTGAGTCGGTCACCGTTGCACCGAGGACGTCGGAGCGAATATCAGAATCCTCGAATGCTCTCCAATCGAGACCAATATTATGTATCCCAAGATTGTATATGGTGCTCAACCGGTACAAGCAGGACCATATCTGCACAATGGTCTGACGGTCCAGCGGTCGTTTTGCAGCAGCATCCTCTGACACTGCCCTGAGATATTTCAAAGTACTGTCGAGTAGGCCCTTGGCTGCACAGAATGTAGCCCAAGCCTGTACACCCTTGGCCGAGATGTAGTACGGAAAGACCTCTGGGTCGTTAACGAACTCGAGTCGGGATGGCAGCTGGATTTGTATTGGCTTTTCTGGGGTCGACAGACTGCCGAGCGCCCATATCGCCTTGTAACAGGAAATTTTGCGATGTTTCGCCACCTCGGTAGGTATGACATCGCTGTTGCAACCCTGCTGGAAGCCCTGAATCCGACCGAGTAGATCGGAGCCCGGATTCTCGATTAAATGGTGAATGTGTCCGTCGTACTGCCGGCGCCTCTCGGATGTGCGCCACAATACATCCGGAATGGCTTCAATGAAGGGCTCCAGCTCGAGGTCATCTGTTAGTGATTTGAGGGTCCAAACCAAGGCTTTCCCATCCCGCGAAGACCGCTCATCGGATGGTTTTGTCGCCTGATGAAACACACTGTCCACCATGGCCTTGTCACGAGGGAAAACCATTGAGACAGGATGATGATGCAAGAGGGTCTGGAGGACTCTTAGCAGCTGCCAGAAGCCTCCAGAGAGCGGTGTCCGATACGGGCAATCCGGGTGAAAGAGAGGGAGGAGTGTGAGGGTGGCGTAGACGAGGACGACTGTGGTCAGAATCACAGTGGCGGCAGCAGTGATGACAATGTTGATTGGGAGGAGGAACGCCACGAGACCGGCAAAGAAGAAAAGCAGGGATGCGTGTAGGAGGAGAGGGACAACTTCGACGACTGTGTGCATCTTGAAGCGCCTGAGGCCGTAATAAAGATATGAGAAGACGCGGGCGCGAATAACAGGTGCGGATCGCATCTCGGCCTTGTGCAGGAAATCTCGGGCCCATTGTTCGAGGAGCGTTGCAACAAGTGCGCACGCTAGGCTGAGTCCGAGGCTAATAAACCAAAGAGTGTTGCAAATGAGAGCACTCGCCGGCGGCATGAACTGTGGCGGCTGAACGAAATTGAATGCCGTTCCGTTCGCCACAGCTGCCAGTTGGTCAGAAATTTGGGACAGCAGGAGCACAGTGGTGTCTCCAGAGTCGGGGACGAGTGTCTTGTAACTCTCAACCAAGAAGGCGGTTAAGCTGGCGGAAAAAAGACCAGCCTAAAAGTCGTTAGCATCAAATTAAATAATGTCGGGGACCTCCTACGAATATCAGCATGCCCTCCATGTCACTTTTCCAGCTTTCCACCAAGCCCTTGTCATATTTTTCGGCCTCCGACACGTACACTTGCCACAGCTTCGCGGCGGCCGTGTCATCCTCCGGATTATCGGTCCGGGTCTTACTTCTGCTGTTATCTAGTATATTGTCAGGCAAAAAGGATACATGCATGGCGGCATTGGACGTACTGGGCTCTGACCCTTCCTTTTCGCTCATCGTGGGAGGAGGCAGTGTTAGTGTTGACGGCTGTCATCAGCTGATGGGTGATCCCCGCGTGAAGGTTGAAACCGGGTTTGATTCTGTCTCGGTAACCCAGACGTAGGACCAATGAAAATGCGGGTGAAGGCCTGATTTTGTTTTGGCCTAAATGTCAGGACCGTTTTGCTGAAGAAATGTCAGGATTGACACAGGCCTAGAGCCCAAAGGTTCGCCAAAATGTCAGGAATTTTGCAATAGGCCTACACCGCCATTTGGGCGGCACCTGCCCGCCAGGTGCAGTCCAAATGTGGAGCATATGTCGCGCGGAGCTGGCGGCCAGGTGACGGTAATCTGGCGGTGAGGTTGAACAGCAAATGGCCACACTGTGTGGCCACTTCCAGCTGGCGCCAGCTGTTGAGTGTGCCTGGTCTCCAGGTGGTAGTTCAGATGCACATTCTTTCTTTATGTATTTCACTGCTGGCTCTCGGGCGCAGGTAGATGAGAAAGAGGGAATGTATTGAACTTGAAATGGATGTCTACAAACACTGAGATATATCGGTGTACTCCCCTATACTTGACGATGCACCGACGGCAACAAGGAATCACGACGGGTGGGGAATGCAGGAAAGGTTGGTTATTTAACTACTGAAGATAAAGCTCGATGAAGGACCATTGACCACGCGACTCGACCAGTGACTCGAGAACTTTGAAGAAAATTGAGGATTGCTTGCGGATCGGTTGATATTATGTATCGAAACTTGCAACGTTGACCAGTTGAGTATTCAAGTCCGTCTGAAGGCTTTCCGACGCTAGACGAACTTCGAAGACTCAGAGACTTGAAGATCTTCGAACCTGGAGACTTGACATTGGGCCGAAACTTGAAATCAAGCTGGTTGAGATGTAAACCGCCATCTGCGCTCGGGTCTGGGTTTCAAGCCTTTGAGATCAAGACTTTGAAGGCTTGACGGTTGAAGTTGGCCCCCGGGTCTATCGAGACTTGGAATATTGAGGGAAAGACACTTGAGACCGAGTACTTCACGACGGAGTTGAAAGTAGGGTGAGGAAATAATTTCATACTTGAGGACAGTTTGACTACCTGAGGCTGCGGCAACGTCTTCTCGAAGAACTACGAGTTGATGTAGACATCGAGATGAGGGCCTCGTGTGGGGGCAAAGACAGGCAGGTCCATGAGGTGAGAGTGAATCGGGTGTTGTGCTAACAGTTCCGACGTGCCGCCCGCGGAGTTCAAGGACGGCGTTACAACCGCGCGTTGAATATTGCAGAGCGTATAAGAGCGCGCCGGCCCGCGGTTACGGCGGCGACAGTCCGGGAGATATCAAGCTCAGGGCATATTCAGAGAGGGAGAGACGATGCGGACTCACCTTTGGTTTGTGTGAGCAGTGAGCGTGCGAGGTCGCCAGCCTTTCTTCAGCTCGTTCATCAGCTCGGTGGGATATTGACGTGCCGCATGGCCGTCCAAGTGGCTCGTTCCAGTTTGGCTCGCTGAGGGCTTGCTCGACGCGTCGAGAAGAAGGTTTGAAGAGGCAAGAGAGAGTTGAGCTGGATGAAGATGAATACGGGCGAAGGAGACGGTGTAGTGGTGAAAGAGAGAGAGTGCTGAGACGCGCGACCAACATGCACGTGACTATAAGCAAGGGCAAACAAGCGCACGGACCACCAATCACGATTTAATTTGACGAGTTGAACATTGTCATTTGCAGTGTAATTGATTTTCCAAGTCACTAGTGGGCTCAACGCAGAATACCGCCGAGTTTTGACTTGCTCCATCGGCGTCATTGTCAACATGGAGAATTTGAAGACTGAGTTCGAAACACAGTACTTATCTGCAAAGCATTGGTGCCTTATTCGAGATAGCTACGATGCGAAACAGTGGGTGGATAATACCGATCATACATGCTCTGAATCCACCATTTTTGGATTCTACTGGATGGGTACAGACCTTGCGGCCATCTGGCTACCTCACGTACCTACCACGAAGGGGACTGGCTGGTGGGTAGCTGCAAACCCAGCTGCTGAGAGCAGCTGGCGGCCAGATAGCTACCAAGTGCAGTCACCTGTCGCTTCAGATGTCTGTGCGGTGGCGGCGCCATCTGCTCACAACGTGACGGCACTTTGGTGGTGTATTTTTTTCGCTCAAAATAGCGCCGCAGCCCCGGTTCATCGCAAATTTCTCCTCCTGCCGCAGTTTTACGCTGGTTTTCCGTCCAAATGGTCGTGTTTTCAAGCAAAATCGGCGCCGCTCGACCACTCATCTGAAATTTTTCTCTCGCCGACGCGGTCATGTCAGGATTCGCACCAGGGCCATCGCGCCCAGGACCTTGATTTTGTCAGGATTCTCACCAGGCCTGGAGGCCAAAATCCCGGAAATTTGTCAGGATTTACATCAGGCATTTGGGCGTATTTTCATTGGTCCTCCAGACGTTCTAGCTCAGTCACCTCCGACCGCTTTATCTTATCTCGGAATTTGTTCCGGCTGTTTGACATAAATGATAAGAAAATGATGGACGGTGACTTCGCTAGAATGCCTCCCACCACACCTTCAACTGAACTCAAAGATGCCCGCGCCCTCTGAATTCCTCTCATGGGTCGACGCCCAGACCGACGCGTTCATAACCCGCCTGTCCCACGCCGTCTCCATCCCCTCCATCTCCAGCGATCCCGCCTACCGTCCCCGCGTGCAAGAAAGGTCCGACTAGCTCAACGCCGAGCTCAACAAAGTCGGCGTCGAGACCAAACAAGTTGATCTCGGGAGCCACGTTATGGGACGGCCAGACTTTGCCCCTGCCCAAAGCGATTCTGGGGACAATCGGCGCCGGTTCTCGGCTAGCTCGCGCTACTGCTGCAGTGGCATCACCAGACGCAGACGCCGCTGCCCGTTCATCTGAGATTTTGCTTTGAGGGGATGGATGAGAAATGTGTGCGTGCCTATCCTATCTATTTCTATATCGCGCTGGATGTAGTACTGATACAGGGTGCAGATCTGCAGAGCGATACCTTGACCACGCACATTGTTGCTGCTGCCTTGGGAGAGACCTGTATCCCGGTACCGTCTCGGCCTCGGCAAGGGATTTGCATTCGGGTGCGTACATACAGTATGCCACCTTGTTATTCCTCCGTTATTCCCTCTCCCCTTTCTATATTCTCTCGTTTGCCCAGCTTTATCGCGTTCTACGCGCTCTCGCCGCCTTGATTCTGCTGCCGGATTCCTTGCGCGTACCCTCCGTCTCGTTGATATCGCTGCACCGTTGGCTTCGCACGGTATTCACACTAGAGCGGTGTCTCCCTTCGCGCGCTATCGGTGCATCCACCCACCGCGTCCGCCGCCTCTATCCTACTCACACTTTCGCGCTCTTGTGCGGCAGCGTTGCGGGAAATCCGTGGATGCCACTGTACCCACCCGCGTTCTATCCGCGCCTCGCGCGCGCCTTTTTCCTCCTTCTTGTGATTGCGCGGAGTGCGGCGTCCGCGGCCGTACCCGTACCCAT
Organism: Mycena metata; assembly: GCA_029378385.1. NCBI lineage: Eukaryota > Fungi > Basidiomycota > Agaricomycetes > Agaricales > Mycenaceae > Mycena > Mycena metata. Next base: position 350,744 of record JARKIB010000033.1, on the reverse strand, counting down.
CCGCTTGGTATCCGTGCACGGCAGGGGCAGGCAGATTCTTCGTCTCCAGCTTCGTGTGTCGTGCGCGCGCGCGCATTCATCTCATTTATCCCCGAGCTTGTGCGCATCTTGTGTCGTGGGCGTTTGTGCGTGGATTTTCCTCTCGTATATATCCCCGTCTGCGTCTGCGTCGGTGTGGGGGTACGCGCGGCCCGCCCTTTCGCATTCTCTTACTCTGCCGGGCTTTCCTTCTCTTCTCCCTTACTTTCCCTCTCTTTGCCGCTCGCGTTTTCAATACCAATAACAAACACTGTTGATTTTCTCCCTCGTATTATCGCTCGCTGATCACTTTTAACCAGGCGTATTCATCCGCGCAGTCCATGAAGCCATGACTCGCTCATGCCCCGGCTCATCGACGCGCAGGGGGGGAGGATCTTGCTCCCGGGGGTGGATGGGATGGTGGGCGCGGCGGGTGGAGGAGCGGTGAGTTTTCTGTCATTTCTGTCGTTGGTACTTTTCCGATATGGGAGGAACGTGGAGATGAGGGAGGGGAGGATGAGGCGTGGTGCGCGGACAGCGCCTGGGTCGATCGGGCTGCTTGCGGCGAATCGAGTCGAGTCGTCCGGGGAACCTCCCGCGCGTCGTTTCCGTTTGCCGCGCACGCGAGTCGGTGTCAGCGCACAGGCGCTGGTGCATGCGTTGATGCGCTGGGCTTTGGCCTTTGGGATGCACTGGGCTTGTTTCTTTGGATGACGATGGCGCAGACGTGTACACATTCGTCATGCGCGTGCGCGGTTTCAACGCGGACACCGTGCCTGGATTTCTTGGGCAGGAGGGAGAGCGGGTGGCAGGAGAGGACGGACGCCGTGGTACTGCAGCGTGTGCCTCAGACGCCGCGAGGGCTTGCGCGCTCTGTGTCGGTGCGAATGGCGCTCGATGTGCGTGTGCATTGGGCGCCGGTGCCCACGTTGGAGTTGAAGTACGTGCTCGAGGCGCGTACATGGTGTCTTGCGACACCTCCCTTTGGGATCTCTATGTTCACATCCTCGGTGGAAATCCGTACTTTATGTGCTGCTCGTGTATCCTGACGAAACGTTCTCGCCGAACGTAGTGGCCCCGTTCCATCTCTCGACTCTCTAACACTCAGCACCCCCACATCCGTCGGCGCCCGCTTCATATAATAAACTCGTTCACATCCTCGGTGGAAATCCGTACTTTATGTGCTGCTCGTGTATCCTGCACTGCGCTGCGCCCGTCCCCATCATCGGTGGGGATGCACTGGTACCGTACATCCGCATGCTACGTCGCCGTTCATGTCGTCCGTGCCCCGATTTTTTCTTTCTCTTTCTCGCGCGAGTAGGACCTGTGCTGCAGCTTCAGACGCCATGAGGGCTTGCGCGCCCGGTGCAATTGAGTATCAGCATCGGTGCGATTGGCGGTATCGGTGTCGGTGTCTTGCTTGCTCGCAAAGGACGCGGACATTGGGCAAGGATGCGTGTATCTCCCTGCGGGTGCGGGTACGCCTCGGTCATCAGCACCGACACCGATCTGTACTCGTAACGCGCGGAGGTTCGGTGGCCTTTCATCATTTTCTTCCACCCACTGCATTATTGTGTATTCTTCTCGTGTACTAATCATTCTTTTTTATAGGGCTATCTACGAGAAAATTGACTGCAGCATCGCCCGTGGAGGGCTTGGGCAAGATTGCGTTGTCGGAGAATAAGGTGCGCGGTTTTTTGCTTTCTACCTTCTGCTCCTTTTCTTTCTTCTTTTGGCGAAGTTTTTTTTGCGGACGGCAGTGGCTTTTTTTCGATTTCTGCTTTACTTCTGCTGGGCGCAGGTCAGCTAGCGCTGTCGAGCTCAACGCGGTCGAGCGGGAAAGAGGGCAAGAGGTCTGTGTTTGGATCCAGGGAGAATTGCCGAGGGGCGGGGCGCTGCGAGTCGTTGCATTGTCGTACTCGTATAGAAGCACGGGCGGGGTACACGGCACGCGGAGGTGGAGATGCGGGCGGCGCCCGGTGGGGGGTGGTGGGCACGGCGGTGGATGGGTGTGCACGGTGTGCTTGAAGACGGGGATGGACCAGACGAGGAGCTCGTCGTTCGCGAGGAGCGGGAGGAGCGGTGGATGCGTGTGTTCATCAAGCGGTGAGTGGTGGATGCGCGGTGGCGCGCGTCGGGGCGATGGAAGCAGTGGATTTGGCCCAGGCGCGCTTACTCTGCGTCGTTGCAAGAAGTCGGACTGTAACGAGCGCATGGGAGGTCATGTCATACTCGTTCACATGCGCGTCAGAGCGAGAACGAAACACACAGGGGAGGTCTTCATGTTTGTTGTTGTGGAGCGGGAGGACAGAGGACCCGGAGTACGCGAGGGAGGTCGCTGTATGTCACCGGACTCGTTAGGAAGGGAGGTGCGGGGCGTGGAGGAGCTGAACCTGCGCGTGCGTGCTTGCGTGCTCGGGCTCATGCAGCCATGGCTTCTCGAGCACGCGGAGCACGGGGAGGACGCGCTGGTCGCGCTTGATCTTGTCCTCTAGAGGCGGTCGCGGGCTGACGAGAGAGAGGCGGTGTTTGTGCGCTCACTGCCGGTGCTCGCACAGGCAACGCGGACGAGTGCGGGATGCTTCCTGCTGCTACTCCCACTTGCCCACGTGCCCGTACTCTGTGGAATTGGACGTTGCGAGCCGGATGACGAATCGGGTAGTGTCTGTGGACGGGAGGGAGCAGGTCGCTGACGAGGCGGAGGTGTTCGCGCACCATCGTACCGCTCGTTCTCGACGCCAGGAGCCAAGCTGGGGCCGCGGGGACGCGGGTATACCCATCCTCGCACCCAACCTTTTCCGGCGAACGATGAGGAGTGGGGAGCAGGCAGGAGGGCGACCGTGAGACAGCTAACGCCTGAGTCGAAGGTGCTCACGGTCGTAACGGCGGTGTGGACGGAGCTGCATGATACTACGTCGTCCCTGAGCCCGCACCTGGTAGAGTTCCGCTTGATGACGTTCGGGTGTCTGCCTGCGTTTGGCCGCTGCTGCGTGCGCGTTTCTACTGCTGATATCCGGAACCGCGTAGAAAGATGTACTTAAGAGTAAGAAAAAATTAAATTAAATTTCCTCGCCTCCAGTGAATAGTACTAGTATCCACGTGTTGTTGGCACCCACCAATAAGTAATTCATTTCTTCTGTCGCTGGTTACGAACCTGAGTCAAGCCTCACCATAGAAGAAAAAATGGACCCGACGCCTTTGTTGTGGTATGCTTGCCCCAGTTTCTGGACGCGATGGGTCTCGTGATTGTTGATCCGATCCACTCAACCACATCGTGCACTCCTCGCCGTTCAACCTTTCAACCAGACTCTACGTCTCATCTCCAACTAGCTCTTATTGTACCTCTCTAGGGTTGATTCTGGGACCCTTTTCTTCTGCTGCGACTCGGAGCCGGGAGACTCCTTGCCGAACCCTTGGACTCTTCCCAAGACTCTTCCTGTTCTGCGGGGCCTGAGATTACGGCTCGGCGGTGGGATCCCATAATTGTCCAAGTGCTTCTTCACTGGCAACAAGAAGTCATGGTTGGGTCTCAATCTACGCTCTCTACGCTTATGGGGCGGTAGTGCTTCCTGCTTCCTTCCTTCCTTGGGTTTTCAATGTTTTTCAAGATCTTGCGTTCTCCCCGCACAGGAGCGGCGTCAAATTCGCGCTTGGTCTGCGTATTCTACTTCGATTCTACGGAATCAATAAAAACTCTTTTCTCGCCGCGCCGCCTTCTCCTCGCTTGTCATCTCGGACCTAAAGATGTCGTCTTTCCTTGTTGCGGCCGAATATCGGTACTAAATCCGCGCAATCTCTGCCTGGGGACGGGGGCTGCTCACCCTACGAATTTTAGCGTCTTCGAGAAATCTTGTCCCTCATTCGGTGTATTTAAACTCTGGTTCTCCGCAAGACCTGTTCAATGTGACTGCAAACCTAAGGTCATTTACGGCGGGCTTGTTGACATGAAGCAATGAAGCTCTCCACGTATTCTCTGAACATCAAGCATTGCACGACACGCGGTCCGGGATCGTACTTCGCCTCATACGGCGCGTGGCACAGGAGTCGGGCGACATCGTGTTAAAAGCATACCAAGTGACTTCAGCAGTGTATTGCTTCCCATTCCTCCCTTTCTTTTGAAGGCCCCTCTTCATTCTTGGTCTTCGTCCACCCCATACCTTGATTAACCGGTACTGCACCATGAAATTCTTGACGGATTCGGGCACAAATGGGGGACGCGGTTCGAGGACAATACATCGGGGAAATCGTGTGTCCTTCATTAATTTCCAGCCAATAAACTCGCCTTCACTCCCTTCCCCAGTTCACGATTCTCTTCAGATAGTATCGACTATAAGCTCGAATGTTTAATTTATGGTTAATCGACTTCGACATTAAGTTTACCGTTTAGTTATCTTTGATTTCTTTTGCCAACAACCAGCCCGCTGCCCTGCCCTTGAAGATGCCGAAGTTGGTCACGAGCCCACCAGTTATTTAGGGCGCAAACTTCTTGACACCCTCTCACGTTGCTGTCATCTCGAGGATACAGTCGTGCCACACCTTACTAGGGTATGTCTTCACTCTCCCTCTTGGCATTCCCCATCCCTCAACGGCCATCCAGCGATCCAACCCAGAAAATGTTACCGAGCTCTCAGAGTGCGGTTATACCCTCAAACCCTGGCACGTCTCTGGATACCAAGATTGTAATATATCAGGTAATTTGTATGGTTTCTTTTTAGCTAGACAATGTAATAACACATTTTAGGCCCTTATTGCATTACTCGAAGGCACCTGCACCACAAGTAACGGATCTCCGGGGTCAGTCCATTCCTTCTTCAGGAGTACCTCAGCGTAATCAATGGGCTAGCGAGGTCCCTAATCTTCAACCGACTCTTGAAGCACACCGGCTTTCAATGACCTCGGGGAGTGTTGTAGGCGCGATTATGGACAGCTTGAAAAACCGAAAGATATTGCTGGAGGTACATAATTTCCTTCGCGTACATCGAAAACTTGAAGAAGGTTTAAACGATATAGGTTGCCTCTCAACTCGGATTGAAGGACTTCATCGTCCGCGCTGCCTTGCGGGCAGACGAGGAACATCTTGTTGCCCTTCTGGTCTCTGCACTGGAAAGCAAACCCATCGAGAATAGCATTCTGACCCTCGAGGACGATTCTGCCCAGTGCTTCATAGATGTTGTTCAAGATGTTCGGATATTTCTACTTTCTACTTGCCTCCGAATTTGACAGTTTACCTCAGATCTTAGATAAAGGGTTCCTAATGGCGCCTGAACACAGTTCGAAAGCTCGCCGTCTGATTCGCAAGCTATCGGAATCACGTGAAAGGCTTCCTTCTGCTCTCTTCATCACCGGTGTGAGCGGACGGGAAGAGCTTCCTACTTTCGGTGGAGGATTTGGAGATATTTATCGGGCATCGTATGGCAATCAGGTTGTTGCTTTGAAACATATGCGTCATTTTCTGCGTGGTGCAGAATTGCGACGCATTCGTTTAGTGAGTCTTTCACCCGCAATCTGAAAATGACTGACTAGGTAATTCAGAAATTTTGTCGAGAGGCCCTCCTCTGGAGGGATTTACACCACCCACATATCTTACCGTTCATCGGGATCGACCGTGAAAGTTTTCCGGCATCACTCTGCATGGTATCACCTTGGCTGGAGCATGGCACAGTGTTGAAATATCTAAACGATCATGGCCGGCAAAATGTGGATAAATTGGTCGGTCTCTTTATCTTTTCAAGTCATGGTGGTAAAACAATATCCCAGCTCTTTGAAGTTGCTCAAGGCCTTGAATATCTCCATTCCCACAACATAGTCCACGGGGACCTGCGAGGGGTAAATTGGTTCCAGTACAACCAACTCATATTAATCAGATCTTGCCACAGTCAAATATTCTAGTCAACAAGGACTGGAGTGCATGTTTGGCTGATTTCGGCCTGAGTGGGTTCTCTGAGGGCAATACCGGGCAGACATCCTCAAAACGGGCGGGCAGTGCTTACTGGATGGCCCCGGAATTGCTTGCCCCCGAACACTTTGAAGGGAAATTTTCTCGCACACCAGCCAGTGATGTCTACGCTTTTGGCTGTGTCTGTTTCGAGGTATCGGACACCTATGTCTTGTACACTCACCATTTAACCTTGTTTAGCTGTACACAGGTCGTCCTCCATTTTCCGAATTCTCAGAGGTCGCAGCCATGCTGAAAGTGGTCGCTGGCAAACGAGTGAAACGACCATCCGGATCCGACGGAACTCCGCTAATAGCAGATGAATTGTGGCGCAATATAACTACGTATTGGGCACGGATGCCGAAAGCCCGACCCCTTACCAAAGTTGTTGCTGAAAATATGGCTTGGCCCCCCTATCCGAATGAAGACATGCAGGGGAAGATGGCCAGTGGGAGCATGATTTTGTTCTATGGTGTGTTTTTATTTTGTTCTTGGTACAGCAACTGACTAGTGGGGTATATTTGTTCATTAACCTATCTAGTCAAAGCGCTATACAACTATGAGGCAACAATGAATGAGGAATTCAACTTCCAGGAAGGTGATATCATTGCAGTGACTGCGACACCCGATGACGGGTGGTGGAGTGGCGAATTGATGGACGAAAACCGGAGGGTTTCAGGGAAACATATATTCCCGAGTAACTTTGTGAATCAATTGTGATATTGGTCTGAGTTGGAGCTGTCGTTCATCGTAGGACGGTACTATCAGTCCCAATCGGTTAGAAATCTCCCAATGGGTTAGAAAATACATTTTTGCTCCCTCAGTTTTCAACTTTTTGCCCCGGAGTTTTCCGGAACTAATTTGTGTAGTAGTCGTCCATATCCATGTAAATTTTCTAAGGAATCGAGCGAGGGGAAGATTTGGGAAGGTGTTGCCGGGGGATCAAACCCGGTGTGTTTTTTGACAAGGACGTTGTTCTGCTTTGTCCACTCACGGTGAAGCCCCGAGGAAATTTGAGAGAATGTTTATAAGTAATTTAAAAGGTTTTGCCTCCTCGGATTTCTTTTGCAGGGCCCGGGTTCAACTGCAATGGGGAGCGGACGCGGTCAGTCACTCGATGTCACAAACGGCATCCAAATCTCCGCTGATTGATCGTGATTTCCCTGCCGCGGAAGCGGCGCCGAGGTAGTTGATAATCACTGTGATGTGCGCGGGGATTAAATATGTCACGCCTTTGATGATGGCCCTTAAAACCCTTCCATTGTAGTTGAGCCCGCGCCCGGCAAAAAAATCATAGGAGGCAGATCCTTTTCAATTACATGCAAGGATAACCTCAAATTTTCTCGGGGCTTCAGTGTGAGCGGACAGAACAGAACAACATGCGTGTCCCAAAACACATTGGGTTTGATCCCCCGGCAACACCTTCCCAAATCTTCCTCTCCCTCAATTCCTTAGTAAATTTACACTGATACGGACGATAACTACACGAATCAATTCCGGGGAACTCCGGGGGAAAAGGTTGAAAACTGAGGGAGTAAAAATGTATTTTCTAACCCATTGGGAGATTTCTAACCGATTGGGACTGATAGTAAGGCAGTGCGTGAGCTTGGGACCCACAGATGATATTTTATGTAACTAGATTCTCGCGCGGCTGAGAGTTGAATGGGAAAGGAGGTACCGAATTTCGACACAACAAATTTGAACTAAGAAATTGTACATTTATTGCCAGGAGAAACTGGGTGTAGGCCTCGAGTGCTTACTCCACAAAGAAACACGGTGCAGAAAGCGGAGCAGTGTGTGGTCTGCGGTGCACCACTGCTCCTTCAAGGGCCCTCCAGGCAGTCAAGGGGTTCGATTCTACACGTCCGCCTAAACAAATTCGGGATTTTCCGTCCCTTTTCTATGGTAAGGTGTGGCAGGTGGACAGCATCATGCTCTCGAGGCAGTACACTGACCAAACGCACCAGTTGAGCGTTGAGCGTTGAACTTGAACTTGAACGTCACCAGCTGGCAGGCAATCTATTTGTTTCAACAATACCGACTGAAAATGTTGACCCTTTAGTGTGCGAAGGCAAGGGCTGTATATCGCGGACGTGGTGCATGGTGGATGAGTGCCCTCAATACCTCAGTATTCTGGAGATCTATGCAAAGCAGTTGATGGGGTTCGATTCCCTGCGTCCGCATGCGCAACATATCCCGGCGTTTTTTCACGGCCGTGCCTTCGTACCTCGGCAGATAAGTACATCACAGTTCATGGCTCTCGCGCTGAAAAAAGGCCAACACTGGTTGAATGTTGACCGACCGATTCAACTCCAATTTAAACCAACGTGCACTTGAACTCAACCCAAGCACCCCGTTGATTGAAAGCCGAAAGGGGAACAGTTGATGTATTCAGGAATGAGAGGAGCAAGCGGACGTGGTGCATGGTACCTGCGCATGCCCTCAGCAGTGAGTCAGCTTGCTGAATTCGAAGCAGTGGGGGTTCAAGTCCCCGCGTGCGACTGTGTGTATATTTTTCTCCGCTGCGGCCATCTAACGACGCGCGTGGCCCAATTGCTGGCTTATCAACGGTCTTCTTTTCCTGCCGACCAGAAAAGTTTTTGGACTGCAACACAAACTTTTGGAGGTAAGTGGCGGTGCTAACCCTAATTTGATCGATTGATCCGGTGTCTGTATCTGACTTGATGCATGTTGTTCTTTTCGAAGGTAAGTAACATGCCATCTATCCCACAGGATATCATAGGTGACACCCTCCAGTTTCTGGTAGACAAATCCGGATCCCGGATGCCGGTGCAAAGTGTAGCAAACCCTCCCTGTAGACCATCGCCAAGGGAGATGGTTCGGAAGATGTACGATTGTGCGGGATGTTCACATAGATGGCATCCGGGACCTGGATTTGTCTACCAGAAACTGGAGGGTGTCACCTATGATGTCCTGTGGGATAGATGGCATGTTACTTGACTTACCTTAGCAAAGAACAACTTGCATCAAGCCAGATACAAACATCGGATCAATCGATCAAATTAGGTTTAGCACCGCCACTTACCTCCGAAAGTTTGTGTTGCAGTCCAAAAACTTTTCTGGTCGGCAGGAAAAGAAGACCGTTGATAAGCCAGCAATTGGGCCACGCGCGGAATTTGCCAATTTTGCTCATTCAGTGCCACTAGCTGTATTGTAATCAGCTATATAAATCACTCAGCAGGGGGCTAGTGTCAGTCCGGGCAGCTAGCTAGGAGACAGCAGCGTATATGCTATAAGCTTTAAGGTGTGAACTCACTGGAAGGTCAATACTGGCCGGAAAGTCAAAATCATACTTAAAGCTTTAAGTCAAACCTTCTCTTTTAACAAACCCTCAGGGTTCGTAGGAGTTGGGCGTTCACTCTAATCAAGGACAGGAGGAAATACTATCCATCCGTGACCAGGGTTGAGGAATGGGAGCTTTGAAGGGGCAACCTATGTTGACTAGAACATTTGTCCACGGTAGAGTTGGCATTTCCTGTCAATCAAGCCGAAGACCCGAGGACCGGAAAGGTCCGACGGCATAGCCAGGAACAGCACCTCAAAGGGAGCAGTAGCGGCAGCAAGGTCTTGCCGCCGGCTAAACCAAAATTGTGATGCCAAGAAGCTATTAATAGTCTTGACTCGAACAGACTCACATGGCTATTCACGAATGACTCGAATTGACTCGAATGACTTGAGGCTGATTCACCAGGAGTCACACACACCGAATTGGGACAACATGACGAGGCTGGAATATTATTTGGACACACCAGAAGCGGACATATATTATTTATTTTACAGCTATTTGCGGAACATAAGGCGCGGATCATTTTTTTTCTAAAAATGGCCACTTTGATCATTTTCACTGCTGCCCCTCTAATGCATTCAATTCTGGCTCAAATGCCGTGAATCCTTCACTAGGCGTCTTCAATGAATGTTCCAGAGTGCGCCGTCTGCTCAAATTAGTTCTCTTATTCAGCGATGACTGAGTAAGCCAGAGGATCAACATTTACCTTGCTACCCCTGCTTCAAAGGAAGGATCTATTGGGGGGTGCTGAATATTTGTCTCTATGTTTATATATGTGTTTCCAAGTGCACCGGATACTTCATGTTGCAATTCTGCCACGAGAAACATGTCAACAAGCACATCAATAAATCCATTCATTTGATCATGGTACCTGTGCCATGGCAGGAAGGTATATAACCCGAAAGGCTACACTATGCACTGTATGGGACACTCATACACCCACAGGCAAAAGGCTAGGGCATCCTCGCGTGAATTCCTCTTTAAGCAGGGTCAGCAGCTGGAAGTCCATTGCATTTGCTTACAAATCCACCAGCGGGAAAGAGAAACTTGAGAATCGGCCTAAGCACTGTAAAATACCCCCAGAGATCGATTGAAAATGGTTCCAGGGCTCCAGGTAAAGAATTGAGCAAGATATCGGGGTAGCAGTGAAAACAACCCTTTTTGATAAAAATTTGATCTGCGCCTTATGTTCCGCAAATAGCTGTAATTGTACCAACATCCATGCAGATTATTCTCCTTTTCAAGTCAAGATTCGTATGTAAATTAGTAGATTGTATTCAGTAGGAGTCCGTACCTTCACGGACTCAACGTTTGGACCATTATGTACATTGCTGTTTCGAGTTTCCATGTTTTGTAGTATTTGGTATGTAGGATTTAGTATATAAGTAGAGGTAGAGCTTAGGTGGAGGCCAGTGGACCGTACCCTTCTTGTTAGGAGCACAGCATAACGCGTGCCTCCGTCCAGGAAGTCTCACGGAATCCATTCGGTGTACATTTGAGTGTCTTTAGATACTTTAGTGTCTACCAATATATTGGGATTGGATTATATTTGTTGTGCAGCATCAGCATCAGCGTTTAGGGTCAGCATCAGCGTCAGCGAATATTACAGCAGAACTTGTCAACCTTCGGTTACAGTTCAAACCCAGCGTCAAACTAAGTTTAGTTCACCACACAACCACCCGGTGTCCATCACCACAAACCTTTTGAAAACCACAACTCTTCTAAGAACTATAAAGGTCGCATCAGCACCCAATAGGTCTGAGAAAACCAACGGCCGACTTAAAGCTTTAAGTCGAAACCTAGTTTTCAGCTATTGCAACAGCCGTAATACTTTGGTTGGAACCCCACGAACGCATATACAAGCGGAGAAGTGATTAGGTGTTTGATTTGGAGTGTGTTTAGTGTGTGGTTTAGCCATACATCGAGACCCAGTATCCAGCTCATTTCCCCCGGTCGGTCCCGATCCGCGGCGTATCACCGTGGTTGAATTTTTTTTTCTACTCAAAACTTTTTTTTTTTCTTAGGTTCAGATTTTTTTTACCAACCAAACATTTTTGTTCAGTGAACCAAAAGCAAAGTTTTGGGTGTGCAAAAAAGTGATAGAGGTTATGCACACAAGAAGTTTGTTTTTCTCCAGCTGATTTTCATCTTTTGATACGTCAAAATGTGGCCAAAATTGCAAAGTGTACCCCTGTTTTATTAAAGGGGTATGGCGGTCAGAGTGCCCCTTTAATAAAACAGGGGTACACTTTGTGATTTTAGCCACATTTTGATGTACCAAAAGATGAAGATTGGCTGGAGGAAAACAAACTTCTTGTGTGCACAACCTCTATCTCTTTTTTGCACACCCACAACTTTGTTTTTAGTTCACTGAACAAAAACTTTTGGTTGGTAAAAAAGTTTGAACCTAAGAAAAAAAAAAAGTGTTGAGTAGAAAAAAAAAACTCAACCACGGTCTTCTTTTCTTGCGGACCAAAAAAGTTTTTTTTTTGACTACAACACAAACTTCCGGAGGTAAGTGGCGGTGCTAACCCTAATTTGATCACTTGATCCGGTGTCTGTATCCGGGTTGATGCAAGCTGTTTGTTCTTTGCTAACATGCCATCTATCCCACACAACAGGCAACACCCTCCAGTTCCTGGTAGACAAACCCAGGTCCCGGATGCTTGCGCACTGGTCAACATTCTCATACCCTCACATCTTGCGAGCATCGGGGATTCAAGAGGTTGACAGGTCATAAACTGTACAGCTGTTGAGGACATGTATATGGGTTGAAAGTCCTAGTTGGGATGTCTGCCGAAGCCAACGTCAGGCTGAGCTAGGGTCGTCGCTGACACAATTTCGCACCATGGCTTATCCCGCTTGCTGCCACACCCTATATTCGCACTTCCGCTGATTCTGACACCAGTTATTGCCCCCCCTCTATTGTCTATGGCGGTCAGAGTGCCCCTTTAATAAAATAGGAGTAAACATTGTGTTTTCAGGCAAATTTTGACGTACCACAAGATGAATTTCCGCTAGATGAAAACACACTTCTTACCTGCTAAACCTCAGTTGCTTTTTTGTCAAAAGTGAAACATATTGCACAGCCAAAACTTTGGTTTTTGGTTCACTGAACAAAGACTTTCGGTCCACAGTGGAAATTTTGAGGTTGAAGTAAAAAAAGGTTAGACCGAAGAAAAAAAAAAAGTCCAGAGAAAGAAAAAAAACACTCTAAAGTCAAAAAAAAAGAAACATCGTCTCTTTTTTCCACCAACCCACAAAAGTTTTCCAACTCGACCACAAACTCTCGGAGGTAGGTGGCGGTGCTAACCCCTAATTTGATGCCTTGATCCGGTGACATCACTGAAACTACTTATTGAAACACGCCTCGCTTTATCTCAGTTCTTTACGGATCACTTTCGGATTGCCCGCAATTCATCTGAGGTGCATGTACCTCCATAGTATCAAAAAGGTTTGGGAAAATGGAGCAGAATTGAGTGAACGACGACTCCCGGTGTCGGGAGCCCACCCAACTACTGCGCAACTGGGCTATTCAATTAAATTTGATGCACCGATCGTCCCCAGCATTTGGAGGCACGTTGAGGGGATGTAAAATACGTGCTTGCAGAGATCCAGAAGGAACAGAGGGGCGGGACACCTTCTGAACACAATTCTTTACGGCAGCGATCACCGGATCAAGCCATCAGACTAGGGTTAGCACAGCCACCTGCCTCCGAAAGTCTGTGGTTGAGTCGGAAAGCTTTTGTGGGTTGGTGAAAAAGAAGACTATGTTTTTTTTTTTTTGACTTTGAACTGTTTTTTTTCTCTCTCTAGACTGTTTTTTTTTTCTTGGGGCTAAACTTTCTTACTTCAACCTCAAAATTTCACTGTAGACCAAAAGTCTTTGTTCAGTGAACCAAAAACAAAAGTTTTAGGTGTGCAGGATGTTTCACTTCTGACCAAAAAAGCAACTGAGGTTGAGCAGGTAAGAAGTGTGTTTTCATCTAGCGGAAATTCATCTTGTGGTACGTCAAAATTTGCCCGAAAACACAATGTTTACCCCTATTTTATTAAAGGGGCACTCTGACCGCCATAATTGTCAGCCACTGTATTGCATGGCTTTTGGGCTTAGACTTAGTATACTTCCATTTCTCCCCCGAATATCTTGCTCCTGGCCCTTGTAGTTGCTGCAGACATGTTCACCTCTGATACTCTGTCCTAAGTTCTTTGAGCAAAGTTGAGCCCACTCACACACTTAGAATCCTTCCCTCTCCTCTTGCTGCTGGCCTGGATTTGGGTTTGGCTCATACTTGGCTGAGTGGTTGGTTCATCAGCAGTGCATACAAAGAATAGTAGAGATTAAGTATCACTGGCCCCAAGGGTAGGATCCCAACAAGTGTAGCAAACCCATCCTGTAGACCACCACCAAGGGAGATGGTTCGGAAGATGTAGGACTGTGCGAGATGTTCCCATAGATGACTAACTAGTGCACAAAGCATCCGGGACCTGGGTTTGTCTACCAGGAACTGGAGGGTGTTGCCTGTTGTGTGGGATAGATGGCATGTTAGCAAAGAACAAACAGCTTGCATCAACCCGGATACAGACACCGGATCAAGTGATCAAATTAGGGTTAGCACCGCCACTTACCTCCGGAAGTTTGTGTTGTAGTCAAAAAAAAACTTTTTTGGTCCGCAAGAAAAGAAGACCGTGGTTGAGTTTTTTTTTCTTCTACTCAACACTTTTTTTTCTTAGGTTCAAACTTTTTTACCAACCAAAAATTTTTGTTCAGTGAACTAAAAACAAAGTTGTGGGTGTGCAAAAAAGAGATAGAGGTTGTGCACACAAGAAGTTTGTTTTCCTCCAGCCAATCTTCATCTTTTGGTACATCAAAATGTGGCTAAAATCACAAAGTGTACCCCTGTTTTATTAAAGGGGCACTCTGACCGCCATAAAGATTTACCTCTATTGTCACCCGGAAATTGAGGTGGAAAATGTAAAATTTTATTCACAACAATGTTCAGTGAAAAAAGCGCTGAAGAATTTGTGAAAAAAGTGACAAAGAAATGTGGTGAAAGATTTGAAACTGTGGTTCACATTTTTCACATATTTTTCACCTTGTTTTCTACTGCAATTCTTGGTGAAAAAATGTAATGAAATATACATGTTCTTTTTCAGCTCGTTTTACACTGAAAATACGACTGAAAAAGTTAAAACATTTTTCAGAGATTTTTCACTTGGAACTGAGTACGGTCGGTGGGAAGGCCACGGATGAAATGAAATTTCCTTTTCGGGAACAGAGGTTCACTAAACCACCAACACATTTCAGGTTTTCAAAATGTATAGCATAGTAGCATGTATGTATCTCATTCAGAAGGTTATTTCCAGTGTGTGATATCAGAAAAAAGACCCGACAACTGACGGTGTCCGTTGGTGGCAGCAGACAAGTAAAACCTTGACACATCCAGGCAGGAGACTAATTATTCCAGGATTCGATGCATGTCAGCGGTTGTATGGAATTTTTTGGAGAATTTGCGCCCAGTGCTGGCAATATGGGGCTCATTTCTTGTTGCATCGGGACACAGTCATGTGACTGTGATGCGCGCGGCAAAGGCATCATCACCGTTATAATGATTAATAAAATGGCATTAATGGCCTCGCAGGGATTAATTCATATTGGGGAATGCACAAATTCAATAAGTGCTGTATTTGTAGCTACGCAATCAACATCAAAGTCTGCACTTGTGTATTTATAGCCCACACAATTGATCCAGAGGGTGCGGAATTGCGCTTCCCGGGGGAAAAAACACCGTTCAAGGTTCGGGGACAACTGAAGGCTGTTGGGCCGATGGAGGAAGTGCATTGTGACGGCCATGAGAAGCTCGGTTCAAAAGCACTGCGAATGGGTCCAGTGGGTATTCCGATCTATGGATTCCGTGACCATACCGGAAAAGTTCTGCACCTAACTGTCATACCCAACAACCGCGATGAGGACACTATTGGACATGTATATCTTGACTTTGTCGAGAGCACAGGTGGTGAGCAGATTCCTGTTGACATCCTTCAATGGCTCACCAGTACTGCAGAAATGCCAGTGCAGCTTACGTTCGACGGTGGTAACGAGACGGGCCTTATGAAAGCACTTCAACAAGAACTTCGGTGAGTGTTGTTTTGTGCATACCTGAATGTAAAACTCATTGAATTTTGCAGTCGCAGTCTCCTAGCAGACGAGCTCACTGAACTCGATCGGCCATCAACTGTCACGTTGAAAAGCACAGATAATATTCCGATTGAGTCTCTGTGGAGCTATTGGCAGACCTACGCTGGGCGGAATATCAAGGAAATAATCCTCCAAGGGAATGCAAATGGGCTATTTGCCCCTGGGAACCCAAACCATGTGTCAGTGACCATTGTCTCAATACAATATTCTATCGACACTTACATTCTTGACAGGAACTTGTTCCAATGGTTGTGGTCCCGCATCATCCAGCTTCATCTTGATGAGTTCCAGGACCACTGGAATACGACCTCGCGTCGTTCACAGAAGTTTAAGCTGCTGCCAACGGCCGCACCTGAGATGATTTTCTTTTATCCAGAGCGGTATGATATGCTATACTGTGGGACAACAGTTCCTGCAAAGCTTGTCGAAGAGCTGCGTGCTACACACCTCAATAAAACTCCCACAGAGGTAATGGAGTGGGTTCCCCAGGTGTTTGATCAACTTGTAGGGAACACCTATGAGTATATTGGATCCCCGGGGCTCCATTATACAACAGGCTGGGCAACTTTTGGGAAATTAATTGAAGTTATCGAGAGCCCATAATGGTGTTGAATGGAATATTTGACCTGATTCTGCAGCGGCGTCTTTAATGCTTTGAAATTTATATTGAACTTTTCGAGAACATTGCCTCATAGAAGCAGGAGGCTCAGGCATCAGAGAGACACAAGACAGGAAGCCGAATCGGAACAGCTGCATCAGATGTTCTTCGGTGATTTTCAGGATCAATTGTTCAAATTACTGTCACACGCACCTAGTTTAAACACCTGAACTGATGATTTCATTCTGCTAGACATTGTGCACTCAAGTCTAGAGAAATGACATCACTGGTCTGATTTGGAGCTGACATGACCGTGCTACAAATGCGCACTGGCAGAGCATTAGTTCCAGCATCATTGATGTGCAAGTTCCACAGTGCACGGCAGGTCTTGGGCAAATGTAAGGGTAATGTGTGGCCGGGAGAGAGGGAAGAGACATGGAAGAAGAGAGGAAGGGACATGGAAGTCGGAACCCATTTCCCCCAGCCAGGTATTGCAATAGCCGAAGCGCTCGTTTGCAGTCGATTCAAGTACCAGATCCCAAAGGCTCTTTGGTAGTGTCATTCTTCCAAACAACAGCACCCACAATTGAAGTTGATAATCCAAAGTGCTTGTTCTCAAAAAGGAAATTTCATTTCATCCGTGGCCTTCCCGCCGACCGTAACTGAGGTGAAAAATCTGAAATTTTTTATTTCAAATTTTCCAGCTCAAAATTCACCAGTTTTTCAGGTAAAAAACATTGGTGAAAAACTTGAAACCTGGTCGTCTGAAAATATTATTCGCCTTTTTTCTTTTCCAGTTTTCCCTCGAGTGTCACATAGTTTGAGAGGTTGTAACTGAAGCATTCACTGGTTGAGGGATTCAAGTTTTTCAGCCCAATTTACGGTAAAAAATGTCGTTTGTTTTTCAGACATTTTTCACCGAAAAAGTACGTGGAAAATTCAAACATTTTTCACGACTTTTTGACTTTCTTTTGAATTTTTCACCTCGAGCTCAAAAAATAGTGAAAATGATTTGAGTTTTTCACCTACTTTTTCAGTGAAAAATGTCTGAAAAACAAACAACATTTTTCACCGTAAATTGTGCTGAAAAACTTGAATCTCCCAACCAGTGATTGCATTCGAGACCTGGTCGTCTGAAAATTTCATTTGCTTTTTTCTCTCTTGTCCAGTTTTCCCTCGGGGAAAGAATGAAGAAAGAAAGTGCATTTTGACCACCTCGAGTGTATCACATAGTTTGAGAGGTTGCAACTGAAGAATGGGGTGGGAGCAGCACATGTATATTGGTGGTCAGCGGCTGTATACTTTTTTTTATGACATGTACCTCTCCCAGTGGCTTCAGCACTTCTGTTGGAGCCAAATAAAAATAATTTTGAACTGTTTCAAAAGTACAGGATATAAGGAGACAACTTGGAGATATGATCGGAGTACACAAGGATGTTTTGGAACCAATTAAATTTTGTTATTCGGTGGGCTCCTGAGCAAGCTTTCCGCTGCAGATCAAATTTCATGGGCGAAGGTGTCAGTGAGTCCACGGGACACGTAGTAATGCGGGTGGTATGTGTCATGATCACGCCCGGATCACGACTCGGCATACTCGGATCAGCACGGCACGAACGGCAACGCTTTTCAAATTCCGATCGAAGTTATTCAAACCAGGAGGTTTCGATCGGCATTGAAACCCCCTCTACGCCAACAAACTGTTGCATTAACCCTGCACAGTGATTAGTTACTAGGAAACAGCGATCACCAAGTATATTTATTTTACTATATAATCAGTAGTAGAATCTCCTGTACAGTAGATTCTACCTCGTCTAATCTCAGGCCCACTTTGGCTTGATACTGGCTTGCATTCTCGCTTTAGACCCCATCGACTCTCATTCCCTCCGGGGTCTAATTCTATCCACACCCCGCACTACGAAGGACAGCGTCCTTGTACCCCGGGGTGTAATTTCTCATACCCCGACATTCGGTGAACGGCTCTTCACGTATCTCGGGGTCTAGACTCGCGCATACCCCGACATCAGGTGGACGGTATCCACACATCTCGGGGTTCAGACTTGCCGACAGGTCGTATACGCTGTGCGACTGTCGAGGGAACACGGACAGGGGTTTGAAGTCCTAGTTGGGATCTGTACCAGAAGCCGCCATCAGGCCGACCCAGGGTCGTCACTGACAGTATGTTGGCAGAAAATTAGGTACGGAACTGCCTCTTGCGCAGGCAAAACAATCTTCTCATGCAGGGAAAACAAGCTAACATGCTCAGTTTTGGTCATTTTGCCGGTGGATTTTCTACCACAGGTCAGATATCACAAAGAGAGGTACTGATGGGTCCCTGGGGAGCATAGTAATGCGTGTGCCATGTTAGTAGAAAATTCAGTGGGGAATCGCCTCTCGCACGGGCAAAGTAATCTTCTCACATGGTGTGATGCGGACTGCTGTTCTGTGAACTGCCTGACCCGGGGTGGGTATAGTCAAGTAGTGTTTACATAATTTAATTCGTCCTCTAGGGGGAAATTGCTCTGTCATGGAGCTGTGTAGTTAAAGGTACGCTAATGCGCGATATATAATTTGTGGTGTGTGTGTGTGTGCAGTTCTCTCCGTTTGGATGGAACACTTTGCCAGGTTCCTCGAAGATTTGGTTCTTCGTTAGGGGCTGGCCTTCCGAAGGTACTGCGGATGGATAGTTTTCTACACTTGCTCGAAGGGTTCACTCCCCAATGCGAATGCTGTTCCGTTCCGGAGTACTTGGGTTATCTGTTATGCTTTATCCACCCGTCTCGAACGTGTCGGACGGCAGGTTTCTTCAATACAGTGTAACACTATACGGAAGGCTATAGCGATTCCCTTCATAGCCTGGTTTCTCCGTTGTGAACACCTTGAAACGGAGTCACTTCCGTTTCGAAGACTTGGGGGTGAAGTGTGCAAATGGGATGGGGGAAATGGTATGATCGTGTAGGATAGGCCTTCTGTATACGATGTGGTGGGTTCCTTGCAAGGATATGCGTTCGAACTCCGAAAAGGAACGGTTGCACAAAGCCAAGTCAGGCGACTGGCCGTTTGGTGGTGTGCCGTGTAATCTACTACCGCGCGCTTTCAACTCCAGATTGACTATATTTCTTCTGTATCGATTTATCGAAACGGAGGTGAGATGGACGGGGTTTCTTGACAAGCCCTGGCCTTTTTTAGGTGACCTTGGTTTGTCCTACTATTGGGCGGCACGACCCGTAGCGGAGTGTATTTAATTCCGTATCATACAGCTGGCTTTTATACCATACTCTGTCCGATACTCACACGTGTACTTATACCTTTAATTGGAAACGGACGTTCCTCCTTTTCAGTTCTGACTTGCCTCTGTGATCGTCCACGCGTTCCTGATTCTGAAGGGGTTAGAAACTGACTCAGAGCAGCCTCGTGTCGCCTCCGTTTCCCGTTTCAGTCACCCCATTTCCCAAGAACCACCTGCGTTCTCCGTTCAGTCGCTCCGTTTCCCATACCGCAACCACTCCGTCTTCTGTTTGCCCCCTCGTTTCCCTCTCCTTAGCACCGGCCACATGGCGCAACGGTAGCATGCGCGAGATTCGTATACGTTGACCAATGTATGCTCGCGAGGTCTTCGTTCGATTCGGAGTCTGGCCACTGATACACCATCACGAAAATGCTTTTGCCCCGTTTTGTTGTTGAGTGAGTGCCATTGAGCTTTTGAGTGAACGCGCATTGAACGACCAGGTAGCACATGTGAGAATCAATATTTCCTGCTTGCAGGTCGAACGGAGTCTGGATTAATATATAGTGTCGGGTCTGTCTCTGTTGACACTCCCTGTCCTAATCATGGCCAGGTGGCGGAATGGTAACACATGCAAGATGAATAGTGCCTGCAATGTTTACTCGCGAGGTCTCCATTCGATTCGGGGTCTGGCTTTGTGGAATGGTGTGAGTTTTTTCGTTCGGAAGCGCGGCAATTGTTCTTTTTCCTGAATACAGAGTCGCAATCGTGAAAGCACATTCTTCCTCCCGTTTGGCTACTTTTGGAGCGCATCACAAAGTGACAGCTCACAACGGGGAAAACAAGCTGACATGCCCAGTTTTCGTCATTTGACCGGCAGATTTTCTACCGCGGGTTGGGTATCGCAAACGGAGGCACTGATGGGTCCCTGGGGCTCATAGCAATGTGCATGCCATGTTAGTAGAAAATTTGGTGCCAAATTACCTCTCATGCGCGCAAAATAATCTGAAGTGCCCACTTTCAGGCATCTAGCTGGCAGATTTTCTGCTGCAAATCCGTGGCAGGTCAAATGTCATGGGCGAGAGTGTCGGTGAGTCCGGACTCTGCGGGACACATGGTGAAGCGGGTGGTATGTTGGCAGAAAAATTGGTGCACAGTTACAGCCGTTTGCATAATTCCGTGAAAACACGATTTTTTTTCTTGCTCGGGCCGGTGTTCCGGAGGGCGAAAGTAGTGGTTCCTTCCATCGGGCCGACAAGTTGACTTGTCGGTAAGGCCGGGCTACAACCTCGGAAGTCTGCCCATACCAACCCGAGAGTACCTTCGGTCAGTGAGCCTTTCGGCATCGTCGGCACGAGCACGTGGGCGCGAAAAAAAAAATCGTGTTTTCACAGACTTATGCAAACGGCTGTAGCTCTCATGCGGGCAAAATAATCTTCTCATTCGGGGAAAACAAGCCAAAATGCCCAGTTTTTGTAGTATGGCTGGCAGATTTTCTACCACAGGTCAGATATCGCAAGGGGAGGTACTGATGGGTCCCTGGGGAGCATAGCACCATGGGCGGCATGGTGACACATCAAAATGCACTTCTCCGAGGCAAAACTGGAAAAGAGAAAAGCAAATGAAATTTACACAAGGATGTTTTGGAACCAATTAAATTTTGTTATTCAGTGAGCTCCTGAGCAAGCCTTCTGCTGCAGATCAAATTTCATGGGCAAAGGTGTCAGTGAGTCTGCGGGACACGTATTAATGCGGGTGGTATGTTGACAGAAAATTAGGTACAGAACTGCCTCTTGCGCAGGCAAAACAATCTTCTCATGCGGGGAAAACAAACTAATGTGCCCAGTTTTCGTTGTTTGGCTAGCAGATTGTCTACCGCGGGTCAGATATCGCAAACAGGGGCACTAATGGTTCCCTGGGGAGCATAGCAATGCCAGTGGTATGTTGGTAGAAAAATTGGTGCGCAGTTGGCTCTTGCGCAGGGGAGACAATCTTCTCATGCGGGAAAAATAAGCTAATGTGCCCAGTTCTGGTCATTCGGCTGGCAGATCTTCTGCTGCCGTCAGATATCGCAAAGAGAGGCATTGATGGGTCCCTGGGGAGCATAGCAATGCACATGCCATGTTAGCAGAAAATTTGGTGTGGAATTGCTGCTTGCGTAGGCAAAGCAATCTGAAGTGCCCACTTTTGGGCATCTAGCTGGCAGATTTTCTGCTGCAAATCCGCGGCAGGTCAAATGTCATGAGCGAGGGTCTCGATGAGTCCACAGGACACATGGGGAAGCGGGTGGTATATCGGCAGAAAATTTGGTGTGCAATTACCTTTCACGTGGGCAAAACACTGGTCTCAACCAGGGAAAACAAGCCAAAATGCCCAGTTTTCGTAGTATGACTGGCAGATTGTTTACCATAGGTCAGATATCGCAAGGGGAGGTACTGACGGGTCCCTGGGGAGCATAGCACCATGGGGGGCATGGTGACACATCAAAATGCACTTCTCCGAGGCAAAACTGGAAAAGAGAAAAGCAAATGAAATTTTCAGGTCTCGAATCAGACACCTCGATAGGGCACCAGGAGAACATCACAGCCCGGATAACCGGCATCTGCAAGGAAGTATTTTCCCTGCGGAATAGCGAGGTCTGATCTGCAAGCGACGTTGAAAATTGCACTATCGGAGGCACTTCCTTCCCATCCAGTGAGGACATATATATATAGCTGCTCGAAATTGACTGCCGCCTGCACGTTGGTGGAGAGAAAACCCTTGCGATTGCGAAAATGGCCCTTTCGAGCATCATCCGACGGTGACATGCCAATTTGTGTACCGTCTAAAGCACCTCGTGCATCGTCAAAGAAAGGCGAAAATTTGGGATTGTCGGTGATATGAGCCTATGTCCGCATTACACAACCCTGGGCGGTTTTTTATTGTCACGGCCAACAGCAATAATTAAATCGTGCCCTTGGGGCAGCATCCTCCCCTATCAATGACGATGTATGGAAATGATAATGCGTGCGGGCAACACTTTGTTGAACCAACTTAAAGGAGTCACGATCAAAAAGAAGCAGATTCAGAAGTGTGGGTGAGTTGAAAGACTGCTGAAGACTTACTGCACCAAGATGTGGGTGAAAAACGCGGATGTGGTGCATTATTGCCCCCAGTATTTCGGCCGGATTTCCGCCCCAACAAGTGAAGTAATTGATCGGGGTTCGATTCCCTGCGTCCGCATTGCGCATCGATCTGATCTTTTGAAAAAAAAAGATGTTCCTGGTACTAGCACTTTCACTGCGGGCTCAATTTTTGCGTCGCAAACTGCACACAAAACTTTCAGCGAACAATATTCGGCGCTTTGACCAACCGTGGGATTTATCACCCGCTTCCATTAACCCCACTCGGCACTACGTTATCTGATCTCCCGCCACCACCGACTCAACTCTAGTCACCGCAACGATGCCCACCCCGTCCGAATTCCTCTCATGGTCGACGCCTCCACCGACGCGTTTATTGTGTCCTCACGCACGCCGTCTCCATCCCCTCCATCTCCGGTGACCCCGCCTACCGTAGGGTTCTGTTTATAATTCCCGGAAGAATTATAAACAATTTTTATGTAATTTCTCGTTTATAAACAGGGACGGTCGGCCCTACCGTCCCTGCGTGCAAGAAATGTCCGACTGGCTCAACGCCGAGCTCAAGAAAGTCGGGGTCGAGACTAAACAGGTCGATCTCGGGAACCATGTTATGGACGGCCAGACTTTACCCTTGCCCAACGCCATCCTTGGGAAGATCGGGAACGACAAGAACAAGAAACTGTCTTGATCTATGGACACTTTGACGTCCAGCCCGCATCGCTGTCGGACGGGTGGGCGTCCGAGCCGTTCACGCTCACCACGCTCCCCGCGTGGCCGTCGTTAAATTTGAAGCAGTGTGGCGTCTGCATCAGTTGTGGCCACAACATGCTTTTTAATCTCCTCCCACATTCATCCCTAACTTTGAATTTGATGAAGCATCCACCCTAGTGATGTTCCAGGTCAGGACTTGAGCCCGAGCCCGGGCCCGGCCTTTGAGCCCGACCCGACCCGACCCAAAGTACAGCCCAAGTCAGGCTCAAGGTCGGGCTCAGCTTTTTTCAGGGCCCCTGACCCTGGGCTTGAGCCCGGACCCAACCACATGACTATCCCAAGTCAAAATCTTGCTATAAGTTTGGGTTGAAAACCTAAATTTTACCTGTAACGGAAGTTGATTGGAAGTATCTTTTCCCTTTAGTGCTCACTCGAGGATGGGCAGGTGAGTTGATATTCACATGATGTTCCGTGGATATTAGAGTGGTCGAAACAAGGTCAGTGGGTTGTTGCTGGCTCTCAAAACATAATTGAGTACTTTACCAAGGTAAGATACAAGTAATGTATGCATCAAAATTTAAAGTTAAACCTTGCCCAACACACTTAGAAAATTGAGTGCATAGTCGATTGGTAGAACTCCGCAGATCTCGGAGTTGCTCAATGTAGGTGATAAGGGTCGATTAGACGTTTGAGACAACTCGACAGCGTTAGGACCTCGGCCACCGGGACAGCAAACGGAAAATCGTGATTCGTGCGAGCTCATGGAATAGAATGGGAGTCCACAATCCCAGCGCAAAACCGAAGATGAACATATTTAATTTAATACACGTTGCTGACCCAGACTGAACTCGATAATTGGGCTTGCCCGAGATGGCCGGAACATGCTGTTGTTACTGGGCAAGTACGATATGTGGAAGAGAAAATGAGAGCAACGAATAGAGCTTTAATTCCTACTCTTGGAATGTTTGTTGTGTTAATACTCGGGGTGCTCTTTCAATCACTGACCTTTCCAGGATCATTTATTCTGACTCAGCTTCACACTAAAGCGAGGTACATGTTAAAACGTTCCACCTTGATCTGGATATTCTGTCCAGTAGCACAATTAGGTTCTCGACATTCAGTGCAGATGCCGCAGAGATCATACAAGTCCAGAAGCCTCCGAGGCAAAGAATTGTCATGGATTTCACGGTATGTTAGGACACGCAGTTTAAAAGGATGTGGAGCAATCCAGAGGCCTCTTTGATGACATTCCGGTCCAAGTTAACAAAATTCAACGGTGAGAAAATAATTTCTTCCACTGATGGCACCGCTAGAATGATTCTGGGTGCCGCTGCGGGACTACATTGTTTATGTTGAGTGACGGTGTATGAATTCGGTAGGTTGAACCCTCCAGGGAAGGTTGGGAAGGTCGCATGAAAACAAATGTGGATCGGATGTTTATCTTCCCGGCCTCTTGGCTTTATCTCTCATGTACGCTAGCCGCTCGCAAGCTCGCATAGCTTCAGCTCTCAGCCAGCTCGCCGGGCAGGATCAGTCGTACAGATTTCTGAGAGAGGATCAGGATGAGGACAGCAGAGGGTAAAGGAGAACGGGCCTGTATCTCCCGGGGAGAAATAGAGGATTTCCTGGAGTCTTGCGAAGGGGTGAGGCTGGGTGAGGCTGCCGGAATCTGCTATGTATTCAGCAACGACAATTAGAGGAATGGATCAACAATTACCAACGAAAATTCCGCTGGATGCGGGGCTCACTGGTCCAGATTCCCATCGAGGCACACACGGGGACTCTAACGGGATGGACACGGCATTCACTGGTTACAGCGAGAATTGTGTCCGCCATGTCTACCCATTGAGGCGCACACTGGACCTCTAACGGGATGGACACCATGCTCACTGGGTACAGCGAGAAATGTCCCCGCCATGTCTACCCATCGAGGCACACACTGGCCTCTAACAGAATGGACACGACGTTCACTGAGTGGAGCGGGAAGTTTCCCCGCCATGTCTACCCATTGAGGCACACACTGGGCCTCTAACGGGATGGACACGACATTCACTGAGTGGAGCGGGAAGTTTCTCTGCCGGACTCGACTCGGTGGAAAGGCGGGAGGAGGTTGGCTATGTATCTCACCTCGTTACTCACATGTGAGTAATGATGTCCTATAAGTTCCTGAGAGCCTTATAGTGTGACAGATCAGCACCCTTGTATACTCGAAGATGGAGATTGACCATGGCTACGAGATTCCCGCCGCGGAAACAATATTAAATACCAGGCTAAAGGTGAGTGACAAAAATCGGACATGAGTCCAGGGGCGAAACACCGATCCCGGGCGACAAAATGGTACCATAATCGCTATAAAAAAGCGAAGGCTTCATATGAGGGGGCAAGCATTTCTCGAATTTGGGCCAAATTCGGACCCTACCAATTCCGGGCGTGGTATCTCAGTGAATAATGGTGTGCTAGGGACCATATTTCATGGGGGATAGGGGATGTATGTGGGTCGAGTAGATATGTGGTCGGAAATGGCAAAAACTGACGGGAAATGCATAATTTTCCCAGTGCAAACATGTTGGTCCGGAAATTGATGGACGCCGCGGATCCAGACCACCTGCCTAGGGAATGATTATTTGCAATGTATTGTGGCACTAAGGTGGTTATTCATGTCAGGTTTCGCATTTCCGGGCTCACAAACCCTGGTCAACGCCAAAAAATTGGACGGAAACCGATTAAAACTGAATATAATCGGAGTGATTACAACGCCCTGACTCACCAGGGGGCCGCACCCACTAGGTGTTTTTTCTTTAACCCTGCTGCGTATCGATTGAAAATTTCACGACAGGTCTGTTCTTTGGGATTGCGACCGCGGATGGGGAGATTTATTCGAATTAAACTGGAACCAAACTTATCGACGACAACTCAATCAGTGAAGCTCCAACATGGCTGATTGATTAATCAACAGCTTCACCAACGCCTTCTTCTCGCTTTCGGATATTCCTCCTTTCTCGGCGCGAGAGACAATGTCACGAAGGCCGTCATTTAGCCGCGGGCTATCCGACCGCATCGGGAAAATCCACGGATAAACGATCGAGCTGGGCGGTCCTTTACCCAGCGTAATGGACCCTTGAGCACCAATAGCGACGTCCAACTGCATCCGCCCGCCGCTCTGGGCCATGCGGGAAATATACACGTTTGCGAGGTCGTTTCCGAAGAGCGATCGCAGATCTTCTGCGGGGAGGACGTCCAGCACGACGTCGCCGTCGATATAGTCAAACTGCGTGTAGAAAGGCTCCGAGGACGTGATCATGAACTCTGTGCGCAGATTCAGGATGTACTCCTTGTTGCGGAGGTAGTCGCGGTGGATGAGATGGCGGAGGAACGCTTTCTCCCGCGTTGATAAATCGAAGCTGAAAGGAATAAATACTGATGTAGTGGGTTATTCAACTCCTCAAATACGTGAAACAGAGACTCGCCTTCGCTCTTGAGCTGAGTGCACATGTTGCGATGGTCACCGGCTTCCCAGTCGACGCTTTGGCATTCCGGAGAGCAATAATACGTGTCCAGGCACTGTGAACAGCGACGGAACTTTGCTTTCGGAAGGACGGTAGCGCACTACGGAGAAGAGCGTGGTTCAAATCAAAGCTAGCATGAGGACAATCACGTACGGCCATGTTATCACAAAATTTCATCGACTTATATCGCGCCTCAAAGTCCGCTTTGACGGCCAACTTCTCCTTGACTAAGCGGAAAAACGTCGACCAGATCGAACTTCGTAGATTGTGAATTACAACGTGATCGGACTTCTTGAAATCTTCCATCGCAGGCTCCAGGTGTCGAAGAACGGAATAACAATATAGGTACTGCGGAAACTGAGACAAGAGCACGTCGAGTGCGGGTGTATTTTCCATCATATGAAGCGAGCCGTAGTCGCCAAGGGTGGTAAGAAGACCGGCCTTCAGTGCCTGGATGAGCCACGGGTATCCGGGTGCGATGCGCAGGCATTTGGTGAGCAGGTCGAAGTATATGTCGATGAACTCCCGGTGGAGTATCTGGAGGTTGTACACGCGTCCGTTGACTACAGTGACGAGAGCCAGGATTATCCCCTCCGCGAGCAGACATTGGTGGAACTCGGCGTTTGCCAAAAGCTCGCGTAAGAAAATCATAAAGAACTTCTGGCCGCCCGTGTGGAGACTGAGATCCTCGGCGAAGACGTTGAGCTGGGTTACGACCAATGCGGCTAGATCAGTGTACTGGCCGCCCGCGCCGGCAACCATCTCGTCAAGCTGGTCATTCGAGTGTATCCGTATCACGCTCATGACTTCGAAAACAGGAATACTCCCTGCGCGCTCGTCCTCTAAGATCCATTTCCAGGCCCGAGTTATAGCGAGTCGAACGCCGGGGGTCGTATCGATGGCGGGATGCACAACTTTGGAACCGGGTGCCACCGCCAACCTGGAGATGATCTCGAGATGCACGGTGGATAGCTGGAACAGGATGTCGGAATACACGTGCACAATATACTCGCACTGGAATTCAATCCAATCCCATACCCGCGGCCACAATTCTGCAATAATGTCGGAGGGAATTGTGACGTTTCTGGCAATTACCCCGAGAAGCTGAAGGGCGAGGCGCGCGCGTAATAGATCCCAGCCACCGTATTCGGCATCCGCTCCAAAGTGGCATTCGCGAATGATATTTGTTGGATCCAGGACCGAATGAACGACGGGGAGGATGAGCAAGTGCTGGCTGGATCCGCGAGACAGATACTCCTGCAAATCTCCCAACTCGTCTAATGCGGTTTCGGTATCGAGACACGCTCGTTGTGCGCAAGCCTAAGTATCCATCGGGGTATCAGCACGCACGAATTGTCGATGAACCGGCAATATTACCCGTATATTAGACGGAAGGCCAGTCAGTTGGCTGAGTTCGAGACATGGATGCATGGGTGGACGTAGGGAAGAGCAAAAAGATGTGAGGTCACGGTCGTGACGAGCTTCTCTACTTGTACGTAAGCGCTGCTAAGAACATCCCTTCCGTATTTTGAGACGGCCAAAGAAAAGGAACTGTGAATCTCCTGCCTTGAAATGCAGGCTCCCGTTTCCGCGCGTTTCCGAGGGTTGCCCAGCCTCCGAGAGACAGAAAACCGGATCAGTTTTGCTCGAGTTTTGCTCTTGGGGATTCCGCGTGGGCGTCAGGGAACCTGCTTCCAGCAGGTCAATGAACGGGCTCAACGACGGTTTGAGTTCCGATTCTGAGGCAGTTGGGCAGCAGCGGAGAAAAATGGAATGGGAGCATGGAGGGACTCACGGCACCCACGGTCCGCCACGGATCGACTGCGGCCTGATCGTACCGGGTATATGCCGGCTGATTACCGGAGATGCCGAGCCCTCGAGGCCGATAAAAAACATTATTCCGCAGCTCATTTCATTTCGACGCCTTTCAATCCTGAAATGAAACGGAAGACCGGTTTAGCTCTGCAGAATTCCAAAAATAATTTTTCAGGTTCCTTCTTTTGCGCTGAAAATCAGGCCCTGGTTGTTGTCACATATCGAGATGCTTAGAACACTATACTTATGTAGTCCTGTGGTTACCACGCTATCGTAGTAGGCGACCAGGGTTATTATGTAACCTTTCCATTTTAGGAAACCACGTGAGTGGTCTATTAACGCGTTCTGACCTGTTCTGACGCGGCGCGAACACAAATATGCGCGTTTTTATATCCCGAATGTTTGCTATTGTATGACACAATATATCTGCGGTCAATCTGCGGGGAAGACTGGCTAAACTACTGAAATTACAACTTCCTGCCTCGTTTCGGCCGAAAAGAGCGCTTGATGTCCGAACTGCGCGCAGGAAGGTCCCGGACCTTTTAATTCTCGGGTGGGACACTTGGGAGGATGTCCAATAACTCTTGTTACAAAATACCACGCCTTCTTGGCTGTCGACGCGTGAAATAGAGTAAAATACTCGCGTTGTTTGGTTGTGCATCGACCATCAATTTTGATAACGTTGGACGCCGCTTAGTTGACGCGGTAACCAAGGGGATCCCATTACCCGAAATATATACCCCGACTCAATATTTTTTTTTCAGCTCAGTGGCTTGACCCCCCCCCCTCGTGGGAAATTGCCTTTTTGGGAAGTCCCCTATGTACCGTTTCGCCTCAGAACACACAACGGGTCGGAAGTTTGGGCACAAACACAAAGTGGTTAGTGCTTGTATCACAATTGAGGTGTTTCCAGACCATCTTGACTCATTTTCAAGTTACTTTTATTTTTCGGACTGCGTCGGCAAGGATTGATGGATTGATGGCGACCGCATTGGGTGTGGCTATACACTCACGTACACATTTCCACGCCCAAATATAGGAATAATCTTTTGCTCTCTACCTCAAGAACGGCCTCAAATGAGGCCGGGATGCCCTATACAATTGTGCTCAGAGGGTCAAACTGGACCATCCTGGAGGTACATTGAACCACTCCTGAAATGGGAGCCCCTTGGCGGTAACTAACAGACTCTATAACGCGAGGTATGAGCGCATTCTTATAGAGCGTCTGTCTAGAGAGACTAATACTTATGCACATGCAGAAGAGCGAGCCAACGAGTTTTCCAAGGCGGTGCGCATTTCACGTAACCTGTTCATCTCCTTTGACCATCCACGCCCCATCATGTGGTTCTAAAATTCCAGGAACATTGTATCATTTCCTGGTACATTGAACATCTAGCCAAAATCTCGCTTGCGCTAGACTCGAGCGCAGGCGGAGTTCACCCAAACACCCAAAGTTGATGACAGTCGATCAACAGGTGATGGGCGAACCTTTATATTCGGACCCGAACCCCACTTTGAACTCTATTTTTCCAGATTTTTCCGTGGTAGATATGATACACCCGGTAGCAGTATATCGTCAGACATAAGCAAGCGAACTGTGCGCCAGCAACCGTATCATCTTCTCCACCCCGCGCGCCTTCCGCTGCTTGTTCGTCAGGTCCGCATTAATCAGCTCGACGAGCCCCTGTCCGACTGCCTCCCGCAGCAACCGCGTCCACCATCCACCCTTCTTGGGCATCCCCGGCACGTAGTCCTTCGCCCATACCCAGAGGAGCGCGGACTTCGCTTTACTGAGACTCACAGGTGCATCTGCGGCGCCGCTGCGTGAGAGCCAGACGACGAGAAGCTGGAGGTGCCCGGGTACCGTGTGCGCGCCTGGAACGGACGACTCTGCGATCGCTGGGGCAGATGGTGCCGGAACAGCCCAAGTGGACGCTGCGAATGGCATGGCATGGGCCACGGTTGGTGTGTGAGCGGCTGTCGATGACCGGGACGTTGCAGGTGTCTGCGGTGAGACGCCTTGAGGCGGGGCGCCTGCAATCACAGGCAAACTGCGTCCCACAGCCAGCAGCGACGCCCCGCCATCCCGTGTCAGGCGCGGGCGCACCCGCAGCTTTAGATGATGTCTGCCCAAGAGCCCGACGCCGCCCCGCTCATCCGCCGTGATCACGGCAGCGGGAGAGAAGACCAGCGCGTGGCCGGTGGGAAGCAGCATTACCTGCTGGTACCACGACGCTGACGCAGCCGCAGAGTCGCTGCCAGCAGAGACGTGGCGCGCGAGATGCGCGCACCACGCGGGCGAGGAGAAGCGGTGGCATACAATAATGGATGCGAGGTCGAGTATCGCGGGCGGAATGACACTGGGCTCTTGCGTAGCGATGATCACCCGTGTGGCGAGGTGCCGCTGGAGGCGGATTGTGTTGCTGATGGACTGGGTCAGACGGGCGGAGTCACTATTTTGGAGGTACTTGTGCGCCTCGTCGAGGACTGCGAGGGAGGACATGGGCAGTTAGAACCGATGCAGAGAAGTGTGGAGAAAAGAGGGTTCGAGCGCACCGACGAGCTTTCCACACACGGTTTGCCATTGTGTGAATGTTCCGAGGACGATGTCGAAGAGCACGGCCGCGGTGAGGCCTGACGGCATGTTAAGGCATATCCTGACAGGACAACGTGGAGTCACTCACTATCGAGAAACGGGTCCGTGAGGGCGACAACGACGAGTCCTCCAGCAGTGAAGTAGAATTCAATGTCGGGTGCTCCTGGGCGAAGAAACGCATCCAAAAGGTCCAATCGAAGCTTAATCATCGCCCGCTGTGTAAAATTGAGATGTTCGAGGTCAAGCCGGCGCTTGAATTCTGGACCAAGCGAGTTAGTGCTTAAACCTGAACAATGCGCCTGCCAACCAACCTTGATAGCTAAACGCATCGACACCCATATTGCGGATGATAAGTAAGGCGGTGTGCATGTAAAGCGGCATTGTCTGTCCAATAGAAAAACTGGTCAAGAGTTGTGTCGGCGAAGCTGGGGAGATAGACCTCAATGTTATCACAGCCCATAATTGCAAGCATTCGGTCGGCTGTGAGGTCTTGTTCCGACAAGTACAGCGGTTCGACGTTCACTTGGTCTAGAGAGGCGTAAGCCCGCCGTCGACGGTTGACGTTGCTCGGTCTTGAAACTGATTGAGTGATGGAAAAAAACGCACCATGAAAAGTACGTACGAGCAAAGAACCGTAACCCGAGGCAGAGCAGCCTGATGAGCTGCTGCCGGCGAAGAGAGGAAGGCCGCCTCGCAAGGGCGACCAGCGTCTTGGGTATCGAAGTGGAAACTGCAGGAGATTGAGCCCAAGTCGTTCGCGGAGCCAATAAACGCGCGCACACAAGAGCACTTAGAGGCTCGGGAAGCTGGCCGATACGGGAATCCCGGATGAGGGCACACTCGAGGAGGCAAGAGACGGTATGACTCTTCCCCGAACCCTGAAAATAGGCTGTGAGTAAAAATCAGGGGACGGAAACGCTGAGACGAACCTGGACACCACAGATCACAGCGCTGCTTGGTGTGTTCGTGTTGACATAGACCCGGTCACCTGCACTGGTTCCGAGGAGTCCACGAGATGGAAAATCTGACGCACGCTGCTTGAGTGCAGAGTAGGTCAACAACGGGGACGTGACTAGCTGATGCTGAAGAAGGTTCGAATCGTTGTCTGGCTCAGCCAATGTCGCAGTCTGGAGGAAAGATAGCTCTGCGTCGGGAGGAGTCATTGAGAGTGAAACCAAGTGGTCCTGGGTGGAAACAGGTAGTGAGACCAAGGGCAGCTCGAGGTGGATTTATAGACACTGGCAGACTGCGCAAGGCAAGGACAAAGAGCCGTTGCAGAGTGTGCGTCGACAATGTGGCGGCAACGCGGCCGTTCAGGCTGAGTCTAGAGTTAAGCGCCGCCGCAAGTCGAGCGCAAGCTAGGCTGATGAGGGAGGGTTGATGGTGGGCGGAAGGAAGAGTAACGTGACACCTGCGTTTTGTTTGGGCAGACAACAAAGATGCGCACGGACCTCTTCTCTTCTCTTCTCTTCTCTCTCTTTATAAAATTAAGCATGTCCGAAGCCTTTAAACTCCGCTCTGGGAACTTTGGGCCCGAACATTCGGATGGATCAATTCTTTCAGCCCTGCCGGCCCCCGGCTACGCAATTGCGCAAGTTGCCCACCAAAATGAGCTGCAGAAGCAAGCAAGCGGGAGCCGGCGCTTCGCGCCGGCGAGGGCTTGTTGTATAAGAGAATAGATACATATTCCCACGCAATTCCCACGCTTTCATTAGGTCCGCCTTGGCCCTTTTTTTTCATACCTTCCCTGGGTCCTCGGGGAGAGTATAGTTCCCCTCCAAATCTCTACGCGATAGTGGGGAACCCCCACTCATCACGCAGGCAACATTTTGTTAAACCACGAATGAAACCGATCAATTCAAAAAGAAACAGAAGTGCGGGTGAGTTGAAAAAGAAGTTCAAGACTTACTGTATCAAGAAGTGGGTGAAGAAAGCGGATATAGTGCATGGTGCACGATTGCTCTCAGTTGTCGAATGGCAACCAAGAATCATGTTGACGCAATTGAATGGGGTTCGATTCCCCGTATCCGCATGCTGAGTTCTTCAATGTCTTTTTCTCCATCCTGCTCACTCGCGCGCGGAGGTCGCTAACACACCAGACATAATATCATTGTTCGACCATCAAGAAAGAAAGCACAGGGCAATGTGGTAGGTTGAAGAATATTGAGCACCGACCACCCATAGAGTGGCATCATTTGTTGAAGTAGCGCATCGGGGTTTAACTCGCCGCGTCCCTATGTTCTCCGGGTCTTTTAACATCCCAGGCGCAGTTCAAGGTCATTGAATGCATTTGGATCATTCAACAAAATGTTATCCGAGGCCCCTGTTTATTAAAAGCTAGAAATAAAGTGATACACCTATTGGGCCGAGGTATAAAAGCCGGAACGCGGATGTAGTGCATGGTGCACCACTACTAGGACTACTTGAAGAGGCTATCTGTTTAGTCGGCACTTTGATGGGGTTCGACTCCCCGCGTCCGTATGTTCGTACGATCTTCAAGCCTTGTTCCCCATACAACCTGTCCTGGAGCCTCGGGAGAACATCGCCTGATGTAGATCCCAACCTGAACAAGGGAAACCATGCCCGGCAGCCCAAGAACCAACTCAAAGGAATCACATAAGAAAGAAACAAGTTCAGAAGTGTGGGTGAGTTCAAGAAATGTTCAACGCTTACTAGGGCTCCAACCGTTTATTTACCGTTTAAAACCGTTTTAATTACCGTTTTTGGACTTTTTTTGACCCAAATCACAAAGATTCCGGGGGATTGGAGCTGCCAAATCAAGAATTGGACCTAGAAGTATACCCCCATAAAGGGAAAGAGGTGGGCCGTTACCGAGTCGGCCGGGGCCGGCCACTTTCCATCACCAACAAACGTTTACGGGCCTGTATCATAAACGGTTATTTCCCGTGGATTCGGACACACCTGACCTTTTCGTCAAAAAGAAGTCAAAACTAAGACACCAAAGTCTTAGGAACACCGACCTTAAATCGTGGGTTGCCGGTTGCCCGTAAACGAAAACGGTTGGAGCCTTAACGTCGCTTACTGCACCGAGAAGCGGGTGAAAAAAGCGGATATGGTGCATGGTGCACGATTGCCTCAGTATTTCGCCCTCGCCACTCTGCCAGTGAAGCAATCGATCAGGGTTCGATTCCCTGCGTCAGCATGGGTCAGCCCTCGATTTTCGATTTTTCTTTGCTTTCTTCCTGAATTAGACCATTTTGGCCCGAGTCCTTTGACCATACATCACACTAATCAATACTCTAACCTAGTCTCTTATAAACAGATACTACAACTAAAAACTCGTACCTCGTTTGTTGCAACTCTAACCCAGAACCCGCGCAACAATATCCGGCGCTTTGACCACGCGTGGGATCCATCACCCGCTTAACGCCATCGCGATCGACAACGTTATCTGATCTCATTCCACCACCACCACAGTGACCACTTCACCCAACTCACCAACGATGCCCGCGCCCGCAGAACTCCTCTCGTGGGTCGACGCCTCGAAAGACGCGTTCATCGCCCGTCTGTCCCACGCCGTCTCCATCCCCTCCATCTCCGGCGATCCCGCGTGCAAGAGATGTCCGACTGGCTCAACGTCGACCTCAACAAAGTCGGCGTCGAGACCAAACAGGTTGACTTGGGGAACCATGTTATGTATGGCCAGACTATGCCCCTGCCCAACGCCATCCCCGGGAAGATAGGCGATGACAAGAACAAGAAGACCGTTCTGATCTACGGGCACTTTGACGTGCAGTCCGCCTCGCTGTCGGACGGGTGGGCCTCCGAGCCATTCGTGCTCACCATGCTCCCCGATGGCCGACTCGTCGGGCGCGGCAGTTCCGACGACAAGGGCCCGGTGCTGGGGTGGCTTGCGGTGCTGCAGTGGCATCACGAGACGCAGACGCCGTTGCCTGTGAACTTGAGGTTTTGCTTTGAGGGGATGGAGGAGAATGGGAGTGAGGGGCTGGATGAGCTGGTGGAAAGGGAGAGGGATGGCTGGTTTGGGGGCGCGGATTGTATGTGTACCGTGAGTCCGCCTTAATTGTATTCTCTCTTTCTTCCTTATTTTGTGGTGGCTAATGGGGAGAGTAGAGCGACAACTACTGGCCCAACACGCGCACGCCCGCGCTCACTTACGGTCTGCGCGGCCTCGTGTACTTCAAGATTAACGTCTCGGGCCCGGGGCGGGATTTGCATTCCGGTGCGTACTCGTCCTTACGATTCTTGCGCCATTTGTTCTCTACTTTTATCTCCTTTATTCTCCGGTTTTGCCTTGTACCAACGTGGTCGCGCGCCTTTGATTCTGCTGGGGCTGCGTATCACCGCGATGCCTCGCCTGTTGCTTTCGTTCGGCGTCTCCGCGTCCACGCCGTCCGCACGCGAGCCTTTCGCTCTTGTACTTTGCAGCGCCCGAATCCGCGCGCTTTCTCCCTCTTCTGTCTCGCGCCGGGATCGGGATGGCTGCGCGCATCGTGTGCGGCAGTCCGCGTGCGATTCTTCGACCTTTTTGACATCGTGTCAACCGGTGGTGCGCGTTCGTGCCTGTTTGCGCCGCGGCGGGGAGCGGCTCTCGTCGTGCGAAGGAGGAAGGAGGATACCGGTATCGTCCTTGCATGCCCGCGCTGCCTATCGGGTCGTGTCGCGGTATCGGCGCATCGCGCATCAAGGCAGATGCGGATATCCCACCGCGTCCGATGCACCCCTTCCAGCCGTTGCGCATGAGCGGTGGCACCAGCTGCATCCATTCTGCGCTGCTCTTTCCGTGCGTTATGTGTTCTCCGCGGCTGCCCTTACACTTCGTACTTGCACTTGCTCCTCGCCTTGGCCTGCGTCCTTACGCCGCGCGCGTCTCTATCTCCTCCCTCTAACCCGTACCTATCGTACCTATGTACTATGTGTGTGCGGCAATGGAGTATTCGTCCGCGCCTTTGGAAGCATGGCGTGTTTTCGCGAGGAGGATGTATTGGCCACGGCCATCGGCGCTCTATCCGCCTTCTCTGGTGTTCGGTGCTTCGGTGCTTGCGGGTGGCTGTTTACCTGCGTAGTCCGCGGTGTTGGAGGGTGGATGCGCGCGAAGACGATGGTGGCGCGGCTTTACTTTTTTTTGGCTTTTTTTTCGTATTGTGGAGGTGCAAAGGCGAGGGGGATAAGCGTCTTTCTGCGCGTTTCTCCCTTGGCGTGTGTCCATGCGCGGTGACGATTTGGATTTACCTAGCCCCGGGCCATTTCCATCTCTATTTGCGGCAGGAAGTGGGACGGACGCCGCCTTCGTCTTTGTATTCAGCTTTGTCTGGGCCTTGTTTTTCTTTTTTTTGGGTCTTCGTGCGCGGTGGTGCGGATGCGGGCCTGCATCCGCCGCGTCTTTCGTGTGCCTCGGCTCGTTGTATGCACCCCACTACGGCCGGAGGCGTTTCGTTTTCGTGGTCTTTGTGCGGAGGAGGATGTCCTCGTCCTCGTCCTCGGTGGTGTCAATGGTCGATGGTATGGCGGTGTCGGCACGAGTTCGCCGTGGTCGTGCTGGTGTAAATGCTTTCTTTGTATGGTCGGCGTCGCGTGGGCTCGAGCTCGCCGTGGTGTCTTTCATGCGCACCCACACGGATTTCTCCGTGACATTTTTTCCGAATATACACGTCGGCGTCGTTCCTCGTGCGCCTACCCGCATGATACGATCTTTCTTCAAGCCCGTTTTTCCCTCCATTCCTCTCCCCCGTTCTCCTTGTTTTCATTTAGTTATCACCGCTTCCAATGTCAATCTTTATTAATCCCCCCTGTTTTTTACCAGGCGTATTCGGCCGCACAGTCCACAAGCCCATGACCGACCTCATCTCCTCATGAGTCGGCTCGTGGACGCGCAGGGCCGGATTTTGGTGCCGGGGGTGGACGATATGGTGTCGGCGGCGGGGGTGGAGGAGCGGTTAGTTTTTTGATTGGGCTTTTTTCCTTTTTTGGCTTCGACACTTGGATATGAGGGCGCGGCGGGTGTGGAGGGGACGTAGAGGGTCGGCGCGAGATTTGCGAGCACCATTGGGGAGGTGCTCGATGGGGCTGCCTTCTTTTTTGTGCGGGTTTCTTGGTGGCGCACGGCGATGTTTTTTTTGAGCGGGGTGGGGAATCGCGGGGGAGAGGTGATGCGCGAGGAGCTGGGCCGGCGCGTGCGAGGTCGAGCGCTCCCGACGGATTCTCTCCATCTGGCGTGTTCTTGTGCGCGTTGCTGCCGTTGTGCTGGAGGCGGTTGGCGGGTGCTGGTGCCGGTCCGTCTCCACAGCCCGCTGCATTTTCTCTCCATCTTGCGCAGTGCATCTTGGAGATGGCGCGGGGTGCGGATGCGCACACGAGGCGTTTTGTTTCCCTGCGCGCGCGCGCCCTCGTGCAGTGCAAGTCGGTATACAGGGCGCGGCGGCGTTTCCTTAGCTCATGCGAATCCGCTCGCACGCGGGCGTGTTTCCTGTATCGTTTGGGTCGCGTTATCATTTACTCTTTCCTTGGGGCGGCGTCTCTTTTTGGCCTCCGTTGAGACACCTATTGGTGTCGGGATCGGTGTCCATTCAGCGCTGAAATGGCCCTATTTTCGGGCGGGGTTCTCGGTGCAGGTGCATCCTCCTCCTCCGCATGCGGCCGCATGGGTGGTATGCAGGGCCGAGATCTCGGTGGTCCTTCATCTTTCATCTATTCCCTTTGGTTTCCGCCCCGGTGTCCATGCTCTGCATTTCCTCCCCACTTCACTTCATCTTTCTGCGCGGTACTGATTATCATTCATTTTAAAGAGCCATCCACGAGAAACCCGACTACAGCATCTCCGATTTCGAGGGCGCCGCGGGAGGCAAGATTGCGTTGTCGGAGGATAAGGTGCGTCTTTTCTATCTTCATTTTACCTTCGGATATATTCTTTGGAGTGCTGCGGGTTTTTTTATTTGCTTTTTCTTCTTATTCTCCCGGTGGGCGATACTGGCGCTCTACACGGTGCAGAATGGGCGGGCAATCGGCCTGTGACGGGGACGAGCTCCACGTGGCGGATGTGCGCGTGCGTTTGGAGTCTGAATCCGGGGGAGTCGTGCGCGCGCGTGTATCCAACGCGGTGGGGGCGGAAGGGGAATTGGAGACGCGCGCGATGGAGATCGTGGAGGCGGTAACGGTCTAATGGTACCCGGGTGGAACAAGGACAAAGAGATGGAGATGGAGGTGTTCGTGCGATGGAAGTGGAGCCTGGTCGCGTCGCGGCGGAGCTGGAGGAGCAGACCCAGGGGACGAGCAGCAACGGGGGGTGCTCCTCCCTGCTTGTGCCTGTGTGTGCTGCCAGCTGCGACGGCCGTCCTCCCGATGACAGGCTTGCGATGATGGTCGAGCTCGTGCTTGGCGAGTCAGCGGCGGTACCGTGGAGGTGGACCTGGATGTGCGTCGTGTTCGCGAGAGAGAAGGTGGCGCGAGCTCGCAGAGTACAGATTCCGGTGGCGCCAGATGCGTGTGACGAGTCGCTGGGATGGAGCAGCCGGTATTGCCGTCGGCCGCGGTGGGCATACTGCGGACGCGTCGTGGTTCTGCTGGGTAGTAGGGGTAGAACGGAAAGAGGAGCACGATGACGACCAGCGAACCCAGCAGGACCGGCCGCAGCTGAAGCGGGGCGAGGAGCGGAGCTTT
Organism: Mycena metata; assembly: GCA_029378385.1. Taxonomy (NCBI): domain Eukaryota; kingdom Fungi; phylum Basidiomycota; class Agaricomycetes; order Agaricales; family Mycenaceae; genus Mycena; species Mycena metata. The sequence continues at coordinate 312,076 of JARKIB010000033.1, read as the reverse complement.
GTGCTCGCCCAGGAAGGTGACGGTAATCCGGCTTGTGAGGGGCACGGTGCTCGGCGGTGACGGTGCTTGGCGTGCAGACCTGCAGGCTGAGGAAGGCGCAGGCGCGGACGCGGAGACTGAAGCTGAAGAGGGGCGGAGGACGAGTAGGATGGCGAATGCGAGTCGAGCTGCAGGTGCTCGCTCTCCAGACGCGGGAGCAAGACGAGGATGTGCTCGTGCTCGTCCTTTTGCTACTCCTGCTTGCCCGCGTGCCCTTACTCTGTGGAATCGGATGGTCTAAGCAGCCGGGTGAGGGTGAGGAGTCGGGTGAGGACGCAGCGCCCGTGTTCGTACCGGACGCGAGGGAGCAGGTCACTCACGCACCGGTCCGACTCGTTCTCGATGCAAGGAAGCAGGCCGGGAACGCGGGGGGAGGCGGGCATACTCGTCCTCGTGCCCATGATCTCCAGGCGTTCCGCTCGCTGATGTTTGGGCGTCTGCTTGCGGTTGACCACCGTTGTATGCGCGTCTCTGAGCCGAGCGACTGCTTATCCGGGACTGCGTAAAGAGATGTACATGTATCTAGAGTATGGAATTAAATCTCCTGTCCTTGGCCTCAAGTGAATAGTATTCGGTGTTGTTGGCGCCTACCAATAAGTAATTTGTCGTTGTATTTTTGTTGCCCTTTTCGGTTACAAAGCCTCACCACAAAAAAAGAAAAATATGGCGCACGGCGCGTTTGTTGTGGTGTGTTTGACCCGATTTTTTGGACGCGATGCGTCTCGTGATTGTTGATCTGCCTTTCAATCCGACCAGTTCGACCACACCTCGACGCAGCCTGGACGACTAGACGACAACTCGCAAGGATTCCTCAGATCTCAGAACCTTGGAGTCTTGTCCGCTTTCTAGTCCTGAGTTCTGGTGTGAATGTCTGGCCGCGGCGAACCTAGTCTCTCTAGACAGACGCTCTATAAATTTGCGCTCGTACCTCGCGTTATAGAGTCTGTTAGTTACCGCGCCTGATAAGCGGCTTCCGACGTTATCAAAATTGATGGCCGATGCACGACCAAATAACGCGGGTCTTTCACTGTATTTCACGCGTCGACAGTCAATGAGACGTGACATTTGGGAATAAGACCGAACAGACAAGCTTCCGAATGTCCCACTCGACGATTAAAGGGTCCAGGACCTCCCTGCTAGTATTTCGGACATCAAGCGCTCTTTTCGGCCGAAACGGGCAAGAAAGTCGCAATTTCAGTGGTTTAGCCCGTGTCCACCTCATACATGCCACAGATATATCGGGAGATGTGATAGTAGACATTTAAGATACAGAAACGCGTGATTTTGTCTGTGTGCTGCGTCAGAACAGGTCAGAATATGTTAATGGACCGCTCACGTGGTTTCCCAAAACGGATTGCTTACATCATAACCCTGCGAGCCTACTATGACAGCGCGGTAACCACAGGACTACGGCGAACCCTCGTTTTTCTCCTGCCGGACTCGAAGTCGGTTATCGTACAGCTATTGCCCTTTCCATCAGACTCCCTACAAATTTCTTGAGCTCACTTGAATGTGCTTGATCTTGCTTGAATTGGGCCAACAAGTGCGCAAGCTACAAGCAATCAAGATAGGTTCGAATCCCCCACAAGTAAAAAAAAAAAAAAATCTGTGGAGTGCACTGTTGTTTTGACGCAAATTGGAGCAACATTTTTTGCCAAAAATATTGGGTTCAAGCGGAAGAGCACATTCAAGGGCATTCCAGTGCCAAGAAATCTGTGAAAAGGCTGATGTCCCCACTGACAACCAAGTAACCATTTCAAGTAATCCATTCGGGCAACTTTCCGCGGTAACAGCACTCCTGAACTTCCAAGAAGTCATGATTCGGTCTCAATCTGCGCTGCGACGCTTGTGGGGCGGTAGTGCTTCCTGTTTATTTTGATTCTACGGAATCAATAAAAACTCTTTGTTGGAGCGCATTTGAGATCTCGCCGCGCCGCCTTCTCCTCGCTTATCATCTCGGACCTGAAGATGTCGTCTCTTTTCTTGTCGCGGCCGAATAGCGGTACTAAATCCGCGTAATCTCTGCCTGGGGACGGGAACTGCTCACCCTACAAATTTTAACGTCTTGGAGAAAATCTTGTCCCTCATTCGGTGCATTTACGGCGGGCTTGTTGACATGAAAGAATGCAGCTCTCCATGTATTCTCCGAACGTCAAACATTGCACGACGCGCTGTACGGGGGTCGGACTTTGCCTCCCGCTCAAGGACGTGCGTGGCATAGGAGTCAGACATCATCATAGTAAAAGCGTACCGGGCGCCTTCGGAAGTGTTTTGCTTCCCATTCTTTTGAAGTCCCCTCTTCATTCTTGGTCTTCGTCCATCCGATACCTTGACTGACCGATACTGCACCATGAATTCTCGACGGATTCGGGGGACGCGGTTCGAAGAGAATACATCGGGAAAACGGTTTAATTGCCACCCAATACACTCGCCTTCACTCCCTTCCCCCAGTTCACGGGTCTCTTCAGATGGTATTGACCATAAGATCGAATGTGTTACTCCATGGTTACTTTACAGCTCTTTACGTAAGTAATGGCACTACCCCTATTTTTAGAAGAAAGAGCACTTTGAACCCTACCAGGTTTTAAGCTCATTACTCTCTCGTTTTTGAACGGATTGACATAATTCTGGGTGGGTTGGAGAGCGGGGAAGGTGGGCTTTCCATTCACATCCATTTCGAGCTCTAACTCCCCCAAGCTGGCGACCCTCAAATTCATACCTTTTGATTCAACCACAACTTGTTAATTGAATAACTTCATGGTTTTTCATTCAATTTCCTTAATTCCAGCCATGATGGAGTCTATGAATGGAGTCAATTGTCCTAGATTGTGCAGATTCTGTGAGATTTGTGCCACACTTGGGTTAGATCCAGTTCAACGGAAAATTCCGAAAGGCGTGGGAAGCTCGGTTGTCTTGGCACAAAGCCATTATGTCTTGTTCACGAAATCTTGGCTGGGCTTCCCCCTTCAATATGAACCCAGTTTTATGTAAATTGAATGGGAAATGAGCGAGTATTGGGGTTTCCAATGTGGGATTGGCACCACCAGGCTGATTTTTGGCATAGCTGAAAACTTTAAATTAAAGGGCAAGACCCATAGCAACTGAAAGCCCGCCTTACTCGCTCTCCAACCCACCCAAAATTATGACAATCAGTTCAAAAACGAGGGAGTAATGAGCTCAAAACCCAGTAGGGTTCAAAAATGCTCTTTCTTCTAAAAATAGGGGTAGTGCCATTACTTATGCAAAGAGCTGTAAGCGAAAACTTTAATAACATTAAGTTTACCGTTTAGTTGTCTTTGATTTCCTTTACCAACAACCAGCCCACTGCCTTACCCTTCACGAGCCCAAGAGTTATTCATAAATAAAAGCTTTAGTTTTTTTTGTGCTCAAGAATGTCCGCAAAAACGACACGTGCCGTGCACAAACACATGACACCTTTGTTATTTGGGGTGACATTTAAAAGTTTTTGTTTGTGCCCGGCCGCTTGCCGGCCACTTACCATCATTTGTTTAGGGCGTAAACTTCTTGACACCTTCTCTCACGTTGCTGTCATCTCGAGGATACCGCTTGGTTCCCTCGTGTCACCTTACTCAAGGTCCTCAGTCACGGTGTACGTCTTCACACTCTCCCTTTTGGCCCTCAACGGCCATCCGGCGATCCGCCCCAGAAAAATGTTCCCAAGCTCTCGGAGTATGGTTATACCCTCAAATCCTGGCACCTCTCAGGATACCAAGATTGTAGTATATCAGGTAAGCCGTGTGCTTTCTTTTTGGCTCAACAGACTAGTAACTCATTTCCCCAACAGGCCCTGATTGCATTACTCCAAGATGCCTGCACTATGAGTACCCTACCTCCGAGGTAAGTTCTTCAGGAGAGTACCGTACCGTACCGTGGCTGCATGAAGGTAATCAAAACCTTAGCGACGTCAATAGCTTTCAACTGGCTCTTGAAGGGCATCGGCATTCGATGTCCTCGGAGAGTGTTGTTGGCGCAATTGTGGACAGCCTGAAAAACCGCAAAATATTGTTGGAGGTAAGTGCACATTTCCCTTTGGGCACATCATTTTCTAAGGGTCTCCCGTCCCTAGGTTGCATCTCAACTCGGGCTCGCAAGCGATTTGAACCTCCGCACTGCTTTGGGGGCAGACGAGGGGCGTCTTGTCACCTTTCTAGTCTTTATACTGGATACCAAATCCATGGACGATAGCATCTTGATGCTAGAGGACGATTCCGCGCAGTGTTTCATGGATGTTGTTCAGGAGGTTCGGATATTTCTCCTTCCTACTTGCCTCTTAATTTGACAATATGCCCCAGGTCTTAGATAAGGGGTTCCTGATGGCACCTGAACACAGTTCGAAAGCTCGCCGTCTGATTCGCAAGCTGTCGGAATCATGTGAAAGGCTTCCTTCTGCTCTCTTTATCACGGGTGTGAGCGGACGGGAGGAGCATCCTACTTTCGGTGGGGGATTTGGAGATATTTATCGGGCATCATATGTCAATCAGGTTGTGGCTTTGAAACATATGCGTCATTTTCTGCGTGGTGCAGAATTACGACGCATTCGTTTGGTGAGTCTTTCACCCGCAATCTGAAAATTACTGACTAGGTAACTCAGAAATTTTGTCGAGAGGCCCTCCTCTGGAAGGATTTGCACCACCCCCATATCTTACCATTCATCGGGATTGACCGTGAAAGTTTTCCGGCATCACTCTGCATGGTATCACCTTGGCTGGAGCACGGCACAGTGTTGAAATATTTAAATGATCATGACCGGCAAAATGTGGATAAATTGGTGGGTCTCTTTTGTCATTTGAAGTCATGGTAGTAACACAATATCCCAGCTGTTTGAAGTCGCTCAAGGCCTTGAATATCTCCATTCCCACAACATAGTCCATGGGGACCTACGAGGGGTAAATTACTTCCAGTGGAACCAGCTCATATTAATCAGATCTCGCCGCAGTCAAATATTCTAGTCAACAAGGACTGGAGTGCATGTTTGGCTGATTTTGGCCTGAGTGGGTTCTCTGACGGCGGCAGCACCGGGCAAACTTCTTCGAAACGGGCAGGGAGTGCTTACTGGATGGCCCCGGAATTGCTCGCCCCCGAACAATTTGGAACAAAATTTTCTCGGACACAAGCAAGTGATGTCTATGCTTTTGGGTGTGTCTGTCTGGAGGTAAAACACCCATGCCTTGTGCACTTGTCATTTAACCTTGTTTAGCTGTACACAGGTCATCCTCCATTTTCAGAACTATCTGAAGTTGGGGCCATGCTGAAAGTGGTTGATGGCAAACGACCTCAACGACCATCCGACGGAACTCCCGTGATAACAAACCTACTGTGGCATAACATATTGACATATTGGGTGCAAAAGCCGGCAGCGCGACCCCTCACCAAAGTCGTTGCCAGAAATATGGCTTGGCCGGCTTCAGAGCAGCAAACAAGCACATCACCAAATCTGAATGGCGAGGTGCAGGGGCAGACGACCGATGGTAGTGTGATTTTATTATATGGTGTGTTTTCACTTTTTCTTGACACAGCAACTGACTAGTAGGGTATATTTGTTTGTTCATTTACCTATCTAGTCACAGCACTATATGACTACGAGGCAACGACAGATGAGGAATTTGACTTCCAGAAGGGTGATATCATTGCAGTGACTGCAGTGTCCGAGGATGGGTGGTGGAGTGGCGAGCTGATGGACAACAACCGGAGGGTTTCAGGGAGACATATATTTCCAAGTAACTTTGTGTCATCAGCAAACCTGGATGGTGGGCAGATGTGGACAGCCGGTGGGAGCAATATTTTGTGCTATGGTATGTTTTCACTTCGTTCTTGGTACAGCAACTAATTAGTGGGGTACATTGTTCATTACCTATCTAGTCAAAGCACTACACGACTACAAGGCAACAATAGATGCGGAATTCGACTTCCAGAAGGGAGATATCATTGCAGTGACTGCAATGCCCTATGATGGGTGGTGGAGTGGCGAGTTGCTGGGCGAAAACCGGAGGGTTGCAGGGAAACATATATTTCCAAGTAATTTTGTCACGCGTATACCGTGATTTTATACATCACCACACCCTTATGAAGCCAGTGATGTTCAACATCACAAGCTGTGAAATGGTGACCCTTTGGTGTACGAAGGCAAAGGTTGTATAGTGCGGACGTGGTGCATGGTGCACAAATGTCCTCAATATCCCAGAATTCTGGAGATCTAGGTAAAGTAGTTGATGGGGTTCGATTCCCTGCGTCCGCATGGCTATGATCTTCTGTTTTTCTTTCGGCCATGCCCTTGTGCTTCAGCACATACATCACAATGCTCGCACTGGAGAAAGTGCGCCACTGGTTGAATGTTGACACACCGGTTCAACTGGAATTCAAACTCAATTTGTTCCGAACTTTGCATCTTGTGCTTGGATTGAGTGCAAGACTTTACCTCGATTCAAGCACTCTACTGACATCTTTACGGAAAGTAAAATGAAAGGAGAAAGCGGACATGGCACATGGTTGTTAAATTTAAGCAGTGGTGTTCAACTCCCCGCGTCCACATGTGCCGGGATTGTGTGTATATTTCTCTCCGCCGCGGCGGTTCAACAATTTTGGCCGTGCTTACACCAGCCAACACCACAAACTCAACCACCCGTGCAACAGTATTCCGTGCTTTGGCGGGACTCATTCTAACGCCTTTAATTGGGAATTTTCCTAGTCGGCACAAAGTTCCAAGTTCAAGTGAGGTGCCTCCGAACCCATCCATTCCTGCCTTCTTTCCGGCCGCGGTGTAGTCCACAAAGAGCCGTACGTTCCTTAAATGTTGAACAGTTCGATTTCAATGTTCGGTGAGACAAAGCACTTTATTCTGCGGGTGTAAATGAAATGGGTAGGTTAATGGCCCTAAGTATGAGAGGAGGGAAGCGGATGTTGTGCACGGTGCCCGATTGCTCTCAGTGTTCTGTGGGAGAAGCCTATTTGAGGCAATCAAACGGGGTCGACCTCCCGCATCCACATGACGAAGACCAGTGACATTTATTTTTTGAAACAATCTCCTGCTTCCTAACTAAGACTTGCAGGTGAATATGCTTTATTTCCACTGGGGCTGCTCCAGGGAGAGGAGGTTTGATCTTAAGACGGTAGTCCCCACATAATATTTGCGCACCAACTCCCAAAGAAGCACCGGACTTTTAACACGCTGAGTCCAAAAAATGTAAAGTGGTTATCGCACCAAGGAAAACGGTGTAGAACGTGGACGTGGTGCGTGGTGCACCGCTGCTACAACTACTGGTACGCGTTCGGCCATCGTTTAATCAGCAGTTTGACGGGGTTCGATTCCTCGCGTCCGCATGTCGATGGCCGCGGAAATATTTTTCGCACACATCGGAGCATATCAAGAGCATATCTGCTCCTTTTAGTGGGCACAAAGGCACAAGTAATTCAAGTTTACCAAATCCTTTGAATTTGAATGCGAGGAGTTGGAAGAATATCGAGCATGTGCTGCCCTGAGGAAAGGGGTGTAGAAAGCGGATGTTGTGCATGGTGCACGACTGCCCACAATAATGTGTTTCAATCGACGCAAAGCAGTTGGTTGGGGTTCAATTCCATGCGTCCGCATCGCAAGAGTCTGTAAGAATTTTTCATGTCGAGTCGAGCAGCACTAATTCACTGCACTGGGACTGTATTAGAGAACAAAGGACAACATGAAATACTGCTTATCTACAAGGTGGTTGCACGATGATCAGTCAATTTCGAGTTCAACTTGAGAACTCGATTCAATGAATTGACTTCCTCCAATGTGAGGTATGTGAGATAGATTGGAGTGATTATGAAGTTGAGACATATGAGAAGGGAAGCAGATGTGGTGCACGGTGCGGTGCACACTTGCTATCAGTTGTATAACGGCAACTTTGAGGTAATGAAATGGGGTTCAATTCCCCGCGTCCGCACGTGGAGAACCTTTCCATGCTTTCTGTCGCCGGGCCTGACAACATTGATTGAGCGTGCTTTCGAGGCGCCGCGATGACATGAAGAAGCCGAATATCGCGGGTGCACCGTCTTCAACCCCAGATTGAACATGAACTGAAGTCATTGATTAAATTTGTAACCGAAAGCCGTGCACGGTGGAGTCAAAGGGAATCATTTCATCCAAGAATGAGAGGATAACGCGGATGTGGTGCACGGTACACAATTGCTCTCATTGTTCCATTCGCACGCCGACTCTGAAGCAATTAAATAAGGTTCAATTCCCCGCGTTCGTATGTTCGTGCCGGCTGCGCTGTACCTTTTTCTTTTTCTTTGTTAAAAAGTGCAGATCCAGGATCCTAGCTCCTGGGTGAGTATGGCCCTCTGCAGATCCCAATGTGGCCCAGGGAAGCTATGCAGGCAATCGGGTGTTTCACACACCGCTATTTGGGGCCCAACTTGGGTCCCAACTCAATGTCCAACTCCGTGAGTAAGTTCCAAAAAATGTTGAACACTTACTGTCCTGCCTTCTTGGGAGAATATAGTCTCCTGCAGATCCCAACGTGGAAAAAGTAAATTATGCATCAATTTTGTTGAACCACCTTGGGAATCAACTAAAAAAGAAACGGATTTAGAAGGGCGGGTGAGTTGAAAAAATGTTGACTGCTTACTGCACCAAGAGGTGAGTGAAGAATGCGGATGTGGTGCGTGGTGCACATTTGCCCTCAGTATCTTGACCGCGCTGCGCTAGCAACTTCGAAGCAGTTGAATGGCGTTCGATTCCCTGCGTCCGCATGTAGGGGTCGAAGTTTTCTGCGATTTTCTCTATGTTACGCCTGTCCAACCATTTGAGTACCCATAGGTTAGATTTCGGTTGCAGACTCCGCCAACTCACAACAATATTCCGCGCTTTGACCAACCGTGCGACCCATCACCCGCTTCCGCTATCCCCACTCGGCACTACGTTATCTGATCCCCTCCTCGACCACCACCAACCCAACTCAACTCAACGATGCCCGCACCCTCCGAATTCCTCTCGTGGGTCGACGCCTCGAAAGACGCGTTCATCGCCCGTCTGTCCCACGCCGTGTCCATCCCCTCCATCTCCGGCGATCCCGCCTACCGTCCCCGCGTGCAAGAGATGTCCGACTGGCTCAACGCCGAGCTCAAGAAAGTCGGCGTCGAGACCAAACAGGTGGATTTGGGGAACCACGTTATGGATGGGCAGACTCTGCCCCTGCCCCACGCGATTCTGGGGAAGATTGGAAACGACAAGAACAAGAAGACGGTGTTGATATACGGACACTTTGACGTCCAGCCCGCAGCCCTGTCGGATGGGTGGGCGTCCGAGCCGTTCACACTCACCACGCTCCCCGATGGCCGACTCGTGGGGCGCGGCAGCAGCGACGACAAGGGCCCGGTGCTGGGATGGCTCGCGGTGCTGCAGTGGCATCACGAGACGCAGACGCCCTTGCCGGTGAACTTGAGGTTTTGCTTTGAGGGGATGGAGGAGAATGGGAGTGAGGGGCTGGATGAGCTGGTGGAGAGGGAGAGGGAGGGCTAGTTTGGGGGCGTGGATTGTATGTGCATTGTGAGTCTGTTCTTTGTTATTCCATCGTGGATATTGACGCGCGCGCAGAGCGACAACTACTGGCTCAACACGCGCACGCCCGCGCTCACCTACGGTCTGCGTGGACTCGTGTACTTCAAGATTAATGTCTCGGGTCCGGGGCGGGACTTGCATTCCGGTGTGTATGCATCCTTATTTTCCTCCCGTTCTTTATTTCTGGCTTTCGCGTTGTTCGCGTTGTACCAACGCGCGCTTACCGCCTTCATTCCGGGGGTTCCCTGCGTACCCGCCCTCTCGCTGGTCGCGCGACGCAACGTGTACATTATCGCGGTATCGGCGCGTAATCGGCGTATTTACCTTCGCGCGTTATCAGTGGCTATCCGCGGCGCATACGCAGTTCACCGCGAGCCAGCGATTGCGCACGAGCGCCTCGACCCTGGCTTGCGTAGATGCGCTCGGCGTCTCCACGTCCCGGACGTCCGCGCGGGAAACTTTCGCCTGAATTCCTCCAGCACGCGCGCCTCTTTTGCCCGTGCAGATAATATGGTCCGCGCGGGACCTGTATCCCCGTAGCGGCGAGATGGGACGCGCTCCCTGCCTTTTTTTCTTCTTGGGTTTCGTCTTCGGTCTTGTTTTTGGTGTTCGCCTGTCCGGGCTTCAAGAGGCGTGCTGCTTTTATTGTGTGCGCCGTACGCGTACGCGCGCGGGGCCCGTATCCAGCCCGGGAGCGGGGAGTGCGGTAGGACGCGCTCTCCGCCTTTTCCTTTCTTTCTTGGGCTACGTCTTCTTTCGGTGTCCGCCTGTCCAACCGTTGACATTGGCATTGGCGCGGTCGCGGGGTATGGATGTGTCGGGGACCAGGACTCGTGCGGCGGTATCTGCGCGTCGTCGACTCGCATCGCGCATCTACCTTCGCGCGTTATCGGCGCATCTACCCACCGCGTCCGACGTACTTCCCCTCCACCCGTGGCGTATGGGCGCCGTGCGCTCTGCGTCTCCACATCCACGCCGTCCGCGCGCGCGAATTCCTGGGGCCAAGTTGGGGCTCTCAGCATGCGCGTTGCTTTTATTGTACCCGTACGCGCGCGGGACCCGTATCCATCCCCGGAGCGGGGAGTGCGGTGGGATGCGCTCTCCGCCTTTTCCTTTCTTCCTTTTCGGCCTGTCCGAGCGTTGGGGCGCCCGCGCTGGATGTGTCGGGCTCAAGGGTTCGCGCGGTGGTATCGGCGCGAGTTCGGCGCGATCCTGATCGTGCTGGTGCAAATGCCATCTGCGTCGCATCGTCAGCGTCGACCGCGGGCGGCGTGGGCTCGAGCTCACCGTACTGTGTTTTACATGCACGGGTTTTTTCCTCTCTTCCTCGCGCTAGTTTATTCCCTGCTTCTACCTTCCTTCTACCTTCTGCCAACACCCGATTCTGCCGGAGATTCCCTGCGTCCGCCCTATCTATCTACTTTGGCGCGGTCTCGGCGCATGAGCTGGCTTCGCGCGATATCGGCGCGTTATTGACGCGCTATCCGCGTGGTATGGACGGCGACTCCGCCGAGGCGATTGGCCCGTATTCATGTGCGGCTGGGAGTGGGGACCCGTTTTTTTACTCGGGATTCAGCGTTCGTGCGTGGGGTGCGGGTGCGGGTGCGGCCCGTGATGGAGGCGTTCGTCTCGTCGGTCGCGCTCCTCCTGAGCATTGACTGTACGATCGCGGGTGCGCGTGGGTCGTTTGCGCCTTGGCGGAGCTTTCTCTGCCTCGCTTTTCTTCCCTTATTTCGTTTCGTTTCCTTCCCCTCCTCCCACTCCCTCTCCCCCCTCCCTCATACTGATATACTTGATTCCCAGGCGTATTCGGCCGCACAGTGCACGAGCCCATGACCGACCTCATCTCTTTGATGAGTCGGCTCGTCGACGCGCAGGGACGGATCTTGGTGCCGGGGTGGACGATATGGTGTCGGCGGCGGGGATAGAGGAACGGTACGTCGTTTCATTTCTTTCTGCATCTAATTTTACTTGGGGGCGGAGAGACGGGGACACGTTCAATGGGGTTTTGACTTGCGTGCGGTGGATAGGGATGATGTGCGTCCGATCCCAGAGATGCTATCGCGTGTCCGCGCGCGCGTTCTCTAGGTGGATCGTGGCGTTGGTCGATCGCGGAGCATTCTAGCAGCTGGGAAGGCGCGTGCGAGTACGATGAGCTGCCATGACCCGACGGATCCTCCATCTCTCCCTCGGATTCTCCGTCGCGACGATCCAGCTGGTATCGGTGCCGATCCGCCTCCGCTGCGCCGCTGCATTTTCTCTCCATCTCGCGCGGTGCATCTTGGCGATGGCGCGGGGTGCGGGTGCGGGAGGCGTTTTCCTTTGCTGCCCGCGCGCGCGCGCTCGTGCGGGGCAAGTCGGTGGACAGACGGTGGGGTGGTGGTGCGCCCCCGCCCGCCACGCCTTTCCTGCGTCTTACGTCTTGCATCTTTCGCCCATCGCGCGTCCTTCCCACCTTTCTTCCCGTTCGTCGTGCTTCGGAGCGCCCTTTCCTTGCGGCGGTGTTTCTCTTTGGCGCTCGTGGGGCGCCTGTCGGTGTACGTGCCGGCTGGGGTGGGCTCTCTTCTCCGGGACCCGGATGGCGATAGCCCAGCTTTGGGTGTCTGGTGGGACCGCGTTGCTCGTCGTGGAGCGTGTACTCCCGCAGCGTATGCAACGGCTGCTTTCGACGCCGTGGGGGTTTGCGCGCTCGGTGTCGGTGCAATCGAGTATCGGCGTCGGCGATTGGCAGTATCGGTGTGGCGTCGGCGTCGTTGCGTTGCAGCCTCGCTCGGAGACTTGCGCGCAGGGGCTTGGGGACGCGGGCAAGGATGTGTGTATGCGCGATGTGTACTCAGTGACACCCTCTCCAACTCCCCCTTCCTCCTTTCCATTTCTATATCTTTCTCCCCACGCATTCTCAGTTCCACGGATACTAATTATTTTCTCTTATTAGGGAGATCTACGAGAAGCTCGACTACAGCATCGCCGACGTCGAGGGCGCCGCGGGGGGCAAGATTGCTTTGTCGGATGATAAGGTGCGCTTCTTTCTTATTGCCCAGCTTTTACCTTTTTTTTCTTCCTGCTTCGTATTGGGACATCTTTCTTTGTCTTTTTTCATGTCGGCGACGCTCGCCCGGGGGACGACGACGCGCACGGGCTTTTTCATCGTCTTTTCTGCGGTCGGCGATGTCCGGCGGATGACGCGCCGCAGGGGCGCTTTGGATCCGGGCGGGCAGTGAAGCCTGCGGTGCTGGCTGCGGGGGTTTCGAGTTTCGATGCCGGGCCATCTCGTGAAAGTGAGAGTCGCACGGCGGTGCAAGGGGAGATACCGGTGGCGCCGGATGTGGTGGAGGTGAAGGTGCCGGTCGTACTCGTGCGTGCGCGAGAGGCGGTGGAAGGAGTTATACGCGCGGCGGTGGAAGGAGACGAGCTCGCTGGGGCGCCGAGGTGGATGCATGGTGGAGGCGGAGCTCGTGCACGCACAAATGACGGATGAGGTGTACTCGCTCGTCGAAACCGTGGGCGGCGGGCGGTGGTAGAGGTACTCGTGCTCGTTCTCCTGCCCGTCTTCCTACTCGCATCGAGGGCGCAGTGCGGGAGACGCACGGTTGTCGCAGTGGAGCAATTGGACGACGAGCTGTAGGAGTGGACCGAGAACAGGGAGCGGGAGGGGCCGGATGGCGTGCTCCTCGGACGCGGGCTTGCAGGTGGAGTAGCCGGCGCTGCGTGCGCGGGTGCTCCTGCCGCAGTCGCAGCGCGGGAAGGGGGAGAGGAGGGGATGCTGTGCCCAGCCTCGAGTCTGGGAAATTGCTCGTGATGGTGACGGTGCTTGGGCCGGACTCGTGCAGAGCGCAGGCGGGGAGGAAGGCACAGACGCGGAGGCTGAGTAGGAGGATGTCGCGCACAGCCACAAGCTGTAGGTCTTTGCTCTCCAGACGAGGGCCCGTGGGACGGGAGGGAGCAGGTCGCCGACGAGGTGGAGGTCCTGATCGCACTCGTTCTCGATGCAAGAGGCAAGCTGGGGACGCGGGCGGAGGTGGGCATACTTGTCCTCGCGGCCATGCTCCTCAGGCGTTCCGCTCGATGACGTTCGGGTGTATGCCTGCGTTTGACTGCCGTGACTGCTAGACAGATAGAATAAAAAAATGGAATTTAATTTCCTGTCCTCGCCTCCACTGAATAGCATGCAGGTGTTGTTAATAAGTAGTTCATATTTTATTCTTGTCGTTTGTTCTCGGCTTATGAATGTGGCTCAAGCCTCATGACAAAAAGAAAGAAAAAATGCGCATGACGCGTTTGTTGTGGTGTGTTTGGCTCCATTTTGTGGACGCGATGGTCTCGTGATTGTTGATCTTCAATTCGAATTCTTCACTCGACAACGACGTTCAAGATTTCAGAACCTTGCAGTCTGGCTTTTAGGCCTTTTCTCCGCTTTTCTTGTCCTGAGTTCCAAGCTGAGTTCTGCTCCGAATGCCTGGCGCGACGAGATCTGCGTCACCTGCCGGGCTCGAAGTTATAGTACAGTTATTATCCTGTCCTCACTGAAAACCAACGAATCCACTCGTGCAATTTTCAGCAGCAACATAACTCCTGAACTTTCAAGAAGTCATCCGAGTCGTTTGGTCTCAATCTGCGCGGCGCGAACTCGATGTCTTGCCTTCTCCCCGCACGAAAGCGGCGAAATTCGCGCTTGGTCTGCGTATTCTACTTTGATTCTACGGACTCGCATAAAAACTTTTTGCTGGAGCACATTTCGCCGCGCTGCCGTATCCTCGCCTGTCATTTCGGACCTGAAGATGTCGTCTTTCCTTGTTGCGGCCGAATAGCGGTACTAAATCCGCGCAATCTCTGCCTAGGGACGGGGACTGCTCACCCTACGAATTTTAGCATCTTCGAGAAAATCTTGTCCCTGATTCGGTGTATTTAAACTCTGGTTCTCCGCAAGACCTGCTCAATGTGACTGCAAACCTAAGGTCATTTACGGCGGGCTTGTTGACATGAAGCAATGAAGCTCTCCACGTATTCTCTGAACATCAAGCATTGCACGACACGCGGTCCGGGATCGTACTTCGCCTCATCCGGCGCGTGGCACAGGAGTCGGGCGGCATCGTGTTAAAAGTGTACCAAGCGGCTTCAGCAGTGTATTTCCCATTCCTCCCTTTCTTTTGAAGGCCTCTCTTCATTTTTAGTCTTCGTCCATCCCATACCTCGATTAACCAGTACAGTTATGGACGGGTCAATGGGACAAACAAATAGTTTGGCTCAAACATAATCTTCCTGATCCTTTTCCAGAGTTGTGAGGAGGCCAAATGTACCTTATCTAGTACATATACATCCCCACCAAATATGGGCCCGAGAGGATCAGACTTGGCTGCACATTTAATTAATTTGACTGTCCCAATGAGTGTCCAACAAATACTCTGCCAAACAGGTCCGATCAATTGTGGTTCCTGCGCTCTCTCACATAACATACTTCCTAAAGTACTAGCTAGAGATGATTTAGATATGTGATACTAGTGTATATCCAAGTTTCAGCCCCAGAATCCATTGGGAAGGGGGGAAACGGGACTGTCCCATTGACCCATCCAAAACTGTACTGCACCATGAAATTCTTGACGGATTCGGGCACAAATGAGGGACGCGGTTCGAGGTGTGTCCTTCATTAATTTCCAGCCAATAAATTCGCCTTCACTCCCTTCCCCAGTTCACGATTCTCTTCAGAGAGTATCGACCATAAGCTCGAATGTTTAATCTATGGTTAATCGACTTCGACATTAAGTTTACCGTTTAGTTGTCTTTGATTTCTTTTGCCAACAACCAGCCCGCTGCCCTGCCCTTGAAGATGCCGAAGCTGGTCACGACCCCACGAGTTATTTAGGGCACAAACTTCTTGACACCCTCTCACGTTGCTGTCATCTCGAGGATACAGCTTGGTTCCCTCGTATCACCTTACTCAAGGTCCTCGGTGTACGTCTTCACACTCTCCCTTTTGGCCCTCAACGGCCATCCGGCGATCCACCCCAGAAAATGTTACCAAGTTCTCAGAGTGCGGTGATACCCTCAAATCCTGGCATGTCTCAGGATACCAAGATTGTAGTATATCAGGTAAGCCATGTGCTTTCTTTTTGGTTAAACACACTAGTAACTCATTTCCCCAACAGGCCCTGATTGCAATGCTCCAAGATGCCTGCACTATGAGTACCCTACCTCCGAGGTAAGTTCTTCAGGAGAGTACTGTACCGTACTGTGCCTGCATGAAAGTAATCAAAACCTTAGCGACGTCAATAGCTTTCAACTGACTCTTGAAGGGCATCGGCTTTTGATGTCCTCGGAGAGTGTTGTTGGCGCAATTCATCAGGAAAAACCAAAACTGCCCCATAGACCCACATAGACCCACATAGACGCCATAGACGTCATAGACAATGGGCGTCTATGATAGCAAGGTGGGAGGGGGGGGGGTCAACTCCATAGACACCCATAGACACCCATAAACCCCTGTTTTCTATGAAACTGGCCTGCTTTCTATGAGATTTTGTCAACTTTTTTTGGTTCACAGTGGCTTACAGCCATTTGCAGAACTTAGGGCGCGGGCCTGTTTTTTTAAAAAAAACACTTTTCAACGAGAATCGTCATTTTGAGCTCAGTTCTTGTCTGTTTGCCCTGGAAATATGCTCATTGTGTCCGCAACGCAAATACGGAGGGCACCACGGTCCTCGTTTTTCCTGATGCCATCATAATTGCCTTGTTGGGAAAATATCGGCCTTTTTGTACAGAACTTGTCGCATACTCTGTGTTATGGTCAGATTGACGTATAAATTTGAGACAACATACTTGTGAGTATTAATAGAGGCTAGAGATACCGGTATTTCGAATCTGTGCTTTATTTCACCGGTATTCTGCATTCTCATGGTGAGGGATATCTGAATACCTTGTATATGAGAAGATAGATGTGATATAGAAAATACCGGTATTTCCAGCTGTCTGTAATATATCAAAGACCATCCTCTCAAATTTATACGTCAATCTGACCATAACACAGAGTATGCGACAAGTTCTGTACAAAAAGGCCGATATTTTCCCAATAAGGCAATTACGATGGCATCAGGAAAAACGAGGACCGTGGTGCCCAATTAAAGTTCTAATTAAAGTAAAGTGCTTTTCATGGGATCGAACTCGCGACCTGGCGGGTTCGGACAAAATACTGAATGAGGTGCACTACCAACTGAGCTAAAGAACCTTACAAGTGGATGGACACTATTCTGATAGGTGTGTAAGTTCTTATTCTCTAGGCCGGTTACTTTTCTCAAGTTCTTGCCTGTCCCATCCACTGAAAGCATCTGGGCATGAATACTTCTCTAGCAAGAAACTCAGCAAATTTCTCACAAAGGCATATATTTGCAGATGTGAAAATAGACCCCAAACCAAAAGCTCAAAAAGAGCTATAAGAGGGATAATTCTATTTGGCAGCCCCCCTTCTTTAGCAGCCCCCCGAAAAGGGTGGGGGCTGCCAAATAACTTCTGGCAGCCCCCAATGTTATCTTTGATGGCGCTTGATGGCGGCGAGGGCGGGATGCGGCGGGAAGTGCTTGTTGGCTCCATAGCGGTGTGAAAGGGCGACTAAAGTCTGGAAAAGAAATGTCGGGGGCGAGAACGATATCTGAAATGATCCTGCAATTTTCTCTGAAAGGTAATTCGTACGCACCATCCAATACTTGAAGCTGTGAGTCGATCAAATGGCTGTAACTGTCCGAAAACTCACGGGAAAACACGGAAAAAATCGGTGAAGGTGTATAATGCCTGTCCTAGTAATATATACCTCTCATATAACACCTCAATTATTTTCTAAACCATCCATTGACCCTTAGAACGCCTTAGGTGGCTGTTTCTCGTGTGTTTATCTCGGTTAGATTAGCTCACGTGGGGGCTGCTAAATAGAACTTTTCTATTTGGCAGCCCAGGGCTGCCGGGCAGGGGGGCTGCCAAATAGAATTATCCCTATAAGAGTTGCTTAGCACAAGTTTTCCTTCAACAGCTTCAGTGAAGCACAAAATGTGGAATCATTTCCTGGATGTGACAGTTTTGCAGGCCAGAACAATTCAGAACAAGGACTTTCCAAAAAAAGGTGGTTGACACATAGACATTCATAGACCATCAGAGACCTTCATAAAAGGCTGTGTTTTATCATAGCATTTTAGTTTTCCTGATGCACGAGCGTGGTTCAACGCAACTCACCGGCTAGCATGGTTTCACCCTCATTAGACTATGTATTCACAATCATGTTGCAATCAACAGCCAAAGAAAGCCATAAACAGTGCAGGTACATTGAAAGACATCCATAGCCCCCCATAGACACTCATAGAGCTGGGGTTGCCTCATAGACACTCATAGACCATCAAAGACCATCAAAGACCCCCATAAAAGGCCATGTTCTATCATAGAATTTTGGTTTTTCCTGATGTTGTGGACAGCTTGGACCATTTAGTCAGACTTGTGTGAGGCCACAATCCGCTCTGGTTGACTTATAGCTTCGGTCTAGTTCACTGTTAAAAATGAAAAGATTTTGTCTTTTCACACGTAGCAGTTTTCCCGGCTTATCAGGCCAGTAGCCTAACTTGGCTTTGTGCAACCATTCTCATTCTGAGTTCGAACACATATCCTTACGAGGAACCCACCACATCGCATACAGAAGGCCTATCCTACGCAATCATACCATTTCCCCCATTCTTTTGATTTTGAGATTCAATTTTTTAACTACATGTAGCTAAATGCCATGGTAGCTGTACGATTTGGGGGTCGTCATATATTCGTAAGGTGGGTGTGAGGAATGCAGTTTTATATGTAAGAGAGACAGAGAGAGAAAAATTGATGCAGTATTGGTAAAATGGTGGGATTCTGGGTCTTTGGTCGTACGGTGAGGTATGGTTATATCAGGATCGTTGGGTGAGGGTTGTTCAGATTGGGTTGTGATGGAGGAGAGGAGGAGAGATATGAGAGATTATGAGTAAGTAAGGTAGACATAATAAATAGGTAAACAGAAATGAAAACGATGCCAAAGAAATATAAGAAAGGAAAGCGACTCAGCAGTTTACAGGTTTCTCGAACCGGGCGGACGCTTCGATGAAGGTCCCCAGGGCTTTGAGTATCTTTGGTTCCGATAGCAGTGGCGCGATGTGGAGCGACTGAAGTGGCCTGCGCGCTTCACACTTTCGTGGAGGGGTTGGCGAAGCGGCTCCAGTACGGGGCATTGTAGGAGGTAGTGGGTGCGTGTTTCGAAGGGCTCTCCGCACGCCTCACACGCCGGGGAGACTATGAAGCCGGATTTATAGCGGTGAGCGTTTAGGTGCGACGGGCCGGTGCGGAGGCGGGAAATGGAGGAGATGATCTTTCTTGACAGGGTGGACGATATGTATAAGGTGGAGAGGCGTAGGGATGGGGGAGATTTATCGATGGCACGGAGCTGTCGGCCAGTCTTCGAGCGTTCCCACAGATGGCACCACTTTTCGAGGACCTGGAGGCGAATCATACGCCGGACCGTCGTAAGTGAGACGAACAGGCCGGGATCAGCTTCCATCGTGGTCGCCGCCTTCGCCGCCTCATCCGCGCGCTCATTGCCGGCCGTCCCGATGTGGGCGGGGGTCCAGAGATTGGTGATTGACAGATGAGGGGTAAGGGCTTGTGCGGCACGGACGAGTCAGTCGTAAAGAATGGCCCTGTACTGACCAGAGCCTGGGTTGGTGGATAGGATCCCACGAAGCGCCGCCTGGGAGTCTGCAACACACAGGATTTGTGTGTGTCCCCCTTCAACCGCCCTTCCCGTTGCTTGCAGCAGCCCCTCCATTTCACCCTCGCACACCTGCCCCATACCCAACGGCACTACAATCCTCTCCATCTCCACGCCTGCCTCAACTCGCACCGCTGCTCCCCCGGCTCGACCCTCGAGCAGTGACCTGTCGGTGTACCATGTTGATGCTGCAACCCTCTCGTCTCTCAACGCATACTCCAGTGCTTGAACTGCACTGTCCTTCGGCGTGATGGTGGTAGAAACAGGGAGCGGGTCTAGCCAGGGCGGGGCGTAGACCGGTCTGATGGGTTCCAAGCCGAGTGTTGCATCCACATCGCTCCCTATCTCCACTTCCCCGACTCCGCCTTTGCTCATCAGTCTCCGCCCCTTCTCCGGTACATTCTCCGGCCAACGTGTTCCGGGTATGAGCTCGATGTGGTGGTAGAGCAATGCCATCCTTCGGTCCTTGGGGGGATTCTTGAGAGCGTCCGCCAGGTGTCGATGGATGCCGTGGTTGGGTGGGAGAGTGAGGTATCTTGTGAGGGTGAGTAACGAGTCCCGTTCCACGTGAAGTTGAGCAGGCAGGGTTGCAGCCTCTTTCTCCAGAGCTGCCAGCAATGCCGTCCTGAAACTCCCGGTGATACAGCGCGCCGCCGACTTGTTGACTCGGTCTAAGGGCTTGAGGAGGTTCGGAGGAATGGGGAGGAACACCGCAATGCCGTAGTCAGCTCTGGGGAAAATGGTGGCTTGAATTAGGTCACGGATCAGTACCGGGCGCAGTCCCCACGACGCATGCATCACCGCTATGGTCGCGTTGAGTGCCCTCATCGCCGAAGCCGCCCTCATCTCAACGTGTTTCTTCCCCGTCAGCCTCCGGTCCAGCCAAATCCCCACCCACTTCACCTCCTCCGACAGCTTTATCACTCTCCCCCCAAATTGAACCCCAAACTCCTGGAAGTCCCTTCTCCCCTTCACGTTGTGTAACAATTCTGTCTTGTCCTCCTCAAAGCTCGCCCCATCCTCAGCTTCCCCCATTCATTTCACACACTTCACCCCCGAGTCTTTGAAACGGAAGCAACTCCGTTTCAAGGCATTCACAAACGGAGAAACCAGGCTACGAAGGGCATCGCTATAGCCATTCGTACAAGTGTTACACGGTACTGAAAAGACCTGCCGTTCGAATCACTCGAAACAGGTGGATAAAGTATAACCACATAACCCGAGCATCCCGGAACGGAACAGCATTCGCGTTGCGGAGCGGGCAACTGTAGAACACTCTCCGACCGCGGCTTATTCGGAAGGTCAGCCCCTAACGAGGAAATAAATTCTCGAGTAATTTGGCACTCGTTCACTCCAAACGGAGGGGATTGTAATAACCACCACCACCACATTTTATATTACACATTAGCGTATCATAAAGACTACGCATCTCTGCAAAAGAGCAATTTCCTCCTAGAGGACGAATTAAATTCCGTGAACACTACTTAACTATACCCACCCTGGGTCAGGCAGTTCACAGAACTGCAGTCCGCATCACACCGGCCCACTGTGCAGTCACTTATAGTAATGCTTGAAGTGTGTAGTATTCATTGAGAGCTCTGCACCTGGGTATAACACCTTGCCCAGTCTGGACCATAGACAAACTTCTCATAGGAGAGCAAGGTCTGTTGTTGGCCAATAACAAGTGTATTGTGGGGAGACCAGAGTCCAACCCTGAGAGGCATAGGGAGCCAAAAGAGGAGTTCCGAGGGGAGATAAGAGACCCAACCATTGTGGATTTGCCAATACAGAGGGGTAGAAGAGGACTTTAAAGGAGGATTCAAGGATAGAGAATGAGTACATGTCCTACAAGCATACATAGAAGAGGAACTCACATTGAATAAACTCTGTCCACTCACAGATCGGGAGGAATGTAGAGGCAGACTGTTGGCAGTGCGATCAGCATTCAATGGGGAAGTGGTGAAATCATCGGAGTCAGAGGAAAAGGCAACTGAATCAATGTCTCCCTGCAGTGGTTCCCTCAGTGTAGCTCTGGATTCTGCATCCCAAATGCGCACAGTGTGGTCATTGGAGCCAGACACAATTCTTGTGCCATCAGGTGAGAAGACAACTGAGGTGACACCAGAGGTGTGTCCC
This sequence comes from Mycena metata, assembly GCA_029378385.1. Taxonomy (NCBI): domain Eukaryota; kingdom Fungi; phylum Basidiomycota; class Agaricomycetes; order Agaricales; family Mycenaceae; genus Mycena; species Mycena metata. The sequence continues at coordinate 290,582 of JARKIB010000033.1, read as the reverse complement.
TCCAGTGGCTCCCTGAGTACAGCTCCGGTCTCTACATCCCAAATGCACACAGTGCGGTCATTGGATCCAGACACAACTCTCTTGCCATTAGGTGAGAAGGCAACTGAGGTGACCCAATCAGTGTGTCCCCTCAGCGGCTCCCTGAGTGAAGCTCCGGTCTCTGCATCCCAAATCCACACAGTTTTATCGTCAGACCCAGATACAACCCTCTTGCCATCAGGTGAGAAGGCAACTGAGTTGACCCAATCAGTGTGTCCCCTCAGCGGCTCCCTGAGTGCAGCTCCAGTCTCTGTATCCCAAATGCGCACAGTGCAGTCGTTGGAGCCAGATACGACCCTCTTGCCATCAGGTGAGAAGGCAACTGAGGTGACCGCTTTGGTGTGGCCCTCCAGTGGCTCCGTGAGTGTGGCTCCGGTCTCTGCATCCCAAATGTGCACAGTTCTGTCGTAAGACCCAGACACAATGTTCTTGCCATCGGGTGAGAAGGCAACTGAGGTGACCTTATGGATGTGCCCCTCCAGCGGCTCTCTGAGTGCAGCTGCGGTCTCTGTATCCCAAATCCGCACAGTTTTGTCATCAGAGCCAGACACAACCCTCTTGCCATCAGGTGAGAAGGCAACTGAGGCAACCACATCAGTGTGCCCCTCAAGCGGCTCCCTGATTGCAGCTCCGGTCTCTGCGTCCCAAATCTGCACAGTCTTGTCATGGGATCCAGACACAACCCTCTTGCCATCAGGTGAGAAGGCAACTGAGGTGACCCAAGTGGTGTGCCCCTCCAGCTTCTCCCTCAGTGCTGCTCTGCTCTCTACATCCCAAATGTGTACAGTTTTGTCGTCAGAGCCAGACACAATCCTTTTGCCATCAGGTGAGAAGGCAACTGAGGCAACCACATCGGTGTGCCCCTCCAGCGGCTCCCTGAATGCAGCTCCGGTCTCTGCATCCCAAATCCACACAGTTTTGTCATCAGACCCTGAAACAATCCTCTTCCCATCAGGTGAGAAGGCAACTGATCTGACTGAATCAGTGTGCCCCTCCAGCTGTTCCCTAAGCGCAGCTCCGGTCTCTACATCCCAAATCCACACAGTGTTGTCATCGGAGCCAGACACAATTCTCTTGTCATCGGGTGAGAAGGCAGTGGAGGTGACCCCTCTGGTGTGTCCCTCCAGTGGTTGCTGGAATGCTGCTCCAGTCTCTGCATCCCAAATGCGCACAGTTTTGTCATAGGAGCCAGACACAATCCTGTTGCCATCAGATGAGAAGGCAACTGAAGTAACCCAATTGGTGTGCCCCTCCAGCGGCTCCCTGACTGCAGCTCTGGTCTCTGCATCCCAAATCCGTACAGTCTTGTCGTGCGATCCAGACGCAACCCTCTTGCCATCAGGTGAGAAGGCAACTGAGGTGACCCAATCTGTGTGCCCCTTGAGCGGCTCCCTAAGTGCGGCTCCAGTCTCTGCATCCCAAATCCGCACAGTATAGTCTTTGGAGCCAGAGACAATTCTCTTGTCATCGGGTGAGAAGGCAATAGAGGTGACCCCCTTGACGTGTCCCTCCAGCGGTTCCCGGAATGCTGCTCCAGTCTCTGCATCCCAAATGTGCACGGTTTTGTCATAAGACCCTGACACAATTCTCTTGCCATCAACTGAAAAGGCAACTGAGGTGACCCCATGGGTGTGTCCCTCCAGCACAGCAACTGTATTTGGCCACACTTTCATCCTCCCTCTTGTGATTGTTAGTATTTGTGTGAATTTGGATGAGAATATTTCTGTAATTTTGGATTCTTCTGGTGCCAAGGCCAGTGCCGATAAATAAATGTGGGGAGCACTTTGACTGATTACTTCCGAAAAGAAGGAAATGAATCTTGTGGCATCTGTCAGAAATTGTAGAAGGGGTGTGTTCTAATAATCTTTAGTCCTCATACCATGCTATAAGATCATTCTCAGGTGTACCTCATTTTCCCAAGCCATCAACCTAGACAAGGCCTCCTGTCCACGGCCCACAATCCCAAGTAGACTCAACACCTCCAGCCAAAACAGAAACTTTTTGAACAACAAGTCCTGCACTCGTTGGGCACTGTATGAATCATGGGCTGTTGTCACTAGATGATCTACCCAAAATTCAGCTGCATATCGAACATGCAATGGGATATAGTTGTCAAGTTGCTGCCACAAGTCTGGTATGTCAATGTTCCTCAAGTATGAGGTTGGTAGTTCACAGATATTGAATTTCAGTTGGCTGTCCAACACCTTCATAAGAGCAGACACCAGGGTTTGCTGCTGATCGTCCGTGCCACACAGGATTTCTGGCCGGGCCACTCGAACATAAGATGTCATAAAATCTCTGAACGAGAGATGTATGATTCTAATTGCTGCGCCGGGAGTATCAGAAACATGGATCACAGCGCTCAGAGGGCGTAATATTCCCAGCACAACTGATTTATCCAGTTCAAGCAAGTCTGCCAGACTCTGGCAATCCAAAGGTTTCAGGAGATGCAAAATTGTGCTCAGAATTTTCATCGTTCGATCATATGAGCGTTGAGCACGCCGGTCTCTTAAGGCAGCTGATAATGGGATGGCATAATTCACAATCCGGAGGTATAGATCATGCAGGTCAGTGAGAACTTCACCCTCCAGAAGGTAATCAACAGATTCCTGTGGGGGTGTTTGGGGTAGTCCTGCGAGAACATAACGAACAGCTGTAGCTGCAAACACAAAGAGTCCATTTGCAAGGGTTGTTATTTCTTCAGCCTGCTTTTTTTGAATTTTCCAGGGATGATGTGTGATCCAGTTGATCCCATTAAGTGATTGCTCAACATAGAGGTGGATGTCACGTTGAACTATTGTGGGGTCCACTTTATCGAGAACAACTCTATGTGTCAGATAAAGAAGTTTATCAAATTCCAGATAGGAAGGGACCTCAGGGCGTCCCGTCAGAAAGAATCGGATGTGGGTTGGGATGTCATCAATGCTATCAGATAGCCACCGCAAGAATTTCTGGCCGTGGTCTTCCCCACATTCATCTAGAGCATCAAGACAGATCACCCATGGTTTTGAACCAAGAGGTAGCTTTCCAAGAGTTTCTACAACCAGTTTCTGGAACTGCTGACGTGGTTCTGTGTCACAAATGCCAGTACGATCTTTCTCCAGCACCTCGATGAGATGAGCACAAAAGCTGGGACTATAATCTGCAAGCTGCCTTGCAAGTGTCATAGCAAGGTGATTTATCTCCCTGCGCTCTGTGTGGTCACGAGAAAAGAAGAAAGATGCTGCAAGAGTATCTTCCTTCTCGGCCAAGATAGTCGCAACTGTTTTGGCAATTGTGGATTTGCCCGATCCTGCAACTCCGCTGAGCATGACCACCCGGAATGAATCAGAGGTATTGGTCAATTGTGTGACAAGGTCTTGAATTATGGCAACTCGTGTTCCCTCCATGCATTTCTCGGGTGTGTTGGCTGCATTATAATGTGCCGCCACACGTTTGAGATTTGCGAGAATCTTGCTGCCATCTGTGGTGGTGGTGATACTGTCAGTTTTTCTGTCAATCCCCGGGATTGTAGTGTTGAACACTTACAATCATTCTGTGAACTGGGACTACTATTATTGGGAAACAGTATTTGGGAGAGGATGAATTTAACATACTAATTATTCACAGTGAAGTGTTCAGTCTCAACATTATAAGACAGCCTGGGAGCCTCCCCAGGACCCCCATCGCCACCTTGTAAGCCACCTCCCCCGCCTGGGCCTCCTACACCGCCTGGGGATGATAAGTAAGAATGTTGGTCGACCAATTGCCATGCACCGACCATAGATGGTCTGATTGATGGTATGAGCTCGGTGAGACATAGGGCTAGTGAGCATCGATGGGTAGTGACTCTGAGTAGAGTGCAGTGGATCCTGTGGTGCGAGAGACGTGGAGGTAAAAGAACAAGGGCTGACTGACAGCCTACTGACAGCCACAGCCCGCAGCCACATGTATCATTTCCTAATTATAAAACTCCGTACTCTCGGCTCCAGATGCTCAGATGGTGAAATGACGACAAGACAGAAAACAGCTGCCAGATCACCATTATAGGCAGTGTTCTCTAATGAAATCTTTATCAAAATTCACTCGACAACATTTCAACATCCCCGATTGGATTTCTGCGTGCAAGCAAGCAGTGAGTGAACCGCCCTAAAATGACCACAGATTCAGGCCCATGTCCTATGTCAATTGGGAGTTCAAGTTATTCAAGTTTGAAAAGAAAGGAAAAGAGAGGAAAGAAAGGGGAAAAGAGAGAGAGATTCAGAGATGAATATTGAAACGGCGCCGAACAAAATCAGGATCTCCGAGCAATCTGTGCAACCGGTGTCGCTTGTATGGTAGTTTTGAATCCCAAGTCTCCCTTTAGGAATTGATTGATTTCATGTCCCACTTCCTTTCGGAGCTGCAGCCCCAAAAAGATATATGTAGGTCAGTAAATGGAATTTCAAGAAGAAGTCTCACGAATGCCAAATCACCTCGGCCATCAATTTTCCGCCCGCCGCTCTGCCGTCTGTGCTGAAATATTCCTTGTGCAATGTCTGACACTCACATTGTCCAACAAATAGGTGGAATCTTTATGCACATTCTTTCCAGTGTCATCTTACCCCGCTTGATAATATTCTTGTCAATTGATGCAAATCAACTTCAAATTATTTAATATCGGCTGTGTGCCCAGCCTTGTGGAATCTGCACCCAGAAGCTCTCGAATCCTCAATATAAAAGATGAGCCCACACAACTGGAATATTTGTGAGCTCATTCAGTCTGCGTTCAAACCCTACCACTCATTTTCAACCGCAAACCATAATTGCCGTCAACAATCTCAGTATTTCGACTCAGAGGAACCGTAGACATGCCCAGAAGTGCACCTAACCCTTGTGTACATATGGCTGACACCCTTGCCGCTTGAGAGGAATTTCCCCAAGGGTTTGTAGGGACTTGGTGCATCACGGACCCCAACTTCAAGTTTCTTTTTTGGTTGCAAATTAAAGACTCTATTGGCAACTTTCTTGATGTCTGGGCTGCAAGGATGCAGACCTGAAATCTCCTCCCAGGGTCTGTACTTCTCATACCATTGGAAAGTTAACCGCCCTGTACCGTCTCCAACATCAATCATAATTCAATGTTTTTGATGTCAGTGATTTCATACTTTGACCGGGGAGGTGTATGCACAATGGAACACCTCTACTCTCCCCTGATTCACTTCTTAGATTGTAGCAGCACGGGCATAACTACCGCATCCGGAGGACAGAGTCCCGCATTTTTAAAGGATTGAACAACAGTGAACCAAGTTGAAGTCCTTCGAACAAAAGGTCCAAGGCCAGGTTAAAATTCCTGATGAGATTCAACAGCCCGGATTTTAAAAATTAATACAAAATTTACATCCTTGAACAAAAATAATGCGTCCTGAAGCGATACTGCCACATCCTGAACTGCTTGAGTAATGCTGGGGCCTTCGACGAAGCTCAGTTCAAAAAATACCAACAAAATTCAAGGCGGACATCACTGACTTCAGACTACCAAGACCATGATAGCACCCTCTTGAAGGGACAGAGTGATGTTGAATGAAGCCTTGAATGTTGAAGGCCTTCACCTCTAGATTGCAAGAAGGTGGATGTTGACAAGTTGTCTCGTCCTTCTGCTTCCGGTATCACCAGACCTAATGTCGCTTCTCAGGAGGATCCAGACAGCCAATACTATTTACTACTTGCCGTTTTGACCTTAAGGGCATTAGGTATGGCCCTAAAGGGCTACGAACAGAGTTGAACCTTTTAAAAAATGGAAATGTCCTTATTCTGAAGTTTGCGCCGAATAATTAGGTAAAGATATGTATATGGGCATCTAGAAGAGCTTCTTTGCTAGAGGGATATACCAAACCTCGAACACAAATTACCCTGACCAGATAGGTCACATAGGTGCAGTGCTGCCAATGCGGTCAATCCATCAAATGTTGCGACTCCCTACATGTCTGGGTTACAGCCAAGGACGGAACCGAAGGCGCGGTCGAAAATTTCTTGTTTTGGGATGTTTTCAAAGAATTGTTAATAGCTCAACCAGTTCCGCACCGATTTGGATGAAACCTAGGTAGTTTTGTCGGGCTAATTCATGCGCAATTGGTGACAGAAAACGATTCAGGAAAATATTATATATTAGGTAATCTGTACTTTTGGACCATTTTCGTATCAAATACCATCTTGCATGTCCAGGACATGTCCCAATGACCTGATATTTTGGGATGGACAACATATATACCTAAAAGAACATGTGATAGAGCTGGAATTGCGGATATTTTAGGTACAGTCCTTGTAGCTCCATTGGATACATTTAGCACTTTTGGCATTCAGAAATATTGCCAGTATCGCATTTATATCGAGGTTTTATACAATTATGGCTCTATCACATGTTCCTTTAGGTATATATGTTGTCCATCCCAAAATATTAGGTCATTGGGACATGTCCTGGACATGCAAGATGGTATTTAGTACGAAGATGGTCCAAAAGCACAGATTACCTAATATATAATATTTTCCTGAATCGTTTTCTGTCACAAATTGCGCATGAATTAGCCCGACAAAACTACCTAGGTTTCATCCAAATCGGTGGGGAACTGGTTGAGCTATTAACAATTCTTTGAAAACATCCCAAAACAAGAAATTTTCGACCGCGCCTTCGGTTCCGTCCTTGGCTGTAATAGGAATTGGAAGGGATATGCATTCTCCCTATGCAGTTTATATCCACGATTTTTTCGATGCACCAATCACCAGAAATGAGACTACTTCACACTTTTGGTTCACATCGACATATGCAGTAATAAGCTGTGCAAGGATCACGCGGACCAACCAGGATCGACCGCCTACTTCCCAACAAGGAAGTAGCACTCAACTGACACCTGACATGGGCCCAGATTCACACCGCTGGGCCCTCTATTAAAAGGGGATTTTAATTGATCTTGCTTCTTTAAGTATGGTGAAGAAAATCAAACTCACTTGAATTAAATCTTTGAATGATACATGGAAAATCCTATTTCCGGCCTCGGTATTTCTTTTACGATACTTAAAGAATTGAGATCAATTACAATGGCCTTTTAATTGAGAGGCCTGAGCTGACCCCAGGGTTCACCTACCCCTAGTAATATGAAGATATGGGTCTACGTTGAAAGCAGTAAGAGCGATATTGTTCTATATATTGTTACAGATCTTCCACCAAAGCTACAGAGTACTACATTATTTTGGCAGGACACTAAAGTACGGTTTGCGGGAAGGACTCGGATTATGGTCGGCGGATTGGGCGCGGTTGGATCTTGATTTTGATGTTGATCCAACCGCCCATTGTTCGTTCGGGCCGACGGCTTTCGCGGACCCGTGCTCCCCACCCTTCACGCGTCAGCTCATACTGTCTGTCACCCGAGGGTCTGCTGATGTTCTTGCTACACCCGACTGCTCCTGAGAGTTACTTGTAGCAAAAATCAACTCTATCCTGGCTTATAACCCTATGCCACTGAGGTATAAATTGAAAAATAACAGTTATGAGGGGCCTCTATCTACCGGACAGTCCCTGCAGGAAAGTCCCAGATCTACAGTGATTCCTCCGTTGTAATGTTGAATTCCAACACATCTTGGGTGCTCTGCGGTCTCAGTTCATGTCCCTATATTGATGACCTTCCTGCTGCTTCCTGGGAGTCTTGATTTAAGTAAATTACGAACTGAGCGTCAGAGAGTAGCTAGCAGGTTCAAACTCAAAAAATTGTAGGCATTCAGAGACACCCTAACCAATGGCTCGAGTCAACGGGCAGGGAAGATCCATAGGATGCGATCGAGGCACCTTCTGACAAATGATGAGGTCGGGGTGGCACATAAACCTGGAAAGTAAAACATGATTAAAAGTAATTCAGATATCAGGGCTCCCCTTTATATACAGGGGCCCTGATATCTAGGTGCCCTGACCTAAAGAAAGGTGTTCACAATCGCAGTCAAATATTCTAGTCAACAAGGACTGGAGTGCATGTTTGGCTGATTTTGGCCTGAGTGGGTTCTCTGACAGCGGCAGCACCGGGCAAACTTCTTCGAAACGGGCAGGGAGTGCTTACTGGATGGCCCCGGAATTGCTCGCCCCCGAACAATTTGGAACAAAATTTTCTCGGACACAAGCAAGTGATGTCTATGCTTTTGGGTGTGTCTGTCTGGAGGTAAAACACCCATGCCTTGTGCACTCGTCATTTAACCTTGTTTAGCTGTACACAGGTCATCCTCCATTTTCAGAACTATTTGAGGTTGGGGCCATGCTGAAAGTGGTTGATGGCAAACGACCTCAACGACCATCCGACGGAACTCCCGTGATAACAGACCTACTGTGGCACAACATATTGACATATTGGGTGCAAAAGCCGGCAGCACGACCCCTCAGCAAAGTCATTGTCAGAAATATGGCTTGGCCGGCTTGAGAGCAGCAAACAAGCACATCACCAAATTTGAATGGTGAGGCGCAGGGGCAGACGACCGATGGTGGTGTGATTTTATTATATGGTGTGTTTTCACTTTTTCTTGACACAGCAACTGACTAGTAGAGTATATTTGTTTGTTTCATTTACCTATCTAGTCACAGCACTATATGGCTACGAGGCAATGACAGATGAGGAATTTGACTTCCAGAAGGGTGATATCATTGCAGTGACTGCAGTGTCCGATGATGGGTGGTGGAGTGGCGAGCTGATGGAAAACAACCGGAGGGTTTCAGGGAGACATATGTTTCCAAGTAACTTTGTGTCATCAGCAAACCTGGATGGTGAGCAGATGTGGACAGCCGGTGGGAGCAATATTTTGTGCTATGGTATGTTTTCACTTCGCTCTTGGTACAGCAACTAACTAGTGGGGTACATTGTTCGTTATCTATCTAGTCAAAGCACTACACGACTACAAGGCAACAATAGATGCGGAATTCGACTTCCAGAAGGGAGATATCATTGCAGTGACTGCAATACCCTATGATGGGTGGTGGAGTGGCGAGTTGCTGGGCGAAAACCGGAGGGTTGCAGGGAAACATATATTTCCAAGTAATTTTGTCACGCGTATACCGTGATTTTATACATCACCACACCCTTATGAAGCCAGTGATGTTCAACATCACAAGCTGTGAAATGGTGACCCTTTGGTGTACGAAGGCAAAGGTTGTATAGTGCGGATGTGGTGCATGGTGCACAAATGTCCTCAATATCCCAGAATTCTGGAGATCTCCAGGGGTTGGCACAGATATCTGCTTGCAATGATCAATCGAGGTAAAGTAGTTGATGGGGTTCGATTCCCTGTGTCCGCATGGCTATAATCTTCTGTTTTTCTTTCGGCCGTGCCCTTGTGCTTCAGCACATACATCACAATGCTCGCACTGGAGAAAGTGCGCCACTGGTTGAACGTTGACACACCGGTTCAACTGGAATTCAAATCAATTTGTTCCGAACTTTGCATGTTGTGCTTGGATTGAGTGCAAGACTTCACCTCGATTCAAGCACTCTACTGACATTTTTACGGAAAGTCGTAAAGTAAAATGAAAGGAGAAAGCGGACATGGCACATGGTTGTTAAACTTAAGCAGTGGTGTTCAACTCCCCGCGTCCACATGTGCCGGGATTGTGCGTATATTTCTCTCCGCCGCGGCGGTTCAACAGTTTTGGCCGTGCTTACACCAGCCAACACCACAAACTCAACCACCCGTGCAACAGTATTCCGTGCTTTTGCGGGACCCATTCTAACGCCTTTATTTTTTCTTTGTGACCTCCGGGAATTTTCCTAGTCGGCACAAAGTTCCAAGTCCAAGTGAGTGTCTTCGAACCCATCTATTCCGGCCTACCGTACACAAAGAGCCGTACACTGCTAAACGTTGAACAGTTCAACCCAAGTTTAACCTTAACCTAAAGTGGAATGAAGCACTTTATTCAAAGCTGTGCCTGATCTGTCACCTGCCCCAGTTGGCTTAGGCTAATGATGTTTTTACCAGCACTTTCTTAAGCCGGCTTAAGTTGGCTTAAGCCTTCCACTGGCAACTACTACACTGCTACGGGATAAAATACTGTATTCAAGCTTGAGCCGATATCAGCTGCTCAAGTTCGCTTAAGCCTGAGCCAGACCAAGCCACTTAAGCCCTCAGCAGATTCCAGCTACCGATGGTGAATTGCACAGTAGTGTCGACTGCAAACGAGAATCAGCGGGAAAAATTGTGACATAGACATTTTTTGGCACACCGAGTAGATCTAGCCGAATATGTACATCGGGTTCAACTTCCAGGCAAAATTTGGCGCAAATTCGTGAGTCGTACGGTATAAGTATATGAAAAGATTTGGCAGCGCTTGCCATTCCTCCTCCTCCAACTAAACCACGTTCTCGATTATTCAACGATCGTGCTGAAATGTACCGCTGGCACATTGGCCTGGGAGTCAAGGGATAACTTGAAGGGGTCTGGCGATAACAGCGATCAGAGGGCTACTGCCGTAAACGCGTGCTAGCCAGTGAGTTGTTAATTTGGCGACATACCATCGATAGAACTGGTGCAGACCTCAATTGATCTGTAAAATGCCACTCGTTGAAGCAAAACAGACACGACTCACCAGTGGCAAGACATCGAGAGGCTGTGGCAGTACTTAGTTGAGTGGCACAGGGCCGCGAAGCCCTAAGCACCGCGGTCTGCGGAGAGTGTAAACGAGGCGAGACACCGGGGTACATATGGGACCCATATCACGGCGGACAAGCACTTGTCCTTTTCGATCTTGGCGCAGGATGTCCTTTGACACGGCTTTGCCATGTCCTTTTCTTAACTCCGGCCGCTTTGGCCTTTCGGGGTTTTCCGCGGCCACGCTGCAACCACGCGTTCTCGGGGATTTCCGACAGAAAAGTGATCTCAATAATGATTTTGGGCTCTTGGGGTGAGTATTAGTTCAAATCCTCCCAAATATTGCTGGCATGAGAGGTACTACTATAGGGCACAGCACTGTGCAGAAAATTTGAAGGATAACATACAAAAACCCACCAAGAACGCGTGCCGAGTTGAAATAACACCCCGTTCTGTTGCATCCCACTAACCCAGCTCACATAAAACTCAGCGGGAGCAATCTTGAGCCCCTGTAGAATGATCTTCCATTTTTTTCCGACCCAATAGAGGGTGGCAGAGGGTGGAATGGTGGGTTTGAACATTGATGTGACCGTTCCAAACTCCCTGGCAGCGCCCGGCACGATTTAAGCCGTCACACTCACCTTGATGCACCCCCACAGCAGCCATTGCAACTCCGTTTCTGGGCCTAATAAAAATAATAAAAATCACTAGCCAGTGAGATATGACAGTCCCACAAAATCCTACCTGAATTGGCACATGAATAAACTTGAGCCTCCAATTCTTTGTGTTCGAGACCTGTTCCCGCCTAGTTTTTGCTGCATTTCCCTCAGCTCTTTCTTGTAGCCTTATACTATAGTAGTGCCTCTGTAATTTGGCAAGTTCCCAAGAATATTTTACGACAAACTGAACTCAAGAGCTGCAAATCATTATTTAGATCATTTTTCCACCGGAGATCCCCGAGAACGCGTGGTTGCAGCGTGGCCGCGGAAAACCCCGAAAGGCCAAAGCGGCCGGAGTTAAGAAAAGGACATGGCAAAGCCATGTCAAAGGACATCCTGCGCCAAAATCGAAAAGGACAAGTGCTTGTCCGCCGTGTATGCGCAGCGAGATGTGTGATTTTGCGAATTGTGTCGATGGTTGCGGAAGAAAGGCAAATCGTGGCGGTGTCGATCAATTGATCATCAGCACCCGCTTTAAATTTCTTGCGTCCGCTTTGTTCTTGCTTTGTTCTGCACCATCATCTCATGAATTTCACAACACACAGGCCCGCGACATACCATCACCCGACCCGGGCCCAGCAACGACTTGAGAGTCCGCCAGCGTTATCGTCCTTCGAGTACTTTCTTTATCAGTAAGATCTAGCTTCACCCGATATTGTTGACGTTCAATCCTTTCCAGCGGGTGTTTCTGCATTGATCTACAAATTGCAATCTATTTGGCTCACCGTTGAACAGCGACCCGTGATTCACTCAAGCTCAAGCACCATGGATCCAGGGCTCGAATTCAACCTATCCGAGGTGAGCCTTCAATCCATTTTAATTTTCTCTCTCCTTTGTAACCACCAAAATCCAAGACCAAAACCAAAACCAACAATGTAGAGACCTAAGCAGCACGCATCCGGCCTAAGTCCCCATTCAATTCGATTCCACTCATCCGATTAATTTCAGTTCCGCCCGATTCTGCTTTGAAGATTTACTTAGCGACCGTGCGACTCGGAGTGCGAGTGCGAGTCCGCGGACGAGTCCGATTCCCGGCGCACTTGCAATTGTAATTATTGTACGCCTACTACTGTATGTATATGTTGTGTGGATGGAGGAAAAGATGGGACGAGATGGATTACCGAGCTTGAGCTTGAGGCACGCACTTGATTCGTTGGGTTCGTTTGTGCGGGCTGACCTGCTCTTAGTGCATCGCGCGATAGATACCAGTTGCGGCCTCAATTCAGTTCTGCGGAGGTCGTAACGGTAAAAGTTGGCCAGGGTGAGGATGAGCTTCCTTAGATTTAAGTTGATTTTATATGCTAACGATAACTTCAATCCTAGCGCGCAGAGAGAGAAGGATTTGCGCTGGATTTGACCCAAGCAAAAGCCGCGGGTCTGTGCGATTTTCCCACGGGGCGGATGCAAGATTCCAATTGGGCACATCTGTGCCTGAAAGGCGAACACCGAAATTTGGTTTGGTAGACAAAATCCAGTTATCTCAACTTCGAGCTGCAGGACGTGATTCAGGATACAACTGGGGTATGAGGGCAGGATCCACTATTCTCGAGGCGAAAAAGCGCGGTTCAGGAATTATTTGACTCCAAAAGCGAAACAAAACCTCTCAACTCGAACGTGTCGGATCAAGAAGGCATGACGTGTGAAATGATGGACATCAATCTTCGGTCTTTGTCTTCTGCCTTCCTCCGTCGTCGTCCATGGTGGCAAAATTCAATTCGGAGCCCACCCGAGGTCTCTGCTAACCCTTCCCCGCCTTCAATCATCCCCACACAGACCCCGCAGTCAAACCTTAGCCAGACTCGGGAGTCGAATGCCACCACTGACCAGCTTGCAGCTGAATACTACGACGATGTGGACCGAATCGCCCAGATAGATCTGACTCCAGGTAGGTCTGCTAGATCTGGCAGGCAATGATTTAGGCCAAGTTCCAACAGTTGCGTTTCCGTCTTTATGAGATGCTAGATCTTTCAAACTGATTTGCTACTTAGTTGTCGTTGTCTCTGTACACCAAGTCATTCAGTGTAGTCAAATTTTATATACCACAAAAACCCTGGAACTGCACAACTCAGAGCCCCCGATTGTATAGCTGCCCACTTCCTTCGCCACACTCACATAACAGGCCCAAAAATCTACCCATCGTGCGACATCGGTTACCTAAATCCTGAGCCCACTTCTGACTTGCCTCCAGTTCTAACAGCTCATGAAGTGCGCTACGACTTCCATGGGAACTGTGTCGAAGCAGAGCTCCGGTAATCAAGTAATGGTATGAGTTCTTGTGTGAATTTCCCTCTAACAATCTGCACCGGAAAAAAATGGCTTAAGCGGGCTAAGTGCCTTGGGCAGTTCATTAATATCTGAGACAGGTTAAGTCGCCTTGAGCTGACTTAGGCGGCTTAACTCGGCTTGAGCTGGCTCAGGCAGCTTAAGTCGATTTAAGCGGCTAATGTCGGTCTGAGCGGGAATATGGCATGTCCCAGTAGTTTGCGCTGTAGTGGTGATACAAGGCTTAAGCCAACTTAAGCCGGCTTAAGAAAGTGCTGGTAAAAACGTCATTAGCCTAAGCTAACCGGGGCAGGATTTATGCCTGAAACGGGTCGGTTAACGGCCCCTACGTATGAGAGCAGGAAAGCGGATGTTGTGCACGGTGCCCAATTGCTCTCAGTGTTCGGCGAAAAGTCTAGTTTAAAGCAGTCAAACGGGGTTCGATTCCCCGCATTCACATCACAGGGACCAGTAACACTTTTTTTTTGAAGCAATCTCCTGGTTCCTAACTTGAAGGTGAACATAGTTTCTTTCCACTGGGGCTTCTGCAGGGAGAGGGGGTCTGATCTTGAGACCCCACATAATATTCACGCGCCAACTCCCGATTTTCAACACAGCGGGTCCAAAAAAATGTAGAGTACTGACTGTCGAGGAAAACGGTATAGAACACGGACGTAGTGCGTGGTGCACCGCTGCTACAACTACTGGTACGCGTTCGGCCGTCGTTTAATCAGCCGTCTGATGGGGTTCGATTCCCCGCGTCCGCATGTCGATGGCCGCGGAAATATTTTTTGCACACATCGGAGCATATCTATTCCTTTTAATCGGTACAAACTCATTCCAGTTTGACCATTTGGCATGTCCTTTGATTCGTTCGGTTGAATCAACGAGTCCCACGAAGCACTGAATGAACTGTGAGAAGTTGAAAGAATATTAAGCACTTATTGCCCTGAGGAAAGGGGTGTAGAACGCGGATGTTGTGCACGGTGCACGAGTGACGACTGCCCATAATAATTTGTTACAATCATCATCGATGCAAAGCAGTTGGTTGGGGTTCGATTCCCCACATCCGGATGGCCAGTGTCCCTCGTTGTTTTGTACGGTGACAGCTAACAGTGTTGAGCGCGGCTGCCAACCGATATGGAAACCCTGAACCGTTCAACTTCCATTTCGGAGAATGCGGGCGCGGTCCGTTCATCAAAAAATGTAAATAAATTAAGGTACCATGAGAGGGAGAAACACGGATGTGGTGCACGGGACACGGTTGCTCTCATTAATTCCTCTGATGAAAGGCATTTGAAGTAGTTTGACGGGGTTCGACTCCCCGCGTTCGTGTAGCTATTAAGTCCGCCTTGGCCCCCCTTTTTTTTCATACGGTCCTTGGGGAGAGTACAGTTCTCCTCCAAATCTCTACGCGATAGTGGGGAACCCCCGCTCATCACGCAGGCAACATTTTGTTAAACCACCTTGAAGGAAACCAATCAATTCAAAAAGAAACAGAAGTGCGGGTGAGTTGAAAAAGAAGTTCAAGACTTACTGTATCAAGAAGTGGGTGAAGAAAGCGGATATGGTATATGGTGCACGATTGCTCTCAGTTGTCGAATGGCAACCAAGAATCACGTTGAGGCAATTGAATGGGGTTCGATTCCCCGTGTCCGCATGGCGCCTTCTAGGTTCTCCGTCGGCTTTTTATCATCGCGGCTAACAGCATTGACTGACTGCCGTGCCGAGGCAATGCACAATGTAGAGAGAGCATTTCCTTCTGTACCCGGGAAAGATGGACGAAGTGAACAGGTTGAACAGTGTTGAACCAAGGAATTTAATTTCAAAGTGAACTCTTGGCTCACATCTGCTACTAGAACTTGAAGCTGTGAAGTAAAGGTAAATTTAATGCATCCAAAAAGGAGAGGATAACGCGTGTGTGGTGTACAGTGCACGACTGCTCCCAATGTTGAAATTTGTCAATAGTGCCATTTGAAGCAATTGATTGGGGTTCGACTCCCCGCCTTTTCCGAGCTGATAGATTTTTTAAAGGTGCCCAATGATTTCTGGCATCAGCCCTTTCATGGTGGGCTCAATTTTGCGTTGCAAACTGCACCGGAAACGAGAACTCACCTCGCACACGGACAATATTTCGCACTTTGACCCGTGGGTTTTCAGAGAAGAGTTGTATCCCGCACACAATCGAAGAAGTTGACAGGGATATGCGGTGCGGTATAGGACCGTGTGGCTTGGCTGTGTCATGCATAATATTTTGCGGAACTAATCCACGACAGAAAATGGTCGTGAATTTCAATTTCGCAAGTTGAAAAAACGGAGGGCAATTAGCACACCAAGAATAGGGTGAAGAATGCAGATGTGGTGCGCGGTGCACGATTGCCTTCAGTATCTCATTTTCCAACCAACTTTCAAGGGGTTCAACTCCCCGCGTCTGCATATGCTGACGACTTGAGGATTTTTCCCCGCTCCCACCATATTTGTGATTTTTTGAGGCCTTGGTGCGGCCTGAAGACTTTCACCATGCATCCACCCGATACCAAAAAACCTGAAAGCCGGGATCAGTTCAGTTTGAGCTTGAACATCGAACAATGTCCTCGGCGCCACTTGTGCCCCTCTTTATCAAAATAAAGTGATACACCTATTCCGTCGCGGTATAAGAGCAGGGATGCGGATGTAGTGCATGGTGCACCACTGCTAGGACTAATTGCTCTCCGTTTAATCAGCAGTTTGATGGGTTCGACTCCCCGCGTCCGCATGGAGGCGCTGCGTTTTCTTTTCCTTTTTTCACAAGTACCGGTCGTGATTCTTCGGGGAGTATAATCTCCTCCACATCTCCACGCGATAGTGGGGAACCCCCACTCACCACGCAGGCAAACCACCTTGAAGGAAAAAATTAACCAACCCATTCAAAAAGAAACAAAAGTGCGGGTGAGTTGAAAAAGACTGCTGAGCACTTATTGCATCAAGAGGTGGATAAAGAATTCGGATGTGGTGCATGGTGCACGATTGCCCTCCGTTCTTGACCACGCAGCAGCTTTGAAGCGATTGAATAGGGTTCGATTCCCCCGCATCCGCATGGACTGTTTCAGATGTCAGCCTTTTTCCCCGCCCGGGTCCTGTCTCCTTGGTTGAATATAGCCTCCCGTTTAGAATTAGACATCACCGGTGCATCACCGCTCATGTGAATTGTGATGATACATACCCACTCACAATATTGGGTAAATGCTACACAGAGGAAGTGGATGTAGAAAGCAGATGTTGCGCACGGTGCACGACTGCCCACACTAATGCGTTCCAATCGATGCAAAGCAGTTGATTGGGGTTCGATTCCTCGTGTCCGCATGGCCACTATCCCTGGATTTTTTTTATGGTCGCAGCTAACAGCGTTGATTGACCGCGGCTCGGATGCACCAGTTGGTGACGAGGGAGAATTCTTACACTGCCAACTGATATGGAAACCCTGAACTTCGGTTCAACTTTCATTTCGGACAATGTGCGTTACGGCCTGTTCGAAAAAAGCTGTAAATAAATTGAGGCACCATGAGAGGCAGGAACACGGATGTGGTGCACGGGACACGATTGCTCTCATTAAGACGTTGCGAAAGGCATTTGAAGCAGTTTGACGGGGTTCGATGCCCCGCGTCCGTATATTTGCGGGGGTCTCACGGGCCTTTTCTTTTTCTCTTGTCGTACCTATCCTGGCTCCTGGGGAAGTTATAGTCTCCTGCAAACTCTACCACAGTGAAAGGAAACCACGCAAAAACCAACTCAAAGGAATCAAATCAAAAAGAAATGGATTCAGAAGTGTGGGTGAGTTGAATAAAGTGTTGAACACTTGCTGCACCAGGGAGTGAGTGAAGAAAGCGGATGTGGTGCATGGTGCACGATTGCGCCCGGTATCCGGTGCCGTGTCAGCTTTGAAGCAATAGATCGGGGTTCGATTCTCCGCGTCCGCATGGAGTTTGAGCAACGTTTTTCTCTCTCTTTCCGAACAGTCATGGCCCAATCCTCTGACCATATTGCATATTTCACAAATTTCACACCCAGTAATCTCCAGCCACCCGCGCAACAATATTCCGCGCTTTGACCAACCGTGGGACTCATCACCCGCTTCCGCTATCCCCACTCGGCACTACGTTATCTGATCCCTCCCGCCACCACCAACTCGACTCACCGCAACGATGCCCGCACCCTCCGAATTCCTCTCCTGGGTCGACGCCTCCAAGGACGCGTTCATCGCCCGTCTGTCTCACGCCGTGTCCATCCCCTCCATCTCCGGCGATCCCGCTTACCGTCCCCGCGTGCAAGAGATGTCCGACTGGCTCAACGCCGAGCTCAAGAAAGTCGGCGTCGAGACCAAACAGGTCGACTTGGGGAGCCACGTTATGGACGGGCAGACTTTACCCCTCCCCCACGCGATCCTCGGGAAGATTGGAAACGACAAGAACAAGAAGACGGTGTTGATCTACGGGCACTTTGACGTCCAGCCCGCAGCGCTGTCGGACGGGTGGGCGTCCGAGCCGTTCGTGCTCACCACGCTCCCCGATGGCCGACTCGTGGGGCGCGGCAGCAGCGACGACAAGGGCCCGGTTCTGGGATGGCTCGCGGTGCTGCAGTGGCATCACGAGACGCAGACGCCCCTGCCTGTGAATTTGCGCTTTTGCTTTGAGGGGATGGAGGAGAATGGGAGCGAGGGGTTGGATGAGCTGGTGGAGAGGGAGAGGGAGGGTTGGTTTGGGGGCGTGGATTGTATGTGTATCGTGAGTCGCGTTCTCTTGCTCTCTTACTGTTTTTTCATTGACGCGCGCGTAGAGCGACAACTACTGGCTCAACACGCGCAAGCCCGCGCTCACCTACGGTCTGCGTGGACTCGTGTACTTCAAGATTAACGTCTCGGGTCCGGGGCGGGACTTGCATTCAGGTGTGTATGCGTCCTTATTTTCCTCCCGTTCTTTATTTCTGGCTTTCGCGTTGTTTGCGGTGTACCAACGCGCGTTTACCGCCTTCATTCCGGGGGTTCCCTGCGTACCCGCCCTCTCGCTGGTCGCGCGGCCCAACGTGTACATTATCGCGGTATCGGCGCGTAATCGGCGTATTTACCTTCGCGCGTTATCGGTGGCTATCCGCGGCGCATACGCAGTTCACCACGAGCCGGTGATTGCGCACGAGCGCCTCGACCCTGGCTTGCGTAGATGCGCTCGGCGTCTCCACGCCCCGGACGTCCGCGCGGGAAACTTTCGCCTGAATTCCTCCAGCACGCGCGCCTCTTTTGCCCGTGCAGATAATATGGTCCGTGCGGGACCCGTACCCCCGTAGCGGCGAGATGGGACTCGCTCCCCGCCTTTTTTTCTCTTGGGCTTCGTCTTCGGTCTTGTTTTTGGTGTTCGCCTGTCCGGGCTTCAAGAGGCGTGCTGCTTTTATTGTGTGCGCCGTACGCGTACGCGCGCGGGGCCAGTATCCAGCCCGGGAGTGGGGAGTGCGGTGGGACGCGCTTGCGGCGGTATCTGCGCGTCGTCGACTCGCATCGCGCATCTACCTTCGCGCGTTATCGGCGCATCTACCCACCGCGTCCGACGTACTTCCCCTCCACCCGTGGCGTATGGGCGCCGTGCGCTCTGCGTCACCACATCCACGCCGTCCGCGCGCGCGAATTCCTGGGGCCAAGTTGGCGCTCCCAGCATGCGCGTTGCTTTTATTGTACCCGTACGCGCGCGGGACCCGTATCCATCCCCGGAGCGGGGAGTGCGGTGGGATGCGCTCTCCGCCTTTTCCTTTCTTCCTTTTCGGCCAGTCCGGGCGTTGGGGCGCCCGCGCTGGATGTGTCGGGCCCAAGGGTTCGCGCGGTGGTTTCGGCGCGATCCTGATCGTGCTGGTGCAAATGCCATCTGCTTCGCATCGTCAGCGTCGACCGCGGGCGGCGTGGGCTCGAGCTCACCGTACTGTGTTTTACATGCACGAGTTTTTTCCTCTCTTCCTCGCGCTAGTTTATTCCCTGCTTCTACCTTCCTTCTACCTTCTGCCAACGCCCGATTCTGCCGGAGATTCCCTGCGTCCGCCCTATCTATCTACTTTGGCGCGGTCTCGGCGCATGAGCTGGCTTCGCGCGATATCGGCGCGTTATTGACGCGCTATCCGCGTGGTATGGACGGCGACTCCGCCGAAGGCGATTGGCCCGTATTCATGTGCGGCTGGGAGTGGGAACCCGTTTTTTTACTCGGGATTCAGCGTTCGTGCGCGGGGTGCGGGTGCGGGTGCGGCCCGTGATGGAGGCGTTCGTCTCGTCGGTCGCGCTCCTTCTGAGCATTGACTGTACGATCGCGGGTGCGCGTGGGTCGTTTGCGCCTTGGCGGAGCTTTCTCTGCCTCGCTTTTCTTCCCTTATTTCGTTTCGTTTCCTTCCCCTCCTCCCACTCCCTCTCCCCCCTCCCTCGTACTGATATACTTGATTCCCAGGCGTATTCGGCCGCACAGTCCACGAGCCCATGACCGACCTCATCTCTTTGATGAGTCGGCTCGTCGACGCGCAGGGACGGATCTTGGTGCCGGGGGTGGACGATATGGTGTCGGCGGCGGGGATAGAGGAGCGGTACGTCGTTTCATCTCTTTCTGCATCTAATTTTACTTGCGGGCGGAGAGACGGGGACACGTTCGATCGGGTTTGACTTGCGTGCGGTGGACGGGGATGATGTGCGTCCGGTCCCAGAGATGCTATCGCGTGTCCGCGCGCGCGTTCTCTAGGTCGATCGTGGCGTTGGTCGATCGCGGAGCATTCTGCGCGATGCGAGAAGCTGGGCCGGCGCGTGCGAGTACGATGAGCTGCCATGACCCGACGGATCCTCTGTCTCTCCCTCGGATTCTCCGTCGCGACGATCCAGCTGGTATTGGTGCCGATCCGCCTCCGCAGCGCCGCTGCATTTTCCCTCCATCTCGCGCGGTGCATCTTGGCGATGGCGCGGGGTGCGGGTGCGGGAGGCGTTTTCATTTGCTGCCCGCGCGCGCGCGCTCGTGCGGGGCAAGTCGGTGGACAGACGGTGGGGTGGTGGTGCGCCCCCGCCCGCCACGCCTTTCCTGCGTCTTACGTCTTGCATCTTTCGCCCATCGCGCGTCTTTCCCACCTTTCTTCCCGTTCGTCGTGCTTCGGAGCGCCCTTTCCTTGCGGCGGTGTTTCTCTTTGGCGCTCGTGGGGCGCCTGTCGGTGTACGTGCGGGCTGGGGTGGGCTCTCTTCTCCGGGACCCGGATGGCGATAGCCCAGCTTCGGGTGTCTGGTGGGACCGCGTTGCTCGTCGTGGAACGTGTACTCCCGCAGCGTATGCAACGGCTGCTTTCGACGCCGTGGGGGTTTGCGCGCTCGGTGTCGGTGCAATCGAGTATCGGCGTCGGCGATTGGCAGTATCGGTGTGGCGTCGGCGTCGTTGCGTTGCAGCCTCGCTCGGAGACTTGCGCGCAGGGGCTTGGGGACGCTGGGCAAGGATGTGTGTATGCGCGATGTGTACTCAGTGACACCCTCTCCAACTCCCCCTTCCTCCTTTCCATTTCTATATCTTTCTCCCCACGCATTCTCAGTTCCACGGATACTAATTATTTTCTCTTATTAGGGAGATCTACGAGAAGCTCGACTACAGCATCGCCGACGTCGAGGGCGCCGCGGGGGGCAAGATTGCTTTGTCGGATGATAAGGTGCGCTTCTTTCTTATTGCCCAGCTTTTACCTTTTTTTCTTCCTGCTTCGTATTGGGACATCTTTCTTTTTCTTTTTCTTTTTTCACGTCGGCGACGCTGGCAGGTGCGGACGACGACGCGCACGGGCTTTTCTTTGTCGGCAATGCCCGGCGGATGACGCGCCGCCGGAGCGCTTTGGATCCGGGCGGAGTCGCGCACACGCGCGAGAGTGGGGCCTGCGGCGCTGGCTGCGGGGGTTTCGAGTTTCGATGCCGGGCGATCTCGTGAAAGTGAGAGTCGCAAGGCGGTGCAAGGGGAGGAGGTGCAATGGGGAGATACCGGTGGCGCCGGATGTGGGAAGCGGTGGAGGTGGAGGTGAAGGTGCCGGCCGTACTCGTGCGTGCGCGAGAGGCGGTGGGGCGGAGTCATACGCGCGGCGGTTGGAGGAGACGATGCGTGGTGGAGGCGGAGCTCCACGAGGCGCTCGTCCTGCCGCTTGTACTCGCACAAATGACGGATAAGATGTACATGTACTAGCTCGTCGAGACTGTGGGCGGCGGGCGGCGGGCGGTGGTGGAGGTGCTCGTACTCGTTCTCCTGCCTGTCTTCCTGCTCGCGTCGTGGGCGCCGTGCGGACGTCGAGCCGCTGGGGCTGGGAGACAAGCTGTACGAGTGGACTGGGAACAGGGAGCGGGAGGGGCAGGATGGTGCGCTCTTCGGACACGGGCTCGCAGAGGTGACGAATGCGGCGGAGTAACCGGCGCGGCGTGCGCGGGTGCTGGCGCAGTCGCAGTCGCAGCGGGGGAAGGGGGCCAGGAGGCGGATGCGGTGGAGTTTGGGAAGCTGCTCGGGCTCTGGATGTGCTGATGCGCGGACGTGCAGGATGAGGATGGCGAGGACGGCGGACGGCGGGGGGCCAGACGACGAGGCGGTGGAGGTGCTGCTCCCGCCCTACCGCCCCTCGGACTCGTCCCCGTCGTGGTCCTCGTGCTTGTTCTCGAGGAAGGGAGCAGGATGTGGATCCGCTCGTACACCTACCTGTCGCCGTCCTCGTGCTCTACTCGACGATGACGAAAATCTACTCGTACCCGCGCTCGACGACGTAGTTCTCGTCTTCGGCGTTCCCCGTTCGTGCTTTCGGTGACCAGCTCGATACAGAGAGGTGCTCGTCCGTGCTTGGCGGGACCAAGACGGCATAGAGGAGGCCGACGGAGCGAGCAGGACCTCCACGTCGGGCTCGTACTATTCACGCCCCTCGCCGCTCCCCGTCATCGTGCTTCTGCTTGTACTGGGGGCTCCCTTCCTTCTTTCCAGCTTATGGAGAGCTTCATACCGGTCTCGTCCGTAATGCGATTGCCGGCCTTGCTTTCCTTCTCCCTCCCCCCTTTCTCCCTCGGTCTCATTTTTCCTTTGTTATATTTTCGCTTTCCCTCCTCCTCCCTCCTTCCTCAATACTCACCGCTTTCCCGTCTCACAGACAACAGTCCTCATGGGCCGCATGCGCCTCCCCTCGCTCTCCCTGCACGGCATCGAGGGCGCCTTCGCGGGGCCGGGCGCCAAGACGGTGATTCCGGCGAAGGTGGGGGGCAAGTTTAGTATTCGGTGCGTGGCTATTGCGATTATCATCGTGTGCGAGCACAAAGGGAGTGGGATGGGGAACGAGTGCCGGTGGATGTGGAGGAGGCGGGTGCAGGGCGGGAGGAGGAGGAGGGCGCAGATGATGCTTCATTGTCGCCGAGGTCGAGGAAGCGCCTCGTGGTCGCTGTCGGAGAGCGGTGTTCGTCGGTGGGCGCCGGGCG
The DNA here is from genome assembly GCA_029378385.1 of Mycena metata. Taxonomy (NCBI): domain Eukaryota; kingdom Fungi; phylum Basidiomycota; class Agaricomycetes; order Agaricales; family Mycenaceae; genus Mycena; species Mycena metata. The sequence continues at coordinate 267,533 of JARKIB010000033.1, read as the reverse complement.
GACATGGCCGATGCGGAGGAGGCGGTCATGATGGGCGGAGGGGGCGTGGATGAGCTTCCGGTCGTCGCGCAGGCGGAGGGTAGGGCCGTCAGGCGGGTGACAACGACAGTGCGGAGAGTCCAGGCGGGAGTCCGCGGCGCGCGCGGTATCTGGTATCGCCGTACGCTGTAGAGGGAGCTCGTCGTGAGGGTCGTCGTCGGCGGGTGTGTCGCTCGAGCGGATGACGGAGGCGGGAAGGTACTCCTCCGTGCCAGCGATAATACGGACTTGAGCCAGAGGGCGGCCCTCGTCCGCGTGCGGAGGAGAACGCGTTTGCGGCCTTGTAGCAGACGCTCGTGTTGCGCGCGAAGGCGCTCGGCGTCACGGTCGACTCGGGCGCATCCGCCCGCTCCTTTCCCCTTTCGTCATTCGTTTTTCCTTCCATAACATCGTAGACAGTGACACTGACCACCTCCTACATTCCAGACTCGTGCCTCCGCAGACCCCCGACTCCGTCGAGCCGCTCGTAAAGACCTACCTCGAGAGCGAGTTTGCCAAGCTGGGAAGCAAGAATAAGATGTGCGTGATCGTTTTTTCCTCATTTGGCTTTCCTTGCTTGTGTTACGCTCTTGGATTACTTCACGCTATCTACGTTTCCTTTTTTCGTATCGATATCTGTCCTTCTGCGCTTGCATGCCATGGGTGGTGCCGGTGCCCGGCGCGTGTGCGGACGAGTACCGCCGTCGTTTGTGGCTGGATCGCGGGATCGCTGGATGGTCATTTTTCGTCGAGGACGATTCGGAGGCAGAGACCGGTGTGCGCTAGAATGGGATGCGGTAGCACTATCCCACGTTGTTCGCCGGTCCACCGTGTCGATGCAGGCGTGTGTCTACGTCGTGACCAGAATGCGCAGTCGAAGTTGGTGGTGGTGCATGTCGAATGTCGGTGTATCTAGTGCGGGTGGGGACGTCCATGGTGCTGCGGATGGCCGCGGCCCTATCATCTTCCTCCTCTACTCTCCGTCAAATATCATCCTTTTCTTCCTGTCCTTCCCCTTCCCTTCCTCCTCGGACACGCGCGCGTCAAAATCACTAACCAATTTACGCACTCAGGGTCGTCGAGCTCCTCCACTCGGGCAAGCCGTGGGTCGCGGACTGGAAACACTGGAACTATACGGCGGCGATCAAGGCGACGGAGGTGCGTTCCTGCGTTCCTCTTCTGCTTTTGCGTGGGCTTCTGTGAATGTCGGGGCGCGGGTCTGGGGGACCTGCCATAAAGGCGCGATAAGGAGACAGTGTACGCCGCATCCCAAGCAGAGCCACCCTGAACGTCAGCGGTGCATGCGATCCCGTGGTAGAGCGTGATATATGTGCGACCCTGCGTGTCCTCCGTATCCATACGCACGATTCTCAGGGAGAGGCGACTTACTACTTTCATCGCGCATGCTTCCCCTTCCGACTCATCCTTATCTCCTTCGCACCGACTCTTCACTAACCCCCTTCCTCCTAGTTGATCTACAAGCAAACGCCCGACCTCACCCGCGAGGGAGGATCCATCCCGGTGACACTCACCTTTGCGGAGCAGCTTGGCGTTAATGTACTGTTGCTGCCGATGGGCAGGGGCGATGACGGGGCGCAGTGAGTCTTCTTTCTTTGCCTTCGGTTAATTGTGGGCGTCGGTGGAGGTGCGCGTAATCCAATGCTCGTGAGGATCCTCCGACGCGAGGTGGCGAATCCGAGCATATGCCTACGATCCTGCCGGCGCGTTTGGGCTCTATCTGTTTTCTCGATATTGACCACCTTTCTTATAGCTCGACGAACGAAAAGTTGGACACGAAAAACTTCATCGAGGGCGTCAGTCATTTTCTCGCATTTCCTTTTTGGGCCAACGCTGATTTCTCTTCCTCCCTCTTTCTGACCTGTAGACCAAGCTCCTGGGAACGTACCTGTATGAGATCGGGGATGTCAAGGAGACTGGCAAGTAGGCAAGTAGGCTCGAAGAAGGCAAGAAGGAATTCGGACCCGACAGAAAATACGGCAAGAAAATGAAGTGAAAAACAAGAGAAGTATTTCGGGGCAGAAGAGAAGAACAATGTAACGTGTACTTGTTTCGGAATCGAATGTTCAAGTGTCTGTTTCTGGACATTGTCAGATCGACTTGTTAGCCATATTGCGACTCCGCAACAACACAGCCAAGGTGGCGGCTTCGCCACGCAGTCAGTACCGGCGACAAGTTAATTGAAGCACGAACGGAGTATGATGTCTTCCGCAGTCCAATGGCCATCCAAGCAACAATCATGCAGACACTGCGTTAACTCGACGCGCTATGGCCATACCACTCCAACCGCTCCGATGCTTTGGCTCCGAAAAACCACCTCGCATCAACAGGTCTACAAGTAAGCGAGGTGACGTTCAACTGGCCCCACGATTTTTTGCGCTTACCGGTTTTGTGGAGGTTTTGCAACCTTCAAGCTGTTTTAAAACTCGTTCGTACATCAGAGGCAAACCAGAGAATAAAAGATAGCAGTTTGCCAAGACCAACGAGTTGATGGAGCCAAAACGCGATATTGAATGCACCGCCACATATGACGTCGAACTGCGATCGTGCAAATCCTCTAAAATTCAAATTGAATTGGAATCCTGAGAGCCTCGGGATTTACGCGGAAGAGTTTAACCGTTTCAGATAAATCATGGCAGTGCCCTGCGGAACCAGATCAATATCGTTCGCGGGTTCGTATAAGTACTCCTCGCGCGGCGCGCCACCTCCCCAACTCATCATGTCTGTCGCCTTGACTTTCACCGACAAGAAAATCATCGATACGGCGCTGGTTGACCCCACCGGCGCTGTGCACTATACCACAAGCACCATTTCCGGTCTCATGGGCCGCAAGATGACGACTATTTCAGCTGCAAGCGGGCTCGTTGGCTTCATAAATTGGCGCGAGAAGGTCTTCGTTATCAAAGGCGTACGACAGAGCTGGGAGGATCTCAAGCACCGCTCCAATGGGATTTTCAGCGGGTGGGTCAAGTTCAATATTTCTTTATGCTGGTGCTTACTTTTTGTTATTAGAGAGCGGGAATGGCATTGGGCCGGCCGATCCTACAAGTTGAAATTCCATAATGCGCACAAGGAACTCCTGGTGCGCGGTTATTTTTGTCCGAATCAATCTTATCCCTCTACTATATCGCGCTGGGAAGCTGGCCACACTAGGAAGCTGGCCATATGTGAAATACAAGGGCCTAGACTTGATAATACTTTTCCCTTGTGCTTCTGTGGTGGAATGTGACCCATTCCGCACCTTGAGACCGATTTTCAACCAAAAGTGATGAGTTGATGAAAAGCTGTGCCCGGGTTGATCCCCGTCGGAGGGTGAGAAAATCAGTTTGGTTAACTCCGCGGGACTATTTCGTCTCTTTCTCGTCCAATTCTACACCAATTCCCGAGGTAAAGCACTCTAAATTCTCTCCCACCGTCGGGCTCTGACATAAATGGGCGATACACGCCTTAAATGGGTGCAAACACCTACCAGTCTGCTAATATGATTGCTTGTCAGACTTACCGATCTTCATCTTCAACCCAAGATACCGACACGCTCATCCAGAAGACACTCTTCGAGTTTTGTCCAGGGCATTAGATTAGGTCAAACTTCAATATAGCAGACTACACACTCTGCCAACCTATCATTGCCATGCTTTGTGGGGGACAAGGTATGAAAGAACACTTTTCACCCTGGAAAAAAGATCAAACGCCGGGTTCTCCGCAGACATCTTCAGAGGTGAGTTCATGTGATCAAGTATGTTCATTAACTTCCAATGAACCTCCACACAGCTTATTTTGGCCAACCATGCCTTATCACTAGTGCCCCAGCGTCGTTTAGATCTGGGGAGGCCTTCAAAGCTTCAATTGGGTCATAAACTATGCTGTTAACACAGGTTTACACCCTTCAGTGCACAATAAATGTGACCAGAATACATTATATGAACTCCTTATGCTTCATAGTCAACGTCGCGGGCGCGTAATGGCCCGCAACAATGACGCATTCACGGTGGCCAGCTTCCCCATCATTTGCCCTTTTGGGGAATTCCGAACCATTATATTTGTATCGTGCTCAAATCGGGGTGGAAAATTCTAAGAATATGCTCAATATCTTCCCAAGATGCACGCTTATCGCATGGGGCGAGACGGAACCCAGAAAAAGGTTGTATTAAGGCGAGAACAGGTCGAAAACCCTTAGGTGGCCAGGTTCCCGGCGCGATATAGTAATTGCTCACAAAAAAGGCAACACCAACCTTCAGCGGCGTCGCGGGTACCGTGCGGTTTACCGCGTACAAGCCGCATCTCCTCCACGAGAGTCAACGCGCCGTAATCTATTTCCCATACGAAATGCAGGATGAAATCGAGCGCACGTTCCTTTTAATGGCGATCTTGCAGATGGAGATGCACCAGCAGGATGTAAGTGCAACCTAAGACTGTGCAGTTCTCGAGTAGTTTGTTTTCCTTACTTATTCCGATGCAGCAGGAGAATGCGGCCGCGTCCGCTGGAAGTTAGTGGTCACCGAATTCAAAGTAATTAAATGTATATCATGATGGAGACAAATAACTGACATTATAGGGTATGCAAGGGAGATTGAGCAGATATTGAAGATATTTCGGACCCCCCAGACTCTCAGGAAAGGGTCATGAATCCTGGCCCAATTTACTGCCCATGACTACAGCGATGGGCACTGGGCAGCCCGTAACGTTCTGGTGGTCAAGGGAATCAGGCCACTGGGCAAAGCGGCTACGGACAATCTCATTTATGAACCAAACTTATTTCGCGCTGACCCGATTCGGCCCAGACGCCGAATGTACCGGCACCTCGTGCTCAATGGTGCCGACTCGGCATTTTCGCGGCATATCAGGTTCTTAAGCAGAACTCAGTGCATGTAATCGCACGTACCGACTCGGGAGTGACTTACGAACGGCGTCCGAGGTGTTACCTGCCCTGATCAATTTCTTCCAACTTTTTTCTGCTTCCTCGGCATTGACCCAACGACGACCACAAGTATAGTGATCGGTTCTCACTCTCGCTGCAAGAGAGGTCAAATCAACACCTGAAGTGCAGGGAATACTCGTACATCTTGGCGATCGATTTCAGTTTGTAGGATGGCCATGAGCACGAACATCTGCTCTGTCTCATCTTGCATTTGGTGCGGAAGATACAACACAGCGCGGTCGTTCTCGTGGAACAGACGGACATTGTAGGTTGTGAACCGGACAGTCCCCGCTGCGCCGTCAAAGTTGGGGGTTGCCTCCACGCCCCGCAGTGAGTATTTATGTGCCATTCCAGATAAAAACGCGCACCCAAAGCTCCTTGTCCGACTGATGATACTTCAGTGTGTAGGGTCTCCCATCCCAATTCCACTGCCACTTTCTAAGATAACATCAACTCCCGAACTGCAACACAAAACACCAACCCGAACTCACGAGCTGAAAATCCCACCCAATTTTACCCTTACGTGGTCCCACTTCTGTTCCACGCCGTTGAGAACGAAAAGGTGTCTGCGCCAGTTGATAATGCCCACAAAGCCGCTCGCCGCTGTTATGGTCGTGATTTTACGACCTCGGAAAGCGCCCGATGTGCTGCTGAGTGTGTAGCATACCCCGCCGTCCGGCCCAACCACGACTGAATGTATCAGTTCACGGTCCATGAATGTTAGGGGGAGGGCCATCGTAATGGGCGGAGGATGGTGGTCTGAGCCAAGTGTTGATTATGCTGGCAACAACCGAGAACAACCGGCATCGTTGCTAATGACCACCTTGGTCAAATTTATGCTTGATTTGTGCCAATAGGATGCGGGGGGGATCAGCAAATACCGCATATTGATGAAGTACCGCAACAAGAAAAGGCGACATCTTCAGGTTAAGATACGGCAGCGCGGCGAGAATTCAAATGCGCTCCGACACACAGAGTTTCTATTGATTCCGTAGGATCAAACTAGAGCTGAAAGTTCACACGGGGGACAAAAACCCAGGCACACGATTATTGTGTGCCTTAAATACACAGACCTCGCACATTCCTTTCTACCAAACAAAGCTGGTGTGACACTTTACCAAGGCCTCTTTGCTACATAAAGGTGGGACAAAGGCCACACAAAGGGCAGCCAATATTTCCCTGGTGCCGGGAATCCTGCCCTGCCCTTTGTCTACCCTTTGTCTGTCCGTTGTCTACCATTGAACTGTTACCACTACTTTGTTAACCCTGTGCAAGACCCTGTGACCATTTCAAGGAATGTGTGCCAGATGTGCATTTAAGGCACACAATGTGTGCTTCAATCTTTGCCCCTCGTGTCAGGAATGCTGTCGCCACAGAAAGTTGCCCAGGTGTTACTTTGAATGGTTACTTGGTTGTCAGCGAGGACAGGATCCGTACTAAAACCTACAAATTGCGAGGTACGAGCAAAATTTTGTAGCGTCTGTCTACGAGAGACTAACTAAAACCGCCAGCAGGAGAAAAAGAGGGTTCACACGGCCAGGCATTAGCGGCAGAACTCAGGTCAAGAAAAGCGGAGAAAAGCGGAGAAAGCCTAAAGGGTGCCAGACTCCAAGGTTCTGAGACATGAGGAGTTGTTGAGAGTCGAAGGGTTCAGGTCAGATCAGCAATCACGAGACCATCGCGTCGATGGAAGGTGAGCCAAATGTACCGCAACAAACGCGTGGTTTACACATTCTGGAAAATAAGATTAAGCCTGTTTTTTTAAGCTCCGCTGATGGGATCACCCTGTGCGGCGCCGTTGACCGCACAGCCAAAGGCTGTTTCCGCTGCTCAATACCGAGGATGCTGACGGCGGGACGGGTCGTACCGTGTAGCATTTCTAAGTCTCAACAGCATTGCAACAGCTTTTACAGTTCTTCTCCAAGATTAAAATCATTTCCAATATCTGAACCAAAGTGGTGGGGTGCCCCACCACGCTCTTGTTACCTTCACCACTCCGCCATCCGAAGCATACTAAAAGTAATGCATCAGCGAATATCAATAGACTATCAGCGGATGACCACCGACTTATCGATTGCGCCTTGATCAACCGGTGGGGATGCCCCCGTCCCGACAATAGTTTTGTGCCCGAAGCTGGGAACGCCGCCGGCGGTGACAACATAGAGGAAGGCAGGGCCGGGAGGATAGATTCGGGACGTCGGGGGCCCCGTCACCGTGAGTGTCTTTTTGTCCGGCGACAGTTTAGACACAAGTTTCACAAAACGCTGGTCCATGTGGACGCCGTGCGTCGCGAACCCTAGATCCATCAATGCAACTGTTTTCTTTAGTACCAGTGGTATTCAATATAGAAGACCAGAGGCGTACCGGTGACTCCGGCCGTATCCGGAGGCAATTGAACACTAAGAGTGAACTTGGAGTTGTAGTTGACTGTAGCCGGAAGACCCTTGTAAGACGGTCGGGCCTTACTGAGATATGCAGGAGAATAGTACTCCAATCTGTACTTGGGATCAGCTGGACGCTGCATTCCATCGCGCATTCATAACCCGCCTATATTCAGTGTGGTATTCGGTCCCAATGGTTATGTCAACATTCGGATTCGAGCCGGCTAAAAAAAGTTTCATGGGACTGAATAGTAGCAGACGAGATTGATACAAGCGCACCCAACAAGATCGATCCATTTGGCGTAAGAGTCGCCGTGGAATGATACATTCTTGGGATAGTCGAAGCCGGAATGCCTTGTGAGCTGAAACGGCGCCCAGCGGCACCTGTCGGGTCATAGACGACAGGCGTGAATGCCGGGTGGTCTGCATTGCTGATGGGCCCCAGAGCGTCAGGTGCCTAGAAAGGATTTGAATATCAGCTTAATTCACGATTAACAATACCAACAATCTGGTAAGCCGCGAAGCCAGTCTGTGCGCCGTTGACGATGACAATCCGGCCATCTGGGAGGAGAACCATGTCGGGCATGACTCGGGCTTGCGGCATCTGTTCAACCTTCCACCCAGCAGCAATTCCCTTCGCGGTTAAGAGTAGCCGCGAGCATTGAGCCGAAGCGGGAAATTGAGAACTCAAAGTCGATGGATCGGCGGTGTCTACGATTGTAGTTCCACCGCATATCATCACTTCGGGCGTGTAGTTGTTCTCCGGTGTAAGCGGTAGCAGGACTGCCGACCCTGAGAGCGGGTAGCTTACAGCAAAACATGAGTGTTCGATATTCAGGAGTAAATATATGGTACTCACGAGACCCTCACAGCATTCGGAATACCCGGCAACGAGGTCTCGGTGTTCGTTTTCCAATCGAAGATCATGGCCTTTCGGTCGTATAAACGAGACGAGTGGTGGTCTGAAGAAATTGCCTTACCTTTTGGTTTGCTGCCACAAAGAGATTGCCATCGGGGAGTTCCATAACGATCGGGAACAGGTTGGCGTTCAGCGTAGAGGCCAGGAATGGGCTGGGGATCTTGAGGCCGTTGAAACCTTGTTGTCCCAGTCAGCATCGACGAATAGAATCAAAAATCTCAGGAAAGTGGACTCGCCGTTGATATTTTTGGGAGGATAAAACTCGTAGGACGGATTGTTCGCAGTGGCATTATTCATCCATCTGTTAGAATTGTCGATATAAACACCCAGTTGTCTTTCTTCAAATCTCCACTTACCCATTAGCCGTTGCCCCGCTAAATTCTCCGTTTCAGCTGGATCCATGGCGTCAGAGACCAACAAGAAACATACCCGAAGATAATGACTGATCCATCCTCAATTCGCACCTGAAGAAGTCGTCAGAGAGGATTTTAGATAAACACGAATTAGCTTACCGAGGCCGGATACCACCTGGGCGACGTCGTCCGAACGACAGACGAGTTCTCCCAAATGTCACACGTCCCGTCTTGGCACGGCGTGAAGAATCGCAGTGCTTGTATGCCGTCTTGGCCTAGAGTTAGAAAGACCCTCAGTCTCATTTAAACCGCAAACAGTCAAACTTTTTGTACCTGTAATCACGATGGGGTTTCCCCCGGAGCTGAGAAGGGTTCCATTGCCCAGGAAGCTACCCGTTGCGCACCACGTATTGCTCAGGGCGTGCAGCGGGCGGACGACGTGGGTGTTCAGATTAAGCTCGGCTGTCCACGCCGGATTCCCGTCTTCCGTCATGAGGGGGTTGTGCTCGCTGCTTTGAATGAGAATCACATTTAAAGGTAAAAATATTCAGCATACACTTTGTCGAATATCACAGCCGTAGTTTCCGTTACGATCGCCAGTTGCATGCCGCTGACGCCAGAAGTCCTGGAGAAGAATATTGTGGTTAGCAGTGGTTTCTTGAATAGTAAAGTCCGATGCGACGGACCCTTGCTGCACTAAAGACCACGCCCCGGAAGCGAATGGGGAAGGAGGGTCAAGAACACTTGGAGACGAAACATCACTCGACAAAGTGCAGTGAGCAAGACTTGCTAGAGTCACAAGAAGGTGGAGCATCCTGAGGTCTGCACCGAGCTTGAGAGGTGTACAGCCTTTATATCCTTGCTGCGACCCGTGCGCCACCATATCAGCGACACGGGAACCACGCACTGGGAAACCTGTCATTGCCGCGCTTCCGTGCGCTTCAAACAGTGTTCCTTGCCATTCAGCCGGCGCTTCCCTGGGATTTAAAGAGCTTTCCGACGAGGTTCTTATGCGGGAGGGTCCTAATGGAAGGCTGCCAGACGGGTCGGGTTCCCGTTGTAACCGGATAAACGGGCCATTCATGGGCCTTGAATTTGGAGAGATGCAGATCATGTGGTACTGCCAGTGCCGGTTTCACCCTCGGACGTCATGGGCCGACCGTGAGTCGCATACGCCGAGAACAACAGCGAAAAAAAAGTGAGCTACGTACGGCTATTACCCAACCCAAGTCGAACGGGAGTCCCGCGGTATGCCAAGGTGGAACTAAACGAAGAAATTCGGGGCAGTTAGCAGCATGTGCAACCGAATACCTTTTAGGAAAGAAGGAATAAAAGTAAGGAAACGCTCACGATACACATACAATCCACAGCTCCAAACCAGCCCTCCATCTCGCTCTCGACCAGCTCATCCATCCCCTCGCTCCCATTTTCCTCCATCCCCTCAAAGCAAACCGCAAATCAACAGGCAGCGGAGTCTGCGTTTCGTAATGCCACTAAAGCACCGCGAGCCGAGCACCGGGCCCTTATCGTTGCTACTCCCTCTACCCACGAGCTGGCCGTAGGGGAGCGTGGTGAGGACGAAGGGCTCGGACGCCTACCGTCGGAGAGGGAGGCGGGCTGGACGTCAAAGCGCCCGTAGATCAAGACAGTTTGGTTGTTCTTGTCATCGCAGAATCGCGTTGGGCAGGGGGAGCATCTGGCCGTCTATAACGCTAACGTGCGTCCCGAGATCAACCTGCGTGGTTTCTACCCTCCACTGGCAGTTTCTTGAGCTCCGCGTTAAGTCAGTGGCTCAGCTCCTGGACGCGGGGACGATAAGCGGGGTCGCGTGAAATGGAGGGAATGGAGACAGCGTGGGCAATTCAGAGGCGGGCGATGAACGCGTCTTTCTGGGCGTCGACCCACGACACGAATTCTGAGGGCGCGGGCATCGTTGCGGTAAGGTTGAGTCGAAGTGGTGCACCGGTGACATCAGCCTTTTGACATTTTGGTTGCCGGTTGTTTGCCGTTGTCAGGTTGCCGCAACCTCACAACATCAAAGTGCATAAAATTCCCGCTCAGTATGATGAAGAATGGCCTCAGAAACAAGGTGAGATGGAAGCTGGAGACTCAAATACATCTCCCATGTACTAAATTTACCGGTGCGGCTTTCAAAAAAAAAGATATTGCCCTTCGATCGGGTCGAACTCGCGAGGTTGTTCAGGAAAATTACATAGGGTTGCAAGGTTGCCAGGTTGTGCGAGGTTGCGTCGATTTTGGCGGGGGTTGTCAGGTTGTACAACCTGACAACCTAACGTGTCAAAAGTCTGATGCGAGAGATACTTAACGTTCTGCCGAGTGGGGATAGCGCTAAGCCGGGTGATGGGTCCCACGGTTGGCCAAAGCACGGAATATTGTTCGCGTGCAAGGTGAGATTTGAGCGGCTGGTTGGGATTGAAGTTCCTTGGGGGCAAGGATATTATTTTCTCAACTTAAAAAACTTGAAAAACTCGCCCTCTGTTCAGACATAGACAAAGAAAAAGAACTGTAAAGTAAAACCGAGTGCCGCATCAAGATATAAGGACTCTGAAACCCTCATGTCCGGCACAAGGGTCCAGTCTGCAAGGGCAGCCCGTCGGGCACAACCACCGCCCAAACCTCACTCCCTGGCGTTGTCGGCGCCCAAAATACGCCCCACGGGTCTCTCCGCCTCTTAATTTGCAGCAGCTGCGGATAGTGATCTCCAAAGAAGCTCTGCTGCCACTCGGGCTCCTGCATGTCCGCCTCGTTCATATATGCCCCGCTCCCCGGCGTTAGCTTCCTCCATGCGGCCACAAATGAGTCCAGCCGCGTGTGCGCCGCATTTACCACCTTTGCCGGTAGCACTCGGCCGTCTTTCACTGGGGACGCCGAATCGAACGCGATAGCGTGCATGAGCGTTTCGCGAAACGCGGGGTTGACTGCGTCATTAGGGAACCCTGCCACTTCTTCGGTTGGCGCGTATGGAATCGCGTTCACCGTGTAGCCACCGTCCTCGACAGCCGCGCGGATGGACTGCACGGTGGCGTTGAACAGCGCGGGGTCTTCCCAGTTGGTGCGTGGGAACAGGCGTGAGGAGAAGCGCGTCTGGCCGACAGGGTCGCCCTCGCCGGTCCGTCGAGTGTTGTAGGCCTGGCTTGTAATGGTTGTGGTGTTGGACTGTGTGAGGGGGATGCCGAGTTGGGTCATGGTGCTGAAGAACGGTTCCAAGAAAGCAGTGGCATCCTCGAGCGTCTGTCCCGGAAGGATGAAACTTGCGGTCATCTGGAAGAGACCGGGGGCAGGGCCCATGAATGTCGAGGATGGGGGCTCAATGTAACTGAAGCCGATACCGCCCGCGCTGGAGACGGAGCGGCTGAACTGAATCCACTCACGCACCCCAGACCAGAAGACTTCCTTGTCGACTGTGATGGCACCCGTGGATGGGTTGATGTCTGGCGAGGAGAAGTTGGCATCGAGGCTGCCAGACCACACAAACTTGGCGGTCTGTAGAGTCAGGGGCGGGAATGCTTTGACAATGGCCGAGGTAACGATGCCGTATGTGCTGCCGCCGCCCCCTCGCATCGCGAAAAAAATATCAGCGTTGTTGTCTGTGTCGACTTGAAGGAATCTCCCATCTGCTGTGACGACTTGAAGTTGTAGTGCTTGATCGGAGCCCATGCCATGGTACGAAGTGAGGGAAGAGTGGCCGCCAACAGCCGTGAAGCCACCTAGAATAGCCACAGTGCTCTCACTGCAAGCCTCTGTTAGCTGCCGATCATCATGCGGATGAAGAAACTGACCTCGGGGCAACAATGCTGATATTGTTGTCCGCCATAAAGTTGTACACCTGCCAACCTTGTGTCCCTCCTGCAATCCGCGCCGCCGGACCGCGATAATTGCTGCCACTGAAGTCTGACATGAACGTCTGGCCCTGCAGATTGTGCAACCAGATGCTCAAGGCTCCCGCACCAACTGACCGCCCGGCGAAGTCATGGCCTGTATTCTTCACAACAAGCCGAATTTCCTTGTTCCTCGCAAAGTTCACGCCCAACTGCACGTGCTTGACCGTAGTCGCATTCACAATGTAGACAGGAAACCCGCCCAGCGAGCAGATGCCAATGGGCGTCTCTGTGATGTTGCACGACTCGCCTGCCGTCCACGGCTGCACGATGTTGGATGGGTCGACCACAATACCGCCCGAGTGCCCTGTGGCCTGCACTACCGCTGCGCAGGCTGCCTCGTCAAAGTGTGGGTTGTTGGGATAGCAGACGGCTCCTTGCGGAACTGTCTTGATGAGGGCGCCGTCCACTGAGGCATTGAAAGCCGCCCATTCGGCTTCTGTAGGCCAGGCGGCATCCCAGGGGCCGACTTTGCATTCTCTGCCATTGGAAGCGGCTAGGTTGACGTTGCTGTCAACCGGGATGGACGGAGCTGGAGCAGTGTCTGCGAAGGCGACGGAATTGAATATGCCAATGTCGTCTTTTGTCAGTTGCGTTTCTTCCCAGGCAAAGTTGACTGCGCTGACGAGACGCTGGAAAGCCAGTAGTAACAGCAACGCGGAGAGTTTGGTGAGCATTTTAAACCTAAAGATTCGAGAACGACTTTTTAGAGGTCCGAGGTCACCGTTGACACTCGTTTTTTCGTTTTTCTGGAAGATGTTTTCCCGGCCACAAATCGGTGTCGGCCTCACGCTTTTATACGTCAAAGGCGTGGCCTGGAAATAGATTATACCAGCCGTGGTTGGTCAGACACTGGGGTCTTCGCGTTCCGATGATACCCCATTCAATTTCAACCTTCCAAGATTCACCCACGGTGTGCTGAAATCGGTGCTTCTTCTCTGATACTTATTTCTAGATGGTGGTCGAGTCGTACAGCGCCACTCGCCGACCGCCCTTGCTTTCCCCACTAACAACCGTGTATTGAGGGCCATCCGCAGCCTGCAATCCCGCATGCACTGCTATGGAGACTAGGCCCTTAATCGACCACCTTCACATTCACTGCTTCAACGTTCCATTTATTTTTGTAGTTTTCGCCAAGCTGATCGCTCTTAAGAGCCGGTGATTTTTGACCTCGCCGATGCCGCTCAAGGCCGAGGGTTTCAACCCTGTGACTGGCCAGTAACCTAATTCCGTTGCTTCGATTGGGTCGTGTGTTTTCTTCTCACATCTGTCTTTCTACATCCCTTTCTAACTTGTATGTTACTCTTTCCGTGCCCCAGATTCACAGGCAACTCACATGCCCACCTTTTGACCGCTCAATAACCACACAAGGGCCCTTTCAAGACCGCCGCTTTCTTCCACATCACCATCCTTTCGCATTTCTAAATCCCGTCCGCCGTGGATAAACTATGCCCTGCCACAAGTGTTCTCTCAAGTTTACTTCCAGATCTAGACGGTTCAATCCTCTAATTTTCATCACCCGCATCCTCTATGCCGCAATACTCTTCACTCTGTCGTGAGGCTTCCTATATGGGAAGTTCTTTCTGAACACACAGATTTGATATTTTTCCACACATTCGTGTTCAAGCAAATTTCAACCACGGATCATCGATATTTGATGGATGATGGATCCGATCCATTTTCGCAATGTTCAAGCGACAACTCAAAGCATTTGGTATGCAAAGGAAATTGAGCAGAGATTCCCGGAAGATTTCTCGGACTCGCCAGACTCCCAGGAAAGGGTTATGGATCCTAACGGTCCGTGGCTATAAGATCATTTGGATAGGCACTGGGCAGCCGTGACGTTCTTATAGTCACGGAAATTAGGCCACTGCAGTGGGTAAAGCGTAAGCTAAAGTCTCATACATGAATCAAACTGGATACCGCAATTGGTGTACGTGTGTTAGCGGAACACACCGACACAGTACGACGATCAATGGTGCCGACTCGGCATTTTCGCGGCACATACGCGGAAGTGAGGGGTCAAAACGTACGGCGCTCAACGGGCATGAGCGAGCACCACGAGAGACGACAGCGCCGGGTACACCCGTGCGTATACGTCGCCAGGGGTGCATCCGATCGCACCATCTCGTCCCACAACAGCTACCTCCTCCCCTCCCGCCTGCAGAAAAGAAGGGAAAAATGGAAATTATATCGTGCACCGCACGAAGTTCCCCAGCTTCCGGCCCCCGCAATCGCAGGTACCAGTGGGCGCATCCCCGTCGTCGAGGCAGTCGTTCGCGCGGCACATTCGCGGTGACCAGCGCGCCCCGACGCGCGCACCACACATCCCGCCGCATCGGGTCTCGTTTGCACGACACTACCGCGCCTTACCGCCACTGCTCCCAATCGCCCGGAGGCGCGATATCTCCACTGCGAGTGTGGACCGCCCAAGCCCACCACCGCGTCCTTCGACCGCATCGCACGATCGACCAGTACCACCACCGCGTACCTCGCAGCGACACATCCTCCCGCCCACCACTGGCGCCGCTCGCACGACTCCAAGACAAAGTACGTGGGCGTCCGCACCCCAGTGGTGAGCGGTGGCACGCGTAACGATGGGAAGCACGAAAAAAGAACAAGAGAGCAACAGCAGTAAAAAGGGAAGTAGACTGACTTTCCTGGTATCCTCGGGTCGGCGGAGTGGCAGGGCGGGAGGTGGTCGATTGGGTGGGTGGGTGAGGCCGAAAAGCTGGGATGGGATCAGTAGGAAGAACAAGAGAGGGAGGGGGGGGGAGACGAGGAGGAAGAGGGAGGAAGAGGGAGAGTGAACGCGGAAGTAGGATGGAGAGGAGGGCAAGTAAGTAGTACGCGTGTATGTGCATATGCACCCGCTGATCTCAGGCACTGGGCTCGGCTCCCAAAAGCATAGGATCGTACCCGTCCCCGCCCTCTGCGACGCGCGTGGGCACCACAAATCAACGCCGCAGTGCTTTTCCGGGTTGAGACAAAGCGGGTAGGCATCAATGACCAACGATGCGGGGGTCAAGTGCGCCCAGGCTACGCCCATACATCCTGCGAGAGATGGATGTGGATCCGCCCAGCGCGAGAAACGAGTAGCACGGCCAAAAAAATGTTAGGCGCTCGCGGCCGCATTGCACCGACGGGACGCGAGGCGCACGGGACGCGAGGCGCAGGAAGGCTTACGGCGCCGAGCACGCGCAGGACAACCGAGTGTCTCCGCATTCGCTACTCCATCGCATTCGCATGTACCCGTCCAATGCAATGTAATATTGAAAGAAGAGCACGCACGATACATGAACCCGTTCTCCTTGAGGCAAAACCACATTCGGGTCAACTAGTCCAGCGCTGCTACGACCAACGAGCAAGCCGCGGTGCCGGAAGTGTCTGAAGAGTGGCAATTTGAAGAGATTTGAAGACGGGTTTCATGGACGCGTCGGTACCGCCTGAGATGGAGGGGATGGAGACGGCGGAAGCGTAGGCAGGGCGGGCGATGGCATCGAGCCAGGAGAGGAATCCGGGCGCGGCGGGCATGCTGGAAGTTGGCTGGAAGTGGTGGTCGAAGGGAGGAAGAAATCAAATAACGTAGTACCGAGTACATCCGAGTGATGGGTCCCACGGGTGGTCAAAGCGCCGGATATTATCGCGTGAGTGGCTAGTATCGGGTGGATGGGTGGTCATAGTGGTTTGACGGTAAGAAAGAATGAATACCGTTGGATCTTGGAGAAAAGAAAAAAAGACGGGACGCCATTGACATGCGGACGCGGGGAATCGAACCCCCTGGCTGCTTGGCAACAGCAGTTCCCAGTTATCCGGTGCAGCTGTGCACAACCCACCACATCCGCTGTATCCAATCCTTCATTTGCCCGCCAAGGTAGCAGTGTTCCAATCAAAATTGCACTGTTTTTCTGTAAAAAAACCGCAGAACTCGTTGACTACCGACGAGGATTTGTGAATGCCATGCAAGGGCTCGAGCCGAGCGTTCTCACGGTGGCTCCATGGAATGCGACGAGGGTGCTGCGTGGACTGATCTTCCGGAGGGATACAGTTTGTCAGGTCGCCAAGTATGCTTACAAGGTGTTCGCAATTTGCAACGGGGAGGACCCGGGAGGTTATGGTTTGGCCGAGGGGATATTGAATGGGAGGTCAGTGTTTTTCTAAGCTGCAATTCAGAAACCCGAGATCTACAGCCTCGCCGAGAGAGGTTAGCTCGTCGAGGGTGGCTGGGTTGTGGTGTAGCACAGTGTACTCTACGGGGCCGGTATACTGCATGTTACAACTCGGAATGTTCCGAAATGGGACCATAGCAAGCTAATATTTTATCCTGAGTCTTATCCAAGAAAGCGAGTCACAAGCAAGACAGATATGAAAATATATTTACTCCAGCCACCCATGCGGATGCGGGGAATCGAACCCCCTTGAACTGCTTGAAATATGCCGCCCTATTGTGAGCAATGTCATGCACCACGTCCGCGTTTCTCCCTCTCACACATGAGCTCAGTAACTGCACCATTTGCTTTGATGGCATTCACAACAATGCCTTGGATTGAGTCCAAGTTCAACTGCCAACTTGGATGTCAAACCCGTGTTCCGCTTTTCTGGGCAATGCGGAATCCTACCTTTCATTGGTCATGATCAGTGCACTGCACATCGGGAATGCTACTAGATGCGATGTTAAAAGAATGAGAGGATTGGCGAGGTGAACCCATTATGCTGCTTCAAACACGTGGATCAACTATTGGGCGCAGTACTCCGCCATGCACTCGGGCTGTGTTCGCTTTTTGCACCTCTCCCCCTGTGTAATAAATTATCAATATTTCCTCCACCTGCCGTGTTGAAATCCACGATTTCTTTCTTTTCCCTCGAGTGAGGGAGTTCAATGCCTCGACACTATTCAAGATGTGTGGGTCCACTTGGCCGGAGGGGGATCCAATCATGTCAAATTTGTTGGAGACGAGGTGCTTTAAATGTGAGCACAACTGCCCTATCATGATTGAGGGCAGTGGCACACCATACGCCACATCCTCCTACTTCTGGTTCTACAAAATATTACATGTGTGGTTTCCATTGCTCAAAAGGCAGGAAAACCCTACTAGAGTATACATCTGTCCAAGAAGGGACTACAGGGACAAAAAAAAATGGCAATTGACGTGACTTATGCCACATGCGGACACGGGGAATTGAACCCTGTGAAGCTGCTTCCACCAGTGTGGCCTCCCGACATGCTATTGAGGGCAGTCGTGTGCCATGCACCACGTCCGCTTTCTATTATACACCCCATTTCTCAACACAGTAGGTGCCCAATCTCCTTTCCACATACTTAGTCGTGAACATAAGCCGGGTAACGGTATCGTTATTTTTAATAAGTGACGCGAAAAACACAACTTTATTATTTTCATATGCGGACGTGGGGAATCAAACCTCTTGACCGCTTCTCAATTACCGTCAATTCAGAGGTGGGACAGGGATGATCCGAACTGGCCCATACCACACGGAGTCAAACTACAGATCAACCATGTGGATGGCGGCCCTTGAATGAACAGTGGTGCACCGCAGACCACACACTGCTCCGCTTTCTGCACCGTGTTTCTTTGTGGAGTAAGCACTCGTAGTTTACACCCAGTTCCTTCCGGCAATAAATGCACAATTTCTTTGTTCAAATTTGTTGTGTTGAAATTCGGTACCTCCTTTCTGATTTGACTCTCAGTCACAGACAAAATTATTCACACCGCTGGGGGTTTACAGCCATTTGCGGAACATAGGGCGCGGGCGGTTTTTTTTTTTTCCACACTTTTCAACGAGAATGGTTATTTTGAGCTCAATTCTTGTCTGTTTGCCTTAAGAATATGCTCATTGTGTCCGCGGTGAGAATGCGGAGGGCACTACGATCTTCATTTTTGCTGATGCGATCAGAATTGCCTTATTGGGAAATATCGGCCTTTTTGTACAGAATGATGAGTGTAATAGCTATAGGTATCCAACTGACTTAAAAATTTGCGAGGATGGTCTTGGGTGTATTACAGAGGGCTGGAGATACCGGTATTTGTTATATCATATCTATTTCCTCTATGCAAGGTATTCAGATATCCCTCACCATGAGAACATAGAATACCGGTGAACTAAAGCACACATTGAAAATACCGGCATTCCTAGCCCTCAGTAATACTCATGAGGATGTCGTATCAAATTTATAGGTCAATCTGACCACAAAACAGAGGATGCGACAAGTTCTGTACAAAATGACCGATATTTGCCTAATAAGGCAATTATGATCGCATCAGGAGAAATGGAGATCATGGTGCCCTCCGTATTCTCATTGCAGACAAAATGAGCATATTCTTAAAGCAAACGGACAAGAATTGAGCTCAAAATAACCATTCTCGTTGAAAAGTGTGACAAAAAAAAAAACAGACCGCGCTCTAAGTTCCGCAAATGGCTGTAATTACAGCTGTTTGCAGATCTAATGGCACTAGCCAAATTCTCACAAACAAGAGCAAATTTGATGCCGTCCTTCTTCCCGCGTCCATTGCGGGCTCAATTCTCCACGGATTCACTCGAGACTAGGTGCATTTGAGAGCGTTTTGACGGCGCTACCAAACCCATACAGTCTCCCGTCCCAATTACGAATTAAAAAATTCGGGCTTATTCGGCTGCAGCCCCGATTTTGTCTTTAACTTTGCAGCCGTTTTTCTCCCTCAATTCTCGATGGATCAACCTTAAACCGGGCTTGTCTGAACGGAAATACATTACCCATGTCTCCTGTATCCACAGTTCTCACCAGAACCCCGGTCCAACTTTTTCACTCGGTCGATCCTCCCGCCATCATCTGCAAATCTTGGTCCTCGTATTTCTCGCTCAATTTTCAACGCATTTTCCTCATTGTAGGTGCGTTGTACTCCCCGGCGGACCCCTTTCCCGACGCGGACAGCTTTCCGCCGCCCCTGCCGCCTGATGCAGCAAGAAAATTCATCGCTTCATCGGCCTGATCAGAGCAAACGGTGCCTTCACAAAACTAGCTGTCACGGCGGCCCCGTGTAGCCTTGTCTCCTCTCCGCAGTTCTCTGCAGAAGCAGGGTCGACTGCCGTACAGATGCAGAACCCAATTACACTACATGATCCGCGGTAAGGTCGAGTATATCACTTTGCCGGATCGGGTGCTGGGCTTAGCATGTGCTTCTATACCATGCTCGATTCTGTGCTGCACGCACGGGACTGTTCCCTCCGCCCCGAGGGTATGACTGTGCTGAGCCAGTACAAAATGGTACTGATGCTGTGTGATGCAAGCGAGGTCTCTGAGGACCGAGTCAGCTTTCGGAACAATGTTCGTGGTATGTGAGGCTCCCGTGTCTTTCTTCCGTTGATTTGATTTCTTCAACGTCCCTGTAGCCTTCAACCTCTCCACGATATGACGCAGCCATCGTTGACATCGTACCTCCAGAGATAATTCTTGGCATGCCGCGCACCGTCACGGTAACTTTAGGTCAATCGTTCAGCATGGTGATTAACTCAAATCTTATGTGCAGGCCAGGTAGACTTCGTCTCCTCCTTCAAGCCGGTCCCTAGTATTGAGCGGCACACCAAAGTCGATTCCTTTACCCTCTATTTTGCCGCCTTTTTCACCATCGATGGACAGCCCATGGTTGAGGGCACAAAGGTCAAGGTCATCCGTGAGAACGACATCATCCCGGCGGAGGTGTAGTTTATCGGCGGGCGTCCTGTTCCCCGGTGCCGTGTCAGTTCGGGCATCGGCAAATCGCCCGAGGCGGCGAAAGTAAGAAGCTTTAGCACGGGCCCGCAGGATCCCGAGGTATTCGAAACAATAAGATGCGCATCGTGCTTTTCTGCTCGTTAGTTTTTTCTTTCGGTACGTCGACCGACGTAATGCAGACTCGGTCCTGACCACTACCACTTCCACCGCGTCAAAAGCTGAACGAATTCGCGTGAGCTAGCTGTCAAGATCCACCATACAATAGACAGCGACTTGGAGGCCCTCGGTGTGAGCGTGGTGCAGATATGAAGTTGGTGATTTCCTACACAGAGATGATGTTTATCTACACTCGTCTGGTTGCGTTTGCTGTGTCTCATAATGCTCATGTCCTGCTTGAGCACCGCGTTAAAACTTTGCGATGACTTACGAAACCTTTTGCAATAATCTAGGATGCACTACGTTGGATTACAGGGAACCAAACATGCCATGGTCATGAACGAGTGCCCATGCATCGCCTGCAACCACCCTGTGACGCCGTAGTGGTGACCTCGTAGTCCGCCGGCCGGTCTGCCCACGCAGCTCTCACAAAAGTTGGCTGGAATAAGAAATATTCAAAAGCAGGCAAGGAAGAAAACAAACACCTCGAGCCTCACAAAAAAGCCCGTGAGAGTCGCGCACAGTTGCGCGGGAAGAACGACAAGAATTTCTTCAAGTTATTTCCATGTGTCCCGCAATATCTCGAAGAACGGGGTGGACCGGGAATTTTCTTGCTGCATCAGGCGGCAGGGGCGGCGGAAAGCTGTCCACGTCGGGAAAGGGGTCCGCCGGGGAGTACAACGCACCTACAATGAGGAAAATTGCGTTGAAAATTGAGCGAGAAATACGAGGACCAAGATTTGCAGATGATGGCGGGAGGATCGACCGAGTGAAAAAGTTGGACCGGGGTTCTGGTGAGAACTGTGGATACAGGAGACATGGGTAACGTATTCCCGTTCAGACGAGCCCAGTTTGAGGTTGATCCATCGAGAATTGAGGGCGAAAAACGGCTGCAAAGTTGAAGACAAAATCGGGGCTGCAGCCGAATAAGCCCGAATTTTTTAATTCGTAATTGGGACGGGAGACCGTATGGGTTTGGTAGCGCCGTCAAAACGCTCTCGAATGCACCTAGTCTCGAGTGAATCCGTGGAGAATTGAGCCTGCAATGCACGCGGGAAGAAAGACAGCATCAAATTTGCTCTTGTTTGTGAGAATTTGGCTAGTGCCATTAGATCTGCAAACAGCTGTAAAAGGGGATTTTAGTTGATCTTAATTCCGATGGTATGCGGATAGGAAAAAATGGCCCGAAACATAAGTCAATATGTTCTGTTTAAGGCTTGGCAGAATCTAATCTTAAATTCAATCTATCCAAATCGAAATAAAGCCCCACTCAACTTTGAATATTATCCTATGTTTCGCCGGCTGTAAAACCCAAAGTAAAGAATTAGGAATAGTTGACCGTGAAGTGAATTGTGAAATGTGATTTGATTTAAAGAGCTTTGAAACATCATAAACCTTATGTTTAAGACCTCGGGAAACTCATCTGCAGATGATCTGCGGACGGTCTGCAGATGATCGGCACTCCTCTTTTGGCCCTAAAATCATTGACACCGATGATCTGCAGACCGTCCGCAGACCATCTGCAGACCATCTGCAGATAAGTTTATTGATGTCTTAAACATGAGGATTCTTGTTTAGTTTTGAACTTTGTTAAATCAAAACACATTCCTCTCATTTCAGCAACCTTTAAATGTAATCTGAAATCCAAGGTATCGCGGCAGATTTCTGCGACCTTCATACCTTCAATTTCAAAACTCATTTTAAGCTGAACTATTCTTAATCCCACTGGTTAGGGGATTCAAGTTTTTCACTACGATTTATGCTGAAAAATGTTGTTTGTTTTTCAGACATTTTTCACTGAAAAAGTAGGTGGAAAATTCAAACATTTTTCACCACTTTTTGCCTTTCTTTTGAATTTTTCACCTTGAGCTCAAAAAATAGTGAAAATGATTTGAGTTTTTCACCTACTTTTTCAGTGTAAAATGTCTGAAAAAGAAACAACATTTTTCACTGTAAATTGTGCTGAAAAACTTGAATCTCCCAACCAGTGTCCTATATGTTGAACTTCATGGCTAGCAAAACATATGGCAAAACTCAAAGTTTAGTGCTGCTTCATTTGAATTTCAGAGATTAGATTTGAGATTAGATTCTGCGACACCTTGAATGAAACATATCGGATTACGTTTCGGGCCGCCTTTTCCCGATCTTCATACTATCGGAATTAAGATCAATTAAAATCGCCTTTTAATGAAACCTCCGGCGGTGTGATTACAGCCATTTGCGGAACTTAGGGCGCGGGCCGTTTTTTTTTTTTTTTTTTTTTTTCACACATTTCAACGAGAATGGTTATTCTAAGCTCAATTCTTGGCTGTTTGCCTTAAGAATATGCTCATTCTGTCGGCAATAAAAATGCGGAGGGCACCACGGTCTTTATTTTCCCTGATGCAATCAGAATTGCCTTATTGGGAGAATATCGGCCTTTTTGTACAGAATGATGAGTGTGATAGCTATAGGTATCCAACTGACTTGAAATTTTGAGAGGATAGTCTTGGGCGTATTACGGAGGGCTGGAAATACCGGCATCTTTTCTATCATATTTATTTCCTATATATATACAAGGTACTCAGATATCCCTCACCATGAGAATGCAGAATACCGGTCAACTAAAGCACATATTGAAAATACCGGTATCTCTAGCCCTCAGTAATACTTATAAGGATGCGGCGAAGCTGTTCAATGACGGGTGGAAGAGGGATTGGTCAATGTCCCCCCGTTGCGCACACCTCTCCTCCTTCGACTCCACCGCCCCCTCCAACGCTGTTGCCCGCATGTACGACGGCCTCAGCCGTCCCCAATGCAGCATCCTCACGCAGCTCCGCACGGGCCACATCGGACTCAACACGCACCTCCACCGCCTTACCATCGCCAACTCGCCGAACTGTGCCCACTGCCCCACCCTCGAAACAGCCACCCACTTCCTCCTTCTCTGCCCAGCTTACCGGCCCCAACACCTCAAGCTAATCACCCGGCTTGGCACCGCACGACTCTCCCTCAGACGCCTGCTCGTGACAAAGTCCGAGCACAAGGCCGTTCTCGAGTTTGTCCGTGATACCAAGCGCCTTCCGCGCTACCAGCTGTAAATACAGCCCGACCATACGATTCATTTTCTTCTCTTTCTCTCAATTATCACGCACCCCATACTGAATCATGATATAACTTCATTACCTACTTCGTAGCCCCCGCTCGTTGCCCGATCACATTACACTCGTACCCTCATACGCCGCCCTCCGCGCCCGCTAGATACATCCACGTACATTGTATAGTCTTACATGGGCCCCAAGGGGCCCGCATAGACTCTAATGGAACAAAAATGAAAAAAAAAAGTTGTATTCAATTTATAGGTCAATCTAACCACAAGACAGAGGATGCGACAAGTTCTATCTCTGTCCTTGTTCTCTAACTGATATTCATTCAATATATAAGAATGACTTCACCGTGCATAATTCTCTAGTGGTACATTGTGCCAACTATGACATTCATTCATTGTGTTAATTTTCAACAGGCCACTTCATCTCGACAATGTCTTATAATTTAGAATACCACTGTACTCCATACGCATACCCCTCAATATACATTGTTTTCTCAATTTTCTGTGCTTTGAGCTCCTGGATTTGGATTAGCTAATTAAAGGCGAAGCAGCCGCAATCGCTTCGTGCGGAAGGGGGGTCTGAACACCATAGAAGTATTGTATGGTTCTAAAGCACTCTGGTGCCATATAACGGCTTGGGACTTCCGCCGTGGCTTGGAACCCGTTGCGAGATTCTGGACTATGTGTTGCAAGCCACTTATGGCATGCGGGCATGGAACGGCTTGCAACCACTCCAAAGCCGACTCAAGCCGATCAGGATTTTTCCGACATAGGGCTACTGGCGACCATCTGAATCAGCAGTTTGATGGGGTTCGACTCCCCGCGTCCGCTTGGGACAACATTGATGAAGCCAGTGCCTAACCTTTTTTCATTCAAATAGATTCTTCTCCTTTTCGAAAAGAATTTTTGGTGACTGGATGCAAGCCAAGAAGAAAAACCGGTGCCGAATGGTAACCTGCCAGTGCCCCGAATTTGTTTATGCGGATGTGGGGAATTGAACCCCTTGACTGCTTCTCGATTACTGTCATATTCTATGTTGCAGCTGTGCACCATGCACCACATATAATGATCCAAACTGGCTCATACACAGGCGGGGTCCCGGGGAGTCAAGCTGCAGATCAACCACATGGATGTAGAGCAGCAGTGATGCACCGCAGACCACGCACTCTTCCGCTTTCTGTACCGTGTTCTTTTGTGGAGTAAACATTTGTGAGCTACACCCAGTTCCTCCCGGCAATAAATGTACAACTTCTTGCTTCAAATTTGTTGTGTTGAAATTTGTCACCTCCTTTTCCATTTGACCCAAGTTGCATTAACATTGGGTTCCACAAAATATTGTCTATGGGGTCCTAGGATCACACCACCTTACCATGTTCAATTGGTGAATGGCTGCTCCAACTCAGAAAGGGACCACACTGATCAATTTATCCGGAGTCTCAGAACAACCTCACAAAGTTACTTGGAAAAATATGTTTCCCTGAAACCCTCCGGTTTTCGTCGATCAACTCGCCACTCCACCACCCATCATCGGGCGTCGCAGTCACTGCAATGACATCACCCGCCTGGAAGTCGAATTCCTCGTCTATTGTTGCCTCGTAGTCGTATAGTGCTTTGACTAGATAGGTAAATGAACAAATATATCCCACTGGTCAGTTGCTGTATCAAGAACAAAATAAAACACACCATGGAACAAAATCATGCTCCCACCGTCCGCCTCCCCCTGCGCCTCACCATTCAGATTTGATGATGTGCTTGTTTCCTGCTCTGAAGCCGGCCAAGCCATATTTCTGACAACGACTTTGGCGAGGGGTCGCGCTGTCGGCTTTTGCACCCAATAGGTTGATATGTTGTGCCACAGTAGGTCTGTTATCACCGGAGTTCCATCGGATGGTTGTTGAGGTCGTTTGCCATCAACCACTTTCAGCATGGCCCCAACCTCAGATAGTTCCGAAAATGGAGGACGGCCGGTGTACAGCTAAACAAGGTTAAATGACGAGTGTACAAGACATATGTGTCTTACCTCAAAACAGATACATCCAAAAGCATAGACATCACTGGCTGGTGTGCGAGAAAATTTTGTTTCAAAGTGTTCAGGGGCAAGCAATTCTGGGGCCATCCAGTAAGCACTACCCGCGCGTTTTGACGATGTCTGCCCAGTGGTGCCCTCAGAGAATCCACTCAGGCCAAAATCAGCCAAACATGCACTCCAGTCCTTGTTGACTAGAATATTTGACTGTGGCAAGATCTGATTAATATGAGTTGGTTCTACTAAAACCAATTTACCCCTCGCAGGTCCCCGTGGACTATGTTTTGGGAATGGAGATATTCAAGGCCTTGAGCAATCTCAAACAGCTGGGATTTTGTTTTACTACTATGACTTTCAAAAATAAAGGGACACACCAATTTATCCACATTTTGCCGACCATGATCGTTTAGATATTTCAACACTGTGCCATGCTCCAGCCAAGGTGATACCATGCAGAGTGATGCCGGAAAACTTTCACGGTCAATCCCGATGAATGGTAAGATATGTGGGTGGTGCAAATCCTTCCAGAGGAGGGCCTCTCGGCAAAATTTCTGAGTTACCTAGTCAGTCATTTTTAGATCACGGGTGAAAGACTCACCAAACGAATGCGTCGTAATTCTGCACCACGCAGAAAATGACGCATATGTTTCAAAGCCACAACATGATTGTCATATGATGCCTGATAAATATCTCCAAATCCCCCCCCAAAAGTAGGATGTTCTTCCCGTCCGCTCACACCGGTGATAAAGAGAGCAGAAGGAAGCCTTTCACATGATTCCGATAGCTTGCGAATCAGACGGCGAGCTTTCGAACCGTGTTCAGGTGCCATAGAAAAGCATCCTTTATCTAAGACCTAAGGCAGATTATCAAATTCTTAGGCAAGTAGGAAGTAGAAATATTCGAACATCTTGAACAACATCCATGAAACACTGGGCGGAATCGTCCTCAAGGGTCAGGATGCTATTCTGGATGGGTTTGGTTTCCAGTGCGGAGACCAGGAGGGCAACAAGACGTTCCTCGTCTGCCCGCAAGGCAGTGCGGACGTTGAAATCATTTAATCCGAGTTGAGAGGCAACCTATATCATTAAAAAGCCCTCTTTTCGATGTGTGCGAAGGAAATTATGTACCTCCAGCAATATTTTTCGGTTTTTCGAGCTGTCCACAATTGCGCTGACAATACTCCCCGAGGTCATTGAAAGTCGGTGTGCTTCAAGAGTCAGTCGAAGATTAGGGACGTCGCTAGGCCTTGGATTACATTGAGGCACTCCCGAAGAAGGAATGGACTGACCTCGGAGATGAGTTACTTGTGCTGCAGGCGCCTTCGAGCAATGCAATCAGGGCCTGAAATGTGTTATTACAATGTCTGGCCGAAGAGACACGACACGGCTTACTTGATATATCACAATCGTGGTATCCTGAGACGTGCCAGGATTTGAGGGTATCACCGCACTCCGAGAGCTTGGTAACATTTTCTGCGGCGGATCGCCGGATGGCCGTTGAAAGCCAAAAGGGAGCCCGGAGAGTGTGAAGACGTACACTGAGGACCTTGGGTAAGGTGACACGAGGGAACCAAGCTGTATCCTCGAGATGACAGCAACGTGAGAGGGTGCCAAGAAGATTGCGCCCTAAATAACTCGTGGGCTCGTGATCAGTTTCGGCATCTTCAACTTACTGATGGTATTAGTAAGTGGCCGGTAGCGGCGGGGCAGTCAGTGTCACCCAAATGACAAGGGTGTCACGTGTTTATGCACGGCACGTGTTTTTTTTGCGGACATCCGACATTCTCGGTCTGCTGAGCACAAAAAAAAAACTAATGTTTTTGTTTAGGGAGCGGGCTGGTTGTTGGCAAAAGAAATCAAAGACAACTAAACGGTAAACTCAATGTTGAAGTCGTCACTTAGATTACTTAACCAAGAGTAAACATTCGATCTTATGGTCGATACTGTCTGGAGATCTAGAGAACCGTGAACTGGGGAAGGGGAGTGAAGCCGAGTGTATTGACTAGAAATTAATGAAGGACACGCCATTTTCCTGATGTATTCTCCTCGAACCGCGTCCCCAATTTGTGCCCGAATCCGTCGAGAATTTCATGGTGCAGCACCAGTTAATGGACGAAGACCAAGAATGAAGAGGGAACTTCAAAAGAAAGGCAGGACTGGGAAGCAATGCACTGCTGAAGCCGCCTGGTACGCCTTGAACACGATGCCGCGCGACTCCTGTGTCACGCGCCTCCTTGACCACGAGTATGAGCGAAGTACGACCCTGGACACTGGCAGCGCGTCGTGCAATGCTTGATGTTCAGAGAATACATGAAGAGCTTCATTGCTTCATGTCAACAAGTCCGCCGTAAATGACCTTAGCTTTGCAGTCATACTCACTGCTATGAACAGGTCTTACGGAGAACCAGAGTTTTTAAATACACCACATGAGGGACAAGATTTTCTCAAAGAGTAAAAATCGTAGGGTGAGCAGTCCCCGTCCCCAGGCAGAGATTGCGCGGATTTAGTACCGCTATTCGGCCGCAACAAGAAAAGGCGATCCGAGGATCAGGCAGCGCGGCGAACGAAGAGTTTTTTATTGATTCCGAAGAATAAAAGGGGGTATGCAGACCAAACGTGCCATCCTGTGCGGGGAGAAGGTAAGATCTTGAAAAATGAAAACCCAAGGAAGGAAGGAAGCAAGAAGCACTACCGCCCCGCGTCGAGAGCGCAGACTGAGACCCAACCATGACTTCTTGTTGCCAGTGAAGTACTTGGACAATTATCGGCAGGGAGTCTCCGTACTGTCTCCGTCGTCCGAGTCGCAGCAGAAGGAAAGGGTCCCAGAATTGAAGTACACAAGAGCAAGTTAGAGCTTAGAAAGAATCTGGGGTGAAAAGTTGAACGACGGCTAGCCCAGAGTGCACGATGCAAGAGCACGATGATAGTGGTTGAGTGGAAATAATTCGGATCAACAATCATGAGACGCATCGCGTCAAGAAAATCGGGCCAAACACACCGCAACAAACGCGTCGTGCGCAATAATTTTCTTCTTTTTGTGAAAAGGATTGAGTCAGGTTCGTAAACTGAGAACAGAGCCAAAGAAAAAAGATGAATTAATTGGTGGGTTCCCACAACATCTGAATGCTACTCGGGGGCGACGACGGGAAATTAGATTCCAATTTTTCCGACTATACATTTTTCTGCGCAGTTCCGAATATCAGCAGTGGCTCGGCGCAGAGACGCGCATGCAACGGCGGTCAACCGCAGGAAGACGCCCGAACACTATCGGGCGGAACGCCGGGAGATCATGGGCACGGGGACGAGTATGCCCGCCTCCCCCCCCCCTGCTTCCTTGCATCGAGAACGGGTGGGACCGGTGCGCGAGCACGTCCGCCTCGCCAGCGATCTGCTCCCTCCCATCCAGCACGAACACGGACGCTGCGTCCTCACCCAACTCCTCAACCTCACCGTCCGTCCAATTCCACGCTGGTAACAGGCAGCAGTGCCAACAGAAACAAGTGCATCCTCGCCCTTCTCCTGCTCCTGCGCGGCACCCTTCTGCTCGGCCTCCATGTCTGCGTCGGTACCCTGTTCAGCCTCCACATCCACGTCCGTGCGTCCGCTCGAGCCCGAGCCCCATCACCACCCTGAGCATGCCATTCTCCGTTCCCCCTCCTCTCGCTCGTCCTGATCCACCCCGACACGACGAAGACGAGCACGCCGCGCAGGACCATATGGACGAGGGGCGGCTCCACTGCGACCTGCACCTCCTCCTCCGCCCTTCCTGCACCCGTGGAACGAGCCTGACGGCGCCGCTTGCACAGCTCCACTGCAACGCGACGAGCACTTCCGCCTGGCCATCGTCCACCACCCCATCCACCCCATCCATCAGCTCCTCCTGGCCAAACGCAGCACGGGAGCGTATCTGCTACCGCCCGCACGACTACAGCAGCGGCATCTCTACTCTGCGAGCTCACCCCCCTTCTCGCAAGCCCGGTGCGACGCACATCTGGGTCCGCCTCATCCACCCGTCCAAGTCCGCCAGTCCGGCCCCACCTTACCGCCCAATGCTTTTGACGAGTTCGTTCGCGCGATGACCACGAGCACGAGCGACGCCGCACACACCACCTCCACCTCCACCTCCGTTAAAGCGAAAGCCTGTCGCTCCACGCACGACAGCCTCTTCACGGCCGCCCGCATTACCACCTCCGCGCGCCGTATAGTTCCTGCATCTTCGCCCGACTCCGCTCGCGCCTCCACCTCCGTACCGCCCGGAGAATGAAAACGCCTCTCCATCAAAAAAGTACAAGGTGGGAAGGTGGGAAGAACAGCAAGGAAGCGCACCTTATCCTCGGACGGCGCGATCTTGCCCCCCGCGGCGCCTTCGACGTCGGCGATGCTGTAGTCGAGCTTCTCGTAAATCGCCCTTTGAAAACGATTAGTAAGATGAAGAATTATACGCGAATACGAGACTAAAATACGAAGGGAGAGCGCAAGCACGTCTCGCTGGATACATGAGTAGCGCATACGGCGAAGGTACGGATTTCCGCCGGGGATGCATATGCATAGAGATAATAAGAAAGATCTCCAAGACCGCACATCGGCGTCGTAAGAGACTGGATGTGGAGTTCGGACCCCGGGGCACCCCACGCTGACAATCGCACCGACGTGTGCGTAAGATGGGGTCCGTACACTACCACTTGGGGCATTCACGACAAGCCCTCAATGCGCATCCGTGTCCCGAAGGAAATTAAGCCCTGTCTGCACCGCTACCCACAGGCGCCCCCGCGAGCGCCAAAGAGAAAGGCCGCCGCTCCGAAGGACGACGAATGGGAAGAAAGGCGCGCCAGAGGGAAGTAATGCAAGACGCAGGAAAGGCGGTGCGCATGAGCCAAGTAAACGCCGCCCGCGCCCCGCCGCAGCGACTTGCGCCGCACGAGCGCGCGCGGACAGCGAAGTAGAAACACCTCCGCACCCGCACCTGCACCCGCACCCGCACCAGCTTCAGGATGCACCGCGCAAGGTAGAAAGAGAATCCAGCGGCGCTGCGGAGGCGGACCAGCACCAGCACCGGCTGAATCGTTGCCGCAAGGGGCACGACGTGCGCCAGCTAGCGTCTTCGACGCGCGCACGCGCTGACCCAGCTCCTCGCATCGCGCATCACGTCCGCCCGCCGCCGCCGCCCGCTCGTGCCATTCACCACTCCAAAGAAACCATCCCCGTGGGCCACCAACACCCCGCACCGCCCCCCAATATCCAAGCAAAATTCGAATGAAACGACGTACCGTTCTTCCACCCCCGCCGCCGACACCATATTGTCCACCCCCGGCATCAAGATGCGCGTCCACGAGCCGCGACATGAGCGAGACGAGGTCGGTCATGGTGTGCGAAGATTTTTTATTAGCATGCAAATCTACAAAACACGGAGCAAGAGGAAATAACGAGAAATTGGGGCGCGTAAAAGACACCACGGTGAGCACGAACCCGCCCGCAGCCGACGCCGAGGAAGTGTGGACATCGTCGACCAAGACAGTCTCTGCGCGAGACGAGGGCCCCTCCACGACTGCCCGACGCCAACGAGGATCATCATGATATTCTCCCCCTCCGCGCGGCAGTCGAGCGCACATGCAGACGAGCAGCGCGACCGCAACCCGGTGGAACAAGGCCTGCATTGCTTGACAGCAAAAGAACCAAAGCCCGAAACGAAGACGAAGACCACGTCGCCGTTCCCCGCCGCACGCGAAGGTGGGCAAATCCGAATCGCCGCGAGCCGCGCCGCTCATCCATGCACGCGGAGAACAAAGCGGGAACACGAGAGCGTGCTGTGTCCTCCCCCTCCTCCACGACACGAGGAACAAAAAGAAAAAAACAGAAAAAGCCGCGCTACCATCGTTTTCGCGCGCATAATGCCTCAGCATCTGTACGAGGCCCGAGCATTCTCACCCCTCCCAAGTAAGGAAAGATGGAAAAGACGACATGCTCCGCACCTCCTCACTTCACCGCGACGCGACGACGACGAGTATGAAGACCACATGGATTAGGTGCTGCACTGCCATCTCCTCCTTCGTCCTTCCGCGCTGACGGCATCGCGAAGCACGTACACTACGTACACCTCTTTCAGCCCCAGCGGCTTAACGTCCGCAGTGCAGCGACAACGGCTCTACAACCGCGAGCCCCTCCCAGCCACAAAGGGAGCACGCGCGCGCGGCTTGCCGCTCACACAGCCCAAGCATCCACCTCGGCTGCCCCGACAAGCTCGTCCACATCCACTCTGTGAGCTCCAGCCGCTTCCCGCGAACGCGACGCACATCCAGATTTTACCTCCATCGTGCGCTGATAGCACAAGCACAAGCAGGGCAGAGCAACGCCGCTGCTGCTCGTCCTGCCGGTCCGCAACGCGACTAGCGGCGGTGGACCACTTCCATCGCACGAATCGTCCTCGTTCCACTCGGGTACCAATAGAGCGCGGCCGCCTCCACGACCTCCATCGCATTCCCCTTTCCGAGCGGGAAAGCAAGCAAATCATGACATGGAAGCGCGTCGGACGTGGCCGACGCGACGGGTAGATGCGGGCGATAACG
The DNA here is from genome assembly GCA_029378385.1 of Mycena metata. Taxonomy (NCBI): domain Eukaryota; kingdom Fungi; phylum Basidiomycota; class Agaricomycetes; order Agaricales; family Mycenaceae; genus Mycena; species Mycena metata. Next base: position 235,487 of record JARKIB010000033.1, on the reverse strand, counting down.
CGCGAGGATAAATGCGCTTATAGCGCGCCGATAACGCGACGATAACGCGCGAAGGGCAGGTACCGGGAAGAAAAGTAGCGCATCGCGAGCAAGCAGGACCAGAAGTAAACGTTGGTGGAACGCAACGCGGGAAATAAAGCAGATAAATAGAAGAAGGTAAGAACCATACACACCAGAATGCAAGTCCCGCCCCGGGCCCGACACGTTAATCTTGAAGTACACGAGGCCGCGCAGGCCGTAGGTGAGTGCGGGCGTGCGCGTGTTAAGCCAGTAGTTGTCGCTCTGCCCTCTCCATTAATACCCACAATAACAAGGAATAAAAGGTGGAGAAAACGCGACTCACGATACACATACAATCCACGCCCCCAAACCAGCCCTCCCTCTCGCTCTCCACCAGCTCATCCAGCCCCTCGCTCCCATTCTCCTCCACCCCCTCAAAGCAGAACCTCAGGTTCACCGGCAAGGGCGTCTGCGTCTCGTGATGCCACTGACACCGCCAACCAGCCCAGAACCGGGCCCTTGTCGTCGCTGCTCCCCCGACCGACGAGACGCCCGTCGGGGAGGGCGATGAGCACGAACGGCTCGGACGCCCACCCGTCCAACAGCGCTGCGGGCTGGACGTCAAAGTGCCCGTAGATCAACACGGTCTTCTTGCTGCTGCCGTTCCCGATTTTCCCGGGGATGGCGTTGGGCAGGGGGAGTCTGTCCATCCATAACGTGGTACCCCAAGTCCACTTGGTTGGTCTCGACGCCGACTTTCTTGGGCTCCGCGTTGAGCCAGTCGGACATTTCTTGCACGCGCGGGCGGTAAGCAGGATCGCCGGAGATGGAGGGGATGGAGACGGCGTGGGACAGGCGCGCGATGAACGCGTCTTTGGAGGCGTCGACCCAGGACAGAAATTCGGACGGCGCGGGCATGTTTGCGTGGAGTTGGTGGTCGAAGGGAGGAAGGGATCAGATAACGTCATGCCGATCGAATATTGTTGAGTTTTCGATATCGGGTGGACGCGTGGTCAAAATCGTTGGGCGGCACGAGGGAATAGAAGGCTAGGGGAGAAAAAATATAAACGATTCAGAACTCCAGACCCATGTGGACGCGGGGACTTGAACCCCACTGCCAGTGCTTCAAATTTAGCGAGGCTCGAGCCGACCTCCGAGGCGCTGTGGAAGGCAGGTACCGTGCGCCACGTCCGCTTGCTCCCCTCATTCCTGAACTCCCCATTTACTTCACGGCTTTCGATCAACGGAGTGCTTGGATTAAGTTCAAGTGCATGTTGCTTCAAATTGGAGTTGAACCGGTTGGTCGTTAAACCAGTGTTGGCCTCTTTTCCAGCACGAGATTGCAATGCATGTGCTGAAGCACGAAGGCACGGCCGTAAGGAGAACCGGAGGGAGAAAACAAATAGTGCTGAGTGGGAATAACGTCAAGCGGATGATGGGGTGGTCAAAGTGCCGAATATTGTTCGTGTGCGAGGTTAATTTGCGCAGTTCGTAACGCAAAGTTGAGCCCGGGGTAACAGGGCTGGTACCATAAATTATCGGACATCTTTAAAAAGATTATCAGCTCAGGACCGACTTTACGACGCGGAGGCGGGGAATCGAACCCCAATCAATTGCTTTATATGACACTGTTGAATCCGAATATTGGAAGCAGTCGTGCACCGGGCACCACCTACGCGTTATCCTCTCATCCTTGGATGCATTCAATACCTTCACAAGTTTCAGTACCAAATGGATTACTTACTTTAATTGCAATTGATAAGAGTTCAACGTTGAACTCTTATCAAGTCAAACCTGTTCACTTTGTGCACTTTAGCGGCTACAAATAGAAGTTTTATAAATTGTGCCTCGCTTCGGAACGGCAGTCAATCAATGCTGTTCGCCGCAACGGTAAAAAAACAGGTAGAAGCCCCTCATGCGGACGCGGGGAATCGAACCCCCGTCAATTGCGTCAAAGTCGCGGATTATCTGGAACAACTGAGAGCAAGCGTGCACCGTGCACCACATCCGCTTCCGTCTCATATGTCTCAACTTCATAACCAGACCATCTTATCTCACATACCTCACGTTGGAGGAAATCAATTGATTGAATCGAGACCAGGTTGACCTTCAAATTTGAAATTTGATTTCAACCGTTCAGGGAAGCATTTTACGTGGCCGTTTGTCGTGCAGTATAGTACTCCTTCTTAAGCAAAGTGCTGTTCACCTTGACATAAAACTGTTTACAGAATACGACCAGCCGGATGTGGGGATTCGAACCCCAATCAACTTGAACTGCCTTGCATCGATTGGAACAAATTATTGTAACCATAGGCAGTCATGCACCACGCACTACGTCCGCTTTCTACATCCACTTCGTCCGTGCAGTATTTACCCAATATTGTGAGTTGGTTTCACAAAAACTTTTGGTCTGTATCATCACGATTCACATGAGCGGTGTGATGCACCGGTGATGTCTAATTCTAAACGGGAGGCTATATTCAACCAAGGCGGCCGGGGACTAGTCTCTCGTAGACAGACGCTACAAAAACTTGCTCGTACCTCGCAATTTGTAGGACAGCCGGGGGAAAAAACGGAGACTTTGAATATCCATGCGAATGCGGGGAATCGAACCCCATTCAATTGCTTCAAAGTTGACGGCCCAGAATACCGAGTGCAATCGTGCACCACGCACCAGATCCGCTTTCTTCACCCATTTCTTGGTACAGTAGGGACTCAAAAAAAATTCAACTAACCCACACTTCTGAATCTGATTCTTTTGAGTCGACCTTGATTCCTTTCAGTTGATTCATGCGTGGTTTCCCTCGTTGGAATTTACCATAGCCTATTTTCTCCCCAGGAACCAGGACAGGTTTAATATTCAGGCTCACGCGGACGTCGGGGGGATTAAACCCGATTCCATTGTTCATTGCTTCGAGAGAGAGAAAAAGCTCCTTTGGAGTGACATGCGGACGCGGGGAATCGAACCCCGTCAAGCTGCCGACTAAACGCACGGCCAGAGGCATAGTCGTGGCAGTGGTGCACCACGCACTACGTCCGCGTTCTATACCGGTATCATTTTCCTTGGTGCAGAGTACTTTGCATTTTTTGGACTCACCGTGTTAAATTGGCCTTTGGACCTCCTTAGCTTACGAGTGAGTGATCGAGTTCAATGTTCAACCATTATTATTTATAAAAAATTGTGCGAAAGACTCGACGTGTTTCACGCAAGCCAGCACGGGCGGACCGGGCCGGACTTGCAAATGATTACCTAGGTAATTATTTGCGAGTGTGTCATCTCCGTTACCTGATCCCCACCATGGGCCTTTTCAACCGAAAGCCAACGACGGAGGACTCTATAGACGAGGCGTCCGAGACCAAGGAAAAGGGCGGCTGGCGACGACCCGCAAGCACGTCTCCTATGTCCCACTGGAATCGCCCGTGCTGACCATTCCGGCGTCCGCAGACTCCGCTTTCAAGCAGCAGCGGCTCAAGGCATGGCAGCCCATCCTCACCCCAAAGACCGTCCTCCCCACGTTCTTCATCATCGGTGTCCTCTTCGCCCCCATCGGCGGTATCCTCATCTCGGGCTCGTCCCTCGTCTCCGAGATGACATTCGACTACACCGACTGCGAGAATCTCACCCCCGCAGCCTCCAACGGATCTCTCGCCTTCACCGCTATGCCCTCCAACAAGTTCAAGTACAACCTCCGCTCCTCCGACTCGAAAAAACCCGTACCACCCCCGCAATGGGCCTTCCTCGACAACACCCCCAATTCTACCGTCACCGATCCCTCAGACAAGAAGCAGTGCATTCTCCAGTTTGAAATCCCCGCCGACATCGAACCGAGCCTCTTGCTCTACTACAAGCTCACAAACTTTTTCCAGAACCACCGCCGATATGTAAAGAGCTTCAATTCCGACCAGCTCAAGGGCAAGGGCGTCGACAACAGCACCCTCGACAACGGTGACTGCCCGCCCCTTGCGACGCTGAACGGAAAGGCCATCTATCCGTGCGGTCTCATTGCCAACTCGATCTTCAACGGTGCGGTGCACTGCGGGCGTAACCATCTCCACTCTCTGATGCTTTGCAATATTAGACACCTTCACGAACCCCGTCCTGCAAAACCCGCCAGCAGATGTCACCAACCCGGAATATCAGTTCTCTGCGACAGGTATCGCCTGGCCAGGCGAGGCAAAGAAGTACACGGCCGACCCTGTTGCGTCGGGTGGTTACTCATCCTACGATGACATCGTCCCGCCGCCGAACTGGCAGCTCCGCGTCGGTTCCACGTACAACGCGAGCAACATGCCGAATCTCAAGACAGACGAGCGCTTCCAGAACTGGATGCGCACGGCTGGGTTGCCCACCTTCACGAAGCTCTACGGTCGGAATGACAACGATGTGATGAGAGCGGGCCAGTATCAGATTATCATCGGCCTGAGTGTGTATTCTCCTCTAATTTAGGGCCATCTTCTGACCGAGAAAACCCACAGACTTTCCCGTCACGCCGTACAAGGGCACAAAGTCCGTGGTCATCTCCACCGTGTCGTGGATAGGTGGGAAGAACTCCTTCCTGGGCTGGGCGTACGTCGGTGCCGCCTCCATCTTCGTCCTCCTCGCCATCGCCGGCACCGCCCGCCACCTCATCAAACCTAGGTGCGTTTTCAGAAGGAGACTGACCAAACGCGTCTGACACTTTCTGCTGTTTAGACGCCTCGGCGATATGTCTCTGCTTTCGTGGAACAGCTAAGTGGACGGTTCCCGTGCGGATCTACTAAACGCCCTCGCTGTGCCCGTTATTGGGACCCCATGTGTACTACGTTTTCCCGCATCGCATTGCCATTGCCATCCTACTCCCCTGGAGACTATGTGTTATACATAATTGTATTTATTTCAAATTCTCTTCAGGCGCTACCCTATACCTTTGCAGCGAATGATCGTATGCCCCGAGCCTTCGACGGTGAAGTCGAATTTGGCGTCGGTGAGCTGCTCCGCGAGCCAGATTGCTGTTCTAGAGTTCTGTGCCGATTCTTTAGGCCCGGCGGCTTCCTTCCGTTGCGCACTTTCTGGATGGATATGGGCTTACCCAGAAGTGCACCATGCACCACGTCCGCGCTATACAATGCCCTGCGCACACACACTAAAGGGTCAACATTTTCACAGCTTGTGACGTTGACTTCACAACAAAGAAATTCTCCGCATACTGTCTGCGATTCTTCGTTCTGTTCACCTCTCCGTGGGACCGTGGGCAATTCCCCAGCGGGATAAAGTGGCTCTTCATCCGAATGTCCAGAAAGAAATTGACCACGGGTTTAGACAGTAGCCCTATGCGGACGCGGAGAGTCGAACCCATTGAGTCGTCTGCTTCAACTAGTACTTCAACTGCAAATTACCAATACCAGTTGGATTCAATTTGATAGGCGGCATGGAAGTAATCAACTCTTCATGTTCACCCTTTCATGTTTGGATTTAACATCGGAGTCGGCTTCGAACACACGGGTAATGTAGCGCGTTTAGCAGTAAGGCAAGGGCGATCATGCGTATCATAGCTCGTTTGACAGTGGCGACAATAGAACAACGCCGAGGCGGTAATATCCAGGAATCCCATCAACTACTTTGACGACTCGGACCTGAAATATTGGCAATCGTGTGGGCCCGTGCACCACAAGTACTGTCCGTGCTCCTGGCCCTCATGGTGCCCGAATTTATTTGTAGCTTTTAACGTATGGGCTGTAACACGGCATAAACTGTGCTCCGGTCTCACAAGAATTCACCTAGGAAAATGAAGAAAAATTGACGTCACGGCCGCCTCGCGGCCGAACTAACTAGCCAGGGGCCGGTTCGGCATTCACGGCCCGGCATCCCTTGGCGCAATGTCTAACCAGGGTTGTCGCTGGAGGGACATGCTGCGATGGCTGTTGCTTGTCTGTTCAAGTTGTTGTCACGATTTTGTTGTTTCAGAAATTTTGGGTGAGCTTTCGAGAACAAGCCCTTGGTACTTGATGAACCGTCACGTTCGCCGGCTCGGGGTGCAAACGAAACACTTCGGCACCCCTCAATCAGTGGTGCCGACTGGCCATGTTCGCGGCACGAAAATTTCCCAAGCGAAAGCCGCAAAGCTTAGTGTCATGAGCCCGGCATGTACTGACCCAGAGGTGGTGTTCAAGGTGCATAATTATAGTTTGACCCATATGCTCTCCCCATGTCCGTTCATCAATATCGAGCCATCTTCTTCTGCTTCCTCTGTCGCAAAAGTCCGATTTGGATTGTATGCGGGTATAAACACCTATAAGACTGTATAAGCCTGTAAGATTTTGAAGGGTGTATAAGGTTCAGAAAGGTATCACAAGTAGTTATAAATGCTTACAAACGGTATAGTGTTTATAGGTGGTTATAGGAGGTTATAAGCAGTTTCCGTGGAGGTGGGCAAAGCCTTTCTCCCTCTTACTAGAGGGCTTAGGACACACTATCGCAGTAGTGGTTGTTCTATTCAAGTACGGCAATGTATGTAGTTGGTATACAATATAGGAAGTAACATTGTAAGGAAGTGTATTGTACTCAAGTCAATTAGGATAATTATAAACCTGCAGATGCGCACATACACAGGCAGGGCCCCCTAGAAGGTCATGAGTTGAGTTATGTACCTAGTTCCGGGCAACGGGTGGAGGCCCCACAACGGCTCTACAGCTCACAGAAATACCGTAATATAATTGTTGAAAACAGTTCAGATGACTAGGTAGAGTACGGTGTGAGTATGTTTGAGGAGATTGGGGAAGAAGAGGAATGAGGGGAGGGTTGGAAAGCGGGGAGAGTTATAGAGAGTTACAAGTACTTATAAGTCACCTATAAACCTGTTGTAAGTTAGTCATAAGGTGCTTATAAGTCTGTAAGCCTCCCTAAGCCCTTATAACTCAAATCGGACTTTTGCGACATCGGACTTGCGGCATCGAGAGGAGAAATTGAACCCAGCGGTATTGACCAAACAAAGAGGAGGGAAACAAGATTTGAGCCTCTGGGATGAAGTGCTGAGGGAGATTCCAGAAGCAGAATTATACATTCTCAAATCACAGACATAATCATGGTTCAGAATACACCGGATTGCCAGATTGCAACTACGCGGCGCCGGCACGGGCGCCGTTCCTCCTCCTCCTGCGACGTCGCCGCTGTAAAGAGGTCATCAAATCAGCATGTGAAGTGAAATCCAGGAAATATTCGTGCCGCTTCGGAGTCTTGGCGATCGATTTCAGTTTGTAAGATCGCCATGAGCAGGAACATCCGCTCGATCTCGTCTTGCATCTGGTGCGGAAGATACAAGACAGCAGGATCGTTTTTCTGGAACAAATGTACGTCGTAGGTCGCGAACCGCACAGTACCCGCAGTGCTATCGAAGTTGGGGGTTGCCTTCATGCCAGTCAAATCGGCGGGTACATGAAATTTAGGACGGAGATACGTACCAAAAGCTCCTTGTGCGAGTTATGATACTTCAACGTGTAGGGTCTCCCATCCCAATTCCACTCTCGCGCTCTAAAGCATAACATCAACTTCCGAACCGTAGAACCAAATCGCAACTCACGAACTAAAAATCCCACCCGATCTTGCCCTAATCTGGTTCCACTTCTTTTCCACACCGTTGAGAACGAAAACGTCCTCGCGCCAGTTGATGATTCCCACAAGGCCGCTCGCCGCTGTTATGGTCGTGATTTTACGCCCTCGGAAACCATGCGTGGTGCTAAGTGTATAATATAGACCGCCGTCTGGACAAACCACGACTGAATCTGTCAGTTTCCGGTCCATAAATGTTAGTGCGAGGGCCATGGTGATAGGCGGAGCCTGGAGGATGGTGGCGTGAGCTAGGAGTGTTAAACGGATGTGTCGAGAGACTTGGAGTATCAGACGTTGGTAAATGTAACGCACTATCCCGGCAATCCCAATAAGTTCGTCTGAATCACTCTGTTTTATAGCCTTTTGAGACACTGCCTCTCAAGTTTCAACAGCTTTATTTTTAGCCGTCACAGCTTTGCAGGTTTCAACTCAACCGATCGCGAAGCTGGGGGCAAAGCGTGCTAAGTAACGTCCCCGAACTTACAAATTTACTTGAATTGAACAAATGTGTACTCTCTTTGCGATGTCTTTGTGCCAATATAAATGCGGGGAGGCGATCAACCGACCGCCCGCAAGATCACGGGACCATCGCGTCCCAGGAATCGTGCCAACTTGAAACATCCCGCCACAAACACCATTTATTTTTCAATATTGTTAATATAAATGGATAGTCAACGCCTCGCAGCGATCACACCGCGTCCGTATCGTACGAAGGCACGCCACGTCCACGAGGGAAATAAAGAAAAGTGAGTTGCACCTTGCATCATGTCTCTGACTGCCAGCGGAGTCTCATCCCCGACGCGGACTGGTCCGTGGGACCGACACCCGGGAGGAAGTCCGGTATGTTGATTAGAGCGTCAGTCAGTTATCCATGCGCCTCTACACTTTGAGATGAAATAAAGCTAGATAAGATGTAGGCAAGAGGCTGCTATAGAACTGGGCAGGGGAGGGATGGATGGATGAACGCCCGGCGGTATCGCAGCGGCGCATGTGTCAATTGGATGTGCGCGCACCGCGCAATAACGAAGGTGATCTGTTTGTTCGTGAGGTACGCGTGGGCAATAAGGCGAGGGCACAAAGGCGCTAAGAAGCCGGCGCCAGAAGAGACAGCCAACGCGCCGCGACGGGAAAATAGAACGCAAAATACACGGAATAAAAAGGAAAGAATAAGCACCAGAATTCTTTCGGCCGCCAAGAAGCAAACAAGTATGGTGGGAGCAGGGAAGAAAAGTGAATCAAATTGGAATTGTACGCGGACCCGGGGAATCGAACCCCAATATTGAATTCAACTGCTTCTTGGCGTCAATTCTAGACACTGAACAAGATCGTGCGCCCTCTCCCCTTAGCGCCCCGATCCCCAAGCTGATATTCAATCAGGGAGAACATGGACCAAGTCGCGACGGTTGCCGAACACTGGTGAAAGTCGAACCGTGGGAAAGTCACAGAAGGGACTCCGGTCACTGGCCAATGTTCAACCGATGGTTAGCTCTTTGGAATGCACATTGAGAACGAACAAAAATTCCCAAGCGCGTTATGCCTGTTCGGCCCGGGATAAGAAAATCCAGGTTGAAATCCACCTATGACGGACGCGGGGAGTCAAATCCCAATTTACTACTTATTATCCTTCAGACTCGGCGCCTTTATGAATTCGATGCAGCCGCTTTCTAGTCTCATTCCTCAATCTATTAAGTCCCCCGTTACACTAATTCACGTCTTTCAGCAACAGACAGCGCTGGGACGTAGTTCGAATTGAGGTTGAAATCGTGCGGTTCAACGTCGAATCAATGTTGGGCCTTTCGTCAGGGCGAGCAGTGCGAGAACGCTACATTCTTGTTGAACGAATACAGACCGTCATTAAGGAATCTGTATGATTATGTAGTCGGATGGCGAAAAGGGGAAACACTGTTCTTCCGAGTCATGCGGACGCGGGGAATCGAACCCCTTGACTGCTTCTCAATTACTGTCATCTTGTATCGGGTGCAGCTGTACACCACGCACTACATCCGCCTTCCTATTCATCTTCCCCGGCAAACAAGGGTGAATGGGATTTTTCCTGCAATTCTTGACTGCGGAACAAACACAATGTTGAACATCAGATCCGCCTGATTGGGATCGGAGAAATTGGGGTGCTGAAATTTCGAATCAAAGGCCGGCAACTCTGTTCGAGACCTCTAGGTCGCTACGTTCAAGTTGCATCTGAATTCGTGTTTGATTAAATTTCGGCCATCGTAATCCAAGTGCAGAGTTCGAGGCCCTGGTGGCCGACCGTGATGGGGTCCGGCCGCCAAGCGGGGAGGCGACCGACGGGTTCGGCAGGGTGCGACATGGGGAAAAATTAAGAAGAGCAAAGTGGGCGATCTATGTGACAGCAAAGTCGAAAACGCACCTTTGAAAAAAACCGAAAGTTCAGGCCGGCGCTCGGCCCCACGATGACTCGCTGGCCGAAGTTCGAAATGTGTTCAGGCCGTCGACACAGTGTTGGATCTGCAGAAAGTAAAAATTAGCTCGCGACCCGAACTTTCGATCGTTTTTCGAAGGTGTCGTTTCTAACTTGGCTGGAGTGCGGGGGATCGAACCTCTACTGCTTCGTGAAAATTTCCATTCTCGTATCTGTTGCAGCTGTGCACACGCACCACGCCCTCAACCAAACTTTTTCGGTGCAATACAACCGAGTTTACCGATGGTGGTAAAATTTGTATCAACTCACGCGAGTTGATTTCAGATGGTGCCTGTGTACCTTCTCATTCTTTCAACCAATGAATACCTCCAGATTTGATATGGAGCATTTCCACGGTTCAGTAGCATTCATCTACGAATTTGATGGGCTAAAACGTCAAGTACATATGTACATACAGGCAATTAGAGCTGGGTGTAGGGCTCCAGACGGCGCACGCATCGCGGCTGGGGCCGCAGATAGTCGTCGTCATCTGCAGAGCTGCTCTCGACATGTGTACGCGAAGAACGAGGGGAATCTGGTCGCTCAGGCCTGCGGCCCGGTCCACCCCTCCCTCCTCCACCCATAAACGGCCACGTGGGAAGATAACACATTTCCTGCGCCGCCAGTGAGCGATAATGGATTGAAATCATAATATAGCGTACCTCGAAGCTGCACTCTGGTCGACATTTAATCCACACGCTCCAATCGAGCCAGGCCATGAGCTGTTCGATATCCGCTTTCCATGTACTCACGAGCGCTTTGCCGTCAGGGTGAGTCGGCGAGTCAACGGGGAGGGCATCGTCGAGACCCGCAGCGACACCTTGTGCCCATGCGCGTACGACGACGCGACATATTTCGCGGTTAGTCTCCTCCACCGCATTCAGCAGGAGTTCCTCTGATAGCGTGAGCTTGTTGAAGAGCGTCAGGCTGCGCCGGATGTATTCCGTGTGCGAAGTTGCGCAAAATTTGAACACGGGTGCAGCCCACGCGTTATCCGAGCCAACAGGGACAGTGGCGTGCAGGATGTAAGGCTGCAACATAACTCGGAACAGGGCCATGGCGTTCTTGGCCGTAGCGAGCGCGTCATCGGAGGTGGAATTGAGGACGTATTGAACCATTTCGAATCGATCTTCGTAGCGGTCGACGATGACCTTGAAGAGAGTATCCCAGTCGACGCCGCTGCCGGGCTGGAGCGGGGAGGCGTGCACCTGGGTGAGCCGGGCCATGACGGCTGCGACGTCCACTGGAATGATTCCGAGCAACCGGTGGTCCCAACGCTCGAGATTCAGCCTTCGAGCGACGAGACTGGGGACGAGGGCGGTATCGTAGAAGGAGATGAGCTGGGTTAAGTCGAGCTTGATTCGCCGGTCGCCAGGGTAGCGGTTATGCCATGAACCGCTGTGGATCACGTCGAAGCCGCCTGCGGCAATTTCGAAAGGGCCGGTGGCGAAGAGTGAATCGTTTGAGGCCGGTAAATCGCTGGGTCGAGGACGACCAGGTCCACCGGGTCCACCAGGACCCGGTCCACCAGGGCCGCCTCGTCCTTGAGAGGCCAAATTGGCCATGGACACGACTTCCACCCCAGCCGTCAAGTCGCATAGCACGATTTCGCTACCATCCGTCATCAACTAGAGTCATAATATGCGGCCACGACTTACAAGTCCATTTCCATGCTACGACGAAAATAATAATAGTTGAGCGACGGGACGGGTAAAAAGTATGCAATGAGGCACACCGAACATAACCGTCAATTCCCAGAGGTTTACCCCAATTGCAAAGGTCGACGGCACGCGTTCTCTCTTCAAAATAACGATCAGGAAGAACCTCTCCCCATCCGACGATGTCTTGAGTATCCATCGGACCATCCTTCATCTTCGCTGCACTCGAGCCATCAAAGTACAGCACGCGCAGTGGACGTGAGGTGACGAGGGTGAGGTGCCAACAGCCCGCCTCCGACGAACCGCGGCAGAAAATATAGGAGTGTTCTGGGTCCGTGGCCGTCCATTCCGGAATAGTGGGTAGGTTCGAGTCTCCCCGGCCATGGTAAAGCAGCGTGCCCACAGGGACTATTCCGGGGACAATATTGTGTCCTTGGGGCAAATTTAATTTGGTTTTAAAAGGGCGCGTGTGCGTGAGCTCGTACCGTTGCGATACCGGGTGTTTGGCCAGTGCTGCAGAAGTGAGCTAACGGTATCGAAGACGAGGTGACCCGTTGCGTTTACACTTGGCTTGACATTGAGGTTCCAGGAGTCGTTTTTTGTCGCGGGGCTAAAACAATGTGAGCTGCAGTCCGCCTGCGGCGACCGGTGAAAGCTGACAGACTATCCACCGCGAAGAACGGTGTTTGAGCTGCTCTTGAACACAAGGCAGATGCTAACACAGCGCCGAAGATGGTAGCCTGGTGCATCTGGCGGTGGGGGGAGGAGATTGTTGAGAGAAAGACGGAGATTCGCTTGAGGTTCTTATCAGCCTGACATTCGATCATGATCCGTCTACGCGGGCCGTGCGCAGTCGCCGATCCCTCGCTTTTAAGGCCAAATAAGTCTCGGCGTTGAAAGACGGCAGGGAGATTAATGCACACTGTACGCAGTAATCTGCGGCATTAATTCTGGACAACGGAAATGTTAAGGCACACCTTAGGAACTCGGACCGCTGTCTTGCCGCTGTCCCAATAGAACAGATAGAACAAGTTTATGATGACCTGGTTGTAGATTAGTCGGAGCGGAAAATACCAAGTGCATACTATATGCGGGAACATGAAAGTCTGTCGCGTTCGGCGAGAATCCGACGTCGTTGCATTTGGATGTACCAAGCGCTTCATCGGGGACGCTTGGTCTGCGAGTACAAGTTCAACTTGATTGCGCTTCGATGTTGAACCAGTGTTTGTGCCGGGATGCGGAAGGTGGATTGCAAGTGCGGTTTTTGTTCCTGTGGCTTGGAATACAGAAACTTCTCTCTTCAAGTTCCTTTAATTGTACCCGGCCGACAATAAACATTTTGATTCCGGGCGGAAAGAAATCAGTGTCAGGCACAGAATGCGAAGGGAGGGAGTTAGATCCTTACGGGCTCAAAATCGTCGCTGGGGACAATCCGCGTCAATTCACGTTCCCAGCGATCTTAATTTGGATGAACGAATATAGGAGGGTCCGCTGAGGTGAAAAAAAATGCAGTACTAAAGATCAAAGAGTGCTTTGTGCGCGAGCTAACTTTCGGATCCGGAAGAAAGAGCATTGCAACCAAACATCCGGGAATTTCAACCTAGCTGAACGGCTTGATTCGAGAGGGTGATAATTGATGGCGGCAAGTACGGCTAGCCCGGCATCGGAACCGCCGATGTGTGGCGTGCGCCGGCATCGGTAGCTCATCACAATCGAAATAAATGAAAAATTCCGTCAGTTATTTGCGTTGGTCACGCGGAGACTGACGTCCTCGGGAGAAACTGTCGGAAAGAACCACGGCCGGGCACAAACAGGTTCTTTCTGAGGGTAATTCAGGGAAAGGGATAGATCAAATGGATGCTGGGAAATTATCTGAGCAAGTTCAACTTGTATTCATGTTGAACCTCAACAGACTAAGGAACTGAGAGCATCTGAAAAGTTGTTTCTATCGAAAATTTGGCGTGCGCTATGCCACGTATGAAAAGGCATTCGCCGACCTTGTTCCTTGAAGTCACCATTCCTCGCAGATTTACTTGATTAAAGTTGGCTGAAAAATAATAAAGGTAGATGTAAGCTGATTTTGCTGTGTGTTGCTACTTCTCATCGAACAGGGCTCAAGTTGAATTTTGGTTGACCTTGAAAGTCACCATCAGCGGAAATGACGAGTGGTCACGTTTTGTGCACCGGCACGTGAGTGTTTTGGCGACATTCTTGGTCTCTAGAGCACAAAAGAACTAAAGTTCTGTTTGTGAATGTCAGAACGTGACACTCAGTGGAATCACCTACCGTACACCGACGTATATTTCCTGTGCATCAGACACCTGGAGGAATCGGTTGCGAGCTCCCTGGATTTGCAGCGCTCGGCCTGTTCAGGCGGGGGTTTGGAGCAGGGTATAAGGTCAATTCCACTGGGAATATTGATACCATTTTTTGGTGCGACGTTGGAGAAGAATGGGCAGGCGCCGGGGCAGCTGAATTCTTCCAATTGGGACAACAAATTGAGGATGAGGACCCGCGGCCGCAGGGATTTTGAACAGTAAGGGCCTTCATGTTGTTCAAGCTCAAGTGGACGTTCAACCAGTGCTGCTATTCTATTTATCCACCGATGTGTCGATCTGTTCCTTGAATTATGGGTACTCCCTCGAACGGTAAGTCCTCTTTTGAGAATTTTGCCTTCGCCCAGCTAAAAGCAAGGAGGCAGGGCCAGTGTGAACGCGGGGGATCGAATCCTACTCGGCTGCTGTACAAACATCGGAGGCAGAGGTCCCCGTACGTTTTCTTTCCTCGGTGTATCAGTCCATAATGAATGCCGCACTTTTACATCGTTCAAATGCACAGTGTTGGAAAAACAGGTGTCACACGGTGACTTATCATGCGTCATATAAAGTAATAAACACTAGAATTTCGGCCGTGAATGGGAGTAGCTGTGCGCCGCGCAAGACATGCGATCGAGGATTATCTGAGTTCAAAAAAAAAATTCCAACCGTGGGAATTTCCGCAGGGCTGAGTTTTGATATCTGTACTTTGATTTGCATTTGGTACGCCTCCGATTTGGGGACCGACGGTAAAACGTGCTTGCCGCCGGGCTGTTGTCACTGGACTAGCTTATACAAAAACTCGGACTGATTAATCGCGCTCTATGTTATATGCGCATAATTCAAGCACGTCCTTGAACGGAGAATCAAATCAGTATGCGACGCCGGCGAGAAACAAACAAAGTTACCTTTCCACTGTTGCGCCTCCGCGGTCAAGCGATTGAGCTCCTCCTTCGACAACCGCCCCTTGTCGGTGTTGATGGTGATACTGTTAGATGTGCGAGTAACCTGATCATACGCCGACACGTTGAGGATCCCGTTGGCGTCGATTTCAAACGTAACTTCGATCTGTGGGACCCCGCGCCGTGCGCGCAAAATGCCACACAGCGTAAACGTGCCCAGCAGGTTGTTATCCTTGGCGCGTGTGTGCTCGCCTTCGTATACTTCGATGAGTACCTCAAACTGGTAGTCAAACACCGTCGTGAAGACGCCGCTGCGCTTGGTTGGTGCGACGGTATTGTGCGGGACGAGGATGGCCATTGCGCCCAGCGGCGCGGTATCGATGCCGAGGGAGAGCGGTGTAACGTCCCGAAGGCTTAGTCCTACGCCCTCCGGTTCCATCCAGGTCTCGCCGGAGGAGATGTTTGACTCCATGGGACCGAAGAGAGTCGCCACCTCAACCGCACTGGAGAGTATGGCCGCCTCGACGGCGGCGCCGCAGGCGACAGCCTCATCGGGGTTGATGCTCTGAATGGGCTCCTTTCCGTCGAAAAAGTCGGGACACGAGCGCTATAATGCGCGGGATACGCGTAGACCCCCCGACGAGGAGGAATTCATTCCACGTTCGACTTGGGGATTTTGGAATCGCGGAGGACTCTCTCGATGAGCTTGAGAGTGCTGCGGAAGAGGTCGGCGCAGAGCTCCTCGAAGGACCCGCGGGTGAGGGACGTGTGGAAGTCAATCCCGTCGAAGAGGGAGTCGATCTCGATGGAAGCGTGTGCGGCGGTAGAGAGCGTCCGCTTAGCGCGCTCGCAAGCTGTGCGAAGACGGCGCATGGCACGAGGGTCAGAGGAGAGGTCTATGAAGCAAGCATTAATACCACATCCAGAAAAGGTAAGATAAACCCCACCCTTCTTGTGCGTGCGCCTGAACTCCGCGGAAAAGTGATCAACCAGACGATTGTCAAAGTCCTCGCCGCCCAGGTGGGTGTCGCCGGCCGTGGCCTTGACTTCGAAGGCGCGGCCCTGGATGGTAAGGAGGGACACGTCGAACGTTCCGGCGCCGAGGTCGAAAACGAGAACAGTGCGCTTTCCGGCGCCGGCGAACTTCTTGTCAAGGCCATACGCGAGAGCAGCAGCGGTAGGCTCGTTAATGATGTGGAGTATGTTTAAGCCGGAGATGGTGCCGGCGTCCTTGGTGGCCTGGCGCTGGGAGTCGTTGAAGTACGCAGGGACAGTGAGGACTGCGTCCTTGACGGGTGTTCCCAGGTATGCCTCCGCGGTCTCCTTCATTTTCAGGAGGATCATAGCGCTGATTTCCTCGGGTGACTATAAAGAATAGAAGAATAGAAATCAGCATCAGGGACCACGATGCAAGAAAACGAGATGACTCACGAATTCCTTTTGCTCGCCGCGATACTGGACGCGGATGTACGGCCTACCTCCGCGACCGATGACGGTGAACGGGAATTGTTTTATGTCGGCCTGCACCTCCTTGTCATCGAATCTGCGGCCAATGAGCCGTTTGACGTCAAACACCCTCCACGCACGAGTCAGAATTTCATCACGAACGAAAAGCAACAAAAAGAAATGCACGTACGTGTTAGCAGGGTTCATCGCTGCTTGACTTTTGGCAGCATCCCCAATGAGACACTCGGTGTCGGAGAAAGAGACGACTGAGGGTGTGGTAAGGCTACCCTGGGCGTTGGGGATGATCTTGAAGCGATCTTCTTCAAGCCAGACACCGACGCAGCTGCGCAATTGAAAATAAAGTCAGCGAGACATTTCGACGTGGAATCAGGGTACATACGAGTAGGCAGTGCCCAAATCGATTCCAATAGCTCTTGGAGATAGATTTTCCATTTCAGGGATGAACTGCGCGTCTTGCGCTGTGTCTGTGAGCTCCAGCGCCGCCGTGGGTGGCTGGAGAATTTGAAGCTCTTCTGAATCATCACCGTGCACGTTGAAGTCCGATGTCCCAGTAGCTTCCATCGCGAAAACTGAGGGTTCCGCTGCCCGGGCCGACTCTTCGGGCGGTGGCGAAGAAATTGGGGACTGCGACAACCAGTGAAGGGGAGGCCGCTCGTCTGCGGGGAACAGCATGCAGCGCACCATCCTCGGGAGGCTCGCCTTCCATGGCCTGAACTTGAACTGCAGGAGCGAATCCCCCCACTTCGAACGAGAGTTGAGTCTTGTTAGTAGGATGGACCGATGGAAGGACTCGGTCTGGTGCGGGTGTCCACTCGTGCGGCAGCGCGGGTCCCGCTGATTCGGAAAAGCCTCCAGTGGGGAGGGACTGCGACGAGGAAGGAGGACTCTGCTTTTCCAAAGCGTCGATAGAGGCGGTCGTGTGTGACTGGTGTCCAGGACGGCGGGCGCGGCAAAGAAAGAATCCAAGAACAGCACAAAGAACCAGGCCACCGATGATACCGCCTGCGATGGGGCCCGCGAGCTTTCTTTTCTTGGAGCCAGGCGAGGAAGATGATGTTGAAGAAGTGGGTGATACGAAGTCTGGATCTTCGTGTCTAATTTGCACATGAGAGCGAGGGGAAACGCGGAATCCGGATCACGTACGTATAGATCGCAAAGTCGAATGCCCACTGCACACCTTCCGCTGCGGTGAGCGCGGCCAAGGTAAGAGTATGATTGGCGGTCTCCAAACCGGTTTTAAAATACAACGAGCAGTTGGAGACAATTTTCAGAGGCGAAGGGACGGGGATATCCTCGGGTGGGCCTCCATCCAGCGTCACATTGATATTGAGGTCGACGTCAAGGTTCGACAACGATTCACAGTAGGCGAAAACGAAGATGGCGCTTCCTTGAATTTATAATAGGTGGATTTAGATTCGGAGGAGACGCAGCATCAGGAACGTCTCACCTTTGAAATGAAGAGTCATACTGCAGGCCCCATCCATGGTGGGCTTCCCGCACCCGTGCAGCGTATCGTCAAGGGCGTACCCCTTGACGGGTGAGACGGAAGGAATCCAATCCTCAGTATTGTACGTCGGGTAGGTGCCAGTGGTGGGGTCGCCGTAGGTATCATCGATCGTGCGATTGACAGAGATACTCTGGACACGCGGAATGGCCGAGTATACAAACAAGAGTACTTGAATCAGGAGCATTGGCCTTGTTTGCTGAGGAGGGGAGACGAGATGGTGGGCGAAGGGAAGCAGAATCCAATGGGCAGGCGCCGATGCAGCATGGGAGTTTACGCGTCCATTGAGGCATGATTGGCGCCATGGCATAACTATAGGTTTCTACTGTTCCGTTTCGAGCTTCCCGTACGTATGGTTTGCTATTTACCAACATCCGCTATAATTCCGGGTTCACGTGGCGCCAGAACAGTCCGAGTCCAAAGATTCTTTTTTTTTGCCTTGTTTTTCTGGAACTGCAGGCCGAGGCTCTGAGCGGCTCTCGTTTGGATTTGAACTTAGCGACGGGGTAGAGGTTGGTCTGGGCGGACATGCTTGCGAGCGAGTTGGTGGTCGTGGTGGAAGGAATGGGAGATGCCGAGGGAGGCAGTGCCGTGATGGTTCGCACGGGTGGTTAAGCGGCGGATAATAAATTTCAATAATAATATTGCTCACGTACAGTATGCTCAACATCGGAGAACTAAGTTAGGAGATGACGAGGCAGGGCGGGGATCCTGAGGGATGATGCAACGGGAAAAAATCACAGCCCAGAGTCGCAATAACTTACCTACGCGTAGAATCGAACCTCCTAGCTGCTCAACTCGCATGATGCGAGCCGTGAATGGAAGCATTCGTGCGGCGCCCACCACATTCACTTTCCTTCTTGCCTCGACATGGTAAGTATGTACACCTTCAGTGCGGCTGTCCTCGTTCGCTCTCCCGTATCTTTGTGGGGAATGAAGCCAGCACTTTCAAGCCGTTGACGCAGTCTTCAGTCAACGTTGTGAGACCGATAAGGCCCACTAATTCCGCGTCTTGCAGTCCAACGTTTGAAAGTATTCCGAGTGAATAGCTGATGGCCGGTACCGAATCACTGACGGTAAGCGGCACCCTTGAGCTTCGGCATCCATTTGTTAAACCTCGACATTCAACTTCGTGCACAGGCCGTTGAGGCCTAGCCCGAAGAGTGAGCACTCATCGGAAAATACCAGCAATAGAACTAGAAAATGCAGACGCGGGGATTTGAACCCTAAGAACGCGGGACGAAGCTGATAATAATTGGGTGCATAACACCCGCTTCCTACACTTTTTCCCCGGCGAAGGAAGTACCTAGTTCTTAACCACAAGAAGTGCGCGCTACAGAAGGAAATTCTATAAAAAGTGAGATGTATGCTGTATGTGATGACTCTGATGAGGGTCGGTGAATTGTACTGGTTCTCCATGCTCTTTTGCGTTCACGGCAGGGTCGACGCCCAGTGAATAGGAGGCACGCTGTTCAATCACAACACATTGGTGAAAGAAAAAAAAACAGTTATGAGCGAAACCACCGACTTGTTACGCAGGGTCCGTAAGTCTGCGGTGGACACACTCTGCACGGAAATCAGATTCGCATTGTTAGTCGCGGTGTTCTTAAGAATTGATCAATTGTGAGCACAGTCGGCTATTGTGCAAGGAAGCGGAGCGCACGCACGAGGTTGGTAGTGGGGACCCAGGGAGTACCGGCGGGTACACGGGGGGTGAGTTTAGCCCATACCGAGAGGACAGGGTTGGCTGCTCAGTCAATGAGCAGGCTTCTTTCGAAAACCGGAGGTGGTGCTTACTGCTCAATTTGACAGCGACCGCCCGGGTATCTCCGTTATTGTACAGCGGAATGAGCGTGTCCATCTGGGAGGTGACGGCGTTCTGGACGCCTTCTACGATTTGTTTGACCCTACACGAGGAGGTATAATGGATGAAGACAACATTAAAAGGGCGGGCAAGCCTACCAAGAATTATATTCCCCTACGAAAATGGCCGGAGCGGGGACCGCATTCGGAGTGTTGGCGGCATAGGCGGTATACCAGGTCTAATGATTGAAAGCGTTTAGCGGGAAAACCCATCTAACTAAAACTTGGGCAAAACGCGCTTGGTAAATCCCTCGAATACAAGTGTGAGTTTGCTTGAATGCAGTTTCCGCCTTCAACATAGTCAATTGAAACCGACATCGGCATTAGCGAAAGTCCAGCTCACGACCAGTGTCTACCACGGGCGGATGTTAGCGGCGTGCCTATGCATAGAAAGCGGGGCATACGCACATTCATGAAAGCTAGGGAGTAAAGATACTGTGAGTGAAGAGACAAACGAGAAGACACGAACGTGTGATCATCGCCAAAGTGCGGAGCGCCGCAACCTGGGCCGTAGGACAGTCGCCCTTGAAATCGTCTGCAGTATACGGTTAGAACGTCAGAGATGGAATGGACGACACCACACGCACCTTCTTTGACAATGCCCGAAGCAACGGTCAAGATCCCCGGGTCTAAGATCTTCTCGGTGACATAGAAGGCCGAGTTTTTGTACACACTAGATTTAAATTCAATGTTTAAACGCTCAAGATGGAGCAAGTTTACTCACTTCGCGATTTGCTCCAAGACCGGAATGCCTGCAGATCTGGAGTTGGCGAGAGAGGGATAACATAGGCCGATTTGTTCGATCACAGGCCTCGACCCGACGGGCATATATGCAGGGACCTCCCACCTGTACCGTCAAATTAACTGTGTAGTTCACAAAGTGCCCGATTGGATTCGCACAAATTGTTGTTGACCCATTCGCAGAAGCTGTTGTTAGACCCATCGGTCCACACCTCGGGGAATTGGTGAAGGTAGTCAATAAAAAGACTCGCTGGAATCGCCCTGAGTGAATGGGCACAATGTAAAACTATTAAACCCACACATGCTTTGCTCCTGGAATGGCACTCGTTTGTTGCCCTGGCTGAAAGAAAAAAGAAATCAACCCACGTAGACATGCTCCCTTCGAAGTCGTCGACCAGTCAGCATCTGGACTGGAGGATATATTTATTTCATACCGTCCGTAAATTACACCCCTCTATGTCGTTGAACGAGGTCAGTGGAAAGAAAGAGATGTTAAGGGAAAGAAAACACACATTCGTTGCGGCAATCATTGCGGGGGCCCCGTTTGAGCTACGCAGTCTGTAAAGACGCAGATAGAGATGTAATAGATGATAGGAAGACCGACGTTTTAACGGAGTAGTAAGGTGGCATATTAGCATACGCATGGATCGCACCATCTAAAATCGCTGGGGAGGCAAGGTCGTAATACGCATTGACCTTTAACGAGTCGAAGACGGCGATAGGGACTAGTAGAGGAGATCAGTCAGCCTAAGCTACTGGGACGGATGAAAAGAACGTGCTGGTGAAATCGGTGCAAGACATAAGGGTTGACTCTGTTGCACGCTTGGATAGCCGGTGAACTTCCGCTGCGTGGTCATTGCGGCGTCTGGTCTCGTTGGATAGCGGGACAGAATGCGCTTCGCGGGCAAATAGGTGCTCATCGAGGACATCTCTCTGAGACAGTGCATTTGAATCACCTGCGTACGGATCACTAGACAAGCAAAAAATTTGGATTCGACTCATGCTTATCGAAAGGACTGTACTCACCAATTGGTGGCAGTGGATCCGATATCGGAATCGGTGGCGGGGCAGAACAGATTACCGGGGAGGAAGGGAATATCACGCTTGTTGAGATCAGGTGTGTCTCCTCGAAGTCCTTCACGCTCCCAACGGCCGGTGGGATGGATGGTACGTCCATCGAGCGCGACGGCATACGCTGGCTCGGAAGTGTTGCGCCGTTCGGGTGAGCGGTTCCGGCCCGTTGATCCAGGTCTCGAAATGATCCGATTCTCATCGACCACACTGCTCGTCCCTCCGCTGCCACCCGGGGGCTCAGTGACACTGTTTAAGCAGCTTGGTTCAAGGGTGGATGTGGCGGTGTAGAATATTGTCGACACTAAAGCTCAAGTTGCTTCATGATTAAGTGAGGACGAACACAAGACGTACACGGTCCAGTTTGCCAATACAGGACAGATCCTGTCAATCCAGCACTGAGACTGACGCCGATGTCCGGAGTAATACAAGCGTCAAGAGCAACCTAAGAAAAGGAGATAAGTAGCAGCGCGATGATTCCGACAGATATCAGACAGACCGCTTTTGATACGCTTCCTGTAATGGACAAACCGGCGAACAGATCCGCCTCAACAAATACTTGTGCATCAATGAGACTTCCTCCAAGGACGCTGACCCCAAGTTGTAAGCTTGGGATAAGATGAACCTGAAAACACTGGTGAGTTGATACCGTACGAGTGACCAGACTAAGGATACGCACATCCGCAGTACCCGATAACTCAACATTCCACCCGACGGAGGAGTCAAAACCTTTGCGATGAGAACATGAGAAGGTAGGCGGCATCACAAAAAATAACACAAGCACCAGAAAAATGGTTAGTCGGGGCTACCGGACTGCCGAAGTTGCTCACGCCGGCATCAGCATCCTGCTTCCCAAAGCTCAAGTCGAGATTCGGGAAGGTGTACGAAACGGCAGTCTTGTACGTCCCCGCCAGCGAGAGCTGCCCTGAAAGCTCGCCATACAGATGTAGCGAAGGACCGAGGGTCAGCAGTCCAGGATAGTAGCTGCAAGGATTCATGTGAGAACATGTTGCTGGCAAGATAAAACGCCAGCGCACAGTCCCGGGAAACCAAAGTTGACCAACTCGTAACGGCCACTGTTCCAGGATGCGGAGGCAATGCCGGTAATAGTAAAGGCCGCTTTATGAGGCTTGAGTTTTCCGTAGAAATGAAGACTAGATATGCTTGCCTTCCGCTCCAGCCCCTAATAGCAAATTAATACATGGTCTTTTCTGACAGAGGTAACAGAAATACCGGCTTTGAAATACACGTATGCCTGCTGTACTGCCGGAGGCACGACTGTAGCCTCAAGATAGTACCCGAACTGGCTATTGATCGATGCAAACCTGGGGCATAATGAGCTGCGTCCGGGTGGAAAAGATCGAAAAGTATGACCCGCTAACGCCTAGACTTCGTATTGGTGAAATGCGCAGAAATAATTACGACACACACGTACTGATGTCCAGGCTGCTCTGGAAGTTCGGACAAGACTAACGGCAGGTCAATCTCAGTGATGACAACAAAAGCTGCCAAACAGACCTCCTCTTGATGAAAGATCGTGTAGGTATCGCTCCAGTGATAATTTCGTGAGATCGAGTCAGACGTAGTGAGGGTATTGAGTTTGGATAGCCTAAAAATGGACTCGTTGATGAGGCCCTGAGTCCGGAAGTGAAACACACCAGGCTTTGAACGAGCCAAACCAGCGCCTGGGACAGTTCTAGTATTGTTCAATGTTAATCGGAGGGAACACCACTCACTTCTCCAACCCGCGGGGTTGGTGGAAGTTCAAGTCTCGTTTCCTGACCGAGCTAGTAGCGTCTGGCGGACTGTCAATGATCGAGTCCCAGTAGCCGGGCATATCGGTCTAGATGCATTACATTCATCAGGAAGGGTCCCAATGGTATCAAAGGTCCATTACCATGTCAGCCCGCATGCTATACATATGTAAATCAACAGCGGAATTTGAGGATCCGACATGTACTCACTATATCGGCCCCTTGTCTACACTGATGTCGGTAAACCTGTAAAAGCAGTGAGAAATGCGAAGGTCTGAAGCTGAGAGACGACTGACGCGTAATCAAAGGCCAACGAATACACTGGATCAGCACTCCGTTTTCCCGCACGTTTACCAGAAAGTGCGGTTTGGTCAGGATGGACTTCTAGAGAGACGACACGAGCATAAGGCCCTAGTCCGCAGGATGAGGGAAGTTTGACAATAGTGTCAGCGGCGCCGCCAATGAAGACATGGCCGCAGCCGCAATCTTCCTCAGCCATTGGGCAAGTGCAGTAGGCGAGAACCTGGGAGGTAAATCATTGAGAAGCGCGATTTAAGCTTGTTGTACTCACCGACTGTGCTTCATCGCTTGTGGCATCGCAGTCTGTGAGAGCCCAGTCTGAGTCGAGGTCCAAGGAACTGACGGACGCCGCGTTGGGTGACGAGATGAAAACGGACGAGAACTAGAAGCGGAATGAGGCGTAAGCCGGGAAGACAAAATAGTTACATACCGGCGAATCGTTCTCCTTTCCATCGTCGCTTAGACCGCTCGAACCATCACCAGTGAAGGTGTCAGCAGTTGTCCCTTGGTTGTCGTCGTAGTCAACCTAATAACACAAGTTGGAAAATGAAAGAAAGCAAGAATCGAGCACTCACAGCAAAGGTAACAGCATTTCTCATCGTCTCCGATTCAGGGAAGACATCACCTACGTTAACAGGGGAAAATTTTGCGTCTGGAAACATGTCAGCACATGTGCCTGAATGGCAAGAGCAAAGAACAACCTATTGGGTGTATCGCAGCAGTAGTTACGTTGATTACTGCCAAGACACGAAGAACTTGCATCGCCCTGGTAGTCGCTGACTGGGCGAATGTCGGAAAACATGTGAGCAACAGAGAATAGATGCTCACATATGACGGTTTGACCGACTGGGCAGGCACTGTCCAAGCAATTTGGTAGAGTGCCGTGCTGTAAACCGTCAGCATTACCAGGCCGGAGAACCATATTTTTCACGCACCTATTTGCAGTTGGTGAGGCCGATGTTATCTTCGCAGCACATGGTCTATATTCAGCGATGAGCGGAAGTTCAAAGAAAACACTTAGTATGAGTGAACCTTGTCGACGCCCGGGGAGCCTGTTGGATGTTAATCACAAATGGCAGCATCAAAGTTGAAAAAAACCTACAAAACTCCATATCCGGACCCGCGAGAACGGTCGTAAACGCTGTCGAGCCTGTAGGACACGTAGTGACACCACAGTCAGTTGCCGAACAGTAATTCCTTGTCTCTTGGCTTGATTGGCAGCATAGCGCCTATAAACGGATGAGCCAAAGGCCGCAAACGGAAAATCGGGGTGCTCACAACGTCACCTGTGAGGCAGGTTGTCGTTAGAAGTGGAAAGCTTACACCAGGGACGTGTACCGCCCCCGGTGTGTCTCCGATTTTTGATAATCCCATGACAATTTCGCCATCGAGGCAGGTTCCGTTGCATTGTCCCGAGGGCGAGTAACCTCTCCATGTACACGATTGGGGGGCATCTCCAACTGGCTGAGGATATGCGAGTTAGACGGAGGTCATGAGGATCACGCGGACAATACATACACAGCAGATCGACGAGACGTCATCATCGTTGCATACCTCGAGAGTAATTGGATTTTGTTGTAATTTTCCGAGGATCGTTGTGTCTTTGGGGCAAATTAGTCCGCATCCGGTGTATGTACAGGAATCGCCTGAGATATTTTCCTATGGGAGATTTGTGTTATGGGGACGAAAAAACTCACTGGTAATAGATGAGGGTGCAGAATTAGTTGCCACGTCTCCCCAGAGAGCTGAATTGATTTTAGCGAGCACATCAACCAGAGTGGCTATATCCGAACCTGACAACGCGGTGTATCTCGTATCGTCCTGAACAACCTGAGCACACTCCCTGACTGAGTTTTTCTATAATCTCACCTGGTCCAGAGACCAAACCATGGTCCCACTAAGACAGATGCCATTTGCGTATTGTAGTTTCATGTCCAATGTCTGTTGGTCATCGTACCTGGAAATTGTTAGGGAATATTTCTTAAAGGCTACAGCACGTACGAGACCCAGTTATTGCTGTGGGCTCAGTCATCAGCCAAATAATATGCTGAAATAGGAAGGAAAACAAAACACAACGTACTTATCATAGACCAGGTACTTTACCGCGGCGGCCTCGTCAAAAACGAGTTGATCAGAGCCCACAGATGAAATGATGTCCTCGATCTCGGCAAACATGAGAGTGCCGGCATTGGCGGAGCATGGCCCAGCAGGTGCAGCACCGGCAAAAGGACAGCCGGGATCTGTGCAACTGGCCGAAGAAAGCTGGAAAGATCGACCATAGAAACCGAGGCCCATAACGATCTTTGAAGGATCAATTCCGACCTTGAAATGTCACTCAACGGTTTGTTGACCAGGGCAGAGTGATTCGAAAACGTACATTTGCGTAAAGCTGGAATGTCATCTGAAAATGAGTAATATTAGCATCGCATGAGAGCTGTGGAGGATTCCTTGTATTTACCATAATCTGGGTCAGATTGGTATGAGCTGTGCATCATATATTTAATGCGTTTCCCGGGAGAATCTTCGAGGAAACCTACCCAGAACAATAGAGCCAATGTAATCAGCGGGGGAGTCCCAAACACCCTTTGAGCAGCAATCAGCTTCTAAGCAATACCCAGAGCGCAGGAAGCCGAACATGCAAATCATAGGTCATCACATTCACCCAATCAGCGGCACCGTCCGCCAACAAATTAGGTAGGTCATAGTTCTGAGGCGGATGTGCTGAGCAACATTTCGGATGGATGCCTGGAAACTCACTTGTAGGTACCAGTAGCTAGATGGTGCGGTGAACGACTGGGCCACGAGGTTCGTGAGCGAAGAACCGAGAGAAAACGGTGGAACTGACCAGCTCGTAGCCGTATGGAGTAAAGGCCTTCTTGACTGCCTCTGGAAGTAAAATGAGTGACAGGAGAGCGCGAATGGATATGAGCACGCACTGAGGAAGGTTGGGTAGTTGACCTTATCGTTTGCAGAGCCTCCGCGATCTCTGTAAGTAATCAACGGGTGCATGGGAAGAACAGTATACTATGAACCTACTCGGCCACGGGATATTCCCAACTATGCACTCTACTCAGCAACAAAAAAATATTCGTGCACGTATATTACGCACTCGATGTCAATACCGTCAAAGCCATACGCGTTCATGACATTGAGAACACTTTTGATAAATTTATTGGTGTTGGCGCTACTGGCTGCCAAGGCGCTGAAAATACCCGCGGTAGGCTGTGTGGATGGGCGATGAATTGTACCACGGACACCAAAACCAAACACCGCTTACAGGATTGTTAAACGTCCAACCGCCGATGGAAAGGAAGACCTTCAGCGCAGGGTTCCGCGACTTGAGCGCAGTGGTCTCGGTCCAAAGTTTGGAATCGCCCGAAGTCATTTCAACGACCTCGAACGAGTCGGAAATATAGGCGAAGGCGAAGTTGACTACGAACGATGAACAAGAATCAAAGATCGTGCAGGAATTACTAACCATGGGTGAGTACATCGACATCCATCGCGGAGGGTGTATACGAGTCGCACGAGCGGGACGACGCCCATCCCTACCTCAGCATCAGACGCGAGCTCGATTATGCAAGACATAAATCTCTCACCTCGTAGTATCCTATACGCCG
This sequence comes from Mycena metata, assembly GCA_029378385.1. Lineage (NCBI taxonomy): Eukaryota > Fungi > Basidiomycota > Agaricomycetes > Agaricales > Mycenaceae > Mycena > Mycena metata. Next base: position 208,270 of record JARKIB010000033.1, on the reverse strand, counting down.
TTGGAGTGCGGACTGTTGATTGGCGGCACAGCTCGCTGGCTGGGCAGGGTTGCAGTTGCTCATACATCCCGTTCCACAAAATTCATCTGTGGTTGAAAATCAGAAAAGCTTTCGACTCCTAAATAAGCTTACCGGTGGTTCCACAAAATCCAAACTGAGAAAGGCGAGGCATCGGTTGAATGAGCATTACGAAAGAAGAGTAGTGATCAGCGCACCTCTGAGCAGCAGACTTTCAACGGACATTCCTCCTCTCCAGCAGGTGCATTTGGGCCGCACTAATTTCTCTTTGTGAGTTTGCTTCAGCGGAGCTGGCGAGCACGCACCTGGGCTTTGGCATCACAATTGGAGGTGCAAGGGCTGGAACAAGGACATCAACTGAGTGCGTGAGGAACAATATGTTGAAGTGAACCCACCCGCCGGCCGCTACGGTCTTACAAAATGAATCACCATATCTGCATTGATAAACGAAATAAACAAGGCATCGTATGGCATTGCGGGACGAGAGAAACATGCCCGCAATAGCCTGATTCAGAGTTGCAACAAGCTCCGTTGGAACAAGGCTGAATCGGTGCCGTGGCATCAGCACGCAGTCTGGCGAAAATGACGAAGAACGTAACAATTTCCGCGGTACATGAACCAACGGGGAGGGTGGACTGGGAGAGGGCTGCACTGGCGGTAGATGTGCTACTGGCGTGCGCTACGACACGAATAAGATCTGGGGACAGTTTAGTGGACACTACGGGGGTAGTTTATGCGCTTCACTACACGCACAGAGCAAACACGCGACACCTCGCAAGCCAAACTTCATCCTAGGTGGGTGGTCGGCAGAAGACGTCCAAGTTAAGGTGCGCAAACATGGACTCAAAGGTGTTTATACCACTGTTATCCCGGTAGAAATTTCAGCAGGCAGTTTGTTCAAGTTGGTGGCATATCACCTCCGACCATGCCATAGATTATACAAGTCCCGGTGGATGCGCAGCTTCGCTTGTCTTCGTGTTTTGGATTGAACGGTGGCGATAATCGGAAAAGAACCAGTTGAGGTAAACCTTTTGGTCCGACCGCGACAGGCTTCCAAAAAACAAGTCACCGTAGGTAGAAACATTGCAACTGGGACCGCGTTCCGCGGGCGCTGCTGCCACAAGGCCCGTTAGATTCGCATCGCAGCTGGTCTCCGTGTCTTGAATTGGGACGATGGCGGTGATAATCCGGAAAAGAAGCGCAAGCGCTGACGCGGATTCGCTGAGCCGGCCGGCATGTCGCGAAGGCGGTGCCGAATTACCGCAAATGGATGTTTCTCACATATGACCGAGGGGCACGTGCCGTTGATCATTCCGAGCTACTCGGCCGCTCATCCTGGTTACTGTACTATTTCGACCAAGTGTTCAGGTGACGGTGACACCCGATTTTTTTTGATGTGTGCTAAAATCGCCTTAAACCAAAAGAAAATTTATCGGCCATCCCGGAGATCAAAATTTTCTAAATTGATGAACACTTGGTCGAAATAGTACAGTACATCCTGGCCTTTCGGAGGAGTGTAAATGACCGTACTAGAGCAGCAGGATATGCAGTCTTCCCCACTTCGTTCCTCCCCTTGCCCTCTTGATAATGCGTCTCCTGTGGTGTTACAGTTCTACGCTCGCAGTGGTAAGACTTATCGCCGGCATCCCCTCTGGAGATTTTGCAAAGAAACTTGGCGACCAAGAAATTACCCATAACAAGCTTTTCCATGAAGCACTCTTGAATCAGTGAGTCCAATTCGAATGCAAACTAGGGTGTTTCATATATAGATTTTCGACCCCAACTTATGCCTCAACTTGTGCCTCAACTCTGCCCCAACTTGGCCCGAGTTGAGGCAGAAGTTGGAGCTTGTTTGTGAAACACCTGAGTGCATATCTTGCTTAAGTTGCCCAACTTTGCTCGTTCTTGCCGTTCTTGCCGTTCTTGCCAGTCGCGGCCGCCGGCGTAACATACTAATTGGGAAAGAGCGGCGGAAACAATTCTCTTCATCTTCCTCCATGATGTCCTGGCTACGTTCGCTTTCTTCCTCAATAATCCTGAGCATCCTTGCCTCCAAGAAGGCCCCAGAAATCGAGGGAACCATAACGAAGCTAGCCGATGTCCCGGCGCCCGAATTCTTCCAGCGCCGTAGCAACTATGGTGCCGCCGCCATTATTGACAACAAAGATTCCGGGCTTCGCATGATCGACTACGCGATGGGGGATGAATGCAAGACGGAGGAGGGTTCCCTGGTGCATAGAACCGATGGCGAGTATTCTTTATTTGTGCACGTACTTATCATCTATCAGAACATTTCGTCGAGGGAAAACAACACGATCTCCGATCACGGTGGTCATTTTCAGGCTCCTTTGCCAGAGGCGCGGGATTCAGTAGAGGAGGTTCCAGAGCTGGTGTAATTTTCTTTACGAGGTGTCGTTTGTGTTGCGTTTGTCAGCGCAATTTTATCTGTCTGATCCATGCCTACCACCTCCGACCGTCAGCTCTTGATTGAAAATGTTCTTCTCTCGGCGGAGAACGACGTCGACGACTACATCCTCCATCAATGGTTCGAGGACGAGGACGAGATGGATGTTGATGAACGCGGGGATGCCTCTGAATCAGATAGCGACATGTCTTCGACGAGCAGCTCCAGCTCCAGCAGCTCCTCCAGTTCTTCAAGTTCCGGATCGAGCAATGTCTCGATGCATTCGTTGGACAACGTGTCAGATGACGACGAGGATGAAGTCTACGCGGCAAAAATGAGCGCTGACGGCGAACTCCTCCAGGTCATCTTGGAGACACGCGTGCTAAATCCGAATACAGTGGCCAAGGTGTCGCAGCTGCACTTGGTTCTTGTGGAGTTTAAAGAGCATGATCCCAAGAGATTTCGGCGCAACCTCCGCGTGTCTCCAGAAACCTTCGATGAACTCATCCTACGCATTGAGACCCACCCCATCTTCTCAAACAACTCCCGCAACCCCCAGACGCCGGCTTACATTCAGCTTGCCATTGTCCTATTCCGTTTCGGCCACGACGGGAATGCCGCTTCAGTTGACAGCATCGCGCAATGGGCCGGAGTCAGTGCCGGCTTTGTCGTCAAATGCACCCAGCGCATCATTGTCGCCTTCCTCAGCTTACATGACAGTGTCATCCGCTGGCCAACGGAGAGCGAGAAAGAGGAAGCCAAGGCCTGGGTCGAGTTTGTGTCGTGTCAAGAGTGGCGGGGAGGCTTCTGTATGGTGGACGGCACTCTCGTTCCCCTCTTCGAGAAGCCGGGCCATCATGGAGAGGTCTATTTTGACCGCAAGAGCAACTACTCCCTTAATGTGCAGGTAAGCCGTCCTCTTCTAGATGCCCATGGCTTTTCTGACGGCACGATAGTTGATAACCTTACCAAACCTTCGCGTTATCGACTACGTTATAGGCCACTGTGGCAGCGCGCACGATTCTACGGCATTCAGTGACTCTCGCACGTACAAGGAACATCACTCGTTATTTGAGAAGAGTGGCGACAGCTCAGAGTGGATTTGGGCCGACTCCGCGTACGGCTTGGACTGGTGGTGTGTGACCCCGTACAAGAGACCGGCATCGCAAGAGCCAAATAATAAAACCTTCAATTATCACCTGTCGCGGGTACGTGAATCTATTGTCGTGTTGCCGTGATGTTGCTTCCTGACTTCTGGATGAATCCCACAGGTCCGCGTCAAGTCAGAGCACGCAATGGGATACATCAAGGGACGATTTGCCAGTCTCCGAGGGCTCAGACAACAGATAGACGACAGCAAGGACCACGAGCGCGCGCTGGCATGGGTGAAGGCCTGCATCATTATCCACACACTCGTCGGGCTGATTGAGGACGGGACGGAGGACGACGAATACCTGCAGGAGCTTGTTCAAGAGGGGCTCGCAAATCAGGCACCGGCTCCTCCGCCTACTATCGACACAGAGGCAGCTGCCGCGATGAGGAATTCACGCGGTCAAAGGAAGCGTGTCGACTTGAAGACTAAATTATTTGCCAGCGGCGCCGCCGAAGATAGAGAATAAAATGTAGTGCTCATATTATGAGGTCGGATGTACTGAATCCATACAAAGATATCCTGTCTATGTCGCGAGTAATCAACGGTAAAATTGTCCATCATCGCCCATTCCGGGTGTCATCGACGTAAAGTCCATGGTAGAAAAGTCAAATCCAGACGAGCGGCCGGAGCCCATCATGGAGCTGCTCCCTTCGCCCATACCCGAATGCGGGAGAAACAAATCTGTACCACCTTCAAATGCCGGCTGCGACAGCGCGCTGGATGGATGGTGCGGCGCGTAAGACCTGACAGGCCTGGGAGACAATGCGGAGTCGTATCGCGCCCGGGATTTCGAAGGCGATGGCGTCCGGTTCAGGACCCGGGTACCGCGACGTGGGGATTGTGACGTGGCGTAGCGATTGAGACGGGCTTTCTCGTTCTGAGCCGTGAGCAGCTTAACCTCGTATTTCATCCTCTTGATCTTCATCCGTTCCATCTCCTCTGTGTGTTGAAGCTTCCTCTTCTCTCCCATCCGCGTCGACTCTGACTCCCGGAAGTCACTCAGGCGCTCAAGCGCCGTCGGCGGCTTTCTCTTGGCTGCAGCGACAGACTTGGAGGAATTAGCCTTGGCGAGACCAAGATCACGTCCGCTGGCAGCGGGTTGGGCCTTCACCCTCACTTGCGACGGCCTCTTTTTGGCGGGAGGGGTTTTTGCACGCTTAGAAGACTTCTCGGGCTATAGGCACATCAGCACCACACCTGACGCGTGCGGAGACACTCACCGAACCCTCGCTACCCTCATAGTCCGACGTGTGAGTCTCAGTACCTGCATCGGCCTTCGACGACACCGATTGATTATCATCCTCACCCGGGGTAGCATCGCCGTTCGCGCGTGAGGTAGCGGAACGTCCGTCATCATCATCGAGCTCATCAACCTCAACCTCATCGTCGTGAGTACTGTTTTGTTGTTCTTGCTCGTATAAATCGGCGGCAGCGCTAGCATGATCTGTACCAGGCTCGGACGACTGCACTCCCACTGGATTGTAGTTTGGGAGCTCTCGCCAGAACCCATGGAGTTCATCCCACCAGGGGAAGCCATTGCGTACCTCGTCTGCAGAGAAAAAATCAGAAACACAATAAAATGATGCATAAGTGGGACTGGCCTATCAAGCTCGCAAGCGCAGTGCCCTCCTTGACACTTGTTGGATCAAGGCCTGCACCTGTCGCACCGATGCTCTTCACACATTTTTGGTAATCCTTTTTGAGCCTATTGAACGCTGTAAGTCCTGTCCTGGGTGGATAGCAACGAAGATACCTTCGAACGCGTGTTTCTACCGACGTAGCGTACTTCCCGGGGTCGTTGGTATAGCGCACCTGCTCCTGGGGATCATCCTCGAATATGTGCTTTGCGAGGTCACCGTACTGCGCGCTTTTGCCGTCTTTTGCAGTGGCTTTGGTGCGGCCATCTTTTTTGGCCTCGGCGGTGGAGTCAGAGAAGAGTTTCCTGCGAAATTCAGGGTTGTCCGTGAGGTATTCGACGAGATGGTCGGTCCACTGAGTGTTCTTGACCCAGTTGACCTGCGAGCGTTTGATCCTGGCCGTCGCCTCCGGTAAGACCTCGACCTCGGAGGAGGAGTCCGCAACGTCAACCTTTTTCTTGGCCCTGCTCTTGCGCTTGGGAGCAAGCGCAGCGGCGTTGGTGGCGACTTTCTTCGCTGGCATGGGGGAGCACGATGTGGAGTTTTTTAACGAGACTGGTAACGAGTGTGGAAGAGCGGCAATAAAGTTTATTCCTCATTACATAACAAAGGGCGGGATGATAGACGAGAGAAGCCGAGAGTAGCCGAAGTTGAGGCAAGAAGTTGAGGCAAGAAGTTGGGGCAGAAGTTGGGGCTGCAAGTCGTGCTGCAACGCACGATTTCAGCCCCAACTCCGATTTCATGCCCCAACTTCTGCCCCAACTTTCGACAAGTTGAGGCACAAGTTGAGGCATAAGTTGGGGTCGAAAATCTATATATGAAACACCCTACTGAATGCAGGCCGTACTGGAATTGAAATCACGACTTTAGACTCGCAGCCTCACGTCTGTCCAATGAGACATCGTCCAACGCGACAACCCAATCAGATACATCCGTGATCGACGACCTCAATGCCCTCGTGTCGACGGCCAACATGAGCTCCCAGGTCGATGCCACCACCGGATTAACGATATACACGGATGGCACTCTTCCCATTAGTCCGGCCCCCTCCGCATCCTGTGCTGCCGCTCTCCTTGCGACAGTTGACTGCAACTCGACTATCCCCCTCATGGGGTGAGTGGGCGCGTTACCATTGCCGGTTTCTTCGCTGATTTTTTTGCAGTGTAAGCACCACCTTGCTTGAGAAGGACTTGGGCACCCTCTGCACGTCGACCTGCGCCGCTTCGCTTGCTAGCTACCGTGCCAAGGTGGTCAGTGCTTGCCCAGGATACAGCATGATACTTGATACAGCTACAAATGCGACGTAAGCTTCAATGTGTGTCTTCTCTTCTCAGCCCTCTGATCCAATTCCCTTAGATACGCCCCTACTCTCGCCGTTGACTACATCTCTGGTCCCTACACCGTCCAGTGTCTCAAAGATCCAACTTCTGAGAATTACTGCTCGACCGTTATTGCGGGGTATAATGCCTCTGGTGGCATTCCATCCCTCCCCACAAACGAATTGTGCTCCTATTGTGTGATAGCTACCCTGAATGCGACACTGCTCAACTCGGTTTCGTTCTCTGTCGCGGTCGAGAACCTTTATAACTATGTGGCCGAACAATGCAGCCTTGATCTGTTCAATCCAGCGTTGGTGACCTCCCCCATCGTCACTGCCGGTACACCTTCCGGGGTCAATTCAACATCTCCTATCTCCACTCAGTGTGCGCTGTTGGGACGCAATGTCACGATCAGTGCAACGACGACTTGCGCAGCCGTTGCCGCTCAATTCTCCGTCTCACTCTACGATGTTTACTCGTACGACGCTCCCTATTCCTCAGTCCATGACTGATTTCCGCTAGATCCAACTCTCTACCCCAAACAGATTGCAGTGTTGAAGCCGCCACCCAGCTCTGTCTTCCGCAAGCATGCACCACATCTACCATAGAGAATAACGCCACTTGCGCGGACATCGCGGCTGCTGCAAACATCACCACCGTCCAATTACAGCTGTACAACCCCAGTCTTGGATCCATGTGTCAATTTATTTCACAGCAAGTAGGCAACCTCATCTGTATCGGTCCACACGGCGGATTCCCAGACGCGACTGTAACGAGTGCTCCTATTGCACCATCTGGCACAGCGACAACCCTAGCGGCAGTACCGACTCCCACCGCTCCCGGGTCCACGGCTGCCTGCGGGGAATGGGCCATGGCCGTGGCCGGTGATTTCTGCGGCACGTTCGCGCTCAAGTATTCTGTGACATTGGCGGATTTGTATACGATGAATCCGGGTGCGTCCAGATGCGTTGAAGCATTATCGTATCGAGGCGCTGACTGGGATTTATTCATACAGAAATCAACGCCAACTGCACCAACTTGTTGGCTGGCTCTTACTATTGCGTGGAACCATATCCTCCCTTCTCATCGGTCACCACCACTGCAATCGCGACGAGTGGCACTAACTATAGCGCCTTTTCGACGTTCAGTTATTCCTTCCCTCCGTACACGTCAACTGTTAGTCTTGAAACATTGACTCCCGCCGGTGTGCCTGCTCCCACCAACGTCGCTCCTGGTACAAGAACTGCAGCGTGTGGATATTATTACAACATCGCAGTGGGTGTTATTATCTCAGCTCTAGATCGCTCTGTTCCGATCGTATATCGTAGGAAGGCGACACTCTGGCCTCCATTGCCAACATTTCCGACAACACAGAGGCAGATCTTATTAGTTGGAATGCTCGTATGTCCATGCTTCCTTGTCGGTATCTCTGAAGCTCATCCGCCCTTTTTTTCAGAACTCGCGACGGCTGTTCCAGCGGTTGGGGATGCCGTCTGTGTCATCTTCCCGATAGGAAACTACACGCTCATCCCCGAAACTCCCCCCGAAAATGTTTCGCCGTTTGCCACGACCGAGTGCGCCGACTATTACACCACCGTGGCGAATGACAGTTGCGATACAATCGCAGCTGCGCAAGACATTACCAGCGAGCAGTTCTTGGCTCTAAACCCTGGCCTCACCTGCGCAGGCTTGCTTGCCGGTGCCGCGTACTGCGACTTTGCTCTGACACCGATTTTGAACAATGGTACGGGATTCCTCTTCCATTCCGCAGCCGCCCCGGATTCAGGGATCGGTGGCATTAGGTCCTCCGTCAAATCTCGCTGCCGGTTCTCTCAAAAATTGCACAACATATTATACGGTCAGAGCTATCCTTCCCTTTCTTCATTTTACGCGACAGTTGACATAAGTATGTCAGATCGCGTCCGGGGACAGTTGCACCATCGTCGATCAGCAGTTCAAAATTGCCCTTGTCGATCTGCTACGTTGGAACACTGCGCTTACTTCGTCTTGCACGACTATAGGCTTGGGTGAGGCCTACTGTGTTGCAGGCGGTGGAGACACCTGCAATGAAATATACACAGTGAGTCGAACTCGATGCACCTATTATCGTTCTAATAGTCTTCTTCGTGCAGGTCGCATCCGGCGACTCTTGTGGTACCATAGAGACTAAGTTCACCATTACCCTCGCTGATATTATCGCATGGAACCCCTACCTTACTTCTTCCTGCGCCATTCAAATCGGGGAGAATCTGTGTGTTTCTGGAGCGCCATCAACGGGAACCCCGACTGGGCCCCCTTCCAATATCGCGGCCGGTACTCTGGAAAATTGTACAGAATATTACACGGTGCGCTATCTTTGTCCTTGCTGGCGATGCACCAGCCAACGCACAGCAAGATTGCTTCCGGAGATAGTTGCACCAGCGTTGATGAGAAGTTTGACATTGCCCTTGCCGATTTATTGCGCTGGAACACCGCGCTTACTTCGTCTTGTACGACCATAGGCTTGGGCGAAGCTTACTGTGTCGCAGGCGGCGGAGACACCTGCAGTAAAATATACACTGTGAGTCGACTTGATGTAACCGTTCTCGGAGTCCTATCGTTCTAACACTATCTTCATGCAGGTCGCATCTGGCGACTCTTGTGGTGCTATTGAGACAAAATTCAACATTACGCTCGCTGATATTATCGCATGGAATCCCTACCTTACTTCTTCCTGCGTCATTCAAATCGGGGAAAACCTGTGTGTTTCTGGACCCCCAGCAATGAAAACCCCGACTGGGCCTCCTTCCAATATCGCGGCCGGTACTCTGCAGAATTGTACAGAATATTACACAGTGAGCTATCTTTGTTCCTTGACAGCAACATACCCATCTAACCTCTAGCAAGGTTGCTTCTGGAGACAGTTGCACCGTCATAGATAAGAAGTTCGATATTGCCCTCGCTGATCTGTTGCGCTGGAACACTGCGCTGACCGCACCCTGTACCACTATTCAATTGGGCGAGGCATACTGTGTTGCTGGCGGCGGAAACGCGTGTCCCGCTATCTACACCGTGAGTTGAATCCATTTTTGCATGTTGCAATCCTCAGATTAGCTCGCAGGTTGTGTCAGGCGACTCTTGTGGGGTCATCGAGACGAAGTTCGGCATTACGCTCAACAATCTCATTGCGTGGAACCCGTTTTTAACTTCGACGTGCGCCATTCAGATAGGGGAAAACCTGTGCGTTAAATGAGCAAATTTGCAAACTTGTTGGAGGGCTCGTTCTGCTTGGGAAGGGTGTGGGATACTACTTACCGAGAGTTATGGTTAGGAGCAAGAAAATGAAAATTAGTTCGTTCCAAGTTCACTCGACCAAAAAAGATTCACGGGTGTCACCCGTCACCACAAAGTTCAAGGTTCATTGCACGTTCATTGCAAAGGGCATCTTGAAGCCCGTATTTCCAAGAGTAAACCAAATCTCACCGGAAACGATTCGGCATACCGGCGATGCTCACGATCATCCGCATCAAGATCGGCAAGCTCGAAATCGTGATTGTGAATGTTGTTTCTCAGCGTAGGTGTGAAGTTAAGTGGCGGGTGTAGGAGAGCTGCGCACTCAATTCAAGCCTGAGAAGCCATCGAGGCCGCTGCTAGGAGATGGCCGGTGCCGAATCACTGACGGTATCAGAAGCGGCACCCTCGGCATCTACTTGTTAGACTTCGATCGACAAGTCAACTTCGTACACAGGGCCGTGGAAGCCTGCAGAGTGAACACTGACCCGAAAATACTGGAGGCTTGCCGGGGAAAAGTATCATCAATGGATCTCGACGATGCGGACGCGGGGAGTTGGACCCCACTGAGAGTTGCTTAAAACGCGCCACGAAGCTGGTCATTGGGGGCAATTGTGCGCCGCGCACAACGCCCGCTTTATGCTGAACTCTTTTCCCGGCGCAGGAGGTAGCCAGCTTTTACAAGGGTCACTTTAGGCTTTCCATCTGTGCAGGAAGGACCGTATTCGAAAGATCGGCGGGTGGAAAGCCCAGAAAACTGGATTGAATGTTGAGATCCTCGCAGTCCCAGGCCCCAGCAATTTCGAAGGACAAACGGAATAGTTCAAAAAATAAAACACAATGTCGGCATCCAGTCCTTCATGCGAGCGCCGGGACTCGAACCCCGTGTACGATGCTTCACTGAAATCTAAATCGCCAGTTGTTCACCCATGCATCACACCCGCTTTCCATCCTCCCATCCTCTTCCTCCTACTCGCGCTTCTGTAAGCCTCGTCTATTGTCCCTTGGTTTTCCCAGCGCAGTAGAAGTGATGGCAGCAGAGTCCTTTGAACTCCCAGGAAAATCCGGCGTTCTCAACGCGAACAGAAGGGGGACGGGACTCTCAACATTGTCTTTACATAAGGTGCAGAAATCGCCCTTCACAACTACTACATGTCCTATTAGAACTGTATGCCCAAGCTCAATAGTTAAGCCGCCGGTTTATGTTCAATTTAACAACCAACTATAGATATACCAACGACACTCCAAAGTCCACTTAAGAAAAACCCCTACACAATATCCTCTATACTGCTAATATCTTCCGCCACTGCGCCAGTAGGCACATCGTACGCACCCGGCACAGGTCCTCTCATTTTACCCGGACCGATAATCGTAATCTGCGCGTCGGATCTTGGGGAGGGCATTTTCCCGGTGGTCAGGAAGCTTGTGGCGATTTTCTGGGCGGGCGTGCCGGCTGGGACGACTGAATCATAACGAGAGAAAGGCGTTAGTGTCACCAATATCTTCGCAAAAAGAACCCCAGGAGATACATACACAAGATGGAGGTGTGGTCGTCTCCGTGCCGAATGACGAGGGTAGACTTTGGCGCTTGCTGCACCGCAAAGGTGGTTAATTCTGTGGGAAGGCTGGAGAGGTAAAAATAAAAATAGTGTAAAGCGAGGGTAAGAAGACGAGGCGAAACGCACTTGAGGTCGAAGTCGGACGTCATCCACATGAGCGGGAGGTTTGTCGGTAGGGTGGCGGGCTCAGGGACAGGGTTGGGCCATGCGGAGCACATGAGGAAGTACTGGCCGATTTGCGAGTAGATGACCCGACGGGCATCGACCTGTAGAAGAATCCGAGTAAAACGATGGTAGTGGGATTAGCTAAATCCTGACACACGTTTTGAGAGTTGATGTTAAGAGCATTGTATGAAGCAAAGTTCTTTTGAGCGACATCAAGTTCTGGCAGATTGTTAGTAGGATGTTTTCGCCAGCAAGTAGTCGCGCACTGAAATCCGAACAGAGCAATGGCGCGAAGATACTTTCGCGTAGGTCGAACAGAGGGGCATACCCAAAGAGGCTCGCATCCCCGTGGAGAGAGGCGTTGAGAGCGATGTTAAAGAGCGGGAAATCGGGGTTAGAAGCGAGCAGGACAGTTAGGCCGTAGCGAAGGTCAGTCGCGGTGACCGGGGAGTTACAGCCGGTTCCGGGACCACAACTGAGGGCGGTGAGAGGCTTTGCGATAGCGCGAGCCAGCAGCGTGTCCCAGGCCTGCGCGTCGTAGTATTAGTCGCATTTTTTTTTTCTGCTTGATTGCACACCTTGACGACGCTGCCATTTCCCTGCCCATGGAACGGGCACTTTATGTCCGTGAGACAAAATGCGTCGGCACGAAGAACAAGTCGATTTGCAGCGGCGACTTGATCCGTTACCATGTCCTGGAACGGCTGCCATCTTTGTGTCAGCGCGTTCATAAATTGAATGCGAAGAACCACACCATGCCATGGGGAATAACTGCATCAAGGACAAAACGATCGACGCGCTCGGGGAAGCGGGCGGCGTATGCCATTCCTGCGAAGGTTCCACTGCACGAGATAAATATATTCGGGCACTACTTGCGCAACCGACGACTCACTATGATACGCCGGCAAAGTTGACCTTGTCGTATCCTAGCGCAGCGTGAAGGGAGTCCCAGTCCTGGACCAACTCAATCGTACCAATGTGCTTCATGACTCCGACAGGCGTGGTGTTTTTGGTACAGGCAGCAAAGAAATTCGTCATCGCCGCCTGGTACTGATCGTACTCTGTCTGCGAGCTAGGGCTGAGAATATGGGTAGTCAGGCCGCGAGCTCCTCAGCATAGGGAAACGGTCCCACAAGGAGAAGGGGATATCGTTGAAGAAAACTCCCGAAGTGCAATTTAGTGGGTTGGAGAACTGAAGGCCCCGAGTGTTGAGTGCTGTACTGAATTCAGGGGAACAGGACGACTGATGAATTCCTGAAACGCACCCAAGAAATCAAAGTCCTGCAGCCCCGCGAACGGTGCGCCCCAGGAAAGGTTTAACGCATTTGCCCAGGCCTGAGACGCCGCGTCTAGTCCGGGTCCACCTGTGATTATCTATCTGAGCGCCGGGAATCGTACAATTCAGCATGTCGCACCAGCATGACTAGCAAATCCTTATTAGTGAAATGAAGACGGAATTGATTTGGTACGAACTAAAGAATGAGCCCGGAGGAATACTTGGCTGGGCGGTTCATGGCGAAGCCAATTGTGATCTTGTTAGTGGCGTCGTTGAATGCCTTGGTGTAGTCCAGCGGGACATCCATCTCGCCGCAGTGCAAAGTGGAGGGAAGCGTCCCGTTGAAGGTTGTACCCGTAACGTTCAGCGCGGATTGGATTGGCTGGGGCACCCTCTTGTGGCAGTCGACCCACCGGATCTCTTCGTTCGCAGCGGCTGCGGTGGCTGGTTTGCTCGCCTGTAAACACACCAAGAGCGCGAGCGCCAGCCGGCTGAGAGAGTAGAGTGCCATATTTTTGGTACGCATTGGAGAGAGGAGCGCTAATGATAGTGGTGGTGAGGGAGCGGCAGTCTTTTAAACTGTTCTCAACCGTAGGGCCGTGTCCTGCGGAAGCAACTACCAGAAACTGTTGAGTTGAATAAATTGACACGGCAAACGCAGGCCGATACAGACCGATAGGGTACGGAGATCAAGTCTGCTTGATCAGGTCAACTGAATGGAAAGTCGTCCTGCGGAAAGACGTACATTATTGACAGGCGATGTTTAACCGAAGCTATTGGAGAGTATGTGGCGAGACAGATTGAACGTACAAGGCCGAGTAGAGGTGTACGAGGAAAAAGGCGCCCATATTATCATTCGACGCCAAATGACTACCCGTGTGCTCTAAAGCTCGTGGGAAAGCAACACTCACCAGTGCTACGCTCATCCCTCGAGTTTTCCTAGCCAGTGTATGCTTTTTGTTCAATTGCCGGTAGTCTCTCGTAGACAAAGGCTACAACAAATCTCGCTCGTCCTTCGCGTGTTATAAATTGTCAGTAAGATTTCACTACCGACCGAGTAAAAAGCGGGATCTATATCAGCCAAGGACGAAGCGAGGTTTGTTCCGGGTATGGAGGTTCAAGCAGTTCAAGATATACTATTGAACACCAAGATCCGAGAAGTGAACGTTTGTGGACTGGTCAGTGGTGATTCACGGTTCACCCGATACAGCGCCGGGGCGAAAGGAGAACATCGAGAGGCGTCGACATCATGGATGTACGGCCATCGTGAGGTCGAGGTGCGCTGGCAGTTACTCGGCAAGGGCAGGCAAGGGAGCAGGGTGGGAGTTGGAGGAAAGATCAGCGATCACGCCTTGCGCAATGCCGTCATACTGATTCTCACGAAGGTCCAAGCGCGATTCGAAATTGAGACGTTCAACGTTCAACACTGAAAAAAACGACAACTCAGTGGTCCTATGTCGCGAATATGGTGTGACTGAAGAGGTCGTGCATACAAACGGAGGTAGGAGCGAAAGGGATTCCAGATTGACATCCGCCAACGTCGTCGTCAAGTGAAGAACAGATGACCGTTAACCGTTTGATCCTCACCCAGCGTCCTCGGATGCTTCTCTTTACTGTGCGAGCTTTTCATTGCCACGCAACTTTCAAAAATTTCGCCCTGTGGTTACAGCTGAATCAAAAACGATAGACGTTTTTCATTTGAAACAAACTACGAGCCGAGGACCGGCCTCTGCCAAAAGTTTTGTTGGTTGATGCTGGGTGGAGCCGCTTACACTTTTCTGGTAGAGTACGGTAGGCGGGATGGTCGAGGTTGATTTTGACATTCTGACATTTGAGATCCGGTGATGTAAATTGTGATTTTACACAGTTGATTCAGTTGGTCAACTTGTATTGAGTTTGGACTCATGTTATGAGTACATCCAATATGCATAGCCCTCCCAAAGCACCGCAGTACTATCATGTCGGCCGAAAATAAATTCACATCAAATCATCACTGCCATCAGTCCGTCCGGATTGCGGCACCCGGGCACCGACATTTAAGAAATTGCTCACAGTCGATATATTGTCATGCAATTTGCGGAATTAGCCCCAGATGAATGGTTTTGTATATTCAATTCTCCCGCTCGCTTCTTGAAGCGTGTCTAAGTCTCCTGTGGACGATACAGACTTGAACATCTTACTAGTGTGGTTGGGCGCTTTCTGATGAACCTCTGATGCGGCCTACCATTAAGACTTATGGAAATTACTCATAGATGTGTCCAAATTTTTCACAGGACTCCCCATGTTCTTTTCCATTCAACATCAGCTCCAAAATTAGGGTAATTTTCAACTTCCTGAGATCTGGCCATCCTTTTGAAGTATTCTGGCTTGCATTTTTATGGGCCTCAGATTGAATCTGTTGGATCTTATTGAGGGGAATCTTCAGGTCTAATTCTTCATTCAGGATTGAGTGCCGGGATCACAGGTTGATCTGAAATTCCCACGGTTGAAAGACTGATAGAACTGAGGGAAATTCCTTACCTCGCTTTAGACATTGTGTCCCTTTCATGGGTTTCAGTTGAGTACCACATCTAGAGCACCGGGGTCAGTTCTGTGACATAAATCAGGAAAGGTGTGTAGATTGATCAAAAAGAAAGAAAGAAAACACCTTCCAGGATGCTGCAGCTTTTGTTACCCTCAAGTGTACCGACAACATTCCCATTGAGTCTTTATGGCATCTCTTCACAAACTATGTCAGTCTGGACATCAAGCAAATTATACTCCTCGGAAAATCCCTCAACTACTGTACTATTTCGTTCAAATCAACAGTCACGTGTCACGCACCCCCCTGTCGATGCCGAATTTTGGTCGAGGTCACGCATCACTTAGCCCTTTGTTGAACCTCCAAGTGGTCACACAGGTCCCCGAACTGCCCAAAAGGTGCAAAAAAGACAAAATTTCCGGTTCAAATGCCGAAAATTTCGAGGTGTCACGCAAAAATTCGGCCCCCGCCGAAATGTCGAAATGGTTGAACCTGTCACGCGTCACTCCCCCTGTCGATTTGATAAAATAATACAGTATTTTCATGCCAGTCTCCAACTTCACATGTACGTTCAGCTTCCTGGGCCAACATATTCTTCAAGTCTTGATGCCTTCTTCAGTGACCTATTCAACTGGTTCTGGCTAAGGATCGTCTAACTGAGCCTGGACCAGTTTGAATACTGGTACCCCAAAGATAAAAATCTTTTCCCGGGCTATCAGATCTGAAATGTCAAAATGTCAAAATCAACCTCGACCATCCCGCCTACCGTAGGTAGAGGGCGATGCTCGGCCCGAAGTTTTCTTTAAAATTGAAAACGTCTATCGCTTTTGATTCAGCTGTAAATTTTAGATTTCTGAGCGAAAGTGATCTTCAGGATGCCAGCCGCGATGTTCCAGATATCGCCGCGCTTTTTGACAGCTTATTTACAACACAACTGTACACTTTGGACCGGTGTTAATGTCTTCCCATAGCTGCGTAACCGTCGGGACTTGGAGCTGCCGAATTCTTGAATCGGTTCAATCGGGTCACAGGTCAACGTCGATTCGAACGAAAAATTGCAGTATGAATATTACTGCTCACTAGAGGACACAAACAATTATTTTAGCGATCGAGTAGAAAACTTGAACGCGTTTACATTGTTATTATCTGTTTGGTCGTCGTTGAGCACCCGTGTCCGGTCTCGTGACCTCAAATCTTTGTCTTGTCTTTGTCGCTGCTTTTCACGACACTTTCGCCAGAGCCCCAAGTCTAAGCTTGCAGATTCCGGCGCCAGGTGAGCTTTGTGACTGCAGCCACCACGCTATCTCTCCCGACGTTGGTGCTTGAAACCCAGACTCGCTGAGGCTGCGGACGGATGCCTTCCTTGAGGCGTAGCGTTCCCCGCCTCGTGCCCCTTGTAAGTACTACTCGAGCACACCATATCGTTTGATTAACCCTCGCCCTAGCTGCGAACCAAGCAGCGGAGGGCGCGATGTCGCTCGCTGAATCGAACAACACCGCGGGAGGAGGCTGCAGTAATGCTTTTAAGCGTCCGCCCTATCAAGACAAAGTCGTCTCGGCCTACCTCAAGGCGATTGGCACCACTAACTCCTGCCCATTCAATATTTCGGGTCGTGCGGGTGGGTCTTCATGTACTTCCGATGATCTCACCGTTAAACTGACTCTCTGGCATTAATATTATGGTTCAAATTCTTCAGTACGTTTGATTTTTCAGGTGACCGGCCTTGGTTCGCCGAACTACGCGAATTAAGCAACAAGTTGTAAAAGTTGAAACCCTTTCTTGCGGACTTTGCGTTGGCCGTGTACAATCTGCAGAATTGTTTTCCAGGTGATATCGTGTTGCGCTCATCATTCACACTCCTCCAGAGAATCGTCTGCCGCGTTTTAAATTTGAAGACAGCGCTCACCGAGACGACTCGGAATCGACTAAATGATCGCACGTTGGAAATGTGTGGGAGCATAGATCACACCGCTTTGTTTTGTGCCATTTCAGAATCGGCGTTAGACCTGCGCATAACCCCGATGTCTCGGACCCAAGGAAATTTTTGCGCGAATCCCCTCCGGTGAGCGTCGCCTTCAAACTGACATACTGACAATCCTGAGATCCACGTTCGAACTAGAAGCATCGAGGATAGAAGCTTATCCTCGGACTTGCTCTGGAAGAGTTCGGTATTTTTAATGTCCAACAACGATTCTAAACCTGCGTGCACGTCCTGGACCTCGCGGCTTTCGTGCTCCTTTGGTTGCGACGGCGGCCCCTGTCATCGACGAGCACATCAGCCCGAGGCCGAAGGAAGGCCGAGGCTTCTTAAACATCGTTCTGCTCCTTGCTTTGTCAATTCCATGGCCTTTCAACGACCCCTTGCCTCCCCACCCCTCGATGGATCCATCCTACTGCACGAAATCCCTGACTTTAACCTCATCCACAATCCCGAGCACGTATTTTATACATGGAAGGACGCCCACACTGAGGAGATACATGGATTGACTCACCTGGAATTTGGTCGCGCAGTACATCGAGCGGCGGCCGCTGTGAAACACCTCGTTAGAGGCCAGCCAGTCGGTGTGCTGGCGCTATGCGACACCGTGTTGTATCACGCCTTATTCCTTGGTTTAATGAAGGCAGGGCATGTGGTGTGTACTTGTTTTCATCCTCCATGGCACGGGTTTGATTTGGTTTAAGCCGTATCTTTTGTCTCCGCGTAATTCTTCGGCCGCCACTGCGAAGCTGCTCACGGACGTTGGCTGTCATCAAATCCTGGCGACGCCGTTTACCCTTGCTCCGCTTCTCAAAGAAGTGCGGGAACTACTCGAGCAGAGTAGCTATGCGATTAGCATTGAAGAAATCCCTACCACGGAATCAGTATTTCCCTACCTCGGTCGGGAAACTGCCGCTGATCCCTTCGTTGAGTGCGATACTGTCATTGATGATGTTCAGTTATCCAGTGTGGCCTTCTACTTGCACTCCTCCGGGAGTACAGGGTTACCGAAGACGATCCCACAAACCCAACAGTCAATTATACACTGGTGCACACTTCGTGTGTTCCCTCTCCCTTCGAATTGTGTATCAATTAACCCCTGTTTAAGAATGCATCACGGACCTTCGGTTACACAGGCCAGGTCTACGAATCGGGGCCACCATTCTTCCCTCATTCCACACACTCGGAATATACTTCCAGCTCCTGACGCCTCTAGTCGCTCTGTGTGTTGTCAATGTGGCCCCGCCGATATGCCCGCCGAAAACATCACTACCGTTCGTAGCATCACCGGCGAACGCTCTTGACCACGCTCGGGCCACTGCTTGCAATTCGGTTGTTACAATCCCAGCAATCCTAGAGATGTGGGCATTGAATCCGGACTCGGTTGCATTCTTGCGAACCTTCCATGTTGTGGTACGTTCAACTTGGTTCCTCGCTCTCTCGCAGTATTTGGCTAAAAACGAACGGCTCAGTGGTTTTCTGGGGGAACCCTTTCAGAGGTCGTCGGTGATGCCCTCGCGCGATCGGGAGTGACTGTGAACAGCGTTTATGGGGCCACAGAGCTGGGGGCCCCAGTTCACATAGTTCCATTCGCGAAGGACATCGCCGACGGCGACTGGGTATATCTACGATTCGACTCTCGCGTTGATATCCAGTGGGTGCCATACGGCGATGATCTTTTCGAGGCCGTGTTCCTGGTGGGTATTACATCGAATTCACGCGCGTAAATACTCACGGCCGATAAATTACAGTCCACCGAGAAACATAAACCGGCAGTGTTCAATTTGCCCAACGAGCGAGGATACGCGACCGGTGATCTCTTCAAACGACACCCGTCGAAGGATCTGTGGAAAGTGTGAGTGAATTCCGTGGTTCGACGCCCCACCGCTGAATTTTACATTCTGCGTTGAGTGTGAGTAGAACGGACGACGTTATCGTCCTTTCCTCCGGGGAGAAAGCGGTCCCTGGTCCTGCGGAGGACATTATTTGCTCGAGTCCCGCAGTTTCCATTTGCATGATGTTCGGCCGAGAACGACACCAGGTGGGCCTCATCGTCCAACCTAGTCAGCCGCTAGATTCGTCGGACGAGGTTGCGATTTTGGCCTTCCAGCGGAGCATACAGTCGGCGCCGTTTTTTCCCATGTGCAAATGCGCGTACTGATAACCTCTTGTTCCTTTTAGCCCCGTAATCGAACAGGCCAATCACTTCAATCCGGCATTCGCTCGGATTCTCCCTGAGAAGGTCTTTATTACGGAGGCGAGCAAACCGCTGATTCGGAATGCGAAAGGAGCGTTGCATCGGAAAGTGTGTCTCGCAGCGTTTGAGCGTGAAATTTCCGCCATGTAGGACGGCCGTCTACAGAGAGGTCTTTGCTGATTCAGGCTCAGGTATGGCGACACGAATAATCCGCCAGCGAGTGAAGATTTGCCCTCCCTTCGTGCTGGGTTTACGGAGTCCGAACTTTCAGAGTGGCTGCGTCAACAAATCCGGGTTCTGTCGGACAAGAACATCCGTTCCGAAGGAGACTTCTTCGAGCAGGGTCTTGACAGGTGGTATGCATCTCACTCTCGCAGACATACTGCTCACGTCGCTTCAGTATTACCATATCCTCCCTTCGCCACCGAGTGGTCTCCGCGCTGACTCGCCTTGAACACGCATCTGCCTCGCAGATCGCAGATTACATTGGATTGGATATATCAACATCCCTCCATCGACGCCATGGTTGCCTCCTTGTGCAGCTCAGATATTGGCTCCAATCCAACCTCGATTCAAAGTATCATCGACAAGTATTCCCACATCCTTCGCCCACGCGTCGCGAGGACGGATACGGCACCGCCACATTCTGGTGTTGTAGTTCTGACCGGGTCCACTGGGGCTTTGGGCTCCCAAATTCTGTCACTGTTGGTCGCTCGCGCCGACGTCACCGTCATTTATTGCCTCAATCGAGACGTTGCTGGAGAAAACTTATTCGAACGCCAGAAGCGCGCTTTCCGCAAAATTGGCTTGAATGAGAATCAACTAGAATCCCCGAAGGTTCAACTCCTCCTCGCTGACCTGAACGCTCCAGACCTTGGGCTCCCAGCCGCCATCGTCACCGAGGTATGGTTTTGCACACGGTATCTATCCTTGATATTCACCACAAGTTCAGCTCGAGCGCTCTTCATTCAGTGCTATCCACACTGCATGGAGGTTGGACTTCAACCTGACTTTAACTTCCTTCGAATCGCATATCCTCGCCACGGTAAATCTCATCAACTTCGCCTCAAGTCATTCTGGCTTCAGAGGGTTCTACTTCACGTCCTCGATCGGCGCGGTACAAGGGTGGGCATCTCACGACCCAGTACCGGAGATCGTAATGCCAGAGGCGAATCTAGCGCGAGGGCAAGGTTACGGGGAGGGGAAATATGTTATCGAGAGGGTATGTCGCTTATACGCACAATTTATACGTTCTGAGTCCACTCAAGTTACTGGAAATCGCCAACGTCAATTCCGTTAGCTTCAGAATTGGCCAGATTTCCGGAGGCCCACCACTCGGCGCGTGGCCTGTAACGGAATGGTTCCCTATCCTCGTCAAGTCGAGTATAGCTATGAAATTGTTGCCTGTGTTCGGTGGTGTACGTGCTTGCTTGCTGATATTCGATGATCGTTCTCACATCCAAGTAGGTGACGTCTTGGGTTCCTTCTGACGCTGTTGCGCATACCATCTTGGATGCTGTATTTGCTGCGCCTGGAGGATCGCATTCTGTGGTCAACGTTGCGCATCCCCACCCTGTTCCCTGGAGCAATATTGCCGCTTGGATCGTCGAGGCGCTTGAAGATCCACAAATTCGGCCGGTTGACGCCAAGGAATGGGTTAATTCTCTGCGTCAGGAGTCTACCGTACATCTCAGGGAGAACAATGTGGATGCTATCGTCTGTTCCATTTCATTTTTTCGTCCGAATGCAACTGATTCTTATTTTCAGCCCGCCCTCAAATTGCTTCCATTTTTCGAGGCGCTCACTGCTGCGCAGAAGCGAACTGAGGTTGGCGGCCTCCCCACGTTGGCCGTCTCGAATGCACGGCTTCTCAACCTCCCGCGTCTCGATCATGAGGACGCTCGAAGATGGGTTAAGTATTGGCGCGCTAGTGGTTTTCTGTAGGCCTTAAATTCGTGTTCATTGTTTTATATCAATCGCTTTGTTTAGTTATACTTGAGAGATATCACTCGGTTCGTGTCAATGGTTAATATTTTGCAATGCTGGGTTCCGATTCTTTTCCATCAACGCGACATTATTTTGGTCTCTTTTTTGAAAGACTCTTTGGCTCCAATCTTTCGACGCGTGCCCCTCACGTGACCGTTGATCTTTTCTTTCTCGACCACTCTCTCAGGAACTGCCAATCTCGTTGCGCGAGAAATACTACAACTCTGGTGCCTCTTGAGCCAGACTCAGCATTCGAGCCCGGACGACCGAGACAGGCTTTGACGACTGGGTCTAGCTTGGCTTACTTGCAAAGCATCTCGCCAACTTTCAGCGCCCGCTACTGCCCCGCTCTTGCCGGCCCTTCTCCCAGCGCGCAGCACCATCCAAACAATCGAATTCCGACACGCATGTCAGTTCTCACACCCTTCTTAGTCGTTCAATATTTGCCGAGTGAAGCCCTCACACAGGGACCAGCAGAGACACCGTCGCCCTCTTCCCCGCCTTATGCCACATCAAACTCGGCAGCCTTCGGGTCCAAGACGCACTCCGATAAAGTACCTCTGGTTGTTCTACCATCATTTCCGTCCAGAACCACGCAAGTCAATTGGGAATTGCGCACTCCCAAGGAATAGATCCGCACGCCTGGCTACCGTTCGTTTTCCGCTCTCTTCACCCTGGTCTCAAGAATTCTTTCCTTGTTCAGTGGCCATGTTAACTCTCACCTCTGCCGCTGTGTCGCCTCCCTACTTCAGAGATACATCACCAGGCTGAGGGACCTTCACGCGCGCCCTGGCTCCGTTCTTGCTGCCGCCTCGCCTCGCCTTCGATTACGGTACTCACGGTGGAAGCTTTCAAAGTGCTCTTCCTTACTGCGAACTGGAATCCACTCGTGACTGTACACGCTGTTTCAAGATATACAGTGCGTAAAGCTGAACACTTGTTGTAACATTGGTTGAACTACACTAGGAGTACAGGCGGAAACGATCGACAATTGTAATAGGTACAGAGGGAGGGTGGGGCGCGGCAGTCCAGTCGCACGGATTTATTCGATGCCCGGGGTAGGAAGTGGTGAAGAAGATCAGACGATTCTATAGCCGTCGGTCTTTGCGTCGACGTCGGGGACGGCGGGGATCCCTCAAAAGCTACGGACGGCGCGAATCAATCAGTAGCTGTCGCTCGTGGGGGGACGTCGGCAACGACTCGACCGTGAGGATGGCCTTCGGCACTAAACCCGTAGTCAGCCTTGGGAGCGTCGGCGACGGCTCGACCGGCAGGCTGGCCTTCGGCACTGAACCCGTAGTCGGCCTTGGGGGTGTCTCGACCGTCAGGATGGCCTTCGGCACTAACCCGTAGTCGGCAGTGGGAGCGTCGGCGACGGCTCGACTGTCAGGTTGGCCTTCGGCACTAAACCCGTAGTCGGCCTTGGGAGTGTCGGCGACCGCTCGGCCGTCAGGATGGCCTTCGGCACTAAACCCGTAGTCAGCCTTGGGGGCGTCGGCGACGGCTCGGACGATTCTATGGCCGTCAGCTTGCCTCTCCGCAGGTCAGTCAACGTGCTACTGGGAGCAAGAAGGTATCAACATACCTGTCCTGAATCGGGAGCGAGAGGACGCTGACAACGAGGGCGGCGAGAATAATAGGAAGGAGGCGAGCCATTTTGGCAGACAGAAGGAACTCGGACTCGTCAGGTAAGTGAAGCCCTTTTATATGTGAGGGACGAGCACGAGGGATTTCAGCAAACGGTTCACCCTTTCAATTGATTCTCAGTAAGGAAACCAGACATGTAAATTTCCGAGTTTTCGGAGTCGCAACTTGTGTCCTCGTGCAAAGAGGAGCATCTGGATCCTATCGCTGATTGTTCCCTAGCTTTTCTGGATAGGTGGTCACTTGCCTCTGCTTGCCTACTACTTCCGAACTTTGGATACTCGATTTTCAACCACACGCAAAGCAGACTTTTGCCTGGTTTAACCATCTCTAGTGCCTTCGGACTCGTTCAATCGAATCGAACTCCTCGATGTTTGCCTGCTAAGAGCGTCCACGGGCGGTCGAGTAAATACCCCGTGTTCGCCCGCCGTGGCAGGATTCCTGTCTCGGAAATATGCTACCGGTTACTCCAACGCTGCCGAGTTTACACCGCAGTTCAAGCCGATATCCGTCCAGCGTTCCGTTGATGAACGGAGGTCAGAGCAGGCGTTCGGGGTTCGATGAGTGGTCACCTCTACATAAATTTCACTTGAACTTCTCGCCCAGTCACAAAGATTTCTGCGTGCTTGCTGTCTCTGACTCCTTAGGGTGATAATTCCTCGTTCTTATGGCCCTCCGGCTATGACGCCTCAAGTTCCCCTGGGCTCTCCGCAAGGGGCGGCGAACCGCACGCCTCTGAGTGAGTGCCATCTCTGCACCGTTGACGTCGGCAGTAAAAATTTACATTGACGACGGGTGTGTAGCCATCAGCCAGCGTCAATCGAAAAAGGTGGACCTCGACTGCTTTACCAGCTCTTGACCGTTTTCCGCCAGACGTTGGTGCCCGATGAGGCACACGAGACTGCTTGCATATAGCCTTCCTGAGCTTGACAAGTTACAACGACCAATGGTCGGTCACCTTCAACGGCGCCTTATTGGTCAAACATTCTTCTGGCTTCCGACCATTCAGTGATACTAGGTAAGACAAAGTTGTACTGAGTTACTCGTGCTTGACAGCCTTCCGACCGCTCCTGCGGACGTTCCCGGGGGTCTGCTCACGCAAAGTTAAAATTGAGCTTGCACGAGTAACCGAACGCAACCTCCGGCTGTCATCGTCACTTTCCTCCGTCTTCACCGCGCCACGGGTCGTGCGACGTTTCTTCCCGGCGGCGGGATTGTCGGTCGAGGGCGGGTCATCGTCGTCGCTCTCTTTCTTGGGGATACGGGAGCCACGCCGCTTTTTCCTCGTGGAGGGAGGATCGGCCTCGCCGCTCGTCTCGCCGCGCGCATCGATGAGAAGGCGAGCAAAGTTGGTGGCGCCGAACCCGATACACGGCTGGCCTGCCACGGGCCGCGAAAATTCGTCCTCGATGACCAAAGGGCGCAGTGGTGCCTGTGCTGGCGCCGCCAGTTGCGCCGGAAAATTGATAGAAAACGAGATGGAGCCTTGTTTACCGTAAAGGTAGATACACGGCGTACAGTTGTCAAAACCACAGTCTTTGATCAGGGCGAAAAGATTGTCGCCCATGACCTGTGTATACGGGGAAAGCAGGGTCGGGATTCGGTGCGTAGTCAATGAGAGGTTTTGAGTAGGGTCCAATGCCCATTGAGGCTGCTGAAATGGCTGATCGCGCGTCCGTTCAAGAGAATAAAATCTGGACACATCAGGTAAAGAATGCAGAAGGCGGGCTTGGTCACTCACGCCGCTTCCAGCTGCCGCATTATATTATGACGAGCGCTTTTCACCCATTCAATCGCCTGCGGCTCAAGCGTCTCGACGCCTGGAGCTTCATCCCGTACCGCGGCAATAGTGTCATTGAAGAGTTTTGCGATCTGTTTGAGGTCGGGTCTCCCTGGGGGAGGCATAGTCCTCTGCGATCTGTGGGGTTATGTTGAGAGTTAGAAATCAGGGTTCCCGCGTTTGGGTACCTCGGTGTAGCCAAAGCTCGGTGAAAGATAAGGGTTTGAGACAGGGGCGGTAAGTGTGGTCGTGTTATGCCCTGATAGTGCCGTTCGCTTAACAGTGACATGCCGCACATCAAGCTTGCCTCCTTGCCACCCAGAGCCCTCACGTTGGACCACTTCGCGGTGCGCAACTCTACACTTTTGTGCGCCATATATCTCGCAACAGCTATGCCACTCGCGCAATGCTTCGATAATCATTAATATGGCGCTGAGGCAGGTTATCGTTCGGACTGCTGCTCCTTTCTGGGTGCGGAGGAGGCGAGCCCTCTTGTCTTTCGGAATGCAATCTCTCCCTTCCGATGCCTGCGCCTTCGGACGATCCGCTATTCCGCTTCTTCCCTAACATTCTCAAAGAACTATCTGGAGAGGACAAAGTAAAGTAAAACACGAGCGCGATGGCCCCGGCCCGGGTTAACTCAATGGCACGGGTCTCTGCATCTACAATTACGTTTCAAGTATGCGGGCCTCCGTCTCTCTATCACTTGTTGATCCTTCCAGCTAGGTTTATCTTCACTCTGCCGACACGAAGGGGATGAGGCGAAGTTCATCGACCTGTGGGCCTCCTTCTAATCGCCTGCGAGGTTTACAGTGCGCGCAGATCGTCCGCCACAGCGTTGTCTTCGTGGTGCGTCTGAATTAGAATACGAGTCTTTTGCTTGCTACATAGACTCGTGATATTTCAATTTTAACGCACAGGGTAAGTAGTTCATACACCACTCTAATCTATAAACCAATAACTTCACCTGACCCACTGATCAAAGTCGCCATGTCACGCCGCAGGTCTCGTACCTCCAAGAACATCGCCCACCATGCGCCTATCAGGACCACGATACTTCCCCGCACCGCGATGTTCGTTGTGGCGAACACAGCAGGGCCGGAGGGCGGTGTGATGCTTGTGGCGGACGAGGTCTGCCGACCGGCTTCTGCTCCGATGGATCTCTCTGCGTGGCCGAATTCCACCCCCTGCCCCTCGTCGTCGTCCATTTGGAGACCCTCATTCACCCCAGACTCCTTGGCTCCGTTGTATTTCTCCTGTTCCTCGTCATCAACATCCTGGTCGGATTTTTCTTCCAAGCCCTCCGAAGGCTGCGCTTCCTCGGTCGCTGTGGACGTCTTGTGCTGCACAGCAGTAGTTTGCGCATCCGGTAGAACGCGAGCTGCAGGCGTGGTGGCTGCCGGTGCAGATAGATCCTCCGAAGGAATCCCACCCTTCGACTTGCGACTTTCCTGTCGACGTTTGTTTTTCTTCTGCTTCTTGCTCGAAAGTGATTTTGAACCCTCTGCAGCGTTTGGCGGCGGTCCGGATTGCGACCGTTGTGGCGGCTCTGGTGCAGGTGAGGACGCGCGCACTTCGGAGGTGGGTGCATTGCCGTCAGCCGTCGCGGGGGATGTGGCGGTTACAGAACCGTTCGCGGCGTTTTGCCGCGTTTCGAGAAGAAGTCGAGCGAAACTCGTGCCCGAGAACGCGCTAGCCCTACCCTCACCGTCCACTCCGAATCTCGAGAACGCGTCTTCTACGTGGAGCGGACTGGACGAAGGTCCCGACGGGGATCCGGCAGTCAACTGTGCCGGAAACCCGATTTCAATGTAGAGCTGCTTAGCACCGCAACTTGAACTGGTGATCCTACAATGGTGGAAGCCGCAATCTCTTAACAAAGTGCGGAGATTCTCGCGGATCGCCTCCTCGTACGCGTCTAAAACCGCCGGCAGGTTCTCCGTCCACAGTAAGAGCTTTTTGCTGGGGTCCAATGCCCAGTCTGGACGGAGCAGTGGCTGAGCCCGTGAACGATCCAATTCATAATATCTGTGAACACCTTGAGCAAAATTCAACCGGATGCGCGGCCACCCACTTTTTCTCCAGATCGCGCATCAGGGTATAGCGAGCGCTTTTCAGCCATGCGATTGCCTGCGGTTCGACATCGGGTCTGTCGTCCCGGATAATGGTGATGGTGTCATTGAAAAGTTTCGCCACCTGCTGTAGGTTAAACATGGCGGGCGTGGCCATGAGGTTGTGGTGGGCAAAGGAAGGATACTAAAGGGGGGTCTCGGTGCCATTGGCAAGTGAGATCTAATCTTCCGGTGATTTGACTCGACGCGATCTCGACTCCTTTTCCAGGTAGGTAGGTAGGTAGATTACCGACGCGGTCCCGTTAAGAAACAGCCGGGGTCCGTACTACATACATGTGTCAGATGTATGCTACAGATACCCTCCTCCTTTGACCGTTTGAGCACCTGCGAGAACAGCCTGCGCCTCCAACAACATCAAGTACAAAAAAATAAAATACCGGTTGGATTCACGAGACGCTCACCGAGCCGCAGGATCGCATGGCCGCCAGAGTTAGGTACGAGAAACAAAGCATTATTTGAGATTATTTGACTGATGACTATATTGTTGTTTGCAAAGCAACTTCAAGCATTTTGTCCCTGTGCAAAATTTGAGCAGAGTGATCGCGGGTGAAAACGAAATTTGCGGGTCGATGCTCCTGGGCCCCTAACTTGCGCTCTACTCCCGGTCGTTGTCCGATTCGACCCGCAACCCAAGAGGTGAGCGATCATTCCCGATCAAACACAGACCTCTTTGACAAGCCCCCCAGAAAAGGAAATGATTTGACCGATTTGTGACGTATCTCCGGTGTATACCCATACCTAGAGGCTCAGACATTGGTTCAAACGATGATCGGCGCTGGCTACCCCCCCATTTTGGGGGTCCAAAATCCTGATTCTCATTTTTTCGGAATTTATTTAACCTAGAGTCGACTCCAAACCATAAAATGATGCTATATCCTCACCAATTTTCGGGTAAGAAAAAAATGAATTTCAGATTCGGATTCAGGGCGAAAAACCGGTCCAGAAAAGAGCTTGGTGTACTTTTCAATTTTTTCGCTCACCTCTTGCCGCAACCCCCACGTGCAATTTACCAGATGTCGTAGGCCACTGCGAAACGAGAATTGTGCGTTCGCGGCATGGATAAGGCACCCCCTCAGTGCGTTGTGCGCATAAGTGCATCGGCTGTCGCGGGGTAGCCCTTTCAAGTCTTGAGACCCCTGAGCACCAGTTTCGGACTCGAGGGAAGTGCAAGGCTTTCATTTTGGTCTGCTCTACCATCACAGTACATCTCGACCTCTCAGTGTGGTTTTACGCAGGTTCGCGGACGTTCACTGGGGTTTTCGAGATTTCATGATGGGAGTCAGTTGGGACCAGGTTAGCCGAACCCTTGTGCCGCTCCCGAGTGGTTGGATAGGAAGATTTCAGGTATTTGGCACTGCGCCTTTCGAAAAGCACATCGAAACAAGTCTGTTAAACTTCAGTTTCAAAAGTCGACTGACAGCACCCAATAAGTATGGTTACAGTCAGGGACTACTAATATTTATAGGCGAGGTATCAAGTAAGACTCGAAAAGCCCCTCCTTACCACTTGCTTCACCGTTCTATGAGAAAATTCGCCAATGGAATCACAACAACAGTTTGCCGCCCCGAAGCCGTCGCAAACCGGGAATGCCGTGATGATCTCCGTGGATCACGGCGCAGCGCCGGCGCGAAGCCGTCATGCCGACGCCCAGTACTGAAGTAGTTTCGAGTGATCGTTCGACTCATCCAAGAGTCAGCTACGACCCCCAGGTGCGCATCCGCCACTACTGATTCACAAAACGCGTCGGAACGCGTCAATTCACCTTTCATCAAGTACGTGGGCCGAATTTCATACCCATTTGTCGATGTTGAATCGCAAAATATTCTGCCAGTGATCACACTTCTTATTAGTGCCACCACTAGGACCGAGGCCATTCCCGGCGTCAAAACACCGAGAAACAAAGGAACTCAGCAAATGGACACCACCCACACCCAGAGCACGGGGTGTGCACCTGCGATTAATGAATCTTTTCCCTTGCTTCCGCAGAGTTACCCGTTCGACTCGGGCTGGGTGCATGCCATCCATCGCGCGTACAGGTTTTTAGCTCTTTTTTTGTCCAGGCATGTGATAGCGCCCTGCTACGGGACAACGATCCTGTACTTAGTCTACGGTCGGAGAATCAATTGCGGCAGGATGTAATGAGCTGCGATGTTGCGACGCGGCCGGGGCAAGAGGGACCACAAATTCGCCGGTTTACAAGGAACCAATATATCTTTCCGCGGGATGTGAGGATGGTCCAGGCGTTTGTATTGTCCGGACGCTAGTAAGAGCACCAGCCCGGCGGCATTCCGAAACATCAGTAATCCGCAGCTCGGATGGCCATTCGGCACCGTCATCCCCGGTAAATAATCCTTAATGCTGGGAATCCAGTGGGGACTCCATTCGAAACGGGGACAATGGAACTGAGACCGCATCCGCCGAGTCCGTCGAGCATATAAATAAAGCATCACGCACAAAGGGCATCCAATGGAAAATAAATAACAATAATTTTAATAATGAACGTGGTTGTGCCGCGGTTATGGGAGGCTCCCCGATACAATACCTGCTTGTTCCTTATAGCGACCGCGGCAGTAATACATCCTCCTCCTCCCCGAGGCCAGCTCCAGCCGTGGGAGCCTCCTGCTAAATGAGACATCACAATCAATAAACGGCCTACCCGCCGCATACGAGCGTCCGTCGCTTCGTAAGCAGTGGTGGATGCCCTGTGTCATTTGCCCTTTGATACGCATCCGCACTGAACTCTTCCGATTTTTTTTTGCTCCCTACTCTCTTCGCCAGCCGCCGTAAGATAATTGTGAACAATTTTCCTCGCTTGAGCTACATAAAACGGGATTTGTGATATTGTCAAAAACATGGGAGAGTTCCAGAGCTGCTGCTTTAGCTAAGAACAAGGATCTACTTGCTCCCCGGTGTAAATCTAGAGGGGTAAACATTTCCATTCATTTGTGAACGACATTGACCGGGGAACGAGCGCAGCGACAGCAGAACAGTCAATCGCTGTCAGATTGAGGGACGGTTGAGTTGTGTTGGGAACTTGCGTTCATTTCGATGGTCTGATGATCTGTATTTTGAATCTTGACTTCTATCTGCTCTACGTGTCATAATTCTGACACACCCACATTCACGCCAACTCACAGCCGTATTTTCATCGTGGACACGATTCCCCCGCCCTGCGTCACAGTATAGCACCATGATTTCTCGTTTCCGAGCACGGTTCAATTTTGGGCATTTCGGGGATGGTTCGAACTCCGACTTCCTCGTCCCATTTAGGTTGCCCTGCAATGCATTGCTACGAATCGTTGCAGAAAATTGACTCGCAGAATTACCGCAAGGTCTGTCGAGATCTCCCTATTCCAGGGTCGTTCATTCACTAGTATGAGGTAACACACGCAGAATGGGAGAACCGTTTGAATACAAGAGGCAAGAATACATTAAACGCAGCAAGGACCTGGGGCTACTTTTGCGAGAGGTATAAAGATACGACGATCTACAACGACAGGAGGCGAGGCCAGATCTATGGACTACGCAGTCTGATGAGCTCCTTCGTCGAAAAAGACTCAGACAACCACATACCTGATTACAAGACACCAGGAATGAACCAGCAGGGCGCCCGTTCGGCATACGCGTCCCACTCGTCCGGAAAGAGTGCACGCATTTGCTTGTCCTCCGCCTCGACACGGCTCAACCCGATGCCCAGGGTCCACAACCACCATATGGCACCGATAATGAGCCCGCTTAACGGCGCGAGATGCAAGGGACCACACTCCCAGAGCCAGCTGCTAGGTGAGAGGTGCGAGAACGCGAGACCCGCGATAATCATGAGGGAGCCGGTGTACGCGGGGTGGCGGACATAGGCGTAGAGTCCAGACGTAACAAGGCGGTGCTGGGGGTGGATCGTGAGGTCGAAGGTGAAGAGCTCGCCGAGTGCGTGGAAGCAGCTGAGGCGGATGGAGGCGCCGATAACCACTGCGATGACACCAACGACAAAGAGCGGGGTCGTATGGAGGGTCGGGTGGGTGGCGAGCGAAACCAGCGGCGCGTATGGCGATAAGACGGTGAATTCCGGGAGAGAAACGAGATAGAAGAGAATTTCGAATGCCGTACAGAGGCGGAGGATTAGTTGGTGAATCTGCGAGAGGTCAATGAGCAAGACCATTGAGTTGAAAAAAATCGACGGACGCGCAATATCAACGGGGCAATCTGAAAGATATACAACTGGTCGGTGTGGTATCGGCCCTTGGATGGGGTCGGATTCGGAGGAGTGCAAGCGAGTTCGTTGAAAATGGCTTGGATGACCACGAGGACAACACGAGAGAGAGACATGGCGCTGCACAATACCGGGGTGGGCCCAACCTTTTATATGCCGTTGAGGGTGATTCTAGGAAGCAAAGCAGGCTGGACCAAATCGTAGCTTTGTGCTTCTGCGAGTTCTAGGTTGTCAGACTTCCGAGGAGTTTGTCGCGATAAGGTTGGCGTTCGATGAGTTGGACGGAGTAAATTTGCCACTTACATGTTCCATTTGCCTGCAAACACCCGAAATTCCCCGCGGCCAAAGCGACGGGATTCCACGGCCTCAGAGGCGGGAAGCCGTGTTAAAACTCCGCTGATAGCCGATTATTTCCGACTCCGACTCCACGTGGCCCGTTGCCGCTTTCCCGAAACGGCCACACAGACGCGCAAACCAACGCTTGGACCGGTCTACCGCCCTCGGGAATTGACAATAGTCGCATTAAAACAAAATATTCAAGCCTGTCAAGGTGCGTAGCAACCGTGCCGGTGCTTTAATCCCGTTGGAGCCTAGTCTCTCCAAGACAGACGCTGTAACGACTTAGCTCGTTCCTCGCTAGTTGGAGCCACCACGTCGACATCTCTTCCTTTCACCAACTCTCTGAACGATCCACAGGATGGCCACTCAGGACTGGTCCCCATCCTCCTGGAAGTCTAAGTCGATTGCGCAGGTCGAAAAAACTACCATCTAGTTGCCAGATTCATTCAGTGACATGTCTTCTAGGACGTTGAATACCCGGATTCCGTCTCTCTCTCAAAGTATGCGCATTTTCCCTGGGCAAC
Organism: Mycena metata; assembly: GCA_029378385.1. Classification (NCBI taxonomy): domain Eukaryota; kingdom Fungi; phylum Basidiomycota; class Agaricomycetes; order Agaricales; family Mycenaceae; genus Mycena; species Mycena metata. The sequence goes on along the minus strand of JARKIB010000033.1, from coordinate 176,160 downwards.
TCATGATCTGGTCTCAACAACTTCTCTAGAGTCCTCTCCAAACTTGAGACGTTACCTCCGTTAGTGACACCATCAGAGGTGCGTCTGGAGGCGGCGAAGTCGAGTTAAATCGCTCATCGCCGCAGATCGAGCGGCTTCGGTACCAGCTCGGACTCGTCCAGCAAAACGAGGCATTCCTACTGCATGCTGGTGACTGTCAGTCTCGATGTTCCTTCAGAAGTCACCCTTTTTGTTGACTAGTGTGCAGGCGCGGAGAGCTTTGATGCATGCACGCACGTACGTAACAGACTCTCAATCCTTTCACTCCGCCTCCTCTCACCAGATGCTCGCCATCCGCAGGAGAATATCTCAGCGAAGATCGGCTTGATCCTTTCATTTTCGCTCATCCTGATCTGGGGCGCACGTCTTCCTGTGGTACGCACGAAGAAGACGTCCTCCGGCAATTTTCATCGTACTGATTGAGCTGGTTGGTGGTACGGCAGGTGCGCATTGGACGGATTGCCGGCCAATACGCCAAACCCCGCAGCAGCAAGACGGAAAAGATCGGGGATCGCGAGGTTCTCAGTTTCCGGTACGTCTCGGCATCGACGCTGTTTGACTGTGAAGCTGAGCTTCGATTCTTCCTCAGAGGCGATAATGTGAACGGGCAAGTACCAACTCGTTTCATGTATGCTCTAGAAGCTCACCCCCGGTTGGATAGGCTTGACCCAAATGATCGGACGCCTGATCCCGAGCGCCTTTTGAGGTTCGTAGTCCATTTTTCAAAAACTTTTATGGAAATTAATTTAACGATAATGCAGCGCCTACTTCCATTCAACCACCACACTTAACCATGTGCGCAGTCTCCTAACCTCAGGGTTCGCCTCGCTGCATCATCCTCGTGACTGGTCCTTGAACCATGTCCGTTCACCATTGCTTCGGTACGAAGTTCTAGCCGAAGAGCACTATAAACACGCACTCACCAAGTCGCAGCAAGGAATTCGAGCATATCGTTGAAGGACTGTCCGATGCGCTGGACTTTAGCCGGACCATCGGGGTGGAGTCAGGACCTTCGTTCGAGCAGGGTGGTGACCGCGGCACTGTCGGCGAGGTCGACTTCTACACCAGGCAAGCAGCCCAACCATCGGCACCACCATGTGTTTTACTGACAGCTCCAATCCAGCCACGAAGGCCTGATGCTTGAGTATGAACAAGCTCTGACGCGCGCATTCCCACTGCCGTCCGCGGCGCAGACAAAAGCGACTGCTGCCCCCGCGCCGCACAAGCCCAAGGCTTTCTACAATACCTCCGCGCATTTTCTGTGGATCGGTGACCGCACGCGCCAGCTCACCGGCGCGCACGTCGAGTATTTCCGCGGCATCCGTAACCCGATCGGCGTGAAGGTCGGCCCTAGTATGGCGACGGACGAACTCGTCCGTCTGCTCGACAGTACGTTCGCTTCCGTGGATGTCCTTGCGCGGCGCGCAGTGCCGCTCACCCCTGTTTACAGTTGTCAATCCTCTCAAGGAAGCTGGAAGGGTCACCTTGATAACGCGATATGGTGCTGGCAAGGTGACGATAATCCTATTGGTCAAGCTCCTAACGTCACTTGCTGCTCGCAGATCGATGATCACCTCGCCTCGCACATCTCGGCCGTGCAGAAGTCTGCCCACCCCGTTATTTGGATTTGCGATCCCATGCATGGGAAGTGAGTTTATCGTCTTTTCTTCTTCATCATCTCTGGCGGCGCGGCTCACACAGGTACACTTCGTAGCACACACACATCCTCGTCCGGACTCAAAACGCGCAATTTCGGCACGATTATCAGCGAGTTGACTTCATGTCTTAAGATCCATGCTGCTTGCAATTCCCGTCTGGGTGGCGTGAGCCTCGAGTTTACAGGAGAGCTGAACGAGGAAGGCTTTAGTGTGACAGAATGCGTAGGCGGCAGCATGGAGTTGAGCGAAGAGCAGCTCGGCCTCCGCTATCAGGTGGGGCCCCTTGTACCCCGCGTTTCTCCACACCTGAATTCTTTCCCAGTCTTTCTGCGACCCCCGCCTCAATTTCGAGCAAAGTCTCGGTACGTCCGGTTGCCCTCCGGGTTTATTCCCCTTGTCTGATAAGCAAAAAATGCCTTCATAGATGTCGCTTTCCTTATCTCAAATTACTTCAAGAAGGAGCGCGGCGGCGCGAAGCAGGCCGATCCCGGAGCCGACGTGCTGTACACCGAATTAAGCCGTCAGGCGTCTGGTTGATTTGCACCCGTGTCCGCTGTGCAAATCAATACCATTCCCGTCGACATTCATTGGTAACTTGGTTACTCATGTTGAAGCATGAAAGTACATAGTGTTCAAAATTTGCGACCCTGATTTGATGAATTGGTTGGAAGACAGAACCAGACTGGTAATGTTGGGAGTTCTGCACTAATTGTCGCTGTCTGAACCTGCATTTATAACTAAAGCGCGCGCACCCTGCGCACGTCCATATGCCCGGAACCACGCTCAACCCGAGCGCGCGTCTGTACCATTCCATTCCAATAACAATACATAGAGACGAACAAACATATATATGGTATAGGTGTCAGTGGGCGAAACTGTGCTAGGGCGATAAAACCTTCATCTCCATTCGATCTGGACCGTCATTGTGGGGGAATTTGTGCGTTCCATCGTCATCCATCCCTAATTCGGCCCATCTGTCGGTTGTTTGAACGATGTGAACATTGACTTTCTGTGTGTTGTCCGTTGTTGCTAGAGTGCTTAATCCAGGATTCTTTGGTCGTCCCCGCGAGCTTCCGCTGATGGTGACATGGGAAAGAGGCTCGACGTTATCGGTCTCGGAGTGGTCCCCTTTCGCGCGGGAGAGGACTGCGACAACAACTGACAAGTTCGCGACGAACAGGCTGAGCGAGAGCTTCCATGTTCGTTCAGTTAGTGGTTTAACCAAACGATTCAATGGGGAGCCTCACCTGAAGCGTAGCTGCCAGAAACTCTGGAAGGCCTCCACCCTTGAGGACACAGTATGCGTGATAGAGACTGACAGCAGTGCTGATGAATGTGGTTGCAAATACGGCTCTCAGCCTCAGCTTCAACTTTCGTTGCACTTGCAGGTTCCAGAACAAATACATAGGCGCTGCAATGAGCATGAGGTCGGACACGACGTCGGCTGGAAGCGCAGGTTCATTAGAGTCGTTCAAAGAATGAGGAAGAATGTCCGCACTGGTCAGCTGTGCAACGGCAACATTATTACCGAGGGCGCACTGAGGCGCGCGTATCGTGACGTCCTTCCACCCGGGCTCATTCTCACAAACCCAGAAGATTTGAGCAATGAGAATGAAGGAAGTGAGACCGAAGAGCCATCCCAGCACGAACAGGATGCGCCGCAGGCGCCCAAACGACAGCCGGACTATCGTGAATAATATCGATAGTCTGACGGACCTAAGTTGACCATTAATTTGAAGCTGGCATGAGGCCGCCTGATTCACTCACCAAACCAGAAGATAGAAGAACACCCCAGTTCTGGAAGAATAAGGAGGGGTTTATTTTTTCAACGCAATCACTCACAGATAAAAGACTATAATTTTCTCATTCTGCTTTATGCCGGCTAGTATACGGGATTGGTAAGTTCAAATAAAATAACCGCTGTGCCCAAAGCAAATACCTGGATCTTGAAGATGAAGTAACGTTACTATAATGAAGGCAATGGCCCACACGGTGCACATTAACGCCCAGAAGTCGTCCCACCATAGTTTCCCTCGTCGATACCGCTCAAACAGCCGGAAATATGTCACCAGCATGGCCACGGGAAGGAGGACACAGAGCACGTCTGACATAATCAGCACCCAGACCTCCCGGGAGAGGAGGTGCACTCACCGCGGATCTGATCAGCAGAGGCCGCAGGCATCGGGGCGGACGGGACACAAGCTACGCTCTGTAGGGTTTGGGTTTCGCAAAAGGCGTCTGTTTGGGAGGAGAGGGAAGATTGTCCGGCCAAAGGTTAATACGGCAAGACGCGGGGTTTATAAGCGACCAGTTATGCTATGAGATCTAGGCTATCTCTGATAGCTAACGGGTGTTCCGTCTAATTATGGCCGATACATTGGTACACATCGGTGTGTCAAGGTGGTGTCAGGTGAACAGCAATTGCCTTGGTCCCAGCTTGGTCCCCTCCTTCTGAGTCGGAAGATATCTAGATCACCATCTATTAGGTTGTTCCCTCAGGCTCGGGGGTGGGCGGCATCTGATAATTCGACGCAGTGTGATAATTTTATTGACTTCATCTTAGATCCCGTCTTCCAACTTCTCACACTGTTTGTCGTGCGTGGGGAACAGCTTTTCTTTCAAGCCGCGGGTCTCTTCTCTGTTTGAGAAGATGGTAACTAGCCACTCCTTCTGTTATTCATTGGCTGCGTCTTCGTCAATGCTTTGCGCCGTTAGCTGATTCCCTTACTCTCTCTCTCTTCATCAATGTCTATATATTTGAACTGGTCCACCACCGGAACCATTCTCTCCAAACTGTCGCTCTACTCCCCGGCTTGCCCAGATCTCTTTAATGATAAATAGTTCCTTGTTAAAATTGTTCAGGCAGTATCCGTCCCATCGCGGTGACAGCCGTGGGTCATTTTTAGCAGAAGGGAACGGGCACAGCACCCGTACAACACTGGCAACCGCCCCTGAGGTATTGATACATCGCCGCGGCAGCTTCTCATGAGAAGGAAAGACATGATGTATCAATCGCTGTAGTTAGAACTTAGAAGGTCGCGAGGAGACTCTTTTCAGCTCACTCTTGATGACTCTCACGACCGCCGACCAATCCATTACCTTTACTTGCACGCAGCACCTCCAGTCGACACTCTCAAGGACGTTCCATTTGATTCACCGTATTCAAATACGTCAGTTCTCCGTGTGCATTGGACCATCAATTCATGAATTTGGTCCGCCACGGAACTGCTAATACCTACCTTGTTCATGTGCGCATCAAGTTCCTGATACACCGAACCACTGGCGTGCGTGTTTGCCGGCGGACATCATTTACCGTTGAATAATAAGTTCGTAAACGCCTGAAGAAATTTTATATCATGTGAAGCGATGACCTTGCCCGGGGGATCGCCGAGTTCAAAATATCGGCTCATTGAGGAGCCTTATTTCGGTTCAAGTAACTGCCTGCCTCCTGAGTTAAAAATAATTCAAGCAGTGGCAAGTGCGCGGAACCTTATCAATGCTACCCCCCAAAATGTAGTCAGTCCGGGGTCAGTACGGTCCAATTCCATTGAGCCACCGCTGCATCCACCTTCCACCTCGTTCTAGACCAACTGCTACTCTACGTACCGCCCAAAATCGCAGCTCCGGCCGATCAACCGCTCAGCAGCCGTTCAAAAGACGGGCCGCGTCTCCCTTCTTCTCCCGATGCTCATCAAAGGAATCTTTATCTAGCCTGCCATTCCCCAGAGACATGGAAAGCTGCCAGCCCCTCACCATATGCCAAAATCCAGGTGTTGACCTCCTCGATCAGCGATGTCCGTGACGTTGATAGAGCACTACGCCACGATATAGACACAAAGAAGGGTAGGAAGATGTTGGGCGCTGGGCGCGTATCGTTCGCAACCCCGAAGTCCAACAGACATCACTATTATAAGATTACTGTAACAATCTCAAACTACAAGAAGCTCCGGGCTCAGCGTCTTTAGGATATATCGTGGCGCGGCGCCACCTCGACCCATGATATGGCAGATGTAGTGCCACACGCTTCAGTCCTGCACCTCGTATCAGAGAGCCAATACACTGAGGCACACGGCAGCTTCCCGCTTTGATATGCAGGGTTGACGTTGATCACTCCTCCGCCATGCGACGAGGATCGCAATGACTACGCTTGCCTCCTCGCCTCCGGGTGCCGAAGGAGCCTCGCAGATATAATTTCGGCGCACCGAATTTACGCCGAGCGCGGTATTTGGATACTATGGTCCCGAAAGGGTATTTTTAGTGACCACCGCGTTTAGTACACCTCATCGTCATCCTCTTCCTATTGACATTCGCCCAGGGGAACCATCCCTTTGACGTCAGTGTGCAATTTGTGATCTTTGGGACCTGCCAATTCTTCAGTTCCTCACACCCACGATGAAACCGGCGACTTGGAATCCGGACCCAAGTTTAGAACCGTCAGCCGGAGTTTAGTCTCCCCCGAACCTTCAGCGTGGGGCACACCCTGACCAAGCTCTAGTGGGGCTCTACAGACAACGCAAGTTGAATAAAACGGCTCTACGCAAACTTGAGTTGGGTTGGTTCAACGCTGGAGCGCCTTGAAACTGCTGTTCTGAAAGTCAATCTGTACAAGTTTGGTATCAATACATATATCTTTTCTGGGTGAAACTAAATAACATACCCTAATCTCGATTCGAGATTAACCTCGAAACGAACTGGCCGAGCTTAACAAAGCAACTCCAAAGGCTTCATTCATAGAGTGAAAGGGAAGACGCACTTGGTTGGTAGGTCCATAAAAAAGCAGCATAGGTTGCATGATCATAATTTCGACATACGAGCAGTTAACACTCTGGAGACTATGCATGCGCATGGCCTGGGAAACGAGTAGCTTAAGGTCACGATTCGCCACTCCAAAGGACCGGCTGGAAGGTGGTGAACAAGTGTCGGAGGAGTAATTCAATTGAACCAAGAACGAAAAAAAGAAACGAAGCGTACCCTGAGTTCTATGCGTAGCTTCGGGTCATCGGGATGCTCGAGGTCAACGAAGGTGGCTGAGAAAATTAAAGGAAGAACGTACCTGCAACCACAGTTTCGAAGAATCGAAGGCAGTACTAAACGCAGTACCTAGGAACCTTGGTTCAAGTACGGCCTAGTAGAAAATCGGCAGAACACTGGAGTAGGGTTCAAGTCTGAGTCTTGAGAGAGGGCAACAAGAAATTTATAGTTCCAGTGGTGGGTCACAGGACTCGGAATCCGTGGAGTAATAACTTATCCATTGCCATCCAGGGCCAAGTCAAAACGCACCAGTACAATCTGGGTAATTAAAGGGATTCTTCAACAGTGATCGGTGAAGGAAGCAATAAGAGTGAGTACAGGGGGTTCAGACTGCTCCAATGCTTGATGGTTAAGAAAAGGACAAAGTGGCACTTTGAAGAGGACTCAGAGGATTGGCACTTGCATGATTCGATTCCGAAGTCGCGTGTGGAGATATCTTCGATAATTGCACAATTAGACCGAGCGAAGTGGGACGGTCTGTCGAGTTTGAAGTCGCTGGTGAAGAAGAAAGCCAAGGTGGAAATGGTGTAACGCGCGCGGGCCGCGTCGACGAACCCTTACGTACTAGACTGGACCTCCGTGTCCGTGGACCTTTGCCGACCATGGGAAGCAAACCCTTGCCGACGTCAGGTTTGGCGGTTTTCCCCTGGTCGGCAGTCTACATAGTTCGTGGGAGATTGCCTAATCTATTTTTGACCAAATGGTGTTTATTCCTTGGCAATCACCGAAAATGGGCGGCCGGCAAGTGCCGGCAGAGATTTTGACCCCTATTTGAGCCCAAAAATTGGAATGTCACCGTTACATGCACCAAATTTGTTCAGTTATAATGATTTGTTCAGTTCACGACCTACTTAAACATTTGGTGGAGATAATCCAGTACAAGTTGCGTGCACGCGGCTTGAGGTTTGGAAGGTCCCTCAGTACATACTACACATGCATAGTGTTCTCAAAGCCTGGATCCTTCTCCTAATGCGCAACAGACTGAACAACATAACAAAAACAGATCCGTTTGCGTCGTTCCCCTGGTTACTCTACTTACCCTTAACAAGACCGCTGCCTACCGCTGCGCGGAGATAACTTTCAGCTTCCGAAAAGCAACCGAAAAGGAAGCTACAGACGACATAAAATGCCATAAAAGTGGTACTATGTAATTTCAATGTCTTGTCTTCACAGAAGCAGGTAGGTAGGTAGGTAGCATTACGATCCGAACCACGAACGTCGGTTTACAGGGATTACAAAGCAAATAAAATACTGAGCCACTCCCTGCAGTCTGAGCCCCAGCGATATCTCCGCGACGCGCACCATGGAACGGTGTCGAAAGCCCGGAACTTATGCAAACCCGTGCTATCATACATAAGCGTAATTTGAAACAGGAACTTCCGGGACGCGTACACTAGGAAGCGGCAGGAATTCTGCGACCCTAGCGAAGGAATTACATACTCTTCCGATTTGTGAGAAAGATTACACTCGGCTGTCAAGTTCCATGGAACTCTTCAAGCGGCTTGGCCCAGGCTCGTTTCTAAGGTCCTCCGCCACGCCTTCGGGACACCGGTCGAAGGTCACACACTGAACCAACCCCGCTGCTTTTCCCGACACCTCCGAACATCATGTTTTTTACTGACGAAGTCGGAGGTAGGTAAGTAGAGGCCGGAATCTGTGATGTATCGCTCCCCGCCATGGCAATCACCTGCTTGGGCAGCTTTCATCCTTCACGCCGGCGGCGGACGCAACTTGAGTCTTTGACTCAACTGAGGAGGATATCTGGCGAAAACCAATCCAAGTTAAACTTCGATGATGATGATTCTGCCCGCCACGACCGATCTGATCGTGACTCTCTGGCCGTTCTTCTCACTTCGATGACTGACTCACATCCCCGCCGCGAGTCACATGGCGTGGTACATATGTCGGGCGCGTTTGGATTCCGGGCAGTGTTCTTCATTCAGATCAATGGCAGTGGGCAAAAACCCAGATCCCCTTGCTGTCGCGAGTCGCATGGCATTGTTAGGTCGCGCACACTTCGACGGAGGCCATCATCTCAATACTGCGACTCACCTTCCCAGGCTGTCGCCTGGGAGTCGCATGGCGCGTGAAGCGGTGAAGGTCGCATCTTTCAGACCTTTCTTTGTGAGTCTTCTATTGTTTTTGAAAAACTTCTGTCGTTTTGAAACCATCTTTCAAATTTTCAATTCTTGCATCTCGAGGTCCGATCTTTTGATCTTGTGATAAACTTCTTATGTTGGTGAGATATTTCGTACCATAGCAATCCTGTATTCGGTGGAGATCGGTCCAAATTACCACGCGAGGGATTTGATCAATCGGAGCAAGGTATGGGTAGGCAGCCGGACAAGGCAATGGCATTGCACTGTGCGAGTTTGTCTCTGAGTCTCGCCTTCTGTGTCCGGCCTCGGGATAATCTACTGCCGCTCCTGTCCATGTGATTGTTGTTTTCAAAATTTCAGGTGTCTTCACTCTCAGGTGTCTTCACCATACCTACATTGCAAGTCCACAAAAATATATGTCTTTTCCGAAGGCTCGCGTGACTACCTCGTGAATAATGGATCCCCAAAAATGAAAATTAGGCCTGACTCGATGCGCTCACACTAGGCGCGTCGATATCCCAGAAATCACGCTAAGAAGAGAGCGCGTTGCGGTCATGTGACCGTGATGCATGTCGTCACGGACTACCCAATCAAAAACTCCATTTCCCACGACTGCGGCTTGGCTCTTGCTCCCATGACGCAGCCATCGAACGAGAGTACCAGGCTACTGTCCTCCTCGCCCCCTCCCAATGTCAACCGTTCAACCAGGCCAAGTGGTAGTTCATCTAACGCCCCGGGCATGATTCAGTGCGCATTCAAGTAATCTGTAGCACAGCAGCGGAACGCTAATTCATGATTGCAGGAGTGTCTTTCAGCTAGTGCATGGTAGGGATCCTCCGGCCGTCCTCACGCTTTCTTCCTAACTACTGGACGCACGCGTACAGGATTCGGGGAAACCGTCCGCGGAACTATGCTCGGCGCCATCGATGACCTCGAAAACAATGGCGAGCAGAAGCACCACGACGTTGCGCGCCAGGGACGGGCGGAGATCGATGAGGCGTATCGACGATTGTGGGGCACAAGTGACTCCGCAACCCCGATTCAGGATCAACCGAGTATGTCTTGAAGTTCCGTTTTAATCACTTACCGGACGAGGATGTTTCCTACAGCCGGACGGACGACGGGCTACGATGCAGCCCCTCCGACCTATCAGTCCGTCAACGGTAGTAATGACGCCCCAGGCTTCCGCCCTGACTCGAAGAACAGCGGCAGCACATAATGTCTGACTCCATACCTCTGCAGGTGTATTTCTTCTTGATATGCCAATCGACCTGGCTTTTGATTGTGGCTGAACCACAAGCCTAGCCCGGCTCATTGTCGGCGAGACTGTCTAACCAAGCCGAGGTATTGAGTACGTTATTCACACCGAGCTGCCGATAAATTCAGCATAGGCGTGATTGAGCTGGAACGAAAGGTCAAATCCATTTTCAAGCGCCAGAGGCGGATTTTGAAAGGGCGAACGCAGGAAGACCGAGTAAGGGCACGCGCAGTTTCTGCGGGGGATTGGTGGTTAAATCTGGTTTTATGGGTCCACGGTTTCGAATATTAGTTCAGCCCGTTTGAAGCCACTTGATGATGCATGATCATTTTATTTCTAACACTGCATTTCAACGATCTAAAAATCCAGGTTATATTCGGCACAGTTATATACCAAACACAATGAACGTCGTGCGTGGTGCACCACTGCTTCCATGGGCCTGCGCCTCCCAGCAGTCGATTGGGATTCGATTCCCCGGGCACCGCCGTCCACTAATTGTTTTTTCTTTTCCGGTGGGGCGACCTCCCAAGAGGACTCATCAATATTCAATGGGCACCCAAAATTAAAAGAAGGGATTCCGAATTATTCCGTAATCCCTGAATGGCAATGTCCACTCGAAGTTGAAGGAATCACCCTGCCAATGGGTCAATTAATCTGTTTGTGTCTACATTCCTTCAATTCCTCAGTGCCGTCTGGGTGAAGTAGGATATTTACCAAACTATTCTCCAACTGACCGCTTCTCACCAACGTCCGTGTTGTATTGGTGTGGCCACACTTGGCGAAAGGAGGATTCGCTAAACTATTCATTAACATGCCGTCTGTGAATAGTAAGTTCCTTGTCCTTATTAACCAGACGATGTGCTAGTCCGTCTCATCACTTGTCTCTGCCCGCCTAACTAAATTGATCTTAGCACGGTCCATTTCAACACCCACCAAACTCGATATTATCGGGGACCCGGTGTAAAATAGGAACTACGAGGTACGTGTGGCATTCCTCACTTGAAGAACTTCGGCCTCAACCTTCCCATGTTCAGTTTGCTCTGCACGGCCCGTCGGAAATCATTCACTATTCACGCACAGAGAAATTCGAGGGCAGCGGCAGATTTTCAGTGCTGCCAGAGTGTCCTGAGGATCCGTGGGGAATATGAGAGTCATTTTCCTAGCATCCAAGCTTTGATCGCCACGATCATACACAGTGTTGTAAATTCATTGCGTGTGAAGTATTTCCCCAGCATACAGATAAATAGGGGACCTTTATCGTCATTCACTTGAACACGAATAAATTTCGGCGATTTTACCCTGCGCGTGTCGTGTTTGGCACTGCAGCCGCGACGCGTCGAGACACGCGCTCGGCAAACAAAAGTCATCACTCGCGCCACCCACGGCCCATTCATGCCTTTGCTTCAACTTTGATCAAGACGCGGCGGCCCACCGAGCATGCTGCAGGAACTGTCGCACATGGACCGTATAACACAGCTCCAGGACGAAATACAGCAGCTTCTCACCATAATGTCCAGCACCATCGCCTACCTCACCTCGAGGTCGAATTTCGTGCAGATTAGCCCCGAAATCCCCATAACGAAGCAGCGCAATCCGGAGAAGTATGATCCACCAGAGGTTTTTGAGGGTAGGGCTGCTCTTCGTCTCGTCTACGTTTCGTCTTATTCAGGGAATGGTAGCGAATAAAAAAGAGCTGGTGACGGACCTGATAGTGAAGGCGAAGCAGGTAGAGTACCTCATCAAGTCCCTTCCTGAGCCTGAGCTGGAGGAGGATCAGGTTTGTGTCTTCACTTCAGCGCCATCCGCTCTACCAATAGTTTTTTTAGGCGAAGCGCCTGCAAGCGCTCGATGACGAGATGACCATCGCAAATGAGGAATATATTCAGGCAGTAGCACGATCCAGTAAGCCGCCTTTCGTACTCCCATTTCCCTGATTGTTCATTCCCTGCATTCCAGAGGATCTCCACGCCCAAATAACGGATACCCTTCGGCTCATGCTTGAAGAAACCGACACTGGACTGGCGGAGAAGTCCCGGTAGGGCATTTCTCGGACTCAAAACACTCCCCGACGAAGGATATTTACTTGTGTATTCTCTTCCCTATATTTCCGTCCACAACAGCGCCCGTTCAGGATACTTTCAACCGCCGCTAGGTCTGTTCTCCGTTGACGAATCTTTTCTGCATAAACCTCGAAGCTGAGGAAGGTAAAGCTACTCGTCACTTGGACTCAGTCGACGCTCAGCCTAGGTTACTTACTCGTTGATTGCTTTCTGCGCTTGCATTCAAGACTACGCTCACCTAAACCGTTTGACGACAAATACGCATACAGTCGGCATTCCAATTCACCGTGCTCCTCCGAATATCTTTGCTTGCTGGTGGGCCTAGATATCCCTCTCCTGTACAACGTCACCTGGGACCTAGTTGAATCTTGAACGCGCGCGCGACCTGACCATACTGTCTTTCTTTCCTGTCTTTCTTTCTTTCTCTCGCCTTAAATTCCTTCTATGTGCTGTGACGGCCACTTATTCATCGTTCGACAGTCCAATGCGGCGCCTACGGAAATCTCATCCGTATCTTCCTCGGGCTAGAGATTGTTCGAGAAGAAACTGCGGGGATCGACCCCTATCGACCCCAGTGCATCATCACTTGATGGGAAGCCCCTAACGAGTAATTCCTCTCTTCCTAAACCACCATGTTCTCCGACCTTGCTGCCGAAATTATCTATGCCATTGGGTGCAAGGTGAGTTCTCACAATGCGCTAGCCTTATTGTTTTATAAACTCTTTCCACTAGACAACCACTGCGGACCAAAAGTCCCTGCGCGCTGTGTCCCGACAATTCAGAAGTATTATCGAGCCAATTTTCTGTGCCAACGCTTCTCTCAGCCTAAAGCTCGAGCTCGATAGTGACACTCCGTCGCAGCTGGAGATACTGGCAACAGGAAAAACCGCGTGGTCTCACTGCCAGAAACTCAGAATTCATTCATTGGCGTGTCCGGCAGAAAAAGCAGATCAAGTGCGCAAATCCCTTCGCCCCGCATTGGAGGCATTGACGAATATACGAAGTGTCCGGTGCGTCCCAGAAACTCTTTTGCCTCATCTCTCTACTGAATGGATATTACAGTTTAGGCCTTGGCAAGTCCGACGCCCCGTGGGCCCAGGCGACCGTCATCGATGTGCTCAACAAAACTAGGCGGCAGTTGGAGCTCGATTTCGTCGGGAATCCAGAGTATACAGTCCCCGAAATAGCCGAACCCGCTCTTGCACCCATCTCGAACCTCCGCTCCCTCAGTATCTCCGCACTGGACGTGGACTGGACCCCGGAAAGCGGATTTACCAAATGGATACTCCAGACCGTGCGTGCGAGTCCACAGCTTGAATCGCTCTACTTGGTGCCGGCCTCGATGGGCTGCTGTTCCGATATATGCCGGGTCTTGGAGGAAATGAACATCCGTCTGAAATCGGTGTTTGTCAAGTATCCAGCTCTGCAGTCGCTGCCCCGCTACCTTGCGTCCTATTCCGGGCTCGAACGGTTGCGACTTGGAGTCGTGTGGAGAGAAGCCATGGGCGCCACGCTGTTGAACGATATCCTGCCGCGACACGTAGAATCGTTGGTCGAACTGAGCCTCGTCGGAAATGCAGGCGAGTTGTGCAATTTTGGCCAGCACAACGTCGCGCTCATCTCCCAAATGACGAGACTCGAAAGGCTCGAAATGTCTTTCAGTCCATCTACTCCCGCGGGTCTGCGGGAAGCAATTGTGAGCAAACTCTATCTTCTTGTTCCAAGTGACCTCCCTGATTTACCTGGCGCGTAGGAACTGTTCCTCAAAACGGTAGCCACGTTGCCCCTAATACGCGATATCGCCTTGTTGCCCGCGCACTACCACGGTACTTCATGCGGGGGCGCAAATGAGGTACAAACCTGCGCGAACGGAGATAGGGTCACGCAGATTTTAAAGGACCTTGGGTATCCAAAGGAGTCTGTGCTCGGGCGTCTGATTGAGACGCACCATGTCAATACGTACAGTGAATTCTGGTAATCAGTAACGCGGGATGCAAACGGAACCCGCCAGTGATTCTAGAGATGCGAGGAGTACTGTTGATAAATTTACCGCAGAATCGAACAGGGCGTGAGAGCGTGAAATTTAAAGATGAAACCTAGAAGTGCTGCGACATACGGTGGAAACTGGGTAAACGCGCATTCAACTGCGGGACTTTTGCCGTTAGACGTGCCAGGGGCAAGAAGTTGAACGGGTTTGCAAATCGTTGAGACTCGAATGCAGACTGAAAATTTGCAAGTATCTCTTGGGTTGGCTGGAAATCCAGACGGGCCTCCGATAAAAAGGATGCCAGCGCCAAGGAAGCGGCAAGGAGGAGTGCGTGGAGACAAGGATAACGAAGTTCCACAACAAAAAGCAGAGACTGCCGTGCAGGTATCATTCGTACAAGGAGCAAAACGACTGCGACCACTAATTCGAGTCCTCTGCTTGACACTCTCGGCGAGTCCAATACCTCTCCTCTGCACGCACCTTTCGCAGAACGGGCAACGCCGCCTCAACGGCCTTCCACTGCCTCCGTTCCGCCGAATTCTGCGCGCGTACGTACCGCGGATCGCCCTTTCCAGCCGAAATCCACTCCAACTTTGGAAAAATACTGGAAAGATACGCCGCGACGTCGAGGGGCGTGCCTACTGGCGACTCCCCAAGATGGAGGGATTTTAGGCGCCGCTGTGTCGGCCGCGCCTCCGCATCCGTATTTGCCGAGCGCCATTTTGGGACGCTGCGCGCGTCGATAGGGAGACAGAGGCGCCAGAGACGGGGGCAGAAGCGAGCAAAGGCGAGCAGAGCGCGCAGCGTCGTGCGCGGCGGGATGTGCGGGAACGCGCTGCCTGCAAGGTCGAGCGACGTGATGCGCGGCCATGCGCGCGCGATGTCGGTCGCGGCGGCGTCGTCGAGGTCGAGTCCGACAGGCCCCGCAAGGGACACGGATGTGAGGGTCGTGAGAGTGAAAAGAGGAGAAAGGTGCGTGCCGGGCACTGCGTAGAGCGCGATCTGCTCCGAATCCGCAACGGCGGTGTCTGGAGTGCTTGTGGGTGGTAGCGCGATCGAGAGATAGGTGAGGGACGCGTGGTTACAATGTGCCGCAACGCCATTGTAGATTGCCTGCAGTGCGGTTGCGGAGGTGGTCCTTGGGAACCGAATTTCGAGATCGGAGATGGGTGAAGCGTCTAACCGGATGAGGACTTCGGTCGCGGCACGGGCATCCGTCACAGTCAATGTGAGTTTGGTGATCTCGCAACAGGAGGGCACTTCGACGTCGGACGCGGGTTCGAAGACGGGGGGGAAGGGTGTTTGGTCGTCCAAGTGAAGATAGTCGAGGGCTGGACGTTTCGCGACGTGGTCCAGAGCCGCGGCGTCGAGGCAGGGCACCTCGAGAGATTCGAGATGCGTTAACTGTTTCACAAAGAAGGATACTGCCTCACACCGCCCGGGGAGTCCCTCCGAAGTCAGAATGGTGACTTCATGGAGCAAAGGACATTCCGTAGCAAGAGCCGGAAGGAGAGATAAATGGGCAGCCGATTGGAGGGTAGATACGGTCAAAGAGGTTAAGCGAGGGCCGATGAAAGCACGGAAGTGGGGTAAAAGTGCAGCGTCGGAGGTTTCCCACAAAAGAGATTTGATGTTGGGGAATAAGGGCCCGCGTGGCAAGCACATCCGCAGCATCTCGTAAAAAGCAGCGCTGTCCGGATAACTGTACGAGGGGTTATATTTGAAATACCGGACGCGGCGCGCGTAGGTGAGCGGACGCTCCCAATCGCTTGGAAGTATTGGCCTTGTCAGCCGCTGAAGTGATAAATACATACAACATCAGAGAAACTTCGCGCAGCGTTCAGCCGTACTTACCACTTCCTCCGAGTCCGCGTCATCCGAAATTTCCCATATATCGCCAGGCATGCATTGCAAGATGTGCTTTACAGTGTTTTGCGACTTCCACAGGAGGTCGAGGGCAGGTTCTTGAAAGACTTTACATGTCCGCGCAAGGCCAGCAAGAGCTTGCGCCGAGTCGGGATTGAGGGAGTTCAGTACCTGTTCTGCTCCATTGAGGGTCTCGTAAAAAATCAGAGACACAATTTCGGGAATGCGGAGGCTGCGGTGCATCGAAGAGGCTGCTTGAAGATGCGTTGAAAGAAAGCAGGGGAAAATACCTCACAATATTTGGCTTGTACAACGTGATGAGCACTGCCGCACGGCCCGTGTCACTTGTTTTTCTGAACTCTGGATCTTTCCTTTCGAAGGCGGATTTTGAAACTAACCCGAGGCAGCTTTCACGCAGCAGTTTCTCCACACCAACAAAACACGTCAAAATCAATCCAAATTACCCCGGGATGCCGCGCAGTGATGTAAGCAGCTTCAGCAAATTGGCATTTGCAGTGGAGCTCAAAGAGGTGGCGGACGCGTACCATCTTAGTCTTATCTACCGGTGGCATTTTATTTTCCGTGGCGGATGGATGCTCGCAACTTACAAGCGATACTGTCTTTTTTTCTTTGCCGCCGCGGTCTTATCTTCAAACGCTGACCATTCCGCCCCCAACATCCACTGTGTGCTTGAAAAGGGGATTGTTCACGTGCTATTTTCGAACCAAGTTTCAAGTACCAGGGTTTGACAATGGCACTCGCGCGCTAGTCTCCCTAGTCTATGAAGGCCCAAATTGGACAAAAATACTTTTTTGCTTTAGTGACATGTTTTTTTATACCAGATCTTTGAAGATCTGTGAGGATCTGCGAGTTTCTGTGATCTTCACTGAAGATCCTCGAAGATGTTGGAAGATTCTGACCTCTTTTTTTCGCCACACCGCCACCAAAGTCGTGTTTCTTCGAAGATCCTTCAAGATCCTGAAAACAGACATTTCTTTGAAGAAACTCGAAGATCTTCGACGGCGCTTTTTTTCCCCAGCACACATTTTTTTTTCTCGGTTGTGTAGAAGTTAGCAACGCAACATTTGAGGCTGATGGAATCACATTTGTCGGGGGACCCCGAGGACCAGACCTGCATGGCGGTGACTAAAATACGATGCAATCGAATTGCAACCCTAATCTCTCCCGGATCCGACCTAATCGACTCATCAATTTCACTTCCCACGGTTGAGTTCTGACATAAATTCATTTCACGCACGCCTGTAATAAGTATACAGTTGTCTCTGGCTGTACCTAGCAATGAAAGAACTCAATAAGATATTTGCAATATAGAAACAGGATTATGAGAAATTTGATTTCCGATGCTGGGCAGAACTGTGCCCAAAATCAAAGCTTCCTCAACGCCCATCTGATTGCCACACAGAATGTTGAAACAGTATCTAACGGGATAAGGTATCTAACAGGATAATGCCGGACCATGGACTCAAGTGGAGGCCAAGTGCAAGTTGGACCTAAATGCAGGAAAGCGGCAAAGGGAGGGAAGCAATCTAAGCATAGTAAATAATGTGGCTAATGTTACCGGTGGGGGCGATGAATAGCAGCGTTTTCGGCAGGGAGCGGGGCGATTCAGAGTGGATAGAAGGGAGCGGAGCGTGGGAATGCCACCAGCGATCTCGGTGTTGTTCGATTCACGGATGCAGCAAGGTGCGGGGCGCGTCATCGCCGTGGGAGGTTGCCTCTCCCCGCAGAAAGCCCGCTGAAGAGCTGTAATAACTTGCAGGTTCATATTTGGTAGAGTTTAGGACCAACGCAACACCTCGAACCTTGGTACCATCGACCTAGATTCCATAGAACCTATCTGTCTGGACACGTCATCACACGTCAGTTATTGTTCAAGTTCACAGTTCTAAACTTTGAATCATTCGGGTATTGTTATTGTCTACTCATTATTTTCACGACACCGGGCAAAGCGGGTTCATAACACATGTGTATTGGTATTTATTTAAATGGATCATTGCTGGCTAAAAGCTACAGGGTGACGAGATGATGATGGGAATTACTGGAAAGGTTCTCAATGACTCGAGATAGCTTAAAAGATGGACCTCGGCGACTAACTCTCTCTCGTTTCGTAGACTACTCCTGGAATTTGCCAGTGAATTGAACATGGCCGAGATGCCCGAAAAAACACTGTTAAACAAAGGAAAAGCCTTCCGCTTAAGCCTACTTATGCATGTTTCCGACTCGGAGTAGATAGAAGGGAGCGGAGCATGGGAATGCACCGGGGATCTCGGTGTTGCTCGATTCACGGACGCAGCGTGGTGCAGGGCGCGTTATTTCCGGGGGAGGGTGTCTATGTCTTGGATCATCCCACAACTCTGAGGTGGTAAAAAAAAATGCAAGCACCCTACGATCTGTGAGCCGTTACCGAGATGGAATCAGACTCCGTGACACTCACAATCTCGGACTCAAACCTTGAACTCGCGCATGTGTTGGACATACATGTGTATATAAAGGTTTTTGAGCTATGAATCTACCAACTAAAGATAAGTAACATATTACTTATAACCCTTTTCAGTGCTCTGCAAATTCATCAAGGTATCCTTCAACCCACTAGTGGTGGAAGGTGCTGAGGGAATAGTATCAAAGGATGGCACAGGGGCGGCCCTGAGAGAAGGAAGCTACCTCGAGATATTCACTATTGAAAAAAAAAGTTGGACGCGGCGGCGCGGTGCTCACGCGGCAGTCTGCGGTAGGACGCAGCGAAGTGCATGGTAATTTTACCGCATCTACTTTCATAATTTACCACGGTTGAAGTTTGAATCATTTCATAGTGACTGCCTTTTGGCGTCCTACTAGTGGACAAACCCCTTTCGTCGACGTTCCGCGAAGGTATACATCTGGAACAAATTTAAATCCATCTCTATTCTCGCTGGCCTCAAGCTGGCCTACTATATTTGCCAACCAACCAACATGCCTAACTTTCCCCTGCCGACCAAGCCTTCACCGCAGTTCCATCCACTGAGGTTACTTTACACCCTCCCGGGAGTGAGCTAGAACTTCATATCTTAGCGGCACTTCCTTCGGACTGTATTGGGGATAGAAAAGCTTCGACGCACCCCGATTGAAACCAGTCCCACATTTTTACCCGAGCAGCTGACTTTGCGCCATAGCACGCCTTTGTAACGCATTGTGTTCTCACCTTTAAACTAGCAATTAGCTGTAGCTGCCTTACTCGCCTTAGTATATTCGTGGTTGCATGCAATTCCAACATTACAAGGTACAAGTCTTTTCTTTTGTGGCCGTGTCTCCTCAATTTCGAAGCGAGACTTCAAGGACACCTTCTTTTATAAAATTTCCTGTTGGCAGGGGAGATATATCTACGCCATGGGGGACTCGGACTTCCCTCTACCCCCATATTCTAGTCGCGGCGCGTTCGTACGCATTGATAGCATTGTGCTGCGCAAATTCGATCTGTCGGATGTACATAACGACTGTTTCTCGGGGAATGAAGAGTTTAAAGACTCTCAAGATCGAACACAGTCCTCTTGACTCAGAATTGAGCTGATGCTATCTTTGGGAGGCAGAAAAACGATGGAAAATGCAAAATTGAACCGTGGGAAGTATCTCGGCCGCCTCGGCAATGCCCAAATCGCCGCCTGCCCGAGGCACTCAATTTTGTTACCTCCTTGCAGGATTAACTTGAACTTTCATCTTCTTTCACCGTTGACTCTAGGGGCTACCAACGCGGCGGTGCGTGACACATCCATCCCGCCTACTTCGAGAGGCGACAAGTTTCCGGGGTAAGACACATCCAATGAAGTGAGGTCCGTGGGTACTCGTTCTCGACCGTTCTTACTCCTCCGGAGAAGCTGACTGAGATCGCTATAAATTGTTGTAAGTCATTCTGTCCATGTTCCATGCGGAGGTTTGCTTTACCACTGAGGCTTCCGCTCTACCAACATCTGAGGTAAGTTCTCCCCAGCCGACTCTACGTACTTTTTCTGGAGACATTTCTTCTCATCACCCCCGCATCAGGGCGCTGGTCGTGGAACTCTGTAATCTCAGCACCTGCGAGCCGGGCCAAATGAGCAATCGAACTAACACATGAAGCAGCGGCTCTGTGCGAAGTATGAACTTCAACAACTGCAAACCCAGAGTTCCGTTTGCACTTACTTTGCGTGTTAGTGTCTCTTCTTTAGATCTATTACGTGCTCTTATGCCCCGTGAGTATACGAAACACGGAAGCTAGCCTCTTCCAGCTCTCAATTCAAGCTTGAATGTTCAGAATCAGTGCACACTAAATTTTTTCAAGATCCCATTTCATTGTGTCCTGAGCACGGGCGATCGTTGAAAGATAAATTAATACCTTCCTGACGGTTGAAGGATGCATCGTTGTAGTGAATGAATCCATCGAAGCCCAGAGTTAATCTAGTCAACCGAAATATAGATGTTATGTTGTGTTGAGTCTTACTCACTCATTACCCGAAGTTCTACTGGGTAATCTCGACAGCAGCCAGGCTCAACAGCACTCAATGTGCTTAGTTCTTCTAATTGTGCTCGAGAATTTGTGGAAGAAAACATCCCACACAATTCACCTTTCGGGCACAGTCCACGGCAACACAATCCATCCATCATATGGGAAATTTTACCCTTGCCCAGGTAGTTATCTACTTGTTTCCTGCCTCGCGAACAGAGTGAAGTGTGAAGAGTACTAATCAAAATCAGAATGGTCTGCGTGAGGACATCTTGCTGTTTTGTTCGAATTAGTCATCGGGAAAAACAGTCATGCATGCGGACTGGAGTTCAAATTAGTTCTGTTAGAAAGCTCCCAATGCCCTCGGAACAATGTTCGACCTCCATTACACACCTACTAAAGGGTGCTCACGGTAGTACTGCACGATGACAAGCATCGTATTTGAATTCGCTACATACTAATAGCTGTATATGGTTGATATATGGTTATAGTTAAACGCGGCGGTAGTACGAGGACATGGAAGCTAGGCTAAGCAAGGGCCGGCGGAGCCCCTGGTGACTGTGATAAGTTGAAATAGTTCCTGGTAGGCGGTGCGGCAGGTCCGCGGCGCTGAGGTACTGAGACGCGATCATGTGGGAGACGCGGCGATCGCAAAATAGAACGCGGCGATCTCCACCAAGTGACGCGGCGCGGCGCGGTGCTTTTGTTTGCGGACACCGCGAATTATCCTAGCCCCCTCGCAAAGGGACGAGATACTAGACAATTCAGGTAGAATGTTGCTCTCGCAAGCGAATTAGTACACCTGTGGTTTACCCACCATCAAATTTAAGTAATAAATCAAAGGTGGTTTCGAAGGCGGGAAAGAGTTGGGTACGTGGGTAAGTAGGTAGGTAGCATTACATGACAATGAACACCGGTTTCCAGGAGTCCTCCCAGTGTACAAAGCAAGCAAATAATTCGCCCCTGGGAAGGAGTAAACTTATGGTATGGGTGAGGATGCTCAACTGTCGTCGGTTTCGGGCTCGTCGTCCCATTCCAATTCTTGGAACAGATGACTCCTAAAGGACGCCTAGGTTCATAGAGGTGTTTTTAGGGTGAAAATAGCTCAGGACTACTATGTCCACTATTTGAGTATATCCATGCCGGTCTGACATGCACGCGAGATTCGCCTGCGAGGCACGGATGGTACATATTAAAAAGTATTAGTGTCATTGGTGAGCGCTTCCGGGGTCCACATCAACCCATCATCAATGTTCATTCGGAATTAGGAGAGCGGCAGAGAAGTCAACGATCACAGAACCTATCAATTTACAGCCTGTAGACAAGCCAGCAATCACAGAAACAAGACTCAGAAAAAACCCGAAGCAAAAACCACAGATCTTTGAAGAATTGAACCACTTTTTTTTTAGCCGAAAAAAAAAAAGCTGTGTCCAAGATTCTCGAGGATCTGTGATGGAAATAAAAGGTCATTGCAATAAAAAATGTGGTGAATCTTCATGTTTCTTCGAAGAAAGTCAAGGAAACTTGGAAGAGCTTTTTTAAAACCGCAGATCCTCGAGTTTCTTCAAAGATCTTCGGAGATCTTGGGGTAAATCTGCGAAAAGAGGGGGTACCCAGAAAAAAAGGGTATTTTTGTCCACGGCGGGCACTCAAACTAGTCAGACCATAAATTAGTTTTTTTTTTTTTTTGGTGGAGAGTGGGAAAAAAAACTGATTATGGTCTGATTCCGTTCGCGCATCAAATACCGTCACACCCAGGATAGAATTCTTTTAGGCTGGATTAAAAGGCTAGCGAAGACAACTTGTATTCGTAGGCAAATACATTGTAGTTAAAATAACGTGAATTGACACCGTAAAATAGCCTTCGCAAAGCAAGATAATTTACTTCAACTTCTTTGTTCGAGGAAACCATGTCGTTTCATTCACATTTGAAAGGGGATTGAAGTCAAAGACAATTGAGTACAGAAATAGGCTGTTTGATTCAACCGGTTCTCAACGGAATAAGGAAACAAAGAGTTTCCACCTTTGTTTTAACCTAGCCTAAAACGAAGGTGGAAACAAAGGGTTTCCTTATTCCGTTGAGAACCAGTTGAATCAAACATTTTGTTTCTGCACTCAATTCCCTTTAACTTCAATCCCCTTTCAAATGTGAATGAAACACAATGGTTTCTTGGAATGAAAAATTTGAAGCAAATTATGTCGCTTCGCAAAGGGTATTTTACAGTGTCAATTCATGTTATTTTAACTACAATGTATTTGCCCACTAATACAAGTTGTTTTCACTAGCCTTTTAATCCAGCCTAAAAGAATTCTATCTTGGGTGTGCGTAGGTCGACCTTCGTTGCCACGGATTCCCAATCGGGCAAGACCTTCTAGTCTATATTCGTTTGATGTGTTGTTACCGTAGGTCGTCAATCAATGTTTCATCAAAAACCGTGACTTGCAAACAACACCACATACGACCAGACGCGTTGTTCTCGACGCGCGCCAATGGCTTCTTTGGGGCCTTTCGTGGCCGTTTTTCTCCTTTGTAGTGCAGTCTACTGCAATGCATTTACCTTTTACTCCCCACAGGGCTTCTCTTTGGTCCGTAAAATCCTCCTCACTGCGCTCCCCACCTTCGAGCCGCACAGCTACCAAATGGACGGAATCTGCAAAATTCTGGACAAAGTTGACCTAGTAGCGGTCACCCCGACGGGTTCTGGCAAGACAGGATTCCTATTCCTGTCCCTCCTGGTCATGATTGCGATCGCGGGGAAGCCGTCACTTTGCCCGGACATCACATTTCCCAAAGACCCGGCAATCGTCGTTGTGTGCCCAACCAACTCAATTGAGCAACAAATGGCAAGTCTTAAATTAAGTTCTCTTCTATGAACTTTGAGCTAATGATTTATCAGACCGAGAATATGGCAAAACTTGGAATCTCGGCACTGATGATCAATGCCGACACGGTCATCTCTGCGCGACTTCGTGGAGAAGATCTATGGGCCCGGGCGCAACAAGGAATTTCAATGCTCATTCTCGGCCCAGAACAACTCATATCCCGTGGATTCCAGGAATTGCTCAAGTTTGAGCCCTTTTATGACCGCGTGTGCGCCCTTGCCGTGGATGAAATCCACCTTCTCCTCTTATGGGGCCTCGCGTTCCGCAAAGCGTTCACCCAGATCGGCTTTATGCGGGCACGCTTCCGCGCGGGCATTCCTATGATTGGCTTGACGGCGACGTTGCTGTTCGACGTAAAAGTTGCCAATGCGATCTTTAACTTACTGGGTGTCAACCGTGGGGAGTTCTACCTTCTCCGGCGGTCGAATGCACGCCACGACATCCAGATTCTATTTCGCACCCTTGTCTCCGGCATCGACGGCCTGTACTTCCCCGAAATCGCCTGGGTACTGAAGAACAATGACAAAACACTCATCTTCGGCGCTACCATCAGTCTCGTCTTTCGGATAAAGATATATCTTGACTCCCACCTCAAAACCGACACCGAGCGCGAGTTCCGCGTCCGCGCCTACCACTCTATCAACTGGCCAGAGGAGAACCTCGAAACCATCGAGCTATTCAAGTCGGATTCGCGCTGCCAAATCATTGTGGCTACGAACGGGCTGGCTCAGGGGAACGACATCCCCGTCATTAAAACGGTCATCCAGATCGGCGAACCAGAAAGCGCAGAGATGTTTGTGCAGAAGCCCGGACGCGCACGGCCCAATGTTGCCAATCCACGGGCAATATTCTACATCTCCGCTGCTCGGGCCGCAAAGGCGTCGAAAGTGCTCGCGCAGTCGGATGCCGAGAATGCTGTTGAGGCCAAGAAGGATGCTACGGTGGCGATGGATCGTCCGGTTGCCGAAATCATCACCGCGCACTGCAAACCCCTTGTGCAGGATGAATTGTACGACAATCCCGCGTCCGATCCGGTATGCCCGTGCAAAACATGTCTCGCCTTCCCCCCGGCCACGCGTCCTGCTCACTGCCGATGCAGTGGGTGCCTTCCAGAGGTCTCAGACGAGCTCTATGCCCCCTTGCCCAAGGAGAAGAAGGCACCCAACGAAATTCCCCAGTCTCAGCGGTTAACCAAACCAATGAAAGCAGCGGGAATTATTCAGCTGCAGGAGTTTCGACTTTCTATCTGGTTTGAAGGCTCTGATTTGACCCAGGGCCTGACCCCTCTGGAGGAGTTTTTGCCCGATGTAATCATGCAGGAGCTCATGGACAGGTTTTCCCTTGTCAAAACCGTCGCAGATGTGACGCGTTTCGTCAAGAATCTGTCGGGTATGGCTGGACATCACGAAGAGCTTTATGCTCTCCTGGTTGAGCTCAAACCGATGTTCGCGCAGATGAAGAAGGATAAAGCGGCCGAGAAGGCAGCCGAAAAACTCGGGGAACAAGGTACATAATATTCTATACCTCATCGCTCTCACTGACGTCTCCCTCAGCTGTAGCCTCGTCTTCTTCCCTCCCATCTGGCCCCAACGAATCCCCCAATACTTCCTCCATCGCCAGTAAGTCCTCGTCACTCGGGCCAGCCATCATGTCCCGATCATCCATAACTAGTTGACCGTTCACCACAGCCATTGACCCCCGCGTTGCGTAAACGGAAGCTCGTTCCCGTGCCACGGCGAAGCTCCTCATTGAGCCCGAGCGCTCCGTTGTCCATGTTCTAGGTCCGAGTGGAAAGAAGCAAACGATCCCAGCCGAGCTCAAGGAGGGTCTGTTCGATTTTCTTGCGCAGATTGGGCAGACACGCGACCAGTATTTGCGTCGGAAACTCCCGATCGGCGGTGACGGCCTGTCATACGCAATGCTGTTACAATTACAGGCGTACCTTCAGTTCCACAAAGACCCCTTTCAATCCCTTGAAATTGTTGAACCTCAACTCCAGGTTTGGCACACGAAATGGACGGACGTTATCCGAGTTTTCCAGACCCATTGGGGCCGAACATCGGGCAAAAGTACGAATCCCGCATCCCTCGGCCACAGCGCAGCAAAAATTGGGCGTCCAGCACCGTCAAACATGAAGAAGGTCGACTTTTATCCGGGATCGCAACTACTTTATCTCGTATTGGACGCTCGCATGCTGGATTGTTGGTCGTAAGTCTTCTGAAATATTTCTCGCCCTATCTCATAATCTATAGGCTGGTGCTTGGAACCACCGATATTTTCGCGCACTTTGAGACACTGGCAGCGGCGAAGAAACTCCCCGACCTCGATGCGCTCGCGGAAATTGCAAGACGATTGCATCGCACGTATTCAACTGCACGTGCTCGCGATCATGCACTCCACGACACCGGTAGCACAACTGCCTGGGCAAAAACAATCCCACAGGGCTCAGCTTGGGTGCCAATCGATGTCGAGAACTCGAGTCTCGATGCCGCAAAGACAAAGAAGAAGACTGCAGCAAAGAAAAAAGAGCCGCCCAAGGCGCCGTGCAAAGGTGACTTTGTCCTCGCACAGGCCATTGACTTTTTCCGCGATGCCCTCAATTCACGGAAAATGGCAACAGCTGTTGCAGACGGGGATGTCGGACGACTTTATGAATGCCTCAAGGTGTGTATCAATCTTTATGCCGCGCTCAAAACACTCAAGAATCCGGAAACTCAGTACATGCTATTTACCTTTGCGGGCTCAACACATTCGAACTACAAAGGTTATATCCTTGAGACTTTGGCCAATTTGGAACTGGAGTCAAGTCCTGAATTAAAGGTTGCACTGTTACTTTTACTCCTCATCAATCTCCAGGGATTACCAGGTCACTTCGAGGAGGGGGATTATGTTGTCGAGTTTTTCAACCGGCTCTTGGAAGACATTGTGCAGCACAAGAATGCCCAGTTCGATGACAATTTCATCCGTAACGTCGTCGCTCGGAATCTTCACCATATTGCTGAGCTCAAGCTGGCATGGCGCACCGGCACCGGCATGGCACCGAAATCCCATTCACATACAGATCCACACACCCAACCCGAAATGAAGACCCTCCTCAAACTGTATCACACGGAGGAACTCCACTCACGCCGCCCCGGGCGGCAAATCGACGACCGTGACACTGACGACTTCGCACGAGGTGTGCGCAACCTCCGAAATGGCGGACTTGACAAGTGGATTAAAAAAACACTACGGACGCGACGGAAACAAACTACGCCATCGGATACCCCTCCCCCATCAACGGGTACAGACGAGGAGAAGGTAGAAGAGGATGAGAACTCGGAGGACTCGGAGGATGAGTTAGATTTAGGCCCTTCCGTTTACGCAACGCAGGGGTCAATGGCTGTGGTGAACGGTCAACTAGTTATGGATGATCGGGACATGATGGCTGGCCCGAGTGACGAGGACTTACTGGCGATGGAGGAAGTATTGGGGGATTCGTTGGGGCCAGATGGGAGGGAAGAAGACGAGGCTACAGCTGAGGGAGACGTCAGTGAGAGCGATGAGGTATAGAATATTATGTACCTTGTTCCCCGAGTTTTTCGGCTGCCTTCTCGGCCGCTTTATCCTTCTTCATCTGCGCGAACATCGGTTTGAGCTCAACCAGGAGAGCATAAAGCTCTTCGTGATGTCCAGCCATACCCGACAGATTCTTGACGAAACGCGTCACATCTGCGACGGTTTTGACAAGGGAAAACCTGTCCATGAGCTCCTGCATGATTACATCGGGCAAAAACTCCTCCAGAGGGGTCAGGCCCTGGGTCAAATCAGAGCCTTCAAACCAGATAGAAAGTCGAAACTCCTGCAGCTGAATAATTCCCGCTGCTTTCATTGGTTTGGTTAACCGCTGAGACTGGGGAATTTCGTTGGGTGCCTTCTTCTCCTTGGGCAAGGGGGCATAGAGCTCGTCTGAGACCTCTGGAAGGCACCCACTGCATCGGCAGTGAGCAGGACGCGTGGCCGGGGGGAAGGCGAGACATGTTTTGCACGGGCATACCGGATCGGACGCGGGATTGTCGTACAATTCATCCTGCACAAGGGGTTTGCAGTGCGCGGTGATGATTTCGGCAACCGGACGATCCATCGCCACCGTAGCATCCTTCTTGGCCTCAACAGCATTCTCGGCATCCGACTGCGCGAGCACTTTCGACGCCTTTGCGGCCCGAGCAGCGGAGATGTAGAATATTGCCCGTGGATTGGCAACATTGGGCCGTGCGCGTCCGGGCTTCTGCACAAACATCTCTGCGCTTTCTGGTTCGCCGATCTGGATGACCGTTTTAATGACGGGGATGTCGTTCCCCTGAGCCAGCCCGTTCGTAGCCACAATGATTTGGCAGCGCGAATCCGACTTGAATAGCTCGATGGTTTCGAGGTTCTCCTCTGGCCAGTTGATAGAGTGGTAGGCGCGGACGCGGAACTCGCGCTCGGTGTCGGTTTTGAGGTGGGAGTCAAGATATATCTTTATCCGAAAGACGAGACTGATGGTAGCGCCGAAGATGAGTGTTTTGTCATTGTTCTTCAGTACCCAGGCGATTTCGGGGAAGTACAGGCCGTCGATGCCGGAGACAAGGGTGCGAAATAGAATCTGGATGTCGTGGCGTGCATTCGACCGCCGGAGAAGGTAGAACTCCCCACGGTTGACACCCAGTAAGTTAAAGATCGCATTGGCAACTTTTACGTCGAACAGCAACGTCGCCGTCAAGCCAATCATAGGAATGCCCGCGCGGAAGCGTGCCCGCATAAAGCCGATCTGGGTGAACGCTTTGCGGAACGCGAGGCCCCATAAGAGGAGAAGGTGGATTTCATCCACGGCAAGGGCGCACACGCGGTCATAAAAGGGCTCAAACTTGAGCAATTCCTGGAATCCACGGGATATGAGTTGTTCTGGGCCGAGAATGAGCATTGAAATTCCTTGTTGCGCCCGGGCCCATAGATCTTCTCCACGAAGTCGCGCAGAGATGACCGTGTCGGCATTGATCATCAGTGCCGAGATTCCAAGTTTTGCCATATTCTCGGTCTGATAAATCATTAGCTCAAAGTTCATAGAAGAGAACTTAATTTAAGACTTGCCATTTGTTGCTCAATTGAGTTGGTTGGGCACACAACGACGATTGCCGGGTCTTTGGGAAATGTGATGTCCGGGCAAAGTGACGGCTTCCCCGCGATCGCAATCATGACCAGGAGGGACAGGAATAGGAATCCTGTCTTGCCAGAACCCGTCGGGGTGACCGCTACTAGGTCAACTTTGTCCAGAATTTTGCAGATTCCGTCCATTTGGTAGCTGTGCGGCTCGAAGGTGGGGAGCGCAGTGAGGAGGATTTTACGGACCAAAGAGAAGCCCTGTGGGGAGTAAAAGGTAAATGCATTGCAGTAGACTGCACTACAAAGGAGAAAAACGGCCACGAAAGGCCCCAAAGAAGCCATTGGCGCGCGTCGAGAACAACGCGTCTGGTCGTATGTGGTGTTGTTTGCAAGTCACGGTTTTTGATGATTGACGACCTACGGTAACAACACATCAAACGAATATAGACTACTCGCGCGCATAAAAACTCGTTTTATTACGATGAACTCGGCTTGTGCCGCCGCGGTGCCGAGGCAGAATCCGTGCCGCCGCTGCATTCGGCATCGCCACGGGTGATCGTTTGACCATGGCTCCGCTATGCCGATCGTGCCATTTTCCGGACCGAACTTGAGCATCTAGTCTGGATACGTATTGCTTAATTCACTCTGGGCGAAGATTGAAACTCCATTTCAGACAGACACGCAGCACACAATGCGGAACGTTTCGGCATCGCTACGTTGCCAAGTTCTCGTCTGTAAGATCCTTTATGTTTTTTTGCCAACCAACTCCCAAGTGTTTTTTGTCCCTATCTTTCCTGCCTGGTTTATCCTAGTCCATATTCCAGCCACAGTGCATGTGTGAACTGACTTGAACCCACCTTGAAACCAACTCAGGAAGTGCCCAATTTCATGGCGGTGACTGCGAAAAACAGTGAGCACTTACCGCGCCGAGGAACGCAGCTGTGTAGGAAGCGGACGTGGTTCACGGTGAACAACTCCATCGAATTAGCGCTGCAATTGGGCTGCAATTGTCAAATGACTGAGCAGTTGGATCGGGTTCCGGCGTCCGCACAATGCAACACACCGCAGATTCTGTTTATTCCTCTCCTGCCTTTTTGGGTGGGTATATCTCGCACTTGATCGTGGGTCGACATTCCATATTCAAACTAGTCCAGACACTGATCTGGATTCGGTACTTACGACTCGAAGGAGAGCAAGGTAGCCACCAATCCATCCAATACATGATCCATCCTCGTCGAACTATAGTTGGTTTCGTGCCAGTCCCGAGTTCCATTTATGTTGCAGTTCAAGTTGAGAGTCTCAACGAGGAAATATGCGCGTCAGCCTACGCACAAACTAATCGTGAACCGATCCAACTGATCGTTCGTTGAAAACGCGCAGAGGGACAGTGACTCCTGCACAGGGAAAAGAAATTGGTTTTTTTGATTGAATTCAACCATAGTACATGATATGAAAGTCATAGCATCGCCCCGTTTACACAACGTTGAAGTTTACGTTAACCGTCTGGAGTAAAGGAATATTGCTAACCTGAACACAAATAAATGGTGAGCTTATTATCTTCTGCCGCTCATCCAGAGACTCACCCCGACGTCATAAAAGTGCACGATAGTGAGCTGCGCAGGTCCAGGAGCAGTAAATGGGGATGCAAAGGTAAAGTTCTGGTAGGCGCTGATACCGCCAGGGCCGGGCGGCGTGTGGACAGTGGGGGTGAATGGCCCGTTGTATAGTACTTGCGCCGATCCTTCGCATCCTTCAGTCGGGTCGCAGACTGTATATCCGATTGCGACCGAGAGATCCTTGAAGGATGAGAGAGAGTTCTACATTGGGGCATATGTCGATGGGGTGTATCTGCGAAGCGAGCAGAGTAGGACGTACGTGTTGCTCGATTTGAACGGTCAAGTCGGACGCGAGCGGGACGTTGGCGCCGGCGCTAGGTGCGCCGACGACAATGCCCTGCGCCAACGCGGAAGTCGCGAGGAAGACGCTCATTGCGAGAGATCCGAGGAGATGCATCGTGTAAGTAGTGAAGGTGGTGGTGGAAGACGGCGCTGATCACGACTCTCTCGCCTTGCATTTATACGGTGCTTCAGACGGGGAATACTGGCCGCGTTGGGGCTCGCATCGACACCGCATTCCGACACGAACGGAGGATAGATGCGTACCGCACCCCACAACGGGCTTAAACACCGGAATCCACCTATGAATAAATGAATGAGATGAATGAAGGCTATGAAATGAATCCAGGGACCAGGGTTCATTCACGGTGATAATTTACCGCGTTGGATGATGAATTCGCTGCTTCTCCACACCGACGGTAATTGGCCTACCATCCTACCACTCTCTCTTGTCGACCTGTTTCTTTCCCTCATCGTCCTGCGGAGGTTCGTACACCTTACCGTTCTAATGCTGGCGGCGAAATGGGGCTAGAATAAAACAATTGGACCGCAGCAGGGAAGAGCGCTTACGTAGTACGGATATGGCAGACGAGCAGGGGATAAAACTAGGAGTCTACCCCGCTGATTTGGGGAGCCACTTGGCAAGCAAAGCCTCGTCGAAGCCGCAAGCGCAGATGATCGTAGGGAGAAGGAAAGCGCCTCCAGGGTGAAGGCTTCGCAGACGGGAGCTAGAACATTAATATGTCATGTTCCTTTTCAACCGCGAATCCCAGCGTCAACCCAGCGTCGTCCTCACATTCACCAGCTTGCTCGGAAAAGAGGCCCTAGTTTTACAGTCCTTCACTCGTAGGACAAGATTGTCGATCGATCGAATGCGTAGAAGGCAAACTAGGGATACAGGGGGAGTGGCAGGAAAATTCGACGAGATGGAAGGGGAGGAGAGCATCGGAGAGCAGCGCGGTGGTGAGATGGTGGTTGTCGTTGGGTTGTCAGAAGAAAAGAAGCCGGTGGTGGCAGTGCTGACGGATCAAAACTCATTCGTCGCTTTCTTCTTGCCACCACGTCAACTTGACGTCAACCGACGTTGCGCACGCGCCCCAAAGCTACCCGCGTTTCCCAGACAGCGGGCCTCTGCTTCAAACCCGAACAGCCCTAGCTACCCACCCATTCGCCGAGGCTGCAGTGCTTACAGGGTTAGGGTTAGGATATCGTTTGAATTTCGTGGTAAATAGAACTTGGTGACGAGTTGCTCGGCGTTTTTCTTTCCTCAAAGTCAGGAAAGAGACTCTGTGACATATACATCCGCTTAACTTGTATATTTACACGCGGAGTAACCCGATTCAACTCCGTTCAGTACGTAAGGTCTCTACAGTTGATTACATTTTTGAAAAGCTTACACACAATCTTGCTACGCGGCTGCGCGCCGGGGTATCGAACCCAAAGCTGCTGAGTGCAGTCGTGCTCCATGCCAGTCCACAACGTCCGTGTTTATCTTCCGTATGTAATCGTCCGGCGAGTTACCTTCTTTCTATGTCGCCTGCGCTGAAGAAAAAAGGTGGAGAGAACAACTTATAGGCGAACCACACCACAGCAGCGACTCTAAGAATTTTTTTTGAATGCGAATTCGTAGACTCTGGGGCGTCGAATTCTGAAGCTGCTTCAACTGATCATGGAGGTGCCCGGCAAAGCATACCCCTCAACTACTTCGATTTTCAACTTAACAGTGGCCACGCCGTGGAAAATTATTCCAGTGCTGATCGTCGTATCTGTGACATAAAAATGATCCTACTGGTTATGGGCAAGGCGAACGCGGGGAGTCGAACCCCTGCAACTGCTTCAAATTGCGCTGCTGACGCGCTTTCTGCTGACGTGCTATTCTGCGCAAGTATGCACCCTGCACCACGTCCATTTTATCTTCTTCTTGCCATTGTTTCATAGGTAAGCTCGTGGAAAAGGCTCTATCCGAACCCGGGGCTCAGATGTCCGCTCACCGCTTTCTGACTTCCTCCCTGACTTCGAATCTATTTTCCCGCTACGATTGCTCGACCTCGTTCGCCAACATCTGGGACTCTGGGTAGTGCCTCCGTTCACGAGGCCCGCTTTCTAGATCAGTAAATATCCTTATACTTCGAAGTGAAAGAAAGTATCCGGGACTGACGGGGTAAATTGGCTGTCGTACATTCAGAGGTGCCAACTCCGCCCAAGGTCTCGCATACTTCAAATAGGTGCGCCCGTGGTTTCTAGATGCCAATTGACGCATATGACCTCGTCTCGCACAGGCCACATGTGACTTGCGCTCAGGCTGGTTTGAATAGCTTGTCCATCAATCCTTCGTTAAGAACACTTGAAGTTTGTAATCCCTGGTGTAGAAGATTGAATAAAGTTGACACTATATAATCTGAATCAAGCACTAGACACAGGGCTAACCGCTATACTCGCACGGCCGTCGACGGATACGGTACCGACCAGGCTTCTGATCTCCGCCTCTCTCGCCCCGGTGATGCTCAATTTGTTGTAATGGTCGCTGAAGTGAAGCCTGGTCAGGCGCTTCCCAACGCCGTCCCAAAGGCGCAGCATGGGTATTAACACGTCGAAGAACTCCTCCAGGGATACTACTTCCTCTTCATCCCATAACGGAAGGATAAGAATATCGAGGCTGCGCAACGAAATCCCTGCGGCTACCACACCGTCACAGAACCCCTTGCCCTCTGCGCCTACGCGAGTGCGCGCGGTCTGGATCGCGGGAAGGAGGGTAAAGGCCGTCTCCCAGGTGTCGGGCGGAAGGACCGCCGATATCGCATCAAGGTGTGTGATCGTTTGGGTCGGAATCGCGGTGAGCACCTTGTCCATGATCTCGCCCAGCGCGGTGACGTCTGAGGGCAAAGAGTGGAACGCGAACAGACCATCCTGCTCGGGGGTCGGGTGGGAGTTCGATGTGTCGGGGTACGTCACGGCCTGAAAGTAGTGCATCCCGCCATGGACGCCGGAAGTAAGTGCTACAGTGGTGGCGATTGGCGCGGTTGGGCCCGCAGATGGTTACGGATTGGTACGAGGATGTGGCGGATGTCTTCGACAGTGCGAATGTACTCGGGATATAGCAGCAGTCGAGTCGATGCAGGGAAGGTGAGGCGGTTGATTAGATCCTCGCAATGACCCAACATCGTTGAAAGATGTAAAAGTTTCAGTTGCGGAAGGTCCACGCGGAGAGAGGAGTTGACGGATCCGGCTTGAATCGCTAGGTCCAGATTCAACGTGTGCAGAGTTGGCGAGGATTTTAGGAGGTTGAAAAGGACGGGGAGGGGGAAAGGGTTCAAGGAAGATGTGTGCTTGACTGAAAGGCGGAGCGACCGAAGGGGAGGTAGGTATTCCCAAGGGGCATCAATCTCCCTCAGTTCGAGGTTGCAAAGGCTCGGCATCCGGCGGAATAAATCGCGAGGGAGATGGACATCCGGGACCGGTTGCGCACTTTCGTATGCTATGAGAGCCAGCGAACGCAGCATGGGGAAATCAACCTCCTGCATCGCCTGGAGAAATTCCACTAGATCACTACGCTCTCCTGCGAGATCGAGTGCCTTGATGCGTGCTACATTGGCCAAAATGAGGGGGGTATAATGGAAGGAGCTGAACTGCAGGATGTAGATTCCCACTGGGGCGACGCCAGATCGAAGTAGCTGAGCCTCAAGACTTCGCCTGGACGGAAGACTCCACAAGGTTATTTCGTCCCAAAGAGTGGGGAAAGCGGCTATAATGTTGGCCCAATGCCTGCAGACAAACATTAGTTTTGCGAGGGTCGAAGGTTGTCTCATAGACAGGGCGGTGCCAGCTGTGAACGCTGCGAGGATTCGGACAAGAAGTTCATTTGGGAGTGTTGCGATCGGCGCAAGGGAGTTACGCTCCGCCTTCAGTAACGCCACTTTTCGAGAAAGCTCTGCGAGTTCGTTGTCGATCGCGGCTCGTCTGGCAGAGACTAAGGAGTTAGACCTGCGAAATCTATTAACGGGTATTTCAGGGAACCTAGTCAGCTATCGGAGGCCTACATTCAACGACTCGAGGGACAAGTACAAATTAACTTCATTCCTGGAAGACCTGGAGCCCGAATGCGAGATGGTGGCGAAAGGCAAGGGGCAAATCTGTCACGTCACAGTAACTTATCGGAACAAAGGCTGCCGAGTCGCTGCCGAGGTCACAAAAAAACACTTCAAGTTGAAGTTCAACGCGCGAGCACGCCTTCCGGTTCGCAACACTGTTCAGAATTTTTCTTGCTAAAATTACTAGGATACTCAAGTCCTAACACCCGTCATTGCCAGAATTCACGTGGATGGAGGGAGTTGAATCAAAGTTGAACCCAGTCCGCCTCTAAACTACTCAGTGGTTGCTCAGTTGACTCCCATTAGAGCCTCGGTTCTTGTTCCGGGCGTTCCGCTGGCGGGAAAAAGGCGCCTCGTAATGCCGGGGAATGGTCCAATTTCCGACATTACCTTGGGCGTAATCGTGCAACATGCCCCACCTTCGAGTTCCCCTCGACTCACTGGTCTCGCGGTTGTTGACTCCGTTTTATTTCGAAAAACACTTCTTCGAATCTCGAGGTCGCGGGACGTTCGTGTTCCCCAGCAAGTCCTTTTTCCATGAACTGATCCAAAAGCTCGCGAGATATGGATCCAAGCGGACGCGGGGAGTCGAATCCAGAGTTACTCCAACCCTTTAGAACCACGGGCGCATCCTAGACCGCGGTACGGCGTACACTACGTCCGCGTTTCAGCTCCTCAACCGACTTGCGCCAAGTGCTTTCATTACGTCTGTTCGCGAAGGAAAACCTGAGCCTGAGAACAGCGGAAGGAGGAGTCGAACCTCAGACAGCTCGACAGGACGCAGCGGTACATCCGAACGATTCCCGCGTTGTCGTCCTGCCTACAATCACACAACACTGAGCGCAGCCGCGCACCATGCACAACGTCCGCGGTGAACATACGTAGGCAATTTTGGCCCAGCACCTCGTATTGGAATCCGGAATTTAAAGTTTCAATCGCGGCCTTATGATAAATGGTAAAAGGATCAGGGCAGTTCAGCCCAGGGTCTTCGAAGGAGGGCCGTGCGATGCTCCGCTTTGTAGGCTCTTCACCAAGCATTCACGGTTCGAAATAATGAGGCTATGATGCCGAGATCCTTGAGACTTGGTTCAAAATTCAGATAACGACATCGTTCAAGTGTACAGAGTTCCTCATTGCAGAACTAATACATAAGGATGAACAACAAAGCCGCACAAATTCAAGGGTGGCGGATAAACAGAACGAACGTTCACATCAGGACTCCTTCTACTCTCCGTACGGATTTGGCAACCCAGGCGATCGCGGATTATATGCCGGAGGGCTCATTTCCGCAGATAAAGTAGATGGGGAGGACGGCGGGGGTACCGGCGATACATAACTGGGACCGTTTCCATCGTGGTCGCCGTACGGATTCGGCAATGGTAAAAGCGGCATATCCGTCGTCAGGCTCAGACCAGGGGGTTGAGTAAAGCCAGGTGGAGGATATGGGGACAGATATTGTCCAGGCGATGGGGAACGCCCATAGACAGCAGCAGATTGCGACTGTGCACGTACCAGGGACTGAGCCGGCATCGAGCCATATGCCTGAACCGTCTGCAGCTGCCCCGTCAACGCCGGCTCGGGTCTCCGCATCGTAGACGATGCTGCACCAAGCTCTGCAGCCCCGACATCCGACACATATTCGCGTGGGGCGAGGTCGTTCGACTGGGGAAGATCGTAGCTGTATTGATAATGCTCGAGGGGAGGTTGAGGGTAGGATGATTTGTCGCTATAGAGGGAATGAGATTTGTCGTCCATGGAGGGCATTCCGCGTGGGGAGATATTTCGGGTAGCGCCAATCGTACGACGGGTGTGTTCAAGTTGGTCGAAGGAGACGTCCAGTTCGTGGTCCAACCGCCGCTGTCGCCGAGTCCGAACGGCGCGCGTGATGACATATATGAGGAGGAGCGCGACGAGAAGTCCCAACCCAGCCGCAACGCCGATAATTACAGCATGGGTCTTGATAAAGCTGGGTCACTGGCGTCAAATTTGTGACCCTCCAGGAGAAGGGGAAACACGCACGACGTCGCGGAATTAGCAGACAGGTTGACATTGGCGGTTGAGGTTGGCGTGAACGACGCCTTCGTGCTCGTGGGGATCTCCGTTGCTTGATCCAACGTTGGGGACGATGTTGACGTCGGGAGTAAGGAGGTTGACGAAGACGAATCCGTAGGGACGCCGGTCTGGCTGGCAGTCGACGATATCTCCGTGGTAGGAGGAGGGCCCGGTCCCGGGAGTGTGTGCAGAGTAAACACTGGATTCGCACCGAGGACAGTAGCCGTCTGGCCAGCGAGCGTGGTAGAAGCAGGAGCTAACGGTCCGATCGCAGACGCGGGCGGAAAAGCATCCGTTATGTCGCCTATTATGCTGCGAAGTAATTCGGAACGGAGGACATAAATAGTATTCGAACGGACTCACCTGGTTAAAACTCCCGACATGAAAGAGGAAACTATCCAACTTGAGCGGGTGCGGAATGGACGCCAGCAGAGTGAGGCAACCTACCTGCAGGTCGCGTTTCAAACAAGAGTGCAGACGAAAGACGGCCGATCAGCGGTGTTGTTTCGTGAAGAAGTCGTGAAAAGTATGAACAGTGAAGTGAAGGAAAAAAAACGCCCGCGGTGGATGAGGGAAGAAAGAGACCTGCCTCCGCTGGCGAAACGCGCCGGGGGATGATGCTTGCCGCGGGTAGAAATCAAGGGATCAAATCTAACTTGGGAGATGGATATTTTGGGAACCTGGAAAGCAGCGTCGCCGTTTCAGTGTCGCCAGTACGTCATTGGTAGCGCGCCACAGTGATTTAACTTCAAGAGGACCTTAGCTTTGTGAGCAGCAGCCAGCTTAACTGAGTCTTGGTCAAAAAGGGAGGACGGGCGGAGGGAAGCAGCGCGCACTTTGATTGAATGTCGCACTCGAAACCAAGTGTCAGGATGTTGTTGATGGATTCAGAACGTGGCGAGGCAGTGAGCAGTGAGATCAAGGATTTCCCGGTCTCTTAGCTGAAGCGCTGAAGACCTACGTTAGTAATAGTAGCACCAAACGACAAACGCTCATCAACGACCAATTGTTGATCAATTTCAGAGCCAAGACGGCGAGCTCGGTGTGTGCCGTTGAGGGTGGAGCTGCCGAAATGAATGCACGTCGAGCGAGAGTCACCTGGAGATCTCTAAGCACGATTCATAATGATCTTGTTAGAATGTATGACATTGAAATCCGAGGGAAACAAAAGAGGATTTTACGAAGTAGGCCTTGGCATACTCTGGCCAGAGGTTCGTAGTTAATGATTGACTGCCAACATCGAAGTAAGGATCGAGATTATAAAAAGTGATTGAGAACGTACGATGAAAGAACACAAGGAATCAGCGCCTTTACCACGACGCGGGGAGACTCTTCTCGAGATCCCCGCGGGCCACCAGTTCGCGCAGGCGCGTCACAACACCAGGGTCAAAGTGGCGACAGTCAACCCCCTGCGGCAACATTTCCACCAAACTCTTGAATCGACGTCCCCCGGGCTCCAATCGCGAAACGACCATAGCCAAGTACACGTCGTCCGTGAAGCGCAGTCTGGACCGAATGTGCAAGGATTCGAGATGCGGCACGAGGCACGGTGCGTCTGGCGTGCGTGTCAACGCTTCGAGCAGTGAATCACTGATAACCACGAGGTTCGCTCCTCGGCCACGAGCGCGTTCGTGGTCTGCGACTGCCAGATGCATCAGCGCAGGCAGGACAGAGAGACACTGCAACAGCTGAGTCTCGGTGATTTGGACGTGGAAGAGATCGAGGGAATGTAAATGGCCCTCGAACCCGGAACGCGCACCGAGGGCGAGGAATTGAGGCTGCGACCATAGTATCGGGAAGCGAGGATACTCGTTTGAGCGGAAGGTAAGTGCTTGCAAGGATGACAGCGTGAGGCCAGTAAAGATGGCGGCCAATACCTGCTGGCAGTGGTGGCGATAGAACTCGCCAACGAGTTCGATTGAGAGGCGGCCGACATCCGAAGATGTATGGGGGATGTCAAGACGAAGTGCATTACTCCGACTGCTGATCCAGTCGTCGAGATAAAACCGCATACAAAAACTGTTCGTGTCAGACATGTGCGCCATCGTGGAGACTGTCGAAGGGAGATCCGTTGAAGCCAAATCCACCAGTCCAATCTGCGATAATTGGTGGACAGGTGGGGTGGAGACTCGGCTGAGTAGAGTCGCGCCGACAGTGAAATGTCTCAACCTCGGCGCGACTTCGAAAAGGGACAACGTCTCCGCCCCCTCCCCAAGAGGAATAATCTCGAGGGTTTCCAGGATGGGGAGGTTGCCGTTCACCGGAGCTAGATGACGGAGATCTGCCACTAGACACTTAAATGTCGCGGAGCGCCACCGCAAGGAATGCTGCGCGAGAAGTTGGAGTGCTGGGCCGTGAAAGGGCATATCAGTATTATTTGTGATCAAGATACTGAGTGGGACATTGCCCCCACGGCTCAGAAAGACTTGAAGCAGCGACATGGCGTTTTTCGCTGTGTCAGGCGACTGCCACAGTACAGCATCGAGCTCGACTTTGCTCCACAACGCGGGGGTACCCAAAGCGATGTCGTGCCATCGCGCACAGACCTGCGATAACGCTAGAATGGACGAGTTTGCGATACGCTCTAGCGATGCGGCATAGTTAAAGTTTCCATTGGCACTCGCAGAAGTCGAAGCTGAGTCCGAGGTCAAAGCAAAAATCTCTCCTAGAATTTCAGGAGGGAGGCGGCGAGCGGGAGCAAGAAGGGCCTTGCAATCGTGATATTGGCCCAGAAGTACAGCGCGATGGGCGTTGATTTCTGTGATCCTGCTAGTGTTGCCGATGTCCGGTCCAGTCCGGTTTTTACCCAAAAAATCCGAACCCCCGAAGTTCGAACCCGACCTGGGGTTCGGTTCGCCTGAAAACGCCGGACCCCGAACCGGACACCGGTCAGGTTCACAATGGGTTCGGTTCAGGTTCGGAAGAGGTTCGGACACGAATGAACCGTTTTTTTTTCGACACATTTTATGGAGTACGGCAACAACACCACAAAATCAGACAGCAGTATCTACGAACAACGCATCATCCAACGCCTCAACCACGCGCTTAGTAGCCTCCGCTGCAGCATTCATGTGTCCATTACGATACGCACTTTTCAACAATTGAAGGGCCTCAAACATCTCGGGAGTGAGTCTGTTGCGATGCTGAGTTCCGGTAAGTGCACCGTTAGAGAATGCACGTTCCGAGGCAGTGGCAAAGCCTTGGATGGCGAGATAGTCTCTCGCCACACGGGCAAGGGTAGGGTACTGAGTCGAGTGGTGCTAAACAAAAAGGGGCGGTCAGATGTGTTAAAAGGACATTGGATGAGCAAAGTTGCGTACCCCCCACCAGCGCACAACATCGTCGACGGTCTCCAAAGGAGCACTCAGATAGGCTTTCAACTCGTCGTGCGGACTGACGGCCGCGAAGTCCTTGTTTTTACGCGCTTGGACCTTGGCCCGCATCCAAGAATGACCGTATTCAACGGGGGCAGTTGGCGCTGATTTGCGCTGTCAGATATAGACGAATAGTTTAAGTTTGTAGCAGCTCACCACTATCAACCTCCATGGCATCTTCAACCGGCGCATCGGCGACGGGTGCGACGTAATACGCGTCAAACTGAAATATCATGATATTTTGCCCCGCAGTAATAAACTGAAAACATACCACAGACTCGAACTTTGTCATGCCCTCTTCAAAGGCAACAGAATTCCAGGACTCTTCTGCGTAGGCTGTTTTGAAGTTCGGGTCTAATGCTAGTACACCGTGAATATGGGGTCGACGGAGGGAGGTGTGCTTACCGAGACAAACAAAATAAACATCCGTGTCGTCCGTTTTGCCGTACCACTTCTCGAGGTTCTCAAGCCCAACATTGATGGAGTCGCGCATCGACGCGAATTTCTCGGTGGCAGCCATGTTGGCCCACGTCTCTGCGAGTGCTTCTAAGAGAGGAAGAGTTCGCCACACCGTGGGATGCTTGGCGCTGGAAAATGATTGCTGGATATTGGCGGGTTCCTGAAAGAGTAGAACGTCGGTTCAATGATCACGAGTTATTAGTGGTGCTATTATGTACCTGAAGAACTTCGTGCATATTGACCAACATGTCCCAGTCCTTGACCGCCAGTCGGAAGTCAGAGTAAGATTTCTTCACGAGATTGGGTACCTCGCTACTCTCGTCCGCCAGACGGACGAATCGATTGACAGCCTGTGAACATATAAGCCAAGTTCAAACGGAGAGAAGAGCACGAACCGGGCGAAGCAGAATGACTCGGAGACGGTCAAGAAATGTAAAAAGGGATGCCCAGCGGGTGCGAATCCACCCCAACAACTGTAGCACTGGAACACCAGCCTCCGCGCACATCTTTTTGAAGAAGGCTTGAGCTTGCGGAGACATCCGAATCTGGTTTAAAACGAAGTTCAATATTGTATTCACGGCCTTAACAAGTAAAAATACACATCACCTGTTTCACAAGCGCGAGAGCCTTGCCGACGGCATCTGCGGGAGCATCGCCCTCGCCCTCCTCCTCGTCGCCTTCGGGCTCCGAGTTCTCCTCCTCTCCGCGCTCCTCTGCATCATCTTCTCCGGCCAGCAATGCATCCAGCTCATCGTCGTCGAGATCCGGATTAGCCTCCTTCATTTGCTTCCTCAACTTACGCGCCTTGGCAAGAACTGCTTTGGCGGACAACGGCGATATGTCGGAGATGAAGTGGCCCGCCGTTAGATGAATGGCGTGCTCCATGCACGGTCACATTACTATATACCCAGAAGCACCGTGCCACGGCGGGAAAAATCTCAGGAATTGGAGGCAAATTTTTACGGGTTCGAACCGGTTCGCACATGTTCGCACAGGTCCGCGAAATTCGGGGATTCCCCGAACCCCGAACCTGACCCGGGGTTCGGTCCGGTCTTTCTCAAAATTTCGAACCCCAAAAAGGGTTCGGTTCGGGTTCGGTTCAGGTTCAGAATCGGTTCTGAACCCGACACCGGCAACACTAGATCCTGCGCTCCAATTTCGCGACTTCCTCGTCGCATTTTGAAAGCTGATCCGACAACGAGGAAAGCAGAGACGCAATCTGGCCTGCGGGGAGTTCGTAGTGGGAGCGAAGGGTGTCCAGTATAAGCCGTTCTTGAGAGGGAGACAGGGCGGACACAACAGATTCGCTGGTCGTGGCCATGGTGGGTGTTGATCAAGAGCGTCACTGTCACTCATCGTGACGCCGGTCCTCGCTTTCAGAAGAACAGTTCTTGGGAAGAACTTATTAATTGGCCGTCAAATCCAACGAAATTTTTGCATTTTACATTTGTTTCTCTCTGTGCTCTGAGCTTGAACATTAATATTGAACTCTTATCTCACATTCGGAGATCACGAAAGTCACTGCGTTTTCTGGAAAATATGGAATCTGACATTCGCAAATGATTCTC
This sequence comes from Mycena metata, assembly GCA_029378385.1. Classification (NCBI taxonomy): domain Eukaryota; kingdom Fungi; phylum Basidiomycota; class Agaricomycetes; order Agaricales; family Mycenaceae; genus Mycena; species Mycena metata. The sequence goes on along the minus strand of JARKIB010000033.1, from coordinate 134,248 downwards.
AACGAATGTCGGAGGTATTTGCAGGCTTTCGTTCAAACGGCTCCGCAGACTGAACAGTATTTTCAACAAATGATGAAATCAGCATTCTTGAGGTGTGCCGCAAACATTCCCAATCGTACGATGAGTTCGCCAAGAAAGATTCCTGTTTATTTCTTCATTTCCCACCAAATCCTACCTCGGCATTTGTTTGGTATCCTTTGGATTATTCTTTGAATTTACATTGTGGCATACAGAGTGCATTCTCAGAGAATCTTTCGGCAGACCTTGAAAATGCTGTTCGGGTTGTGGCTCCGAGTTCCGCTGTCATTGCACGTGATCGCGTTGCAGAGTCGTTCATTTTGTGAGGAAGGTTGCGCGGCACGCGTTTTTCATCGAAATATGTGTCATACTACCAAGGAAAGCCACAGGCCATAGTGGGAGACATGTAACACGGCACCAATAGCAAAGTAGGAACACAATTTACTCCCTTCGTTGAAGTTCAACTTCAAGCACAAAGAAAATCGAGGAAGGCTCTATACTATAGGAGTGTATTTACTGCTTTGGAGCCAATTGCCTTGGACCTAGGTTGAACTTGAGCGAGGTCTTGACTCCATGTGTCGCGCGAAGGCAGATTGAGTTGACACTATAAGTGTTTTATTAGAATGCAAAAGAGTATTTGGAAAAACGGTGAGAATACAATTCGTGATTTGCATGTGTGCTGACTTTGGTGTATGCAGTGTTTGCCCTCCAGGCATAATCGACGCCGACACTATAAATATGGTCTTCCACCACTGATCCTTCCCTGCCGTCGAGATATCTTCACCTTCAAGGTCTGCAATTTCAATTCATTGAGGTAGCGCGCAACCCAACACTAAAACTAACACAGGTGACATATTGCCTCGCCCTCGATATTAACTTCTGCCGTGCAACACCCACTACAAACCTGGTCAGTATTGCGTCGCCTTTGAAATTATTCTGAAAGTTTCCTCACAGGTTACAGTCCTGCATCACCCCTTTCTCCAATATTGCTTGAATATTGCTTTCAAGTGTGCGGGTCGGTATGTGCCGGACTCGGATTTAGGACCCGTGAGTATCGATGTAATGCACCACGTCAGAGGAGGGCGTCAGCGGGATGCGCGGTGGGATTAAGGGCGGGAGTGATTGTTGTATATTTTATGACGCTTGCCAGTGTATCTACTGAGAATTGGATGTGAATTTTGAAACAAATACAGTACTGTGAAATGCGAGCGACCGAATGAAGGGCATGTAAGAGAATCTGAGTAGGGATTCTTTAACAATGTTTAAATGTGTACTCATGAAACGCCGTTGAACATCTGCCACATATCCTTGAATGCATTCTGGCATTCACATAAATGCCAACATATATCTTTAGACATCCTCGGTGTTTGGATTCTGGTGCACGTAAGCTTTGTCCATTTGCATTCCGTGGGGATGGCAATCTGCATATTCACGAGATGTTATTTTCTATTCGGAAAACACATTAGAGTATGCTAAATAACCTCCCTTGACTATGCACGGCCTCCATACAAAGGAATTCATGTGAATACTGGCGACCAAACTTTCCAGTAAACGCAGTGAGTGTGGCAGACAAGCCACCACAAACCCTCACAATTCATTTCAGGGGAGAAAAGATTCCCACTTTCCCCCGCATGGCGTGGATAGAATTTAATGTTCACACACCCTCCATTGGAGCGCGATGAGGCTATCAATGATCAGCGCTCAGCGCCGCTGAGCGCGGGCGCCCAAATTGAATATAAGGTACCAACTGCCAAATCAAATTTCGACGTGAATGAACGCGGCGTTGAATTTTTAGCGAATAAGAATCGGACTCGATTAGATCCGCTTCTCTCTGCATCCCCACTCACCATGGATACATTACTTGCCGTCGTTCGGGTTGCTCGTGGCACGTTATGGGTCCGTAAGCAACTCGCGCAAAATGCGTCTTGGGACACTATCAAGAGTCAAGTCACGATCCTAACCGCTGGAGCAACAATTGTGAGTCATAATGGACGAAAGAGGATCTCAGCTTACCAGAGGCCCACGAAGGCGACCTTCCTTGCGGCAGTACAAGGACAAATCGTTGCCCTATCCTATCAGAATAATTCAACTCGTCTCAAGGTCGCTACGAACGCCTTGGGATTCGCGGATGTAGTCCTGGATGTGGCTGCCGCATGCATCGCGCTTCTCGCGTCCACCACTCTGCAACGATATATCCCGGAGGTCGAAAAACAGCTAGATGCGATTCAAGACGCCTCGCGTGAGCAACTGGAGGAAATCGCGCGTTTTATACATGCCGACGTACAGGGGTCATTGGGGCCGCACACCGTATCCTGGGATGTATACCGCCGCGCGCTAGGAAAGGTCGGGGACCGCCTCGTTGCACTTGACAGGACATCCAACCACGGAGATCCTGAAGCAGGGGGTGAGATACAGCTGTACCACCCCACATCAAGTCTTGAACTGGACATTGGGACGATACCCCGGGCTTTCCGAGAAATTCGAACCGTAGAAGCCTCCGGCGACGCGGCGGGCATTGCGATGCAGTGTGGTATCCTCTGCTTCTTTGGGTCGGTGCTGTGTTTGGCGATTGCGTCCCAGCCTCGCGCCGTTTGGGTCTCATCCTCGATGATCTTTGCCCTGGTCACATTCTTGCCGCTGGTCATGCAAGCATTGGGGCGCGCTGGTATTCGTAAGCTCGTCACGAATATAATTTTCAGCGTGTGACCTTTTGCTGTAGGAGTTTCGGGTGCTTTCGAGCTGTAAGTACGCATCCCTTAAAGTAGAAAGATAATCCGTCCAGGGCTTCGATGTCAATTAAATTCTGGATCCTGTGCTGCACGGCATATGACTGAGCGCAGTCGGTCGGTGGGAAGGGACTTAGTTACCACTCACAGAATACCGGACCGATAAATAAGTTTGCACGTTTCTTGTGGGTGAGATGACGGTAAGTTTCGAGTCTCATGGAGAAGGCCCAGCTTTAACCGAGAGAGTAAGTTAAAGCGCTCAAGGTGCCGGTTGGAACCTTGAGGTTACCGCCGAGCAGAAAGGTATATTGAACTATTGTGTCTTACTTGGTGGGAGCGAGGGAGTGAAAGTACAGTTTCATCATGGATTGAAATACACAGCTGAGTAAAGGGTTGAATACAGATGGGCACCGGACGCTCGAGCTTTACCCTGTATTTCTACAAAAGTCCAATGTCAGAGAGCCGATGAAAAGAACTTAACGTCCAACCAACCTTCACTGTTCCTCCTTCAACAATTCACCCCACGGCGAAAGTTCAAAGAAGGACGGAAGCTCGTCCCAAAGCCGTTTCGCTCCTTCATCATGATATTTCCGACCGACCGCGGTGCACGGCTTGCATAGACCCTGTGCTGCGCCAGGGCGCCAATGGAGAACGGGAGAAAGCCCCGGTGGCTTCCACAGCGCCAGTGAATACTGGACCTTCCTCTACCGGCAACCCTCCGGGTTCATGCAATCCGCGACCGGAACAGTTTCGTCGTCCAACCACCCGAAGAGATAGTTGGCGTGCGCGACGCGCAGAGGCTTAACCGCAGACATAATGATATTCCTGTCTGTATCAGAGATTGCCCGAGAGTGGTTGTGAGTGAACTCGAGATGGGTGGCAGCGAACCAGAATGCGGAAGGGAGAAGTGCAAGCAACCCGAGGTCCCGCGCGAGCAGGATGGTATCGACGATGATTTCGCCGCGTTGCACATTCTTCGGGTCACTAAAGACGATGTGCTTTGTTCGCGTTCCCTGGTCGATGTACTCTTCGAGGGATGCGGGGAAAGCGACGCGGAGTCGGGAGAGAGCACTGTCGAAGAAAGGTTGAATTTTGTATTTGTGCCCAAGGCGCAGGAATGCCGCGATCACGTTAAATGGTAGCGGGTCAGCTTCCGGATACGACCTGAGAATTGCAAGATCGGTTATATGTTGTTCTATTTCCAAACGCACGTACCAGCGGTCGAAGATGGCTCGGAAAAGGTGAGCCACTTCGTTGGGCGAGTCCGAGAGCTGCAGCACAGGAGTTTCGTCCATTCCTTTGGTAGTTACTATATTCTCGATATTGGTCTTGAAGACCGTCGAGATCCGGGAGAGGGAGCCTTTGTAGACGCGGAACTGAGTGTCCTCGGCCTGCACGATGAGGTTGGCGTCGTCGAACCATATATCGGACCGCTGGATCAATTGAGCCTTGGGAATGATTTCGCCAGGTTTGTTATACTTGTCCACGAGGTGGATATTCAGAAGAAGGCAAGCGAACGCAAGGTGAGTGGCATCCAAAGTGAAGAGCTCCGAGTTCGAGTTTGCGGTGTTTGCCTCAACAGACGTCGACGCCGAAGAGTCTGTCGGAAGACTAGGATCTGGGGAGCCCTGAGGGCGTTGTGTGTTATTGAGGTGCATGATTGGTGGGCCGCAGCTAGGTTGGTGTGGTCAAAGTGCAGAGACAAAGGGTGTTGTGTGGCGAGGTTTGGCGTCAAAGTGATTGCCAAACATGCGACAACGCGTTTTTCGCTTGCCTCTCACCATCAATGGATCCTAGAGCAGAACTTGAACGCAGTCTCGATTTCTGGTTCGAAGACGGCACGATAGTTCTCCAGGCCGAGAATATGCTGTACCGCTTCTATCGTGGTCTACTGCCAGGCCGCGCGATCTACAGTGTTTCGCGACACCTTTTCGATTCCCCAACCTGAGGCGAGTCAGGCGACTCCGGGAGATATTAATTTTATCGAGGGGTGCCCTGTCGTCCGGCTCTACGACAAATCGATTGACCTCACGCGCTTCCTCAAAGTCTTGCACAACTATGGATTGTAGTCAGTCTACCTTTCTCTTTCGAGTCTTTACCCTGACTATCGTCAACCGCTAGTAAAACTTGTCCAGCCACTAATATTTTTGAACTGGACTCAGTTCTCCGGCTGAGTGACAAATACGATGTTCCGGTCCTCCGCGATGCCATGGTATCCATCCTGTGCGACCTCTATCCCAGCTCGTTGGGCAAGTGGGATCAACGTGCAATACCACCGGGATACGCGCAGCTCGCCTACGACCCCGTCCTTGCCCTGACCATTGGAGTAAGGCTCAATATTCGCCAAATCCTTCCCGTCGCCTTGTATGAGGTCTGCTGCCGCATCGGCCTCGACAAAATCGTTCACGCGATCGAGCTGGAGGTTAACTATCAAAGTAAATGCATTGTCGGCTACGCGAAGCTGGTGGAGGCTCGGCGGACGGCATTGACGTATCTCACCCGCGAAGAGGATCAAGACGAGTGCGAGACGACCGCCGCCTGCGATGGGGAACGTCTTCGGTGGCTTTCACTCGACATAGCCCGTGACAGCGAGGAGTTGGACCCGCTTGACGATAGCAACTCGGAGTCATGGGACGCTTTCGGAGCGTGCTCTGTATGCCGTACTATGGCGAAGGAAAGGTGGGTGGCTAGCCGCCATAAGTTATGGAACGACCTGCCCCGTATCTTCGATCTCGGGACGTGGAACGAACTTCTGGGTAATCAATCCACCGTCCCTTGTAATCTGCAAACTGATCCTTTGCTACAGGCGAAGACAAACCTGCGGCGTCATGACAAGCTTCTATTACTGTCTCGCGGGCTCATGCAATGCTTCACCCCGACGACCTAATTTCGTTGTAATCCCTGTATGCGATGCGTATTCTGGAAAATATCAGTGCTGTAAACACGTTCAAACCGTCCTCGGCCCCCTATGAGCTGGATGTTCAAGGATTTACCAAAGAAGCGTAGGAGTCGCACGGGGGCTCCGGTCTATCCGCCCCGCGGTTTTGTATTGCGTGGTCGTACGATCATTTCCCAGATTCAGGATCCAGCGGTGTATAACGGCTTTACCCGAGTTGGCGTTCGCACACAAAAACATAGAAGGATGCATGTACAGTTCTCCCAAGAACAACGGTTGTGCTCAGCAGGCGGCGTGTGCCCAGATGAAAACAGATGGGGTGCGACGAGGCACGCGAGATGGACCCAGGCAAGATGTGTCATCCTTTTGGCCTCTCTGGCCCGAGTAACAGCGGAGGAGGGCGGGTGTGTGTTAATTGCCTCGAGATCAGTCAGCTCGAGTACGAGGAGGGTCGCAACAGTTGGTGGGAACACTTGCCGAAGACATTCGGTCTGGGGTCTTGGGAGGAGCTGCGGGAACAGGTACCTCCGTCTCTCCGTTTTACTTTCGTTTTTCACTCGTTGTCGCGCACCAGGACAAAACCCAGACCCAAATTACTCAATAACAGCCTACTCATCGCTGCAACCTTCTTGAAAGTAGAATTGCGACTTCATCAAAACTAGAACTGTACCGCAATTCTACAGTCTGTACATTATACGTCTCGCTACGAAAGCCAAAAAAGAATACACCAGTTCCGGTAGAAAAGATATTGTGCAGATGAGCGATAGTAGAGAGACCGAGCTCGAACAATAAAAAGAAAAACACAGCAGCAAAGTAGAACGAGAAAAATCCATCCTCTCTGCATCTCACCAATAAACATCAACTCCTGGTCATCGCCTAAGGCGAGCACATCGACTGCGCGGTTTGATGTAGCATCGGTGGCAGCTCGAGCCCGATGAACTCATTGAAAAGGCCGAACGCCGTCGCGGGGATCTGAGTAACCGGTGTATTGGGTGAGGCGGCGTGACGCGCAGATGTCATGGGCGATATGGCGAAGTATCTTGTTCCCATTCTTCATCCAGATAATCGACATGGCGTTTGTCCGAAAAAGGAAATCCAGTCGGCAGAGGGTGATAGAGAGGAAGGGGGTATGGGGTGGAGAGGAAGGGTGCGCCATTGGCGGATGCCAGAGAGACCCGCATCGAGGGCGAGGAAGCGAACATCTCCATACACGTGAATCCCCATCGATAGCGCCCAGCGACAACGCAGCCAGAAACGTCCTCACCGACGCCGCAAACGTCTTCCAAGAGGCAATGCGACGCATACACAGCTCGCCTTCCTCTTCCTCCCTTCCTCGGAGCCCCCTCTTTACTCTCCCTCGCTCTCCCACCCACGCTTTGCACTCACAGACGCTCCCGACGCGCAGGGGCAACGTCCGCGAGCTCGAGCTGGCTACAGCGCGATGGCGGAGACGATACTCCCAGCGGTGACGTCTACCGTCTCCCTCGTCTCCCTCGTCTCCCTCCATAGGCAGTGGTATCCCCAGCCATGCCCGCGCCACTCGCAGCACTCCCACTGCCTGCATGCATAACGACGGCGGCGTACACGCCCGACGAGATGCACCCCTTCGCCTTCTTCCCTCCCCATTCTTTGCCTGGTGCTCTCTCGACGCGCATGCTGCGCCGCGTCACTGGTGTGCTCCGCCTGGTTTCCATCTGCATCCCCATCCGCGCCCACACCTCACCTCGTTCCCCGCCCCCCGCCCGCTCGACTCCTCCAGTCCGACGCACGCCACCGACACCCGCGTCAATCGCAGCACATCGACTCCTCCTCCTCCGTCCCGATGTCGTTCCCTATCCGATTCCCCTCCGCGTCATGTCCCCATCCGTATCCCACACATCCCGATCCCTTGCCCCGGCCCGGATCCCCAATCCACTCGCGTTCGCGCCCGTGCTCCCGTACCCCCGCTCCTCCTCCTTTCTATGTCGTTACCCCCAGCCCTATCCGCACCTCGTTCCCCGCCCGTCGCCCCGCTCAACACCTGCATAGCCTCCACATCCACACCTGCGCCCCCCGTTTTCTTGACTTGTACTCGGCGTTGTAAGAAGCGTCCGGGGCGCCGAGAGCGACCCGAGCGACGGGCGGCGAATGCGCGTGCTGTGGAGACAAGACTAGACCATCCACCCCTCCCACGCCGCGCCTGTGCGAGGAGGACGATGGCGCGCACGACGAGCGCCTCGCGACCGGGAGGCTGTGGCGCGGGTATCATGGGGTCGTGCTGCGAGGAGGATGACGCGCGCAGCGAGGACACAGGAGCGGGCGATGCGTGGGGCGAGGAAGACGAGCGCTTTCGAGAGCGCGGCGATGAGGCCGGGGGTGGTGCGTGCTGCGAGGACGACGATGAACGCTTCAGCAGCGTGAGGTGCGCGTCATTACAAGGCGCAGGTGCTGCGTGCAGCAAGGGCGAGGGCGCGCGGCTAGGAGGCGCACGATGAGCTGCTCGGGGAGGGCGCGGATAATGTGTACAGCGTGCAGCTCCGGCGAGGACGAGAGTTTGGGCGGGGCCGTAACGGGCACGAGGAGCGCCTCGGATCGGGCGGGGTGGGCACGGCGGGAGTGCAAGTGGTGTATGCGGCGACGAGGACAAAGCGTGTGACGACGTCCGCGGGAAGAGCGCACCGGCCTTGGAGGTGGTGTGTGTGGGAACGAAAACGAAGGCGAGTGCCCATGCGCTGACGACGCGTACGATGAGCGACTCCGGAGGGCGAAGGCGTGGGCGATGCGCACGATGAGCTACCCGGAGAGCCGGTGGCGTGTGGCGAAGGCGCGGGTGATGCGGGTGACCAGGGCGATGCGCGAGAGATGTGTGCGGCGCTGTGGAGTCATATATCAGTACGGTACCGGGAAGGACAAGCGGTCAGGGAGGAAAAGTAGAGATGTAGGTGAGATAAGAAGAAGCAAAAACAAAGGGAATAGAGAAACGATACTAATATGAAGGAGGACGACTAAGGAAGGTAAAGTAAAAGGGGCAGAGGGAACGGCGGGGAAAAGCTGAAATCCAGGCAATATGAATAGTATGGGAAGATTGGACGAGGAAAGCGGCGGGGGGAGATCGTAGGTGTAAGGGTACCGTGTAAAGTAGAAGCGAGGATGTATGATAAGTGGAGAGGCTCGACGAGTAAACTAGGATGCCCGAGGGAGATAAAGGGTATGGACAGGCGGCGCCGAGCCATACAACATGATACAAGCTTCAAAATGATGGTAAGAAAACACGACCCGAACAGAAAAGAAGTGACCCACCTCCAGATCGTATGGCGCCATCTGCGCTCGATCTTCGCGCGCGTCGTTCGCGCTTTCCCCACCGCCCACATGTGCCACCTCCACCGCGGTTCCGACTTCCTGCTCCGCCTTCCTTCCCCGCGTCGGGTATCCGCACCACCACGCCCGGTATCCACCCACACGTCCCATCGCGCGGGTCCCGCCTCGAATTCAAATCCACCTGCGCGTCGTGGGCGGGCGGCAGCATCGGCGTCCGCCTCCCCCACGTTCCCCGCCGCCCACGCATCCCGCCGCCCAGATTCCCTCCCACTTCCGCGTCCTCCTTTCCGCGTCCTCCTTCCTTCCTCGCGTCCCCACCGCCACCGCCCTCCCAACCCGGGCCCATGTCCGCTGCCCCATCGCGCAAGCGCTGCTTCGCGTTCCCCGTGCTTGTCCGCGGCAGATTCTTCTCCACCGCTGGAATCCTCCTGCCCTGCGCAAAGAGCGCTGCTGCTTTCAATTCGAATTTGAGGTTTGAACGCTGCGGGTGTGCACGCGAGACACTCCGGGCCGTCCTCGAGCGTTGGGCATCGAACGGCGAAGGGGGTGGTGCGGGGATGGGGCGGCGCGGGGACAGGGACGGGGTAGAAGGGTGGCATCGAGCGTCGAACGGCGACGGGCGAGAACGTAGGGGGGCGATACGATGGAGCATTTGGAGTCGAAGCTAAATAAAGTAATGTATCAGTATAGTTTGAGGGATGGGATGACGAGGAAGGGGACGGTGAGGAGGAAGAGCATGCGGAGAAGGGAGGGATAAATGAGGCCGGGAGTCTGGGAAAGATTCTGGCCGCGTCGCATCCCGGGGGCCGCAAGCATGAGCACAATCAGGACGGCGAGGACCTACATCTCCGTATGTAAGCCCGATAGCCCCCAATCGCCGAATGTGGATGGTACGACACGCGAAAATTAAGGGCAGGGACCCAAAATCATGCAGAAGGCGAAGAGAAACGTCACTGGGAACCGCGTCAAGGCCATACACCGCCCCCGTGCTCGCACACCCCGCAGCCCGCACGAAGCCCGCAATCCCCAACGGCCAAGGTTGCAATGTCCCAAAAAGGAAGGCGGTACATCGTTCCCGCGAGCGGGCGCGGGGAGACGTGTGCGTGCCCGTTGAGGCAGCGGAGAGTCTGACGATTGTCTGCGTGGCAGGCGCAAAACCCACAGCTCAGAGGCGAACGCCAAAAACACCGTCTGCTGGTGCTGTAGGCCAGACGTTGCGTTGGAGGAAAAAAAAAAGAAAACGGACAAAGCTGCGGCCGGAATGGTAAACACCGTCCGTGCATACGGCGGCAAAACGTCAGGGTGCCGAGAAGGAAAGCACCATTGGAGACGCGACTACAAGTGCCGCGCCTGGAGATGATATGAAACCGACCCAAAAGAAAGGGAAGAAGAAAAAAAGCAAAACTCACCCCGCTAGTGTCGTCGATGTTCAATATGGCCTCGCAGAACTGCAGCACATCCGCCCGTCTTCATAGTACGTCGTCGCGTTCTGGCCGCCCTCGCCCTTTCGTTTCTGGCCTTGAGATCTTGAGAATCCGAGCAATATCGCCCAGACAAAGCAGCCCGCGGTGTGCTGGTGATTCTCCCACCACTGGCACGACGAACTGACGTCGGGGGCAGTAGTGGAAAAGGCAGCCGTGGGCGGAAGCCAGGTAAGATTGAATTCGTCGGCGACAGCAGTCGTGTGCGCCGAGGACGTCGAAGGGGAGGCGGATGTTGGGGAACGAGATGCAGGAAGGCATAGAGAGACCAGGAAGTCACAGAATGAGGCAGCATGGTCCGGATCTGCCAGAAAATCGGCGAAACGCCGTCTTCTTCAATTCTTGCGCTGAAGGTCCAATCCATCGATACGGTGTGGACAATAGGTGTCCTGGGGCCCGTGCATACTCTCCGCGCTAGCCCTACAAACAAATTGCTGTCCGTTTCCTTCCACTTTACACCAAGGAATCAGGCCAAGTTTTCGCCGAGAAAATTCGAGAAAACGTACTGGGCTACAACGATCTAGATCCGACACCCAGACTAGAGGTTTTTTCACAACTCTCCGGCTCAACATCCATGGATTTGAGGGCCACGCGAAGGAACGGTCGTTGAGGTCGTCGGTGTAGGTGGCAGGGAGGGTTTGATGATGCCGTAAAGACTGGCCGGCGGAAGCTGGCGGGCCGAAAGCCGAGGCTTGCGGTCCGCAACGACGAAGGGACGCAATGAAAACGAACGCTGCTCACTCAGGTGCGGCTGCCGTTGGATCATTTATTCGGTCAGCTATTCTTTTTCCTTAGACTCGCGAATTAGCCTGACGGCTTGGATGCGAACCAGAAATTTCAACTTGAATTTAGTTGAATTTTCAATAATTTTTGACCTTGATCGATCGACATTCAGTCTCGGCAACTTGAAGCTCTCAATGTTGAACGTTGAACCTTCACCTTATTCGTCTTCCCGAACTTCCGGCTCAATGACTGTATTCCGACTCCCATCCAGGCAACTCCTGGCATATCACGGAGCACTGAACTCTGCGACCAAGTTTGAGGTCCACTTCGAGTCACATTATTGGGAACAAAACCCGGTATTCAAACTCTTCTTCATCCTCATTTGCACAGCCAAACTTCTAGGCCTAGGCACTTCCATGTCGGCAGGTACTTTAAATCGTCGTAATGTAAGTACACCACACGCGTTGGCTGATTTTGCTCCACTCTTCATGCTCAATCACTCTCCAAGGAGAAGACCCCGTAGCATGTGGTATGCATCTGCTCTCTCTATTCGATTCGGCCATTAACCACGCAGAACAACCCGGTTCGACTCCGGACGGGGGCTTGCGATGGTTCACTCCAAGGTTTTTGTTCAACAAGCGAGTTCCGAGCTTTTCGTTGAAGCGTCTGTCTACGAGAGACTACTTGCCTGTGGGGTCGATGTAATAATTGGACCAGCAAGCAGAACAAAAGGATCTCGAAACTGAGTATGAAAGACCCCGCCCGGAACGAACCGGGTTGATCCACGTAAATTATCAGCGACAAGAGCTCTCAAGTTGAGCGGATGCATACCGTATGCTACAGGGTCTGAATCCCTCAGGCAAAGTGGTTCCTGAGGTGTGCAATGAGATGAGGCAACGAGGCTGGAATCCAACACCGTATACTCAAGTCGAAACTCCCCGAATTGAGAAGGTTAACCGGAGGAACACATTTATTTTGCCCCGCTAGAACGCGTCCACCGTTGAGGTAAAAACGAGATTTTCCTGCCAAGACCCCGCCTGGAATCGAGCCGCGTTTTTCCGCGTCAATGTAAGCAGGCCTGGAAATCCAACCGGACATATTCTTGGTTCTCCCCATTGATGAGTCCGAAGTTTATCTCCCGGCTCGTTGATTTGTTTTCGGGAAAATCTTATACATCACTGTCCAGGGAATAGGACCCTGAAGGATATATAATCGCGCGAATTCAAGTTGAATTGGTCTGTTGGATGATATCTTGGTTGGATCTCTATCCCTTTATCAGCTTCACGTTGTTCAAAATGGCTTGAAAACGGATGGGGTAAATCTGTGCTCGGATGATGTGCCGGCCTCGGCTTGGCCTGAAAGCCGGGGCTTTGGCCCGCTTTGAGGGGCCTAGGCTTTCTAAAATGCCAGGCCAGGCCCCCTCCCCTAGGCCCGGCTTGGCCTGGGCCGGTTTTGGCTCAGGCCGGGGTTTTGGTTGAATTTTTTGCGGTCGGTATTGGTGAGTATCGATGACTTTACAGCGCTTTGAAACGGTTTGTACGGGTTTACAAGAGCTACATATTAATAGTTTCATAGTCCCGGTGATCACTCTTTGAGGTCACCCTCAGAAAGGTGCACTGATGCAATCAGTTCAACTGTTGATTGGATCAATCCGGCCCATTAACTCGTTAGCAACTTGTCAGGGGAGTTAAGTTCGAAATAGGATCCCAATAACACCTACAGGAAGACAAACATGGGCATGGGGTACTTCCTAAGTTGCCACAATAGGTCTTTGTGCTCACCCCATAAAAGCCGGGGCTTTCGGGCCCGGCTTTGGCTTTTGAGGATGCCAGGCCGGGCCCTGGGCCGCGTCAAGCCGAGATTTTGGCTCGGCTTTGGCCGGCTTGCAGGCCGGAAAAGCCGCAGCTTTTTGGCCTGAGGCCGAAGCCGGTCCATCACTAATCACGGTGCGAATTCCGGCTCTTGCTTCTTGCCTTCATCTTGCCCTCGTTTGACCTTCATATGTCTTCAACTGCGCAGTGACCCGATACACTAGTCATCCGAAATACTGTATCATTTCGACCAAGTGCTCATAGGGTGTCACACGTCACCTCAAGTGTTCATTTCTCGGCAATCACGCAAAATTTCCATATACGGACGTCTGGCATATGCCGGACCACAATTTTTGGCATTTTTTAGGTCAAAAATGTGAGTGTCACCGTCACCGAGGGCAAAAGTGTTCAGTTCAGAGGGTCGCGTCACGCGTCACTTGAACACTCGGTCGAAATGATACAGTACAAGGGATTCCGACCGCTGCAGCCCTGATTCTCTCGCTATTCAAAATCCCTCCTCTGATGCAATTTTTTTCCGCAATTACTCATTCTGCCACAGAATCTCTAGTCTAGAGTTGACCGCGCCACCGTGTACGCGACTTCCCGATGAGCTGTGTTAAACCAATGAGGTCGATAACCATTAACCAGTTTAAACCGTTGGTTAAACCATGGGTTTGGTGTGGGCTTGTATATATCATAGTAAGATTAAACCCTTGGGTTTAACCACCATTGATGTCCAAGCGAGAGTGTAAGTAGTGGCACCATTACATCTGAGTAATTACACAGGTAATCTAGTGAATAACAGTTGTGAACCCACACTGACCACCCGACCAACGGGGTGGTTTTAACGGGGTGGTTTCCTAGTATCGGAAATGGCCAACGGGATTGAATGGATCCACACCCCCAAATCTAAAAGTACATGAAATAATGACCAAGATAGGTACTATGGTGCTTACCTGCGATCCTACACTCAAGGCCTCACAAGGCCTTCAGATTTTTTGCCACCAGGGATGATAAAATTCAAAGAGTCTAACACCGTACCACGGTACTAGTGAACCCGAACATTCCTTGAGCAGCCGAGCTGTAAGAGAACATGATACCTACGGTAGATTGCAGACTCAATCGGTGGGGCTCTCTGAGCAGATTTTGGACAGAGTGGAATGAGTGGCATGGTGATGGTGCGAAGGCAAGTCGTCCAGGACAAAGTTGAACAATGGACACTTGGGAAGAAAATGATGCGATCATTTACATTGTTTAAGTGCCGACCTGTCCTCGTGACCATTCCATCCTTTTCCAACGACCACCATGTTGTCGTCTACCTCTCCATCTCCTCCTCATCGCTCTCCTTTCGAAAATCTAGCAGGGTGGCATCCTACTCACCCGGTCTCAATCGGCATTGCTCAAGAACACCCGGGCCGCAACTTCGGAGCGTGTTTGCGGCGGTATTGGCAAGTGGCACTCTGATTTTAGTTGGTACAGGACACTGATATGTTCCGGAGACCTGGTTGCCACCCACGTCAACACAATACTCCTCCCGAAACTTCCGCCATGGCGCCGTTGGCGCCCGTTCGGTATGTCTTCTGGGGCTGCACCAAGCGTTGTTAAACCTAAACGTTTAACCAAACACGGTTTAACCCATGTCGTTTAACCGGCCGTTTAACCAGGTGTTGAACGCGTAGGTTAAGCACGAATCAAAGGTTAAACTGCCCAGTAACGTAGTGTTTATCGGGTCCGGTTCGCAGTTGTTACATGCACGGGTTCAACAATTGATTTTGTTTCATTCACTTGAACGTGGTTAAACCAACGGTCAGAGAACAAATATTGCACTATTAGCCACCGGGAGACTGCTGGGGGAAAGGGTTTATCCGACAGGTTTAACCAACTTAACCGGTTGATGGTCTGCAATCTGTGAGGTTCAACGCAGCTCATCTGAGTTACTCGACTGTGTACGAGTACCTCGCTTATTACCAATCTTTTGGCCGGTGATTACAAAGCATTTCCCCCCTCCCTTTACACTGCTCCATACAACCTCCAGGAGTGAGAATTCAAAAGAAATTGGTATACCTTACTACCTTATTAAGGTATCTGTCTACTCAGAATATTTCTTTTCTCCACCTTTGAGCTTGAACCAGCATCTCGGGCTTTGGCCCATGCCGGTGTGATGCGGACTGCGGTTCTGTGAACTGCCTGACCCGGGGTGGGTATAGTCAAGTAGTGTTTACAGAATTTAATTCGTCCTCTAGGAGGAAATTGCTCTGTCGCGGAGCTGCGTAGTTAAAGGCACGCTAACGCGCGTTTATATAAATTGTAGTGTGTGTGTGTGTACAGTTCTCTCCGTTTGGATTGAACGCTTCGCCAGGTTCCTCGAAGATTTGGTTCCTCGTTGGGGGCTGGCCTTCCGAAGGTACCGCGGATGGATAGTTTTCTACACTTGCTCGAAGGGTTCGCTCCGCAATGCGAATGCTGTTCCGTTCCGGAGTACTCGGGTTATCTGTTATGCTTATCCACCCGTCTCGAGCGTATCGGACGGCAGGTCTCTTCAGTACAGTGTGACACTATACGGACGGCTATAGCGATTCCCTTCGTAGTCTGGTTTCTCCGTTGGTGAACGCCTTGAAACGGAGTTGCTTCCGTTTCGAAGACTCGGGGGTGAAGTGTGCAAATTGAATGGGGGAAATGGTATGATCACGTAGGATAGGCCTTCCGTGTACGATGGGGTGGGTTCCTCGCAAGGATATGCGTTCGAACTCCGAAAAGGAACGGTTGCACGAAGCCAAGTTAGGCGACTGGCCGTTTGGTAGTGTGCCGCGTAATCTACTACCGCGCGCTTTCAACTCCGGAGTGACTATATTTCCCCCGTATCGATTTATCGAAACGGAGGTGAGACGGACGGGGTTTCTTGACAGGCCCGGCCTTTTTAGGTGACCTTGGTTTGTCCTACTATTGGGCGGCACGACCCGTAGCGGAGTGTATTTAATTTAGTTTCCCACCCTGGTGTTCTTCAGGGGGAGTAGCTTTAGGTATATGCAGTGGGAGGTAATAAGATGCTAATTCCGTATCTTACAGCCGGCTTTTATACTGTACTCTGTCCGATATTCGCGCGTGTATTTATCCCTTTAATTGGAAACGGACGTTCCACCTTTTCAGTTCTGACTCGCCTCTGTGATCGCCCATGCGTTCCCGATTCCGAAGGGGTTAGAGATTGACTCGGAGCAGCCTCGTGTCGCATCCGTTTCCCGTTTCAGTCTCCCCGTTTCCCAAGAACCGCCTCAGTTCTCCGTTTAGTCGCCCCGTTTCCCATAGCGCAACCACTTCGTCTCCGTTTGCCCCCCCATTTCCTTCCCTAGTACCAGCCAGGTGGCGGAACGGCAACGCATGCGAGACAGATAAGAGAGCCTGTAATGTTTCCTCGCAAGGTCTCCGTTCGATTCGGGGTCTGGCCTTGATAAACCATCAAGAAACTTTTGCCTCCGTTTCGTTTTTGAGCTCATGCGCGTCGAGTTTTTGAGTGAACGCATTGAACGGCCAGGTAGCTCTATCAATATTTTCCTGCTTACTTGTGGGTTTCTTGTGGGTTTCCTATTGATTCGGAGTCTGATGTTCGGCCAGGTGGCGGAATGGTAACGCACGCGAGACGACTACACAGACTCCCATAACGTTTCCTCGCAAGGTCTCCGTTCGATTCGGGGTCTGGCCCTGGTGGTGGTGTATCCGATGCTTTTTTATTGATACAGAGTCGCTGTCGTGAGTACGATTTTCCTCCCGTTTGGCCGCGTTCAGATCGCATCACAAAGTGACAGCTCACACCGGGCATCAAATCTCGGCATCTTCGTTCTTGAGGTCTGGACACTGAAGGGCTCACCTTAGTCTCGTTTCCAGAACCGTTATAGGGCAGTCGCTCGCTCCGCTCGCGGGCAGAATTCCAATCGGGGATGTTGAGATGTTGTCGAGGCAGAATTTGATGAAAATTTGATGGGGAACACTGCCCTATAACGTCTGGTGCAATTTGGTACGCAACTATGCGATTGTGTCACAGCTCGTTTCCTCCTCAACTAGGACCCGGAATTTGCTTCAACTTGGTTACTTGGTGGGCCCAAACTTTACTCAGCCATTCCTATGGATGATCCCGAGACACTCTGACACTCTCTGCAATTTTCTGACGCTTTTCCATGATGCTGGATAATTATCAAAATTAACACTCTTTCTCCCTTAAGATTCCTCATAACAGGGTGAAAATATTTGTGAACCTTCATAAGGGTGCTTCTATGGATCTGAGACTCTAAAACCGAGCTGTTATTCATCCACTGATCCTCCAAGGTGCCATCATCATTCACCGATTTTTCGAAATGCACAAGTATGAGTCTGAAAAGTGTCCCTGGCGCGCCGATGGAATGAGATTGAAATATAAGATGAATCCAAGGACCTTTGACCACTTCAAACGCGTCCGGGTTCACGAATATTCCATTTTCTCCACTAAAATCCAAGTTACTCCCATTTGAAAGGTTTCTGCGTGCTCCTCTTTGTCCAGCATATTCTGTAGTCAAAATTACAGCTCTGGGGAAGCAAACAAGGCTGAAAAGGCCCTTAATCGCGAGATGTTTCCATCCATAAGTCGGTGTGACTACCTGTGACCGATGAGCAATTGCATGTTTTGCAATCAAACTGCACCAGATCTTTACGGGGTGATGGCTGCTATGGTTTTTTTATTTCTGTGCCTCGGCCGAACGGACCCGAACCCCGTAAAAGATCTGGAGCCGAGATTGGGCTCACCTTAGCATCCGAGAAAATTTATGAAATACATAAGTTCAACAAGCGAGGTACGAGCGTCACCGGTTGAAGCGTCTGGCTGTGAGAGACTAAAGCGGGGTTAGTCTTGTTGTTACCGCGGGGGTCGGATCGCGTAGCCGCGCTATTATGTAATATCACATAAGCAGAACTCGCGGAGAACGAACCTGAGCGAAAAGAACACAATTTTTCATCTGATTTGCACCCTAGTGAGTTAAATCACCTTTTCCCAACATCCTGTCGACTTAGAATCTCGCAGAACGACCTAAAACTTGGTTTGCGGAAAGCCCGGCTAAAGCCGACCGAAAGCCAACCGCTCAATGATCGACACCCCAAATATTTAAACCTTGCTCAAAATTCACCCAGAAAAATCAGACAGTGAGCTCTCATAGTACCTATGATAGCTGTGTCCTTACTTAAACTTAGTCGATTTCGTGCAGGGCCGAATTGAAGAACCACTGATTTCTGCTTATGTGTGATTGCATAATAAGCCGGCTACGCGATCCGACCCCCGCGGTTAATAACAGACTTCAACAAGCGAGGTATGAGCGTCACCGGTTGAAGCGTCTGGCTGCGAGAGACTAAAGCGGGGTAGTGATCAACTGATGCCGCTAATCAACAGACTAAGTACTACACCTTGCGAGGCACGAGCAAATCATTGTAGTGTCTGTCTACGAGAGACTACAGAATCTCTGCATCTGCAATTTCCGGTGTTCCGACCCTGCCGGGGCCTCACAACTCCCGATACTCCACATTGTCCCCTCCCTTCGCTGGTGTGCACTGTGCGGCCAAAACATTATGAAATTCAACATGTTCTCCTCGACGTTTCAGCATGACTTTTATCATAACACCATGGATTTCCTGACGAACCATTATGGTTTCAAATCAAAACATCATGAACCAGTTCCCGACGGTTTTTGGTACATTCATGATGTTTTTTTTCACGACGCATTGTCATGAATTCATAATGATTCATCGTGAATAATGGCCCAACTAGAACTGAAAAATTCATTTGAATTGCATTAACCGACTTCACTTTTTTAGTCTTACTACGATACAATGGGTGACTTTCCATAACAATTAAACAATGTTTTTGCATTCTTTTAAGGCTTCCCGTTGGCTTTCCGACCAAACGCCGCGACAGCTGTCGGGACCCCATCACTTCGGAGACCTGAAAGCGGTAAGAATTTATTCGAATCTACTATAACCCCCTCTTCAGATTAAATCAAGTTTGAATAAACTGTTTGGCTGTACAATACTGCTCCCCACCTTGCTCTCGATTGACCAGTCGGCCTATTTGCGCCAGGAAAAATGGAGTGGTCTCCGGTTACCTCTCAGAGCCCATCCCGGCCAGTCTTCTTCGAGAACGGCTGAACTCATATCGTGATTTTAGTTCCGTAAAAATTAACTTTGGGCGCAAATGTTGAATATTCCAAACTCGGCCAGGCATCACTGGCACCCTCAAGTAAGCTCAGAAAAGCCGAAAGATTGTTTAAGCGTTATGGAAAGTCACCCAATGGGTAGGAATTTAGAATGGCAAGGGACATAATAAAGGCAAGGGACATAATAAGGGCAGATCAGGGATAAATATACACTGACTAAGTTTATAACACCTACTATACATGAGTACTTCACAACTTTGTACTCCGCGTACACACATACACCCATGGAAAGCTTTCGGAGGTCATGACCTAAGTTTTGCACCTTGCTCGAGCCACCGGGTGGAGGCCCCACTCAGCTCCACCACCCTGGGAAAGAGCAAAGCATTGTGAATTCACAGTGAATCATCAGGAATTCACGATGGTTGAAAAAAACAGAAACAGGCAACTTGAACCATCATGAACCACATCATAAATTCAAGTACCCAACCCTGACAAAACATCAGGAAATGTGAAATTCACGAGAATTGTGTTGAATTTCACGATAAATCCTTCTCACAGTGCATAGTATGCCTCACCTGCCCAGGCACCGCTCCCCCTGTATGTTTTCGTACAGCAACGACGGCCAGAAGGTCCAGATCAAATGCTGAATGTCGGCTGTGCCTGCGGCTGCTCGTCAAAGTAGCGCTTTCAAGGTGGAGGGTCGGAGTCAGGGCTGTGCATATCAATCTTTGCGACTCGGCGCTGCAAAACTCAACCGAACACCTCACTGTGTTTCCATTGGCAGCCCCGCTCTTACCGCGTTCACATCTGAAGTTTCTCAATTTTCTCTAGTCGAGATTCTTAAAGACTGTACAGCGGCTGACCGGTGACCTTTGATTGACAAACATCTCATGAAAATCCTTGAATTGCTACCTCGATGTTCCCAATGGAACCGATGTTCACATGGAATCAACGAAACATCATTTGTCGGATGACAACTGCGATATTCCATGCTTCGCACCACCCGGGTGTCCCGGGTAAATCTAGTGCTTACCCTGGGCCCCTCGCGGCGTCATTGCTATGCGGCTCGGTCAATGGAAAATTACCTTTCGTGTCCGACACCATTCAATATTTGTCCTCCGCACCGAAGCGTCCTGTTAAATCTAGTGCTTACTCTGTACTCACACTGCGTAATTACCATGCGGTCTCGAAGCCGGAAGACGTTCATTTCAGCGTCGGGTCCACTGAGAACGGTGGGACTACAACTCAAATGACTCCTCCGTTCGAAGCTCAAACCTCCCCCTTTATAAGCCTGTGCTCCTACCGGTGAAGTGTTCCAAAGCATACACGTATCCATTTCGCGCAGCCGGCGAGCATTTTCATGGATCCCTCGACACCCATTCTCTTCTACGATATCGCGTCCGGCCCGCCAGTCACCACCTATGCCCCAAATCTATGCAAAGCACGGTGCGTCTAATTCAGTGCGAGATTATTCTTCATATATAGCGCCTCATATCCTTCCTCTTCACCACTAGCTACGCTCTGAATTTTAAAGGTGTTTCACTCCAAAACAGAATGGGTCGAGCACCCCGAGATCACCTCCACGCGGAAAAGGCTCGGCTGTCCCCCCGTTCGCTGGCATCGCGACCGCACTCCTTTCTATACCCTTCCGATCATCCACGATCCTTTGACAGGCAAACTCGTGGGTGACAGCTTTGAAATCGCCCGGTATCTCGACGCGGTATACCCGAGTGGCCCGCGCCGCATCCTGCCATTCACCACGGCGCTTCACAGAGCGCTCAACATCCACGTCGACAAAATTTTCACCCACGGCATTTTCATCCTGTGTGGTCACGGCCTGCCCTTTAACCCAGAGACAGCTGAACAGTCCAAAGCCGAGTTTGTGCGTCTGGCAGGAGTATCCAGCTGGGACGATATCACCCTTCACGGGGCCGCTAGGACTAAGCAGCTGGCGGAGTTCAAAGAGGCGCTGGGAGTGTTGGCGTTCTAAGACGCACCCTTTTTAGAGGGAACTTCGATTTCATATGCGGATATGATCATTGGGGGCTGGTTGCAACTACTCAAAGCTTCGCTGGCTGAGTGGGATGAGGTGCGGACGTGGCAGAACAGTCAATGGGAGAGAGTCTTCCAAGTGTTGGATAAATATGCAGAGGTGAAGTAGATAAGTTGGCGAAATGTGGCTGATGTGGTTGTGTGAATTGAACTATGGCTCGGAGCAGACACAAATTTCTCTTCTTTATTTTGGGGAGAACTTATGATTCTGGTTCAATTTGCTTGACCTGAAGGGCAAATTGAATCAATCTGCATGATTTCGGCAATGAGGCCTACCACATCAGGAAAAACCAAAGTTGCCCCATAGACCCAGAGAGACCCACATAGACGTCATAGACGTCATAGACAATGGACTTCTATCATAGACTGGTGGGAGGGGGGGGGGGTCAAATCCATAGACACCCATAGACACCCATAAATCCCTGTTTTCTATGAAACTGGCCTGCTTTCTATGAGATTTTGTCAACTTTTTTCACTGCATTCAAGGACCTCCTAGACTCAGCCTGAGTTCAGGGGCCTACATGAACCTACATGGACCTATGCTCAGACCCACCTACGTAAAGTCTGCGTAGGTTGATGTAGGTCTGTGTAGGTCTGCGTAGGTCAGTCAAGGTCAGCTAAGGTGAATGTAGGTGAATGTAGGTCAACTTAGTGACCTATGCAAGGTGAATGTAGGCGAATGTAGTGACCTATGCCGAGAGCAGTGTACTAGCAGTATATCCAATTACCATCTCCAATGAACTCACTGTGCTATTTTGCTTGAGATCAATAAAGGTGGGTGTAGGTGATCCAGATCGCCTACCCTGACCTACGTCCATCTAAATATACCCAGTTCAGATCAGTTATGTACACCTACGCAGAGCTACGTGCGCCTTTATTGATCTCTGTCAAGGTGGACGTAGGTGATCTACGCTGACACATTGTAGCCGACTACGCCGACCTACCTACACCTACGTGCACCTTTATTGACTCAGCGTAGGTGCCCCTTGAATGCAGTGTTTGGTTCACAGTGGCTCAAAGCGCACACAAAAATGACAGTAAAAACACATGTTATATCCAGAAATACAAGGTTTCTGTCACCACCACCGACCTTACTCCCGCCTTTGCTGACTGTGCTTTCACCCCTGCGCTTACTTACTTACCGTTCAAGGTGTTTTTCCATTTGAATGTGAACTTGGTTACTTTTCTTATATCATACTACAGACTTGGCCAAGGTATCTAATGTAATTAAAGTTCTAATTAAAGTAAAGTGCTTCTTAACGGAATCGAACTCGCGACCTGGCGGGTTCGGACAAAATACGGAATTGGGTCCACTACGAACTGAGCTAAGAGACCATATAGGTAGGTGGAAGCCACCCTGATAGGTGTGTATGTTCTGATCTCCAGGTCAGTTTACTTCTCTCAAGAACTTACTTGCCTGTCCCACCCACATCTCCTCTGCTGAAAGCATCTGGGCATGAATACTTCTCTAGCAAGCAACTCATCAAATTTTTCACAAAGGCATATATTTGCAGATGTGAAAATAGACCCCAAACAAAAAGCTTGAAAAGAGCTATAAGAGTTGTTTCTTCAACAGCTTACAGCTATTTGCGGAACATAAGGCGCGGATCATTTTTTTCTAAAAATGGCCACTTTGTGATCATTTTCACTGCTGCCCCTCTAATGCATTCAATTCTGCCTCAAATGCCGCGAATCCTTCACTAGACATCTTTAATGAATGTTCCAGAGTGCGCCGTCTGCTCAAATTAGTTCTCTTATTCAGTGATGGCTGAGTAAGCCAGATGATCAAAATTTACCTTGCTACCCCTGCTTCAAAGGAAGGATCTATTGGGGGGTGCTGAATATTTGTCTCTATGTTTATATATGTGTTTCCAAGTGCGCCGGGTACTTTATGTTGCAATTCTGCCACAAGAAACATGTCAACAAGCACATCAATAAATCCATTCATTTGATTGTGGTACCTGTGCCATGGCAGGAAGGTATATTGCCCAAAAGGCTACACTATGCACTGTATGGGACACGCATACACCCACAGGCAAAAGGCTAGGGCATCTTCATGTGAATTCCTCTTTAAGCAGGGTCAGCAGTTGGAAGTCCATGGCATTTGCTTACAAATCCACCAGCGGGAAAGAGAAACTTGAGAACCAGCCTAAGCACAGTAGAATACCCCCAGAGATCAATTCAAAATGGTTCCAGGGCTCCAGGTGAAGAATTGAGCAAGATATCGGGGTAGCAGTGAAAACAACCCTTGTTGATAAAAATTTGATCCGCGCCTTATGTTCCGCAAATAGCTGTAAGTGAAGCACAAAATATGGAATAATTTCCTGGATGTGACAATTTTGAAAGCCAGAACAATTCAGAACAAGGACTTTCCAAAAAAGGTGGTTGACACATAGACATTCATAGACCATCAGAGACCTTCATAAAAGGCTGGGTTTTATCATAGCATTTTGGGTTTCCTGATGCACGAGCTTGGTTCAATGCAACTCGCCAGCTAGCATGGTTTCGCCCTCATTAGACTATGTATTCACAATCATGTCACATCAATCAACCACCAAAGAAAGCCATAAACAGTGCAGGTATATTGAAAGACATCCATAGCTCCCCATAGACACTCATAGATCCAGGGGGTTGCCTCATAGACACCCATAGACCATCAAAGACCATCAAAGACCCCCATAAAAGGCCGTGTTCTATCATAGCATTTTGGTTTTTCCTGATGCAAGACCGGGCAGCAGGATCGGATTACCGCGAACGAGGAAGAAAAACCAACTGTTTCGGATCTGTGGTTGAGGCGCTTATATGGGCGCCGATCCGTAAATCATCGGATCAGTAACGAAAGTCATGTCACTTCTCTCCCTGACTCCCCGGCGATTTCTGCCGGGACTGTATTTGTAACCTGTAGAAACCCTGCTCTCTTATTGCTTCCATCCTTGTCAAGGCTCCCTGTGGCTTCTCGCAACAAGGCCGGTCATTTTACCGCGCTCATTGAAGAAGAAGAAACAAAGGCATGTTTCATTCTCAATAAATTTTATCTGGTTCCAATCTCCTTCAATAATTGATTGCAAAGCTCCAAGTCTCCTTAGAGACACACATCGCGTAGGTGATGGCCACCAAATCGCGCTTGATTGAGGCTCTCGACGCGTTAGATTCTTTTAACTGGAACTCCTGGTAAAGTTGTCGCCTTCTGCGATTTTTGATTTGGCTGATTTGGTCGATACCAGTTGGAGAACGCTGGTTTGAGTAGCGAGAACGATGTCTATCCCGAGTTGGAAGTGCCGGTAAGTGAAGTGCATCTTTACACTGACGAGCCCGTAATCACTTGGCAATACTAGGAGCCCCTATCAGGCCCGTCCGCTGTGCCTACTGTACGTCCATATGTTCTCCAATTATGAACCATCAGACCGTGATGGTCGGGCAAGAATCAAGCGGATCATACTCGGATGGTCGTGAAATGGGCAAATGCCGTATCGGTGTGTGAAACCAACTCCCACCGACGTCCTCCGGCGAAATGGTTGAAAATAAAGTCGCAGAATGTTCTAGCAGATTCACTGCATTCAAGGACCTCCTAGACTCAGCCTGAGTTCAGGGGCCTACATGAACCTACATAGACCTACACTCAGACGCACCTACATACAGTCTGCGTAGGTTGATGTAGGTCTGTGTAGGTCTGCGTAGGTCAGTCAAGGCCAGCTAAGGTGAATGTAGGTGAATGTAGGTCAACTTAGTGACTTATGCAAGGTGAATGTAGGCAAATGTAGGTCTACATAGTGACCTATGCCTTGAGCAGTGTACTAGCCAGATATCCAATTACCATCTCCAATGAACTCACTGTGCTATTTTGCTTGAGATCAATAAAAGTGGGCGTAGGTGATCCAGATCGCCTACGCCGACCTAGTCTCTTATAAACAGACGCTACAACAATTTTCAACTCGTACCTCGTTTTGTTGTAGTCTGTCGATTCCCGTTGACAGTTGATCGGAGGGTCCCCTTATCAAAATTCTCAATGCTGGACTACGATTCAAGCCGCGTTTTCAAGCCGTTTTCTGGTGGAATTGTACTCACTAAATGACGTCCGAAAACTTGCTCTCCTGCAATTTTCCGCCAGAGTCAGGGAACGCGATGCCGAACGTTGATGGCTCTGCCGCTGACCAAGCCATACTTTCTCTCTGTGCCCAGTGTAGCACTGAATTAAAATTCTGAAGAGACAGCTAGTCAGTAGTCATTCTTCCCAGTGGAATGGCCTCTTAGCTTAGGTAAATTTACGCCGTGGAACTGCTAGATAGTAGAGGGGGAATTTCAAACTCCGAAGATTACGTCATAAGGCGACCCTCCTTGCATTGATCGCGCGGTTAACTACAGACTAACGCCGACCTACACTGATCTAAATGTACCCAGTTCAGATCAGTTATGTACACCTACGCAGAGCTACGTGCACCTTTATTGATCTCCGTCAAGGTGGACGTAGGTGATCTACGTTGACCTATTGTAGCCGACTACGCCGACCTACCTACACCTACGTGCACCTTTATCGACTCAGCGTAGGTGCCCCTTGAATGCAGTGATTGGCTCATCTGATACTGTAAGCTGATTTAGCTGATTGGGCAGTCTCATTTATTTTTGGTCGCGGGTGGACTCAATCAGGCAAGGTGCCAGCACTTCGCGGTGAGAATTCAACTTCCACTCTGGACCTGTCCATGTGGAATCACTATTTCTGGAAACAAGTAGAAATCTCGTGGCGCCAAGTTCCTCCGCGCTTTATTGCAATTATACGGCGTCTCTCAAACCGCTCTTCCGAGCCTGAGCGTCGGCAAAATACGCGGTAACAACACGTCAATGTTGAAACCTCGTTATGAACCTTCGGGAAACAGATTCAGTGCACGACAGCAGGTTTCCTCCTGATCACAATTATTCACAATCCTGGGCAAGTCGCAACCAGGTCGCAACGGTATATTTATGTTTTGCAGGTGAGTATCGGTTAGAATACTTGAGATTAAAATGCTTGCGACCTGTCTCGCCTATTATTGTCAATTCTCCCGCACTTTGTTGATTGCTTTCCAGTTTCCCCCTCCGCACCACATTTTAGATATCGGCTTGCGTTTGACGTAACGAGCTCTTTCCAGGGGTGGGAATTCTCGTCTGGGTGAAAATTGGCAATCCCCAAAGCTATAATACTCTGAAGAAAAAAAGAAGCGGTACGCACCGAACGTCGATTTCTTCACCGTTTTTCTGTTTCTGTATCGCGATTTCTACAATGCTTCTCCCGATAATCAGCCAGGTGAATGTTATGCGGCTGCAGTCAACCCCTGGCACGCCTCCCATGGAACACGCCCAAGTCAGGATCGCGACGGCTCCCGTTCAACTATCATCGCTGACAGCAGGGATAAAATGAGCTGGTAAGCTAAGGCTTCCCCATATGCCGACCTATATGGACTACCGCGGGCTTTGCGCGGGCGGGATTGGGGCGGGAAGAATTTAAATTCTTCGGCTCCGGATTACCTACAGTTTAGTGATGTCCCAGCATCGCCCGTGATAGTGCATCGACGTGTTCGGCTCGCCCCAGAGCCCACCGCGCAGGAAATATTCAAGCAGTGTGCAGCACATATCTCGTCTGGTACCTCTACTTTCGTTTAATCAAGGGCTCCCTATGATCCGTTGTTGTTCAATCAAATCGCGATGGTGATGCGTGATCGCATGATGCGGTATCAGGGTAGCCTTCATCTTGCGCGATTACATTTCCCGCATTTTCGACGGGACTCATTTTACTCTCACAACGGCCCTCTTCAGCCCCCGTCATTTTAATTTCCGTTAACCGTCGTTCACTCGTCAGCGTCCAAGAATAACAATCAGATCCGCGTCCCTGGCAATCATTCTCGTCATCATTGGAGAATATTTCTCCATTCCGTTCCTTGAATAGAAGTTTTCCCGATTGCCAAGGCTGACCCTGGTTGACCGCCGGACGACAACTGATCATAACACCATGAATTCGGAATATTACGAAAGGAGACAGAATCAATGTACATTTTATTGGCCTCGCGGTGGGTAAGAAGGACCGCTGGTGGGTATCGAAGCGGGGTAGGTAGGTATGATCGGCGGGGGGGGGAGGGAAGATGGGCGAGACAAGGTTCATTGTTTTTTTTTTACTCACTCATTCGGGACTCCTGCCCCTCGACGGCGGTGCACCGCGCGAGGCCGGAGACAAGGACGCGCCCTTCGTAGCGGGTGCGCCGTTCGCATTGGGGTTGGGCATTCCGGGGTGCGACGCGGAGCCATTGGCCGTCGGTGGGCTCCCTTTGGAAGCCGGCGTAGTCTGCTGTTGTGAGGACGACAACGCATTAGTTCGAGGTGCAGATGGCCCTCCAGCCGCGCGCGGCGGTCCGGGTAACTGGGCTTGGTGTTACCGGGCGCAGGGGGCGGCTAGGGTTGACAGGTTTGTTGCTGTTGCTGCGAATGGAGTTCGTGTTAGTTTCGAAAAACGTTGGGATGAAGGCAAAGTGGGAATGTCGGTAGCAAATATAGCAAACGAAAAAAATGAATTGAGGGGCGACGTGACGCGACATCGGGACGGAAAGGGTAAAGGCGAAATGAATAAATTACGCCCACAAAAGAAGGAGCGGGAATGAAAGGTGTGGTGCCCACGAGGGATGCACAAAGGGAAATGTGGAAGCGAGAGGGAGAGATGGGACGAACCCCCTGCTCCGGCTCGCGCGCACGGGACGAGGACGCGAGTGGGTGCGCTCAAACAGGCCGCGTTTGTTGCACAACTGGATAGACACATCATCAGCGTTCACGCAAAGCATAAACGATAACGGGAAATAAGAACTCACCACTTTCCCAGACCTCAAGTTCGACCGCCTCCAGGTACTTGTATCGGTGTGCAACAGTTGGAGCACCGCCGCCTCACACAATCACTAAGCGTCGTGGCGGCGTTCGCGGTGCACTATCTGAATGGCAGTGCCTGGCGCTCCCGGAGCGCCGGTGGGTGCCTTGAGGATGGTGCCAGGGAGGGGGTAGGGGACGTAGCCACCCGGAGACGGCTGCGGCGCGTACTGCGGCTGCCCCTGCTGAGGGTCATACCGGTGGCCGTCGTGGGGCTGGGGGTGCTGTGGCGGCGACTCCCTGAAGGGGGAGCTGGCGGGGACGGCTCTTTGGGCTTGTTGGATGATGGGTTCGAAGACTCGTCTTGAGCACCGAGATACTCACCTTCCAATCATTGCGTCCGCTGTGATGGTTCTGATCAACGCACGAAAAAAAAGTCGCGCTGGTTCGTGCACAACAAACAGCCTGACTCACCAGCGGATCGATTCGTTCGCGATCAGTGCTAACAGCGCCGCTCCTCGAACCATGCGGCCATCACCTGCAACCTTTGAAGCTGAATGCGGCAACATCTGAGATACGAGACCATGGGAAAGACCTGCCAACACGCTCGGCGGCGAAACTTTTGCCGCGGGCTAAAATCCATCCCGTATATTACGCAGTGAAGCCAATTTCGTTGAAAGTTTTGATAATGTTTCCTGAGTCATTAAGATAGGAGATCATCGTTAGATTCCACCCCAAGATATAAGGCGCTTGAGAGTGTTTGGCTGAAGCACTGGATACCAGAAGGGTTATGATTCGAACACCACAGTTCTAGCGACTACGCACGTTGCAGGGAGGAAGTTCCGCAAGGCTATGTGTGTCAAGGAATGAGCTTGGAATAAGGGGTAGATCCACGGGTCTTGCGCTGTTAAACTGCGCCTTTCCGGAGAGACCCGACGTCCAAGAGTTAAAAGTTACGGGGGTAATTAGGCCTAGGGCGAAGCCGGATATTGACCTCGGCGCCGCTTAAACAGAGGCCGAGAAGGACACTACAGAATAATGAAGGATCAGCAAAATAGAAAGGATTCACATGCGTACCGATGTCCCACTTGGGGAGACAGACTATAACTCCTACCAGACAGTAGACTTGCGGGTGGAGGACAGCGTGCTCGGACTCCAGAGGATTCTGAGGAAGTCAAGGACGAGAGAGAGACCAATGTTGGTCTGTTCGTATTCCTGGACGAGCCATGTCTCCGTTTGCTGGACCTCATGGATTTCGTCGTGGTGGTCTACAGCAACCAGTGTTACGATCGTCGATCAGCAGTGATTTTCGTGATTGCATCATTTGATAGCCGAGACGGGGGAAAAACGCAAGGAGAATGTCTTGAGAATGTCAAGAAAATGTATCAGGACGGAGACATTTGCCAGGGACCCGCAATAAGTGGTGACAGACGGCGTAAGGTCCCGTTCTGATGGGCTGAATTCTTTGGAAATGGTACCCTCAAGTTCACCCGAACTCTGCGCAAGACTCTTCACTTCGTCATGTTGGCCTCTGTGCAGTGGCCAACTTTCTTCGTTTTTTTTTAGCTGGGTGAGCCCCACGGCAACGGTACGCATTACATCTACGTCGGAAATCAGTAATCGTAAGGCCGGGTGGGGTGGAAAATATCAATACAACCAAAAAAAGAGGACGTGCGACATCCATTGCAAATTCATAACACCACGCTAAGCATGTTGGTCCCCGATGAAATTATGTTTTCGGGTCCGAGAACTGCAATGACTTCGGTTAACCTGGGGCAGAACTCCGTGGAAATCTTGGTGGCGGCACGAAAAACCCACTACGACTCGCTCGAACCAGCGCCACCTTTGAGGTAGTTAATATTCATCTAAAACGACGCGAGTCGGCATCAAAACTGATGTAAGTAGAACTCATAGTGGCACAAACACCTCGCTTCGTGGGGGAACACATTTTTCTGTGAGAAGGGAACCGAAAGGAGCGGGAAGTTTTCAGCATCCGAATTCCCAGTGAGACTCTAATCCTTGATTAATATGTCAATCATCTCGCCATTCAGATGTCACTGTGAGACGTGCGAGAATTTTTCATGTTAGTTGACTAGTTGAGTTCGGAACCCAGCGGTACCTGCCCATCAAAGATGCGACGCGACGCGGTCGACCGCGGCAGATTCTGCGCCGCTCATGACTGAATAAAAAGCGAGAAGGGAATGACAACGAGGGATCCCTCCCTCCCATCTAACCCATTATGCCACTGGCTACGGTGATCCAGTCCCGGCGAAGGAATAATGTGATTCACTACCAAGCCACCCATACCACGAAAAAACTCACAGTGAACATCCTACTACCGCTCGCATGCAGCTGGGAGCACAGAAATTACTCCGCGGTGGTCACTGA
Source organism: Mycena metata (assembly GCA_029378385.1). Lineage (NCBI taxonomy): Eukaryota > Fungi > Basidiomycota > Agaricomycetes > Agaricales > Mycenaceae > Mycena > Mycena metata. The sequence goes on along the minus strand of JARKIB010000033.1, from coordinate 103,870 downwards.
CGCCGCTGGGATCTACAAACGACCGCCAGTTCTCGTCAGTTTTTCGGAGGAGTTTGACGAGTATAACCAACCTCTATTGGCGGCGGAAATCTGGGTGGACGACCGGGACGAGGTGGTGTACGTTGAGATGAACAGATGTACTGGGGGATTCACCCTTCGGTGAGCACCTTCTGGCTTTCAAGGAACGCTTAGCTAAAATCGTTAGGTGCGGCGGGGACGGGTTTTGGACAGAGCACCAATGGCAACCGGCGATCGTACAGTGGAAATATCGCCGGAGTCAATGCTACGGCGCCTTGAGGTCCGGCACGCCCCCGCTCCTGTGGGTCTCGGCTTGCAGACATTGGGAATTGTTTGCAATGGTCGGCATAGCAATAGAGGCGATGTTATCCAGTTTTCCCTACAAGTGAAACCTTTCCCTTCATTCCTTCCGGCTCCAGGTTGGGGATGGCGCCGTCCCGGGTCAGGCAACGCGTAATCTGGTAAAAAAAAAGGTTGTCGATGAGGTAAGGGCTCGGAGGAAAAGCGAGTCGATCAGTGTGAGATCGTCAGATCTCGTTCTACCGAGACCAAACGGTCCTCCAAGCGAAGTACTCCTGCGTATGACGAAGATATATGAGGAGGGCTATACATTTAAACAGAATCCCATCAGATTGGTTTGCATACACCCTTAGGAAAACACATGAACGAGGAAATAAGCCATACGATAGGAAAATTATAGGAAAATTCGTTGAAAATTCGGATATTTGGAGATTGATGTTCAGGTTTAACAGCAGGCGGGACAAGGCGAACGACGCACCTATAGCGTCGAGCACTCAAAGTGAAGGAATATTGAGCATTTCTTGTCCTTCTGTGCTACTGCCAGGAAAAATATCTGCGAAACAAAGAATTACTTTCAGCGAGGACTGGGATTTCACTGAACTTGATTCAACCATACACCGTCGCGATCACGGAGTTCATATTGGGAATCGACAACAATCCATTTGCTGTATTCAAAGTCTATCTGTATTGAAACACCGAAGCGCAGTATTCGCTGCAATTTTGGAAACCTCCTGCCCCGCCCATGAAGTTCTCCTGGCCTGCGGACGCGCAGAGCGAGCTGTGCCCTCCGTGTGTTGCTTTCGGGAAGAAGCATTATCGCGAGGGGATCGAACGCTTGTGGAAGGAGCTCCCATCTTTCCTGAGGAGCTATTAGCCGGGGTTGGAGAATAAAGGTCGTCTCAATCCTATTTGATCTACTCCGTTTGCTTACCAGAAACGAGAATAGGCTTGACACGGTCAAAAAAATCGTGCAACTCCTGCTCGTCATATTTCATCGCATTTATTTCCTACTCGGTGCTGCCTTCTTTTGCTCGTTAGTGTACATCAAACACATGCGTCGAGCTATAAAATTGAGTCGCCTACTTGTATCATTCGATTTTTCTAGAGTCTGACTTTGGGAGACTAGCGTCGAGTGGCCATTGTCGCCATTTCTTGACTGTCACTCACTCAATGGTTTGCATCCGATAGTCCGATAAACCTAAGCGCACTACTCTAAAACTCATGTCTCGTTTGTATCAACTGTGTGGAGGGCATCCAGCTGCGACAGGATCTCCTGGACCTGAGCATATAATCTGGTCTTGACCGGTATTTTCGTCAGATAGGTTTCAAAAGTCGCCTGTACGATCTGGCGCGCCTGAGGATCGTCCAACCAAGGATAGGCATTCGTGACACCCAATCCAAAGATATGTGTGGGGGCGTAGATCTGCCATAGCGCCATATTCGGGACGCTCTTCAGCAACAATTCCCGCTCTCGAGTCGCGATGTCAACCTCGAAAAGCTCTTTCAGTGCATTCGCAAAATGAAACTGATAGATGGGGTCAATGGCCACGGTGGGGATGGCTCTTCCAGCCAACATCAGAGTGCGCGGTCCCTTGAAAGGCGAGTTGTTGGAACAGCACTGCTGAATGAATTCAGTCGCTGTATTGAGCTCTCCCTCGGCATATCTCTGCCGTAAACTCGTTCGCAGGCGAGTCTGCTGTTGCTCCTGTGCTTCCTGCGGCAATGGTACGGATGGTGCCGCGGGTAAGATGCGATGATTCCATCGTGAAATAATTTCCGCTCCAGTGAGAGTCTCAATCTCTAGGTTGAGGCACCGCCAGATAGCGCTCTTCACCGTTGCAATTACGGACAACATGATCGACCGAAGTTCGGTTTGCTCTACGACTACGTCGAGGGTCCCTTTCTGGGCAACAGCGTCAAGAATGTCCTCCCAGGCTGTCAGGTCAATCCATTCTGAGGGACCCATCTCCTGTGAGAGTCTGGGATACTCCCAACAAAGCCTCCAGATGGTGGTTAAGGTTGCAATCAGTGTTTTGTGTGTGTTGTTAGGTTCTTCTAAATCATCAGATGGCCAGGACGAAGTGGCGGGGCCGAGGCGGATCGTGTCTGGAATGTGCTTCCACGCACCGGGTGGAATCCAGGAAAATGCTTGTTGCACCGCGTTTTTTGATTTTCGGCTATCCAAATATTCAACCACCGCCCACGGTAGGGCTCCATCCAACTCCTGCGGGTCCCAATATGAGACTATCTTGCAGAATACATCATCTAACCAAACCAGATCTTCGGCCTCCTTGAACCTCTCCAGGTTGTGATACACAATCCTATCCAGATGGATTTCAACATCCCGGAGCAAGGCACCGGAAAGTGGGGCCACAGGAGGTGCCATGATTGACTGAGTTTCTTGGAATCGATATGGTTGCATCTTTGCCTTGTATCCGTGGGCTTCACTGAGGTAATCTAGCAATATTCGTAGTCGCAAGCCTGCGATTTTATTTGCTAAATCTTCCATAGTTGGCTGGAGGGTCTGAGCCGCGAATATTGTGGGTGAACCCCACGATTCGCTGGTATCGAACGAAAACCCCATTGTCGAGCCTAGGTCGTTTAGGCAGAATCGGATCTCCGTGATAACCTGCGCATTTGGTGGTTGTTTGGCAGCCACGCCGTCTTTTAGCGCCATTAAATGCCGCATCGTCTCGTCAATTACACCCTTGGCTGCACAGAAATTGGCCCAGGTCTGGCTGGCTCGAGCGGAGCTGTAGTATGGCAAGACCTCTGGGTCAAGTTGCGCAATGTATAACACGGGGACCCGGACACCATCGCCAGGCGTCGAGAGACTTCCCAGTGCCCATATCGCCTTGTAGCATGAAATTTGACGGCGTTTCGCCGCCTCGAAACCAAGAATGCCGCTGAAACAGCTGTGCTGAAAATCTTGAACACGGAGGAGGAGGGAAGCCTCGGGATTGTCCGTTAGGCACCTGATGTGCCTGTTATAGAACGGCCGACCCAACAGCAAATCTGGAATGGCATCGAGCAGGGATTCCAACTCGACATCATCTGTTAGAGATTTTAGCGTCCAAACTAGTGCCTTCTCATCGCGCGCTTGTCGTTCCTTCGAGGGCGCCGTAGCCGCTGAAAATACTTCGTCCACCATTGTTTCGGCGGGGAAACTCGTCCAGGTAGAGTGAGGACGCCGCTGCAGAATTGTTTGAAGAAAATTCCGCGCGCGCCAGAAACCGCCCGAGAGCGGAGTCCGATACGGACAAGCCGAGCGAAAAAGCGGGAGGAGGGTGGAGCGGTAGCCTGCGGCTCCCCCTCCTCGGGTAGTCAGGTGGTCGTGTTAGGCAGTAGCGTCTGTACGTACGTATCATCACGGCTCGTCCCTAGCAACCGCTATCTGTACGCTGCGACCCCCGTGCAACCTGACTGGCCACCCCTGGCTAGTCCAAGGGTGAGGGTGGCGTAGACGAGGATGACCGTGACGAGGATGGCAGCCGCAACCGCGGTGACAACGATGTTCACCCGGATGAGAAAGGCGACTAAGCCGGTGAAGAAAAATAGAAGTGATGCATGCAGAAGCAGTGGGATGATCTCTACCACCGTATGCATTCGGAATGTCTTGAGCCCGTAGTATAGACTCGGATACGAGAAGACACGGGCACGAATGACAGGGGCAGATCGCATGTCGGCTTTGTGCAGGAAATCGCGAGCCCATTGTTCAAGGAGCGTTGCCACAAGTGCACACGTCAGACTAAGTCCAAGGCTAATAAACCAGAGGATATTGCAAACAAGTGAGCTTGCGCTTGGCCGAAACTGGACCGGAGGGGCGAGGGTTATTATAGTTCCATTGGATGAGGCCGCCAGTTGTTGAGAGATCTGAGAGAGCAAAAGTATGGTGGTGTCACCAGAGTCAGGGATGAGGGTCTTGTAACTCTCAATCAAGAATGCGGTTAAGCTGGCGGAGAAGAGACCGGCCTGTCGGGCGTTAGCGTAGAGTTTGAGCGATATGAACCTGCTCACAAATATTAACATGCCCTCCATATCGCTTTTCCAACTTTCCACCAACCCCTTGTCGTATTTCTCAGCCTCAGACACATATACAGCCCAAAGTTTCGCGGCTGCCGCCTCGGGGTCGGAATTGTCTATCGTGAGGTTAGATCCGAACAGGCCAAACCAGCCACTCCGGACGTGCCGTAGTTATCCTCCCCTCCTTTCAAAGACCTTTTCTCTGTGTAGACGACGTTCATGGTGACGGTGGAAGGCAAAGACGTGCGCGGTGATGCGACTGATGCCATCGTCGCAGTTAGGTATAAGAATCAAGTCGATACGAATTGTTTCGGAATGTCGAGCACTCAAGTTAAAAGGACGTTTTGCCTTTCGTGCTGCTCGGTCGGAGAAAAAAAAACCCCTATGGAAAATCACTTTGACGACTCGATCGATACCAGTTGCGAATCTGTTATCAGAATTCTCAACCTACCTCTGCCTAATGATCAAGATACAGTTGAAGTCAAGTGTACGGCGCAGACATTCCGGAAAAGCGAATGCATAATTGATTGGTGGAACTATAAAATTCTGGCCGGTCCATAATTCGGCGGCGGGTGTAAATTGCGAACGAGCGAAGCCGCTCACAAAATCTGGGGATTGCCCAGTCTATCCATCGCGGCCTTGTTCATTTGCACCAGCTCCGCAGGGGAATGATCCCGCACCTCGATCCCAAATTGCGTGAGCTTACCCTCAGTCTCTTGCACGAGATGACGTTTCAGGCGGTCCGTGGAATTCTGGTCACCCACGAACTCAACCATGAGCCAGGGCAACACGTCGGTATGCTGGCCGCGTACGGAGATTCCGAACGCCGTGCACAGGCCAAGCAGTCGCGGAGCCGGATTGCTGATCATGCGTCGGCGGAACATCATCACGAGGACAGGGAGGAGGTGCTTGCAGGCCGCGGCGGAGGTCTCCGCGATCTATGGATGACGTTCAATCAGCGTACGGCACGGAAGGTCAATGCGTTGGATCTAGACCTGGAGAATCATATCGCCGGGGACTGTGCGTCCTCCCGGTGGTCCAGGACGTCCGGGACTGAGCATCGCGAACGCCAGATCGAGGATACGTGTTCCTACAATGTCGGGCCAGTGCTTTTGCATCGGGATTGCGACGCATTCGAGCAGGGTTGAGAGCTCATCGTACGCGCGCGTCCAACTCAGGCAGCGACCAATGAGCTGATCGATGAAGTCGGGAGTGGGCTGGCCGTGGGCGAACAGGATGCCGGTTCCAGTGTTGAGGCGGAAGCCGTCTTGAGGGTTCCAGTAACGACTCGAGAAGAGGTTGAGTAGAGTTGTGTTTTGCGCGGGCGTAAACCGACGCAGGTGGGGGAAGAGACCGGCGAGGATATTGGCGTTCACCTGATAAGAGATGGGCGACAGAATGTGGAACGGATTAAAGAATTTACAGACCTGGTTCTGCCACATTTCGTTGTTGTTGCTCGGGAGTCTCACGTGGAGTACGGCCGTCGAGCACGACATCAATCCATTCGCGTCCGATGCTATAGTAAATTCAAATATCAAAGGACAGCGAATCAGATTGAAACGAACCTGATCGGAGACAAATATGTCGTCCAAAAGCGCTGAGATTTGCGGTTGTGCACTTGAGCCTTTGCCTCCCATTGTTCCCTCACTGGTGCATCCAGCCGCCAGAAATTCCCGGCACCATCTTTATCCTGGTAGAACTCTTCCCCGCTGACGATTTTCCATCAGCATCCATAGAGAATTCAAGTAATAACAAGCGCACCTTGCCCCAGAAATCAAATCGGGATTGAGACCCAAGGCCATACAATCGTCGTAGATAGTATACTGGGCGCCGACGCGCACGAGCTCGCTGAGTTGGGTTGAAGATCCGACCTGAGGTACACGCGAACCAGTGGCACCGCCTTGGGAGGCAGCTTTGCACTGAGTTTTATGCGCTTTCCAGTCGGCTTGCCAAAGCGTTGAATCAGTGTGGGACAATATTGGCGATTCAATAAGACAGACCTCGTTGACATTTGGCAGAGCAGTACGACACTACAAAGCGGCCTGATTGAGCCAACCAAACTTGAGTGGCACAACGACAAACTGACCTATCTTACAAGCAGAGCACCGATTCGCGGCCGGCTTGGAGCAGATACACAAAGTTCCCTCGGTGGTAGACATTCTGGGTGCGTAAAAGTCAGAGATGTCGCGACGTTGTCTGCGCAATTTCGAGAAGCAAAATCGCTGGTAATCGCCCTGAATGGCTCTTCAAAAAGTTAAACGGAGGGTAGTGGACAATGAGGAGAATCGTACTTGGAGGGCGACTCGGAGCGGAAGAATGCAGATGAAGGCAAGAGGCGAAAATGAGTTGTTTGTTTGTATCTTGATGGCATCATTGTCTTGCCCCGATTAGGATTTCGGCATGATCCGAGGGTGATTTCTTTTCTTCGATTGAATTCGGGAAATCCGGATTGCGATGGTCAGTTGCGAAAAGAAGTCGAGGAACCGGAGCATACGACCTCTCCCAAGTTTCATAGACTAGAAGGAACTCGGAAGAACTCATACACCTCACCTCACCGAGCGGAATTCGAACTTCAAAGACAGCATCACTGCAAGTCACGGCGCTCATGGATGGAGCGAGATCATGTCCGCTATTATTGAGATTGACCGCTCCAACTCTTCTCGGATAGCACAGATTACACGTGATTTCCACTTGGATATCCGACGTTCAAAATTGCAAGATGAGTATTGATTTGTGCGGCACGTAAGCCTAACGACGCAGAATGAGGGCAGTCAGTAATACGGAGGGTCTCTGACGGTGGCGCGCCCATATTCAGGTACGATCGGTTCGGGATTACTCTTGAACGCATATCGAACTAGGAGAAATATGAGCCAGAGGAGCGAATATACTAAAAATTACCCACAGAGGCGGTGATGTCCTGCATCGAACACTTCACCCCAGTAGCCTTCGGAGTGTATTGCCTGCTTCGGCCAACACTTGTCGAATTCACCATCCTCGTCGTAATTCGGCATTCCACCCGCTGGAACGGGTTCAGGAAGCATAGACGCCGGAAGGCGCGCCCGGCGGTAGTCGCTGGTATACCCGTTGCGGTCCATGAAGCTGCAGGTGGTGGATACGTACAGAACATTCTGCGCATCATACCAGGTCATACCGTTCACGGAGGTATTGCCGGTTGAGAGCTCGTATATCATTTTGCGCGCGCGGATATCCCAGAGGCGGATGACTTGGTCCTTGGTTGAACCGGTGAAAAGGGCTGTACAGATTATATCATCGCGAATAAGAGAATTTCGAAAACCAACTTACTCGGGAGTCCGTCAGGGTGCACAAGCGCAATTCCACCACAATCCTCCTGTCCGGTCCCGGCGCAGAAGGTGAGGACAGGGAGAGGCGTGCGGGTATCATGAAGACGCGCATGACCATCACTGGCGCCGGTCGCAAACACATTGGGGTCCGCCGCGCTAGTTGAAAAGTCGCAGATCCCTCCCCCATTCCCGAAGTATCGAGAGAGGGTCTTCCCGCCGTGCTCGAGATCTAAAGAGATGAACGACCAGTCCTGACTCTCTGCGGGATTCGAGCTGCATAACATGGTGCCGGGGAGTCCGGGATGCGGATGCCAGACCGCGGGAGAAACACTCGAGTCGGCGAATTTAATGATGGAAGTGTGCTTGCTGCCTGCGGAGCCCTCGATCTCATCACAATCGTCTCTCCAACTGTCTTGCTTGAAACGGCCTCCGATGCGGGTATTTTCGCCCCGTCCGTGTGTGGGAAGCCCATCAAGTTTCCAAACCGCGGCCGAACCCTCTCCACCACGAAGCAAGGTTCCGCTCGTCAGAACAGTGAGGGGACCTGTGTGCTTCCGACTAGCGAAGGTATGCATGGGGAGACCCGTTTTGTGGATCTTTCCGGTGATACGGTCCCTCCACGCGTACGACTTGATGCGATAACTGTCCGCTACGAAGATTAGTTTTCGCTGCTCATCCGTCGTCGCCGCATATGCGAGGTTGGAGAGACCAACGTCAGCATGACGGACTGTGAGTGGGAAGGGTTGCTGGTTGGTATCGTCGAGGATGTAGTATGTGAGGATAGGGGTCCGCTGCTTGTATCCGCCCATGGAAGGGAGCACGATGCAACTCCCGTTGTTGACGAGTCTCATAGGCTCAGAAAATGCCTCATCGCTCGAAATTTCGCAGCGTGCTTGGGAGACATTCTGAAAAGCGCCAGGCTGGGACGAAACTGGGTGCCTATAAAAACGAGAGAGGCGGCTGCTAGATGGGCTTGGACGCGGGGTTTTGTCCCAGGGTTTAGGTAGCGCCAACGCAAAGACGCAGTTGAAGATCCAAAAGGCAACGATGAATAGCGGGTGAGTCTTCCAGGGCTCAAAAAGAGCGTTGATTGCAGGGAGAAGAGCTTCGTGGATTGGAGGAGCTGAAGGCGAAGGGTCAGTTTCATATCAAAGGATGCATATCCGCAAGTCGACCCACTGAATATATGAAAGAGCGTATTCGGCCCTTGAAGCAGCGGAAACCGCCGGGTATGTGCGAAGGAAGGGAGGTAGTCCACTTGGCCGGAACCGTAGGCTAGAGAGATTCCTACGTTCACGGTTTGGCTGACCCGATCTACTACATCCGGAAAGGCTGGATCGGCTGGATCAGCTCGACGCACGAGGGCACAGGCTTCCTTCAGGAGGGTAGGGACTCGCGCGCCCAAATCGTCGTCACCAATATCATAGAGTTTACCCTCAAGACCCTTACAGGCCACCTTGACTGAGTGCAGAGCCATAGGATACGACAGAGACGGTGGGAGAAGAAAGACAAAGAACCTCCCCGAAAAGGAAAGAATTCCATAATTATCTGATGTTGTTCCATGATCGAAGTGGTTCCAGCTATCACACCCAGAATGGAATTCTTTTAGGCTTGATTAAAACCCTAGTGAAAGTAACTTCTATTGATAGGAAAATACATCGTAGTCAAAATAATGTGAATCAAGGACGTAAAATAGACTTCCTAAAGCAAGAGGATTTGACTGCAGCTTTCTGCAACGAGAAGTCAGCTTGAATAAAACATGGAAGAAAGAACTCCCCAACCTTGACAAGTTTATTGCCGAATTCAACAGAATTGATTTGTCTTGAAATGATTCTGTGTGAAAGGGATCATGAAAGGTGAGGTTTCAAAGGGCCTTTGCAACAGGCTTAAACAAAGGGTTTTCAACAGAATTAAAACTTTGTCAAAGGGAAGTTTTAATTCTGTTGAAAACCCTTTGTTTAAGCCTGTTGCAAAGGCCCTTTGAAACCTCACCTTTCATGATCCCTTTCACACAGAATCATTTCAAGACAAATCAATTCTGTTGAATTCGGCAATAAACTTGTCAAGGTTGGGGAGTTCTTTCTTCCATGTTTTATTCAAGCTGACTTCTCGTTGCAGAAAGCTGCAGTCAAATCCTCTTGCTTTAGGAAGTCTATTTTACGTCCTTGATTCACATTATTTTGACTACAATGTATTTTCCTATCAATAGAAGTTACTTTCACTAGTGTTTTAATCAAGCCTAAAAGAATTCCATTCTGGGTGTGTATGAGGAGTCTGGGCGGGAAGCGCGCGCTGTCAGGTGGGTCCAACAAAGATTCGAGTTCTCTTTTTCTTTTCCGATGAAGACACTTGGGGACTTCATTGTTGCAATCAGTTGCCTCCATGGGTTTTCGGCTGCGAGAATGCTTCGTTCCATGCACGAAAGACAAGGACTGAGACAGGGAGCAGTACTGAGAATGTTATAAAGTTCGAGATTGAAATTTCACGTTGCCACTTGCTGAGTCGGCGAGGTCGCACGGAGGCGAACCCAGTTGCCAGAAGGAACGAATTGGGTGTGGGTGGATTGCCCGCGTATCTTCGAGTTTGCCCACCGGCATCCAAGAGGGAAATCCTTTGGAAGAGCGGAGCAACATGCGAGCAACATGAGAGGCCCAGTCAAGCAGCATGTGAAACGGCAGCGTAACGGCATCGCATCAAACGGTAAAGATCCTGATCGGCCCGGCTCCTCCGTTTCATTTTGCTACCAAGCAGCTTGCCACAGCTTGCCATCTTGCCCCTCACTTTGGCCAATCTTCGGCTCTTGCGCTGGCTCTGAATTTGTCTCTTTCTAAACTCGTTGGGTGCTGGAAAGAACGCCGAAACTGCTCGTTTGCTCCTCGTTTGTTTTCCCTTCGAGGTCTTCTGCTATAATATTCCATAATTCCGCTTGTAAACCGCTTTAGAACCGGATAAACTGGGTCCTTCTCCGCATCGCCGCAATCACGGGCAGACCTCGAATAATGGATTCTCGGCGCTGACTGGTCTAAATCATAGCTTAATTCTCGTAATGCGTCGCTTTGTACAAGTCGGCATCCTCGCTTTGCTCTGGTTCGGCATCGAAAACTTGGCTTGTCTACATACAGTGTAAGTATATCGGACGATATCCTTGCGCCGCGACAAAAGCAATCTACTTCAATTAATTCATACGGTATTCCATCCGTTCTACCGCCAAACTTGCGCACAGAGGTCCTTAACCCCTAAAATTTATACCATACTAATAAATCTATAGATCGTTGCAAGGTCGGCAAAATTGCTGTGACGGGCCGGTATACGAACCGCCCTTCGTTGTATCAAACCGGAGCTTACCCCACGCGCCTCTGCTATCTACAACGCATATATCGGAGCGGAATCCTCTTCCTCTCGACCTGGTGTGAGCCAGAAACCCCGGTCCGCATGCAGCACCTCATCCGAGGCCTTGTAACGGGATTGCTGATATTCCTGCACCTTCTGCGTCTGCTCGCGCTTCATTGCCGATAACGAGCGGGATATGGACGACCCCGTGTGCGAGCCCACAGTGGTGGTGCTCCTGTTCTCTGAGCGCTCCGAGTCTAAGGACAGAATCTGGGCGCGAAGGTGGCGCACTTCGGCCGCGAGTGCTGCGGGATCGTCTTGCTCTGGTGGGAGCCTGAACTCGGCGAATTGTGGGGAGGGCTCGTAATCGTGGAGTGGCGACTCCTCTACCGTCGCCGTTGAGGCGCGCCCCCGGTGCCACGACGAGGTGCGGTAGAGGATGACTGTGGCTGTCAACGCGAGAACCACGGCAATTCCTGCGGCCGCGCCGCCTGCGATTGCAACGACAGACACCTTGGCCGCTCGTTTCGAAAGATGCGCCGAGGCACAAATAACCACCGGCGACGGAGTGATGAACCAGGAATTTGTATCTTCCCGCCGATGCAGATTTTGAGGCTCATTCGCCCTCATGGCGAGGATCGGATGGCCTTCCGTCAAGGGAAGCGCGAGAGTACAACATAGAAGCACAACGAAGAGCCGTTTTACTCCCATTAATAGGATAGGGAGATCTAGCGGCCCAGGAGAATGGTGATGAGCATTCCTCGTTGTTTCTGGTGATGTGCTCGCTCTTCGTGAGGAACCCACAGCTCTGAGCGCCGTTCGTCGAAAAAGGCAACTCCGTGACGTGCTGATGATGATGGCGCGGACTCGTACTTCACAATATAATCAAGTCCCGTCCGACGGTACGAGTGGTAAGCAGGTGGGTGATAATCGAGCTCAACCGAACTCCGACCGTGCCTCAGGATAAATTGGTTTGAACCGTGGGAAATTCACTGTTGTGCGGAATTCTGGCTCAATATCTGTGGTCAGGCCACGATTTCGAATACTATTAATGCAATATGATAATGGATGGTTCGGTAAGTGCCAGCCGACACGCCCCCGGAGCTGTCGTCACGGCCCAAAATATATGCTCTACGGCAATGTGTTATATTTATCTCGATCAACGGGAAGGGATCTGCTTTTACAAGACGTGATTATTTGTCCCGTATCCGTGCACACAGGCTGCCTGATGACTCGCTTTGGGTGCGAGTACGGTTCAAGTTTGTAAATGTACAGCCAAAAGATGCATTGCGGTTTCTGCAGTACGCCGTGATTTCGTTCCTTCCGGAGTCGCAAAATGTTCGGCGAAGGCCTCAAGAAACCACAGCCTGCGCCTTGCTTTTCGCCTTATTTTCCGCGGTACAAGTGAGGTGCAGGCCGAGGCGCGGCAATTTCCCACAACCCTGATCGGCGATCATTTGGTGCTCGGCTCTCGACTTCCGATGCATATCGATGATCGCCGACGCCGCAGCTTGCTTCCAACCTTCATCTGCTTCTGTTCCACTGAAGGTCTCGCCGCTCCTTTCTCCCACTCCAACCCCGGGAACTCTAAACTTAACAGCATACCAACCATCGATATCACCATCGCCGCGCTCTGATATCAGCGAACGCATACCAAAAAAAAACTGTTTTCCCGCTGCGCAAAATCCACCCAGTACTGTACCGAGTTGTAGGGAGGCAACGGTCACGGTAACGAACCGTCCGTTGCGTTGCCTATTTTGCGGCGGGTCACGGTAACGGTGAGGGCCGTTGCCTTAAAAAAAACCGTGACATGAAGATAAAAAATTGGAAAAACGTCTCGGGGCACTGGAAGTGAAGGAAAATGGCAATAAAAGTAGCAGGAAATCCCTCCGAGTCTAGGATGTGCCAATACGAGCCCTTAAAGTCGAATAGCCTGCCTCAAAGATATGGCCCCGTTGCCTCCTGAAGCAACGGTCACGACTCACGGTCCCGCCGTTGCCTAAAAAATAGGCAACGGGTTGGTCACGGTCCTCAGGCCGTTGCCTCCCTACAACTCGGTACAGTACATGCGTACGTACATATCTCCAGGATTCATCAACATAGCGGGGCCCCAAAACCGTCCACCTACTTATATACCCCTCGTTCCCTCCGTGATTCCTTTTGTTCGCTCTTTCCCTCATCCCGCTCTGTGCACCATGGCATCCTCCTCCTCCCCAAGCGCCCCCGTGGATATGGACACCGGTAAATACATTGCCCTGCTCATCGGAGACCTCATACCCCTCTATGTCGTCCGTACGTACGCCATTCCTCTCGAACTCTACCCATCACGCTTATACACACTACCCTACACTGTAGTCGTCGGCCTAACATGGATCCTCCACGACTACTGTCTGTCTCACCCTCTCCGTCTTTGTACAAAACAGTATGCTAATGCGGCGATGGGGGACACTTAGTTGTCACTTTGGAGGACGAGGTGCGCCTCCCTCCCTGATATCTCCCTCTCCCTCGTATTAAGCCGCAAGCGCCCCCACCGAAGATACACTATATTTGGGTCCGTGTACACTGCGATCCTCCCGGCGCCATCCATTTATCACTGATCATGATTTGCGTCTGATTTGCGCCCTTAACAGCCCCAGCGCCTCAGCTTCAGCAAAGTGATGTTTTTCTGGGTGTGTATCCCCTCTCGCTATCCTCATCCTTTTCTTTTTCGTTCCTGGCACTCAATCCATTGCGCGTATCGTCAGATCCGATACTACAGGTCCGTCTCTTCCACGGTATTCGTGAATCCCGAATGCGGACAACCACTCCCAGCATCATGCTCCTTCTATTCGATGTGATCCAAATCCATGTCTTCGCGATCCCAGGAATCACAAATAAAAATCTGTACGTACATGCGGTGCTTTGCTGTGTCGCAGAACGCGAGTGACGCCCCTGAACCACTAGATGTGTGGCGATGGACACAATCATCCGCGTCGTCGGCGCCGTCTTGCTGTGGAGTGTCGAGTTAATCATGCAGCTGCGCATCTACGCGCTGTATGGCTGTTCCAAGCGGGTGCGTGCTCCTGTTCGTTCTCCCTCCCACAAACTTAACTGAACTATTGGCAAATCCAATGCCCAGATCGCGACCCTCAACCTCCTCCTCTTCGTAGCCTCCATCGCGGCCTTCCTGTGGATCCTCATCCACAACCACGCGCACCGCGCGTCCGTCATTGCGGGCGTCCTGCCCCTCGGCATCCCTGCCGCCAGCGTGCACTCGGGAATCGAGTGGGCGCAGTGGGTTCCCGGTGCGTCTGTTCTGCCCCTGGCACCCTTCTTGCCTTCCAACAATTTCTTCTCAGCGGCGATCTACGAAGTCATCCTATTCGGCTTCGCGTTGTACAAGACGCTCGAATCGACGATAGTCTCGGTGCGCTATGGCTATGGCCAGGACAGGAGGCTCTCGATCTATGGGCTTCTTCTGCGGGATAATGTTTTTTATTTCTTTGGGTGACTCCTTCCTACCTTCCTTCCTTTTCTTGATGTAGTTGTATAACTAATCGGCGCGATTCAGAGTTGCCGGCCTCCTCGTGTTTAATAACGTACGTTGGCAGGTCCCCACTCCTACGTCTGGTTGTTGCTGACGTTTCCTGTGCATTGGTAGCTTATGGTCCTCGTAAGTGTTTCCCCTCCCGGTACAGTATCCAGGTCTAATTAAATATGTCGCCTCTTCAATGAAGAACCTGACGCACATCCCCTGATTCAGCTATGGGTGCGTGTATACCATATTTGTCTTGCTCAAATTGAAACCCAGCGCAGCCCCTTTCACGCCGCCGTGGGCATCCTCACCTCCCGCATGATGATCAACCTGCGCAAGGCGACTTCGCATGAGCCTCCAGGTCTCACCTCCGCCTCTGCTTTCGGATCGGCTGGCACCCTGGGAATTCAGAATAGCGCCCGGCACGAATTCGAAGAGCACAGGTGGACGAAGGAGGAGGAGGACGGGCTGGGCAGTGAAAGTGTGGAGTCTATCGAGTTCGCGCCGAGGGAGGGTTCACCGGAGAAGCTAGTGGTTATGGCATGAATCTGGCAGGGTTGGAGGAAGGAAGGGTGAGTGGAAGAGGTTCAAGCCAAATCAATATTGAAGGCGGTCGTCTGTGTGGACTGTGCCTTTCGGTACGCATGTACTTCTCTAGGGCGTGACCTTTTGGTGTTGTCCTTGTTCCCGGACCAGGTTGAAACTGGCCATTATTTATACCGACGGCTCAGTATGTACGACCGGTTCAACAACGACTGAGAAAGATATCTGTGAACGGAAATTCGAGGGAGCCGGTTTTTTCTGTCCCTTGACCTTTGCTTACTCAACCACGCCATATCCTTAGTACAGTACTTCCTTTCAATTTGAGTGAGCACCCGATATATGCATCTTAGCCCCGGCCACCGAATGGGCAGGGCGAAAGTGCCGCTGTGCCGTTTCAACTGCCGCATATTGCCGCTAGCAACTGCCATTGCATAGTCACACTGTCGTAGTGTCACGCCAGCCTTTCACTGGGATTGTTTCCAATACTACCGCATGGGGGCCGCCGTGGCATTTTAGGATAGAGTCTCGATGTCTGTGAATTTCTGAGTTCTGAACAGGTTCTGGACTAACTTGACGAGTCGACCACCTATAGCATGCACGGGTTGATTTCTCCACATTTAACTTACTTCGACGGCAAATATGTCCTTTGCCTCGGCGCCAATTCAGGGCAGTCTAAGCTGGCCGCAACCACAGAGGGCCCCGCCCTTGGTTAATGCAAAATACATTGAACAGCCGCCGGTCAATGAGGGAAGGAAAAATGGCGTAAAGGTACCCTCATGCTTCCCGAGAACTGTCAGCTCAATTTCGGAGCTTGCATGGATTCTAATACCCACAATCACACAGTTCTGAAGTCTCCTCTGCCTGGTGCGACATTTACAAGGTTTCCTGCTGAAAAACTAGATTGTGAATAACTTGATGAAGAATGATAACACTGAGCTTTCCTTTTACACGGTATGCCAGGGACAGCTGTTAAAGTCAGTCCACGCAAAAATCCTCAGTGGGTACTTTGCCGCAGGGTGGCTGTGTTGCCGCGCACTGGAGGAGACGGAGAGGAGGAAGGTGCTCCGGTGGTCCAGGACTCAAAGGCAGGGTCTAGACCAGTTTGAACCGGAGGTTTTTGAGATTTTCCGAGATGGCGACGACTCGGGGATGGCGACGACTCGGGGTGTCGGCGAGGAGCAGCCTGTCGACGTTGAACAAGAAGAAGGTTGAACCATGGTTGAACCGTGGTTTATAGGTTCAACGGTGGATAGTGGGGGATGGATTTGAGCAAGAGGGATGAAGACACGCTTGAGATCGTTGAAAGTGCTGCAGGTAATTGCAGCAGTACTCCATGAGTGCCGCGGACAACTACCAGAAGTGCCGCAGCAGTGGGACAGCAAATTGTTCACAGTGCCGCATGGACTGCTGCAGACAATTGCAAAAGTGCCGCATGTAGCAAGCGCGACTGCCGCTGCATGCAGCACAATTGCCGCTGGAAAGTGCCAAAATTGCCGCTGACAAGTGCCGCAGACTGCCGCTGCAAGTCAACTGAAGTCGTCGCTCAACGACTAACTATCTAATCCGACCACTTGGGGCCAGGTAGTTGTTCTTTAAGACCAATCACACCTTAAAGCAACAGAATATTTTCACCAATGAGCCCAAGTCACATACAATCTGACTTTTTTGTTACTTTTGGGGTGAAATCATCGCCTACCTGGCTTTTTTGGGCCAACCTGGCTTTTTCATTAAATCAGGCCCGATCTTGCTTTCTTTAATAGGCCTATCACCTAAAAGAAAACAACCTCACCTCAAATCACAGCAAATGGCTCTCAATCTGGCTCAATCACAGCAAATCACTGCAAACCTGGCTTTTTTTTCTGCTTTAAGCTTAAACCACTGCCAACCTGGCTTTTTCGCATGACCTAAGCTCAAATCTGCTTACCCTAACACTTTTTTTCCGCCCTAGCTCAATTCCACTTACACCAACTCTTTTTTCTAGTCTAACCTTAAATTTACCCATCCTAACCATTTTTGTTCTAAGTTTCTACTCTAAGTTCAAATTACTGCTAACCTGGCACTTTTGTATAACCTAACCCCCGATTTGTGAACTCTAACCATTTTGGCATACCCCAACCTCAAATAGCTCTATTTAAAGTTTAGTGCCTTGCTTTAAGGCAGGCACCTTGTTAAAGAATGTCACTCCACAACCTCTAACTGTTATGTTCTAATTTCAGACTGGCATGCTTTGTACCACCTCAAGGCTACAATTTGGCTATGTTTGGCATCTTTATTTTCCGCTTGTAGATGCACCTGCCCACTTGGGCTGCCCTATCCACCAATGAATAAATTCAGTTAGAATAAACAACTTTAAATGGGCGTAAACTGATAAGGCTCCCCTGAGGTGTTCTCACCTAGATACATTAAATATACTACACCCCCACCTGCAGTAACTGGCTTATACCTTGGCCATACCTTGCCCAATTGCTTAGGTCTCTTCAGATTTGGAATTTCAAAAGTTTGTATTTTCTAGTAGTCCAAGGATTGTGGAAATCAGCCAAGATTTCAGTAAGATACGAGGCCAACTACAGCAAGGGGGGTTGCCGTAGCAGGAATATTACTAGGATGGGAAGATGGAGTCTGGAGAGCTTCCATCACAACACACTGCGTATCAGATTTCGCGTTCAATTCGGTCGCATTACATATCCGCCAGGGCGAGAGAGGCCCAGCCTCAGAGACCGTCTACTTTGCGTCCACACTAAGGAAAACACAGACAGAAAAAGAAAAAGAAAAGAATCGGCACACTGCTGCTGGAGGATTCAAACTGCGGTCTGGAGAATATCGTTCACGCTTCGCGGATATGACAGAATCTGCTTAAGATAGTGAGTATTGAGGCAAAGGGAAATAATAACCGTAGGCGCGGACACGCAGTATGGGAGCTTCGCTGTGGAACGAAAATTATCTGCCGCCACTGAAAGCAGGCGATGAATTGCCGTGGTTGAGTCCTAACAAAGAGAATCAGGGGTTCCTGTCGGTCGAACGAAAAGGGGTATCTTCCCTGGCGCTCCAACGCCCGGAATCGACCCGGGTTGCTCCACGGGAGTCGAGCGAGCGCGTTCGTTATACCATGTGCGACGGGGTCTAATTCTCTGAGAGGTAAAGGGTGAGGGATACGAATTAAAGTAGGCCCGCATCGCGAGTAAATTAACTGTTTGATTCTCTGCAAGGTAATTAGCATGAAGGATGGAGGATAAGTAATTTGTCACGGAGTACTAGTCGGAATAGGGCCAATTGACTATCGGCCTTCCTATTAGCAAGTGCGAATCACGCTATTGGAGGCGTTCAATGGACGCACCACGGAAACAAAGGTTGCAAAGCGTGATACACGCACTCGAATACTGTAACCGTGGCTCAATTTTGCGCGTCGGATGTCGGGATTGGGCCGTTACCGCGAGTTGGTCTTTTGCAGATCTGCGGCGCGCAAGAGATCGATTAAATTCTCC
This sequence comes from Mycena metata, assembly GCA_029378385.1. NCBI lineage: Eukaryota > Fungi > Basidiomycota > Agaricomycetes > Agaricales > Mycenaceae > Mycena > Mycena metata. The sequence continues at coordinate 85,358 of JARKIB010000033.1, read as the reverse complement.
GTTGAGCTACCTGCGCTGAGGTTTTCCTTCACACGGCGTCAGGTACTAGCATAAATGAAACATTGGCGGGAGGGGAGTAGAAAGAGCTCGCACCAATTGGCCGTCCCTCGAGTTGAAGCCGGAAATAATTTCGTGTGCGTCCACTCCGAATGTGACTCGGGACCGCCATAGCCGCTAGGGCGAGAGCCTCTACTTTGCCTTGACACGGTAGAGATTCAGCTGGGAACGAATATAAAAGGAAGAGAAATCGGCGTAGCATTTCCGGATGTAAACTGCGTTCCAGGCAATATCGTTGAGGCTGAGCGGTTAAGAAAAATAATAACTGTAGGCGCGTGCAGTATGGAGGGAGCTGCCGCACGGCCCTGGCAGTGGAACGAAAATAGTACGCCGCCACTAAAACAGGTCGGGGTTGAATGCTAACAAAAAGAGAATCAGATGATCCGGCTGGTCGAACAAAAAATATTACCTTCCGTGGCGCCTTAAGAGCCCGCCCGGAATCGAACCGGGTTGCTCCCCGGGAGTCAAGCGCGCATCTTCTCGTACCATGGGCGACGGGTTCTCATTCTCTGCAACATAATTCGCCTGAGGTAAGACATCAAATAAGCCAATAATCAAGCAATGCACGTACCCGCCAATCTTTACCATCGCAAACAAGTGGCCCATTCCGCTGCAGGGCGCTGTCGTCGCGCCAACCTCGCGCGTCCTCGTCCTTCCGCCGTGCAGACCACTTCCACTAGATGAGCAGAATTAGCGCCGGATGCGGGTACACATTCCAGTGGTACACACCCAGGTGGAGGGCATCGTCGCGTGCCCCGCTTTATCAGTACCTTTGCTGAGCACGCCGTTATTTACGTTTCGCGCTGGACACGGATCTGTGCCGGTCTCGGGAATTCATTCGCAATTGAAGCTATTTCGCGTGGCCGCAACTATTGCAGACGCCGAATGGTCGAGCGATTGGGAATGCAGAAAAGGAATTCATGCGGAGTAGCGGAAGGACCGGCAAAGGAAGATTTGGTTGAGTAGCCAGCCTTGCGCTCTAGGGGAGAATGGAGAGACAACAATAACTTGATTTTTGACGCGCTGACGGGTGGACTCTGGTGGCGGAAGCGCTCCATTCGCAAGCCGTTCGTGGGAGGCGGAAGCAAGAAGACGTGTGGCGGTGCTCGGATCAAATGGCCCGCCTTCCTTTCTTTCCTCCCACCATCGCGCGCCCCGATGTGTTCAACGATCCGCGCGGCTACAACTGGCAAACTCCGATTTGGATTTATATTTCGATGCTTCCGGCGTCTTTAGCTCTCGCGGACCGTGTTTTCCCACAGCGGAGCACTTGGGCGCCATATGCCGCAATGCGTGAGCTTTCAGGTTTTCTTTCCTCCGTTCTTATCCCTTTACATTTATTTCCCTTAGCCCTCCCTTTACCTGTTTCCTTTTGCGCTCGCTATTCTCCTTCTGGCTTATCATATACTGATGTCCCCAGCCATGGCAATTCCGGCCATCTCGAAGTTTCATCTCGCCGTTTCTACCCAGTTACTATTTGAAGTTACCCTTTGCCGGAGGGTCGCGGACGCTGTGCAGTTTGAATCGGACTACCGGCACATCATGATCTTCCCCGCCTTGCGACTACGTCCACCACTTCGCGTTCAAGACGCAGCGACAATCTGCAGCGCAATCTCTACCATCTGTCTTAGGATTTTCTCCGCACGCCCTATACCTCGACCCATCGCCGTCCGCGTCATTCCATCGCATCTACCGCCTTTCTTTCCTGGCAGCCCCAACTCTCATGTGCACCATCACTCGCTGTCTTCGTTGCATCTCCGTATCCGTACTGGGCGACCATTTTGACGCTGTACAGGCTTCAAGTTCTTACCGCTACTAAGCCTTTCTCGCCTACTGGAGAACTGTCACGACTTGACCAAGCCGCTCGCCGGATGCCGTGCTCCACTGACTCAAAAAAGAAATTCAGCACTCTACTTTACCTTGACTCTACCGCCGCGTCGTTTATATGACCCAACTCTACAAACCTGCGCAAGTTAAACGTCGGAGGAAAAACCACGGTTTCCCGCACCTCAAGGCCCATGCTCGAATCTCGCTTGCTGGGTGAGCTGCCTTCAAGAACACGTAACTTTCAACACCTGCTGGTGTATCGCTTCCGGCTGTTTTCATAACGGTCATCCTCGACTCCGTGCTCCAACTCAAAATGGGCGAAGAATTATTAATAATATAACAAGAAAAAGAGAACACCGCGGTATACGCTCAGGACCCTTCACAAATAATATTACTATTAAGTCTTTTTCCCACCCACCCTACGGTTATGTTACGTTGTATCTACAAGCAGAAGGTGATCTAGGCGCAAGGGTTGAGACACACGTCAAGAAGACCAAAATAAACCATACCACCAAGTTCGCGTTGTCCTGCTGGCAAGGGACCTGCACCTGGGTGTCCGAGGACTTGTGGAAGGCGGTGGTGCAGCCTGCGTTGTTGCCTAGGCGCGATAATTCAGCAAACTGTCAAACCACAGGTGTGAGAAGTACTTACAGTCAGCGCCGGCCGGAGCGCAGGCACCTATGTAGCCGAAGCCAGTGGTGACGGAGAACGCGTGGGGAGGGATCAACGAGAGATCCGTGCTCGAGCCGGAGCCATCGGTGGTAGGGTTGACGAGGGTGGTCTCGACGAGCGTGCAGCCCTCGCCGTTGAAACCGCAGCTGCCTGTTCAGAAGTGTGGAGGGTAAGGTATTGCGAGATGAGGAATTGGGAGGAGACAGACCGGTCTGGAGGTACGCAATGGCGCCTCGGAGAGGCCCGTTGATGGTGTACGCGCCGCCGGTGGAGAGCACCTGGCCAGTTTGGCTGATGAGTGTCGGTGTTCCGGTGTGGCAGCTGAATTTGACATGAATAAATAGTGAAGGATTTGTGAAATAGAGAAAATATCCCACTTGTTGTTGAAGGTGACGGTGTGGGTCTCAGCGAGGGCTTTGCCGGCAGCGACAACGATCAAAGCAAAGGTAGTAGCGCAAATGGAAGAAAACATTTTGAGAGTTGGGACGTGAGGGAAGAGCGTGAAAGTAAGGAAGAGGAACTTGAAAGGGAAGCCAAGTGAGGAATTGCAAGCAAAGCAAGTCTGCCTTTTGAATGCTTTGAGGAACTGTGGGAATCTGCACGTGCCATGCGCGGAGTGCTGCAATCGAGACCGAAACAGCCTTGAATGTCAGAATGTGAAGGCCTGAGAAGGAGCAATCGGCGGCAATCTGATACTTCGCAAGGAATAAACAAGGCGAAGAACTTCGGATCGCCCGCGGATCGCTAACGATACTATGTAAGTAGTACGGAAGCAAATCATAGCCGACAACTTCTTTCGCGCACCCAGATTCCCCGCAACAGCTATGTAAATGTATAGAAACCGCGGCTAACTTACGACGCTCGTTCCTCGCTAGCGAAGCGCTGTTCAAAGGGCGCTCATTTTACCCGACGACCGCAACATCGCCCTTGAGTCTTCAGTATTACGATCATTGGCAACCTAGAGCCCCAGTTTGATCTATGTGATCCTGTCGATCCTTTCCCCCGAACCTCTAAATATGGGCGCCGATCTGTACGAGTTTTGACAGGTTTTGACAGTGTAATTGCTTCCAGATCGCCGCTTGACCCTCATGCCGGCAGAGCTGTTGAATAGGGTTTCCATATCACCCTGCAGGCGGCGCCAGAAAATTTCCCAGCTAATTCAAACGCTCACCGACGGCGCGACGGATGTCATTAATTCCACGCGGACCGTATTAGATAGTACCCCACAGATATACGCGGATACAACATTTCGCAACGTGCTTTACTCACATCAGAGCCTTACAAAATTTGTGACCCACGCTCTTCCCGTCCCACATGTCGAAACTAAACGGCTATGCTTCGGAATCGAACAACAAAGTCCTATCCCACAATCACTTCGGTAGTTGTTTCTCCGAGGTAAATATGACACAGTTGGCAGACGAATGGTGCGGGTTGCAATTTAATACTTGAGTGCTGCACGATTCAACACCGGATAACGTGTTCGGCGCATTGACTCGTGATGATAAAATGTCTGATTCACTGCATTCCGGGCCTTCCTATGCTGACTCAGTTCAGCCGGATGTAGCTCAGTATGGGTCAGTGTAGGGGGCTACAGCAGGTCAGTTTAAGTACCTATGCACAGCTGGACAGAATTGAGTTGAGCCGGATGTAGCTCCGTATGGGTCTGCTCAGGCGGCCTAGCCTGGGTAATCGTAGGTCAGTTCAAATGCCTGCACTCACTTTATGTCAGTCTAGTTTGTACCCGTTTTCAATTTTGGTTTTAAAACTGGTTCATTATTCATTAACCCAGTTGGGTGCGGCTACGCTGGCATCGATGTAGGCGCCTACAATGATCTGCACTGACCTGCACTTACCTTAGCTATGCTATACCCAGTTATGCAGATCCACACAGACCTAGGCAGGCCTAGACAGACCTACATTCATCTATGCAGGCTGTGTGTAGGTGGCACCAAGGATAGCTCGGTGTAGGTCCCTACGCTCAGGCTGAGTTTAGAAGGCCCCGGAACGCAGTGATTGAGACGAAGAACTACCGCCAAGAAGGCCGCCGACCCAAAAGCTCGAAATTCCAGCCCCGTTGAACTGAATTGAATATACAATAGACAGAGGCGCGTGTAAGGCTAAGGCGACCATAGCTTCCGTGTGCACTCCCGCGTTGACCATCCACGGTGGTCTTCCGTATCTCCTTGTGCTGCGGATAAGTTTGGAATTTTTCCCACAATCCCGGCCAGCACCTCATTGGGCTTTAAAGTCATGTATCGTCAGAGAGAAACCTCAGTAAAGGCCCGTATTTTTACTTCTACTTCGATCATGCTCTCTTCCTTCGTTTTCGCTGCTCTGTTTGCCGCCGTGGCTCGTGCCGACCATCGTATTACCCTTATATATTTGCCTAGCCGTTCTGACCCTCTCCACAGTGGCCGTGTCATGTACTTAGCCACTACTGTACTATTACGACCAAAGGTTCAGGTGACGGGTGACGGACCCCCGTGAACTGAACCAATTTGGCCTAGGTGACGGTGACGGTCGGGGAGTGAACTTCTTAATTTTTGAAAGTGTCAGAGAGCGTTAAAACGATTTTTGAGCTACTCAAATTTTGACCAAAAAATCGAATAAATGCGAGAAAAAAATACAAAATCTAATGTTCCTCCCACAAAGCCCCCTGGTAACGACGAGCTACAATTTTCCGACGCTGGCCACGGCCAAGGGGAGCAACCTCTTCCTCAGCATCCGATGCCTCTGCATCCCCGGACCGAGTAATTCCCCCGTTGGCGCTGACCGAAAAGTTAGTCGCAATAGATGATCCGCTGGAAGTCAGATGGGCGGAGACGACGTCGAGAGGGATATCACAGTCGTCATACACAGCGACATCTCCCTCAAACGGATCATCGTCCTGGACGCTGTCGATAGATGTGATGTCCGGTTGCGCGACATCCGTTTGGGTGAGTTCCGCGTGAAGGGTAGGATTAGTTGTGCGAAGCTCCCGAAGACCAGCGAGAGCTTCGGGTGACGTGAGAGAGGCGTGGGAGCAGTTCCAAGGACCAACAGCACACATCTCGAATGCCTACAAAACAGCTCAGATCAAGTCGCAAACGGTAAGAAAAACTTTACCTTTTGAATCGTGACGGGGTCATCAAGATCATGAATGGCTTGAACAATCCAGCCGACGGACCTGTTACGCATGGTGCCGATGGTGGTATCAAGGCGGATCTCGTGAGGAGCCTTACCCGCGTCAATCTGTCGGAGAGCCTCGTCGACGATGTCGCGATGCGCCGAACGCTTGATACTCAGCTTCATCAGCCGCTGAATACCAACATCTAGCGGCTGCCAGAGGCCGGTGCAGCCACCGGGGATGAAGAGGAGGATGATGGTGGGGTGATGCTCCTTCATCCAGGCGCCGAATTCCCTCGACTTGTGTAAGGACCAACAATCAATCTTCCAAATCGACCGCTGCGATGCCGGAAGGCCGAACGCCCGCTTGACAGCTTCAAAATGTGGGGCAACGACGTCGTCGGCAAGAACGTGCATGCTCTCGTGAGTTGACCAATACGTAGGAGTATTCGACGGCAGCATGACATACCCGAGTGCAATCGCCTCCGCGTATAGGGCAGCCTTCGGCGACGGGCAGGATGCAGTCGTCTTGCCCTGAAAGACGGCCTGCATGGGCAGCAGTTTGCCGTCCGCCGAGATGGAAGGGATGAGCGTGAAGGCACGCTTCTCTTCCTGCCCCACCGTCGCGACCTGTTTGGCACCCCGCTGGTTCCAGGTCGAGCCCGAGCCCTGCTGGTAGACGAGCTGGGTCTGGTCGGTGTTCACGCGCAGCCCCGCAGGGATGGCGTAATCACGTATGATATACGCCTCGCGGAAGAACGCCTCCTCGAGGACCTTCTCGTGATTGGCGGGAAGTTTCTGGGCGGCTTTTGTGGCACGGCGTTCGCTCCATCCGAGGGTGTTGCGAAGATAGCGACGGACGAAAGCCTCGGAGCAGCGGAATTTACTGCCATCACGTGCGGCGCGTGTGAAGAGCTCGGGGGCGTCGTGCTCGATGTGGCTGACCATGATACCACGAATCGTGAGCAGGGTGAGGACGACACCCGCCCCCCGGAGAGAGGTGAGCTGATCGTTGATCTTCTTCCGCGTGTCGGGGTATGGATGCTGTATTCAAGTAAGTACTGATCTCCAAGTTCGCGCGCAATGCAGACGTCAAAACTCACCAGAACCCCGCACCGAGTAGTGTGGCTCCCAGGGGCGTTACCAGACCCGGCTGCGACCGTCTCGAGTATTGACTCTTTCCACTTCGAGACTCCCTGCGCCCTCGCGGACACATCCATCCACCGCCCGATGAGTTGCTCTGTAAGCCGGTGAAAGTCCTTGTAGTTCGTCCTATGGAGCTCCTTGAGGATAGCGCGGGGGCTCCAGAGGCCACCTGAACCGCGGAGAGCACGACGAGCTGCACCCTCGATCTGCGACCAACTCAAAGGGTGGTGCCAGGAGGTCCCTTGTTCCGAACCACCACAATGGTCGGAGTTTCCCACGGTCGAGTGGCAAGGCGAGAATGCACCCCCGCTCGGTGACGACGATGTTTGAGAAATCTTTCATCTGAACCTTGCTGGGGTCTCTCGAGTACATCAAAACTACCTCCCTGCTCCGTCGCTGGGCCAAAATATATAAATTTATACCGCTCGAACCCCTGAGTCCGGTCGGCCGAACACAATCCGTGCCGACGGGCCGTGACATGAGAGGAAACCTGTTTCCGCTGTTACTTAGTCACTCCCACCACCTCGCCCGACGCCTTGCTCGACGAACACAGGAAGATTCACCTTGCCACTGCGCCCTCGACCTTACCACTCCGCCCTTGTTCTGGTGCTTCCCCATATAGACAAAGCCACGATGCCGCCGCGTGGCAAAGCGCGAACATTCAAATCATCCAAGCGAGCCTTTCTGCGCTTTGTTTCGAGTATCTCCGCTAACAACTGCCTTTCTGCTGGCCTGTTGTTCCAAGAGAACAAAGCCATCCTTGCTGGCAACAAAGCAAGTAGGATGATTGCTCAGGAAGCACTCTCTTTGTATATCAGGGTATAAAAGTGAGTCGTCTACCTCTCCTACCCACCAACAAACATCTATCCCGCCCATTCCTCGCATCCCCAAACCATCTAAACTTCCTTAACAATGCCTGTCAAGAAATCCACCTCCATATCCATTACCACCACCGCTGCGGACCGCGCTGCGCGACTGGCCAAGCGCGCATCCAGCGCCCCTGCACCCGAGACCGCCGCGCCGACTACGCCCCCTCAAGTGTCCCTCCCCTCGGTCCCGGAGGTCGCTACCGACGTCTCGGCGGCACCTACCGAGGTCGAAGCCGACAAGGCGCAGGCGACCATCGACGTCGATGCCATCGACACCCCTGTGAGCCGGATGATTGTCGACACGATGGTGCCCGTAAGCCCCCAAACCACAAAACTGGTTAGGTACTGATGCTTTCCAGGCCACGATCGGTCAGACAACCCAGGCCAACAACAACACCCACTCGGAGACCATTGACGTCGACGCGCTCGACACAGCCGCCTCGGTAAGTAGTATAAACAAGCTGCTCCCTGTCGCGATGTCTTACACCTTACAGGTGCCTGTCCAAACGACGAACACGAACACGATCGCCGCCACGACAACCTCCGCGACCACAATCTCCACGGCCATCGACCCGAGCGGAAATACTACCGTGCAGACGGTGTCCCCTCCGCTCAACGATTACCCATATCTCCCGGCTCCGGGTCAGGAAATCCAGTCGGGGCCCAAGGGCAAGGGAAAGGAGAAAGCAATAGAGGGAGTCGTTACAGGTGTGTGATGCAAACACAGCACCTTAGCTCCCGCTAACTTTGCTACGCCAGCGGCGGACCCATACGATCCCTACCCCGACATCCCCACGGACGGTTTCGAGGACTTTTTCGACCGTCCCGACAGCCCCGATACGGCAGCGGCCACGGAGCGCGCCATCGCACTCTCGCTCGGCCAGCAGCCGGACAAAGTCACCGCGGGGGCGTCGACTTCGCGCCGGCCCGGCGAAGCAACCCCGAGTTCGTCGCCCAAGCGACAGCGCGCCAACACTGCAGGCGACAGTGTCCCCACCTCTCCGCGCACCTCCACTCCCCGCACCGGCGGGCGCATTCACAACCCCACTGTGGAGCGGTTTGCAAACCCGCATGCGCTGCCGCCTGTTGCCCCACTTGGGCGCCCGCGCTACTCCACAGCGGACGGTCTCCCGCCCCGTGGCTCCTACACCCCTACCCCCGAGGGGGGCTGGCACCCTCTCTTCGGTATTGACGAGGAGAGCATTTGGAAGGCGCATCCGGAAGTTCAGCACCAGTTCTGGGACAACGAGCCTTACCCCAAGTTCCTCGTCATCGTCAGCGGAGGGAACGGGCATCGTATCCAGACTCGCGACACCATCGCAACCGCCGTTGCGAACTTCGTAAATGTCGACCCGAAGTCAATTCAGGTTGGCACCCCCGGCACTGCCCAAGGCCCCAACGATGCGAGGGCGTGGTTGATCGGTGGCCTCGCACAGCATCTCGCCGACGCCATCCTCGAACAAGGTGCTCTTAGCTGCACCGAAATCACTCTCTTCGCCGTCCCGTACTCCCCCCCGATCGCTGGGTTTCTCGGCATCATGTCCGGCTTCACCCTTCGCAACACCCCCGCCGGCGCGGCCAACGCCCAAGAATATATCCGCTCTGCCCTGGCTGGGGATGCAGCCATCACCCAGTTTGTCCGCGCCCACCGCGACAGTTTTCCTCCCACCGTAGACGCAGATGGCGCCCTCGAGATCTTTCTCGCCTCGGTCGGGGTCCATGGCGTCGAGCTGCTTGTGAACAACACCACCACAATTACCGCTTGGAACACATACGTCGTCAGCCCCACCGAGAGTGTCGCCCACTTCAACCACCTCCGGAAACTCTTTGCCTCTATCGTCATCCATACTAGCTACGCAGGCGAGGGTAAAATCGTTGGCTTGCACCATCTGCCCTTGTATCGACCATCCCACAAACCTCTGCCCCTTCCCTCACGCCCCTGGATGGATGGGTGCCACCCCGGACACAATCTCCGCCCTTCTCGACATCAGCCGCACTGCCCGCGCCGCCTCGAACCCCGTTTCCCGTGGGGGCCACACTCGCGGCCGTGGGGGACGTGGGAATGGGCGCGGAAATGGTCGTGGCAACCGCGGAGGAATCGGGCGCGGTCGCAGTAACTAGACTTTTGAACCACAGAATATGCACAGAACATCTTTCTCTTGTTCAATAATGTACAAACTCATTTTAATGAAAACATTTGCTCTTCCCTCTCCCAATGAGCAATTAGATAAAAACCAGAGAGCCAAACGAGTACGTGGAATTAATGAATCAACGACGAGTCGCGAGAGCAATGAGGTCAGCATCGTGAGTAAGCGACAGACTCTCTCTCTCTAGTCGTCCTCTACAGCCACCCTGAAGGCCCTGCCATCCAAAAATTCAGCTTAGAAAACTTACTCTGCCACTGCTCTTTTGGTCCCGGGTTTCCCCAATACCCCCCTAAGTCTGCCCCGCCCTGTGGACGGTTAATGAAGACCGTTTTGGAACACTCTTGCACAACACAAAACGGTCACGCTGAACTCGAAAAGCGGCTCTGCGACCTCAAACAGGGCACAAATTGAGTGTTGCAGGACATTTATAACTGCGGGATAACTTCAAAAGTCTGTGCAAGCGCGATGAAGCACCCACATTGCAGAGGAAATCGGGTTCCTCAAGTGGGTTCCCCTTAGCTTGAGATCGCATTTGCCCAGCAGCCACGGGCCCACATATACTGACTGCTTGCAGGACAGGAAAGCCTTGTGGTGTAAGCCATAAAAAAGCGGAGACCTATTTAGGTCTGAGCTAGCCGCGCCGAGAGGCTCAAGTCGCTAGGGAACGACTCGCTCTTGCCCCAATCAAGGACGAGGCTCAGTACTTTCGACATCGCTCGCTTCGGAGATCGGTCAGATCTGCCCCGTACCTGAGAAATGGTTGATACTCAGACTACGTAGGTCAACTCCTGCAAACTTTCATTTATTACATATCGAGGAGACACATAACGACGAGGACTTTGGCCTTCCTGTTCCTGGAATGGCTGCTGGTCTGCCCGCCGGCCGCGGTTTTAATGATGGGAACAGGGAGATTGGTGACGGGCCCCCCTCCCGCTCGAGAGGATCTGAGGGTTATACCGCCAACCACGGCACTGATGAACGAGCGAGAGGTTCAGGTGACGGTAGCATGGAGGGAGATGAGAGGAGCGTACGTCGTTCTGGTCGCCTCGCGGCTCTGAAGAGAAATCCGATGAGCAGCGCGGTAGTAGGGCGAAACGAGCGCTACCGTGTCTCTCCCATAGCCGGGGACGTAGGGGAAGAACCCTGTCTGCGCCGCACAACTGGAAGAAGAAATTCGACCGGAAATGTGGCACAAGCGGCTGGAAGCACCCCCCGAAACAACCCACCTTCCCACCAACGGGATAGAGACCAAAGGTCTCATGCCACGCAGGCACTATCTGCCGCCGAGCAGACACGCTCTCATGAGCGTTATAATGACCCGTCGAGGTCAAACTTTTCAGGGCACATGTCAGATATAAGCCAAGAGACCGTCACCGCTCCTCGCAGGCATGCACGGCGTAGGGCTGCGAATGTTCCCAAAGATGAAGATCACGCACCAGCTTTTTTCAACCAAAAAAGGATGAAGCAACAAATTAACAACCCCCCAATAAGCCGGAAGACCTCAGCTGAACTGAAGATGGTAGCGCTCAACATAAATGGGCGCAGGAAGAAATCAATCACACACCCCGAACACAAATGGCATGGGCTTCATCGCTTAATGTTTGACGAAAAAATAGGGGTTATGGCGGTAGGAGAAACACACCTCTCAGCGGAGCAGGCAGTCGAGATCCAGGAAAGTCACCTTGGAAGACGGATGGATATCTATAACTCCCCCTTCCCGGATGATCCTAGCACAAAGGGTGTTGCATTAGTTCTAAATCGTGAACTCACAAATACGAAAGGGGTGAAAATACACTATATAAAACCTGGCAGAGCAATTCTTGCGGTAATTCCATGGCACGGAACCCTCACGATGACCGCACTTGCGATATATGCCCCGGCCGAGTCAATGGAAGAAAACCAAGCCTTCTGGGAGGAACTCTGCAATTTATGGATGACTTTAGACCTTCCGGTACCCGATTGGATCGGAGGTGACACAAACCTGGGCGAGGAACCTATGGACAGACTGCCACATAGGTCTGATGCGTCCGGCGCGGTGGCTGCATTCACTAAGTTCAAAAGGATGCTTGAAGTAAAAGACGGATGGCGCACCGTAAACCCCGACACCAAGGCGTACACATACGCAAGCACCAACGGAAAATCATTATCACGAATCGACAAAATCCTGGTGTCCCCGACCCTGATGAGAAACTGCCGAAATTGGTCCATAGACGATGTATCGGGGAAGCTGACAGACCATAGAATGGTCTCGGTAGTGATCCGTGCACCCGGTGCACCGTTTATCGGAGAAGGGAGGTATACAATCCCCCTCTTTCTGCTCAAAGACACCGAATTTATGAAGTTCGTTGTGGAGAAGGGAGAAAATCTCGAAGAGTTCCTCACCGAAGACCGGTCCGACTCCACAAATATCCAGACACGCTTCAAAGCCTTTAAAGACGAAATCCGAGATTTCGGCCGCAAGAGGGCAAAGGAGGCCATAGGAGCCCTGGAAAAGAAGAAGCGGAAACTTCAGGACCAACGCAAGGATATATTAGAAAACGGCCTCCGACGGGAAGCGCCAGACACTCCAGATAATGATGAATCCACGGCAGATTACCCATCGAGTGAGCGGTCGACGGAGAGTGGTTCAGAAAGTCAGTTCGACGAGAGCGGAGCCAATATGGGTGACGAGAGTGATTCGAATGAATCTTTATCGGATGCGGAAGTGGTAGTGCAGCTGCAAAAACAGATTGATGTTCTGGTAGAGAGACAGCGTCAAAGAAACCGCATAGAGACCCAGATTCGATGCCACACAGAACTGGATCAGATCACAAAATTCACAGTGCGGATGAGTAAGGACCGCGCACCGAGGGACACCATGAACTTCCTACGAAGAACAGATACGACACCCGAACAGAATAGTAGGCGCTCCGATGGAATGGCAGAACTGGCCAGAAACTATCACAACGACTTACAAATCGACGAATCTGAGGTGGACAGCGACGGGAAGGACAAAGTGATCGAAGAAGTCCTGTGTGGGATGAGTTCCCACGCTGACAACCCCCACATGGCAAATCTTGCGAAGAGACTTGAAGAAGCGGATGTCGTAATAGCATTAAAACAGTCTGCGAGTGGAACGGCCGCTGGGGTAAATGGTTTACCAACAGAGCTCTGGAAGAAGCTTCATGCACTCCACCTCGAATCCAAAAATGGGGGTGATGCAGCCCAGAAGCCAGACAAGAAGTCATTCGACATTATAAAAGTACTCACGGCCGTCTACAACGACATTGAAGAGCACGGGGTGGCGGAAGGTACACAATTTGCAACCGGATGGATGTGTCCGATATGGAAGAAGAAGGACCCGACGGATATTGCCAATTATCGACCGATCACGGTGTTGAACACAGACTATAAGCTGTTCACAAAAGCCTTAGCAAATAAACTGAGCCGAATAGCACCGTACCTAATTCACAAGGACCAAGCCGGATTCATGAAAGGTCGCAAAATAACGGACCAAATTTACCTGGCAATGGAGGTAGTCGAGTACTCTGAGAAAGAGCTAAAAAACGGAGCGATAGTAGCCCTAGACCAGGAAAAAGCCTATGATAAGACTTCCCACAAATACCTCTGGAAAGCAATGGAGAAGCAAGGAATACCAGCAGAATTCATCAGCACAATAAAAGCCTTGTACGCAAATGCGGAAACTCACGTTGTAATAAATGGTGAATTCAGTACTTCTTTCCGAATTATAAGAGGTGTCAGGCAAGGGGATCCTCTGTCTTGTCTCCTGTTCAACCTCGCAATCGAACCGTTAGCTGACATGCTTCGACGATCTAACCTGAAAGGGTATATCATCGATAAAGTTGTTGAAAAAGTTGTCGTAAAAATGTTTGCTGATGACACCACCGTGTATCTGGACGCACTAGATAGTTTTGAGGAGCTTCAAACCCTGCTAAAAAAGTGGTGTAAGGCATCAAGCGCAAAGTTCAATGTAGAAAAGACGGAGTTCATCCCAGTCGGCACAATTGAACACAGGGAACGAGTGATTGCGACCCGTAAACTGAATGCAAACGACCCCCCGATCCCGGAGAATATTCACATTGTGCAAGAAAAAGAAGCTGTCAGAATTCTTGGGGGACACATCGGTAATGGTATTGACACATTTGTAGTGTGGACCCCAATCGTAGAACGAATTGACTCACGCCTAGAGCGTTACGACAGGTGGCACCCGACCCTTGAAGGTCGAAAGAACATTGTCCAGATCACTGTCGGGGCCATGACACAGTACAAAACCCAGGTCAACGGGATGCCAGAGCGAATTGTTAAGCACCTCATCAGAGCCACGAGAGAATTTATGGCGGGAGGCGCGAAGTCGTCCCCAATTAGTTTGGACATGCTGATGGCCGCCATAGCAGACGGAGGTAAGAACCTATTAGACCTCAAAGCCCGAAACGAAGCGATCCAGTTGATGAAACTCAAGTCATATCTGAATCTGGGCCCGGAGCGAGCGGTTTGGGGGCACATCGCCGACTCCGACTTCGAGTTGAACGATGTTAAGAATTCGGGTGTCGATTCAAAGGCAAAGACAAATATGTATACACAGACGTGGAGAGTGAACCAGCGCAAACGCCCGGCCCGCCACAAAGAAATGCTGAAAAGTGCCGACAAGCACGGCCTTGTCTTCGACACAATAAACCCATCAACGAACCTGCGAGAAGACTTACCACTCTTCCACCACTTTGGGGAAAACCCCGAGTATATTCAGCGAAACAACAACTCCCCCGCTGGTAAATGCCTCCGGGAGCGTCACAAGGTCGTAACAATACTTGACGGACGGCTGGTTGCAGCAAGGATCCACTCCCCTGACCATTTTGACAAGGTGACCTGCAAGTGCACGGCGTGCAAGGACGACCGTGAAATTAGAGGGTGTACGCACCCACACTCCTGCGCAAGAACTGCGGAAGCGAGGCTTGGTCAGCTAGGGCAGAAATGGGACCCAAGGACCCCCCCATTAATAGAATACGACAACACTCAGCAAGGGAAATTAGCCTTTGAAGCTCCCGCCCAGATAACCGCGCTGAAGGATGGTTTCCGGGTGTTCACACACGCTGACGCCACACGTAAGACTATCGGACCCCTTCCCCAAAATACCCAGCCAGGGTTGCCGGTGAGCATATACACTGACGGGAAGACGAACAGAGACCCGCAAGGTGCAATAATAGCCGGAGGTGGATTGTGGTATGGTGTGGACGACCCGAGGAATGAAGGGCTACGAGCCCCGGGGATTGTAGGCCAAACAGCACTCAACGGCGAAGTAATAGCAATCCTCTTCGCGGCCCAAAGGGCTCACCCCAAGTCCACATTGACTATCCACTCCAGCCGGAAGACGATAACCGCTGCCATGACGTCCCAGCTGAGCACCCTGGAAGACAGTAACTGGGCAGGAAGAGCTGATAGCTCACTGCTCAAAGAATTGGCTGCAATCTTAAAAACCAGAATAGCCCCGACATACTTCGAGACGGCCGAAGGCGATGAATCCAGCGAGAAAGAATTTGGAGGGGCGAGAGCCCTAGCCGAGTATGGGAGCCAGAAGGAGCATCCAGACGACATAATTAGCAGTATAACACCAGAGTTTGAGCTGAGGGGAGGCAAGCTATCGAGTTTGACGCAGGCCATAGCGTACGCTGAAATCAAGAAAGCGAAGGGACCACCGGCCCGAAAGGCCACAGACAACATGGTCAAACAAGTGCAAGCTTCGATTAAGCAGAACTTTAATCGCATTCCGCTACCTGCAGAGATTTGGAAGTCAGTGAGGCACAAAGATTTCACGCGCCAGGTTCGAAATTTCCTTTGGAAGTCTCTTCACAACGCCCACCGCATCGGAAATTTCTGGACACATATTCCGGAGTGCGAGGACCGCGCGATCTGCCAATTCTGCGGCGTCACAGAAGATCTAGAACATATTCTTCTAAAATGTGAACGCCCAGGGCAACACCAGATTTGGAACCTTGCCAAAGAGCTGTGGCTCAAGAAGCACAACCGCTGGCCCGATTTATCCCTCGGTGCTATTCTAGGTTGTGGTCTCGCATCCATATCAAATGAAAGAGGGAAACAACTGCCAGGTGCCTCACGGCTCTTCAGAATTATTATCTCAGAGTCACTGTTCACAATATGGAAAATCCGAAACGACTGTGTTATCGGAAACAGTGGAACTCCACCGTCGCTGAAGATGATACGTAACAAATGGCTCTTCGCAATTAATAGACGTCTTGAACTCGATCGCACCATGGCGAGCCGACAGAGACGAGGTACGTTAGCCTACATTAAGCCTCTCCTGGTTCTCCAGACCTGGGTCTCCACCCTAAAGGATGAGGACAAACTACCAGACAACTGGCTAAGAGTGCCCAGGGTTTTAGTGGGTGTCGAGCCACATCAACCTTCGGCCACGCCACCTCGCAGGCGCGGTCGTAATAGGTAGGCCCGAAGCCCCACACTGTCGCAAGTCGCGTCGTGCAGATATGCATTCCCCTGGGGGGTAGGTTTTAATTTCTACATAAACGGAGGTCTAAGTCCTCTGACTCTTACGCGGTTAAACCCGACGGTTTTGGGAGGTTAGCCAATTGTTAGCTGTCCCACTACTGGCAGTCCTTACGGACTACGTACTACCAAAAAAAAAAAAAAAAAAAAAAACAAAGCGTGGTGCCAATTCATGTACTTGGCGGTGCGTTGTTCGTTCTTGCGTTTGCGCCCACAGGGTTTGTTGTTTTTGCGATCGTCCTCCTTAAATTGGCGAAGGGGGCGCGAGAACTCGGCGAGACGGGGATCGTGGACCGTGGAGTCATCGGTGTCGAGCAGCTCAACACGTTTCTGGGAAAACAAGTCAGAAAATGCTTCGATAAGAAAGGAAAAACTCACCCGTTTCTTGCCCGGTACATGCCCGGCAGCAATTTTCTCGCTGCGTTTGCGATCGCGGAATTGCCGCATTCGCTCATTCGCCTCGACGCGCTCCCTCGCCTTCTTTAGCCGAAATTCCTCCACCTCACGTGCGCGTACCTGCTCGGCCTGCTCTGCGTACTCCCTCGCATCCTTCTCACGACGCGCGGCCGTCTGCTCCGCCGTCTCCGGCTTAAAAAATGCGGAGATTTTTGAGGGTTTCGTTGGGGCTGGGCGTGACGGCACCGGCGCAGGAGCTGGGGGAGGGGGAGGGGTAGACGGGTGACGAGGTCGTCGGATAGGTATTGTCTCGTCGTCCGTGTCGTCGAAATTTCCAGCGTTCGAGTCGATCTCGCCTTCCGAATCAGAGGGATCTTGAAGGCCGGGCACGGAGTCGGAGTAAGAGGCGTCGGCATCCGAGTCCGAGGCATCCTGGAGGTCAGGAAGGTCGTCGAAGGTGGTGTGGGATACGGGCAGTGGCGGCGACAGGTCGAGTGTATAGTCGCGTTCTGGTGATTTTGAAGTGAAGTTGTTAGTAATTACGTCGAAATTGAGACTTCCGCACACACCTGGGGAGATTTGCGAGTCGGGGGGCAGTGGAGCGTCATCCTCAGGACCCCATGAGAACTCATCACCGTCCTCTCCGCCCTCTCCGCCGCTTTCATCATCAGAATCCGAGCCGTACCCGCCCCGGGGGCCAAACACGTCTTGAGTCAAGCTTGCTGGCAATGACGAGGGGGGTGGACCGAAAAAAGGCTGTGAAGGAGGCTGTTCGTCATCATCGGCACTCCGTTTGAAGAGGCGCCGCTTTTCTGGACTCGGATTTGGGGTTGGGGCGTCGGGATCTCCTTTACGACGTTTCGGGCCGGTAACGCGCGCAGTGGAAGCCGGAGGGGGTATGGGGACAGTGGGGATGATGGGGGAGGCGAAGGTGAACTCTCGACGAGGGAATCTGGGACGAGTGCGGGTGGAGAGCAGAATTGGCGTGTCGGAATCAGAGTCTGCGTCCGTGACGGCAGGCGCCAAGCTTGACGTGGCGGTGCGATGGTCGGACCGATCGTCCGAATCTTCATCTTCATCTTCGACACGCGCCATGTTCCTCTCGATCTCCCGCTACGATACAGGTGAGTTAATGTTCAGGCAAGGGAATTACATGACCGACATACCTGTTCAAGGACCTGTGCAGCCATCTTGGTGAAGATCTCGAGGCGTGCATTGGGGACATGGATAGGTGCGTCCAAAGGTACGGCAGGATCCACAAAATGCTGCTGCGCGTTCCCCACCAGCATCCCGCAGGAGAAACCGTCCTCTTGGTGGCCGATAGGGAGATCCCCGAGCCCAACATCCGCTGAGGTGTGTTGTCCAAGCCACCAACGACATGCGGCCGACAGTTCCGCGGGTATAGTGTCGCCTTGCGAGTCGCCGTAACGAAGAAGAGTCGAGCCGCGGCAGTCAAATACAACGCCCACCCAATGTGGCTCGTCAGTGACCTCCCCGAGATGTCCTGTGGTGATTAACGCCGCCGAACTTTGGACTATATCGTCACCCAAATCCCGAACCCAGCGGAGATCCGGGGACGTCCAATATTCTCCAGCCTCAGCCGCACGGTAGGCCTCGAGAACCTTGGGAATGAATGCAGTTCCCGCGACACGGAAATTATTTATCAAAGATGCGTCCGAATTGATTTTACGGCGCAAAAGTTCCAGCATGTCGTTCATCTGAGAGCCACTGAGCCAGTGGGGTCCCAGGAACCGCCAAAAGGTATGAACCGCCTCTGTATCCGAGAGACCGAGCGGCTTGGGCACACCCCAGGGAAGCATGGTAAGCATTAGCGCTGCTTCCTCCGCAAGCACCGCACGAGCAGGATTTTTGGTGGTGAGTTTCTTCTGGCGCTGGACCCACTGTTGACAAGTCCGCCAGTGCCCCCACGCATCTCGCTTGAGAGCGATGATTGCCACCCAGTACGTCAAGATCCACAACGGAAAGTGAGTTACGTCGCCGCCGAGATGGCTGTAAACGATAGATTGATTTCCATCGAGCCAGGCCTGGCGACTGCAGGCGGCGAGTTTGTGTACAGTCTTTGAGTCCGGGATCGGTAAACGCCGCAGGCGGACCATCAAATCCTCGTCGGAAATGTGATCTGGGGCGGATGTGCTGAAGAACTGAGCGGGCTGAGTAGGTGGAGGGGATGTGTCTTGAAGGGGAAGGGAGAATTGGCACATTTTTGCGATGGAAAGGTATGGCGATGGGAGAAGGTTCTGTTCAAGCTCCTGTGGAATGAGGAAGTACTCGGCGGCGATTTTTCTGACGGCGGGTGGGACCGAGGCCCATGCCCTGCCTTCGCCAATCCAGTCGGATTTTTTTGGTGTGGAAGCGGCGTCCATTGGTAAGGGATGTGGGAAGGCTACAGAAAACAATTCAAAGCTATATTAACTGACACACCGTGTCTACGGCGGGCGGCGCGCCGCCCGGTTTCACAATTCTCCTGCTCAGAAAACCTTCGTGTCTAGGAGTATCTTAACACTGGCTCAATTACCCGGGAGTGAACATCAGGAAAATCCAAAGTTGCCGTATAGACCCACAAAGACCGCTATAGACCTCTATAGACGTTATAGACGTCATAGTAAACCGGTCACCCCACTAGTAAGGTGGGGGGACCACTTGCAATTTTATAGACACTCAAAGTCACTCATAGTAGGTGGTCCGTCTATAGAATTGGTCATAGTCATAGACTTTATAGACATTATAGTGGTTCATAGTGAGGGAAAAATCGCGCCAAAAATGAAACCAAAAACACATATATTGCAGAATCCAAGTACAATTTCTACAAGGTACAGCGTGCTCTTGATGCGATGAGGAATGGATAAGAATAGAAAGAAAGTCTTCGAATTAAGAGCAAATTTGAGTGAAGAGAGGCACAAGAAGTTCGATGAGGGGACAACAATGCCAAGTCGAAGATCGTTGAAGCTAAGAAGCCGTCGCGGACTGGACGAGATGGGCTAATTTGAGGCTGAGGGTTGGGGGGTCTCGTTCAATTCGCCGCGGACTCGACGTGTATTTGGTAATTTGCGGAGTCTTGAAGGCAGTTGAAGTTGAGGGTTGAAGTTCAGGTCTCGCTCGACGCGTTGCGGATTTGACTTGAGGATTTGTCAATTTATGGAGTGTTGAAGACGGTTGAAGTTGAGGGTGAGAGTTGAAGCTCAGGTCTCGTTGGGGACTTGACAAGAATAGCCGATATGGGAAGTTTTGAAGGAGATTGAAGTTCAGATGAATATTGGTTAAAGGAACCAAAAATGGCCGGTTCGAGCACGCGGGTGTTGGTAACTTGCGAGGGTGAATTTGACTGTAACTTGGCGGGTGGGATACCAGTAGACAACCAGGCGGAGCGCACCGCGAGGGGAATGGTCGTGGGTGGGCTCGTGAGCGAGCTAAGGCGGCTGGAGCACGCGTTAATGCGGACGTGATGCCCGCGTGATACGAGGAATACGGCAGAGCCCATTCCGAAAAATGTCGAGGAGATTGGACGTGATGTGGATGCCTGGAGGTCCGGTTATTATAAACCATTGTCGGGCTAGAGGATTGCAGTTAGAAAGAAGTCGTAAAAAGACACGAAGAAGGGATGGAGGAGGGGAATAGAACAGATAAGCCCTCAAGAAGCAAGTCCTCCGAGTCATTGCCAGGTATAAGAGGGGGAATGAGCGCGGCAAGCAACATTCCGCTCGCCTTCAATGCGAGGCCGCACGTAAACAAGCACAGAGCCGGCCTTGATCCCAGCGCGACGAGAGAGGGTCGTTGGCGTCACGAGAGGCGGCGAGAGAGTGATAAGGCTTTTGAGGCCACGAGAGGCTGACGCGATGTGGATGAAGGTGCGATCGTCGTTGTGAAGTCGACGGGCAGCAGAAGCCGAGGGGGTGGAGGACGAGGGCCATGGGAGGCTGAATAGAAGCCTGGAGGATACGAGCAGCGATGAGGGCCACGACGGAACGGAGGGAGAGTTGGTGGCGGAAGAAGGAAAGTGGCGTTGCGACCAACATGCACGTGACGAGAATGCAGCGGCAAACATCACGCACGGACACATTATGATTTTAATCTTGACCACTGACGTGATTCCACGACCTGGCCTAACCTGGCGCTGCCTCTTTGCTGTTCTGTTTCCATCCCGCAGCGGCCGCATTTGCATAAGTTGCGCTTCCGTTGGGCTTCACAGTTGGAGGCTTGGAGTTCAGCCGTTTCTGGAAATTTAAACTTGCTCCGAGTCAAGAGCGTCGACTCTTCTCTGATGAAAAAAAACTTCAACAGCTTTCAATAAAATGCAATACCATAATTTATATTGATGATACATCTACACAGTGAGACACGATGCAGGAGAGACGTCCCTAAACCTTTCTAGCTGGCAGCCAGCTGGAACCAGTTGGAACCATACTTCGCGAAAGCTGGTCTGCAGCTGAATTGCTCACGTGGCTGCCGCGTGCGAGCACTTTGGCGGTGTACATTGAATTTCCGTTGCTTGAGTTTTCAATGGGCAAATTTAGAGACCTTCATAGACATTAATCCTGGGAGAAGAAGATCCATAGACATCTATAGACCTGTATAGCGCCACATAGAACGGGGTTGACTTTGAAGTTCGTCATAGACACACGAAGACCGTCATAGTTACCCCTTTGTCTATGAGAGTATTTTGGTTTTTCCTGATGAAGGAGCCAAAGTAAACCCCAAAGGCGAAAGAGACTCTCACCCGGTGGTATTAAAATATTGGATTTACTTCTCGGTCTCCATACGTCCTTAAAACCGTCCAAAAAACTATTCTGGGAACCTTGGCGTCGTTAGCGATACACTGGCTCTCACTTGGCGCCCTCGGTTGCCTTTTTTCCGGAGTGAACGTTTGTCAAGTGGGTGACGGTGACGGCCCGAGTCTGAACCCCTAACCCAGTGAACCTTTGAGGTGACGGGTGACATACCGTGAACCTTTGGTCGTAATAGTACAGTACAGTCGCGAACGGCCAAACGAACGGTTTGTCTGCCCGGCAGATTGTGGGCACAATATGGTGCAAATTGCCACGGCTATTGTCATACATCGACTCCTTGGCATATGCGCTACACTTTAGTTCAAAGAATCAGAGGATTTCGTCCCAAACTCGTGGAGAACGGAGCGAGTTTCTCCGGGAGGCCAAATTTGGCTCATTCACGACGTAGCGAAACACTGCACAACAGTTCAATTTACCGGTTTTTGGCAGTGCGACGACGGGCCATTGAATTTATATTAGGCACCAAAGGACTGAAAAACAACACCCAACCACGCTCTGGGTGGTATGAAGCACTTCTGTGAGCATCTTGAATTTTCGACTGAAACGCTGAAAATAGTTCAAATGATGCTCTCAAATAAATCACGCTGTGTGGGCGCAATATCATGGTTTCACCTAGTTCCTTTTGCAGGCCGAGGTTTCTCAAGGAGGAAGCTCACCTCCCCAAATCTTGAGTCGATCTGAGGCCTGTGATGTACCGAACGGCCCGGTGTTTCGTTACGTGATGACGTTTTGCTTCGCCGTTTGCGACTGTACCGCCGAACTACACAAACACATTCCTGTCGAAATGCGGCGAAAACCACCGGAAATCGGTGGGCCTCTTGCGGAATATCCTCACCCATTTCCATTGAAATTCAATCGAATGCAGTAGAATCCGCCGCAAATGGGCGGGAGTTTCTTTCGCAAATATTCCAGCCATTTCCAGCGGAATCCGCCGGAACTCGCTGGGCGACAAGTTCGCTTGATGAACTCCCTGATTCCCATTGGCCCGGCACTGGATGCCGGCGTACCACAATGCCGACCAGTGCCGATCAGCCGGTTGCCAGCTCCGCATATTATTACTGCTTCGATCCGTTCCAGTTCGGCATGTCGGCAAATACGTCAACGGCATTGCGACTTCGGATCAAAGCTTCTTGAACCACAACCACGTCCATCGAAACAAAACACACATGACTTCCACAGTGGACCAATAGCACAACGTATGTGCTATAGAAGTGTAGGGTAATGAAATCCTACCCCAACCCAGAATGCCTCCTGGATCATGCCGTGTTGACTTTTTTTCCTGGGGTTGAACCCCAATGCTAAAGATGGATCTCACTGCCAGAATGTCTGATTTGTTCCTGCTCAATCCCCCTGGTTGGAATCACAAAAATTCAAAGTGGACCTGAAGGTTCGGCACCCGCCTTGAGGAGGCCTAATCCTTCGTCATCCTTCACTAACTCTTTGTTGGAGAACAAATCAAACTTGCAAGAGAATTGTGGCACTCTGCAACGCAAACAACGAGTCATTCAAAGAATGAATACAAATTTTGATTCTTTGATTTGTTTTATGTTTTCCCGGAAACGGATTGACTGAGTATGACTCGGATAAGGACTGAGTCGGGCGATGCCACGTCAATTAATCTGCTCGCTGAATTGTCCCATCTCCGGTTCAGGCTCAACACAGAAGAAGTGTGTGCACTTGTATACCGAACTTCCCGGATACAACATTCTCATTGTTTCTTCATTGTTCTCTTGGTTGACTTGTAGTTGAGTCAATTCCAACAATTGAAGTGAAGAGTATGTCAGTGACCAATCACATAGCTATTTCAAGTTCAAGATAAGCAGGAACCTCACAATTTCTGAGGAAGTTGAGTCTTACATTAATCTTCGCAATCTACGTGGCACAAACTCCCATAAATCTGACTCCTAAACCATTTGAGTCAAAGGGTAAAACCGAGATACGTGGCGCCTCATCCAATACTCTATGACTGGGAGAACCCAGAAGACCGGATGTCGAGATGCTACGATGTTAACGCCAGAGTCCATCAACGAAAAGGTGATGGGACATGGGCGGTACGGGACAGAAGCTGCCTAAAGAACGAGTCTAAAAATAATTCTTCAGGACTCGTAATTTCGCTCATGGATGTCGGGAGCAAAAGAGTTGATGTCGGAATTGTGTCGGAAGCAAAAAAAGCTCCCACACTGTGCGCACGCGGCGTCAGCGGTCCGGGGACGTGCCATTCCAGAGATTTCTCCTGGCAGAGCTAGGAATTGGAATGAACAATGTTCACGACGCGACGAGCCCTGAAGCAACAAAAGGAGTGTCTGACTGACATATACAAGTTGTAGCGGTGGTATATTGGAAGAGTTGATATAATCAAGAGCTCAGCGCCTGAGGCTTCCCAAGGGGGTCCAGTTTTCGGAGCCCCAGACACAGGGTCGATTTCCGAAGGGTTTTTCGATGCTGAATTCGAATATCAACTTTTTAGGGCGAACGGAGCAGTCGCCATCGAGCTTTGTACTCCGACATTATTGCTTTATTTGGGTGATAACAGCTGATAACAAGTGTACAGCCTCGACCAAACAGGAAATTTCCCATGATCTCTGCTGACAATCAAAGGCCACGTAATTTGGCCAGAAACTAGTTCTCGAAGGACATCTTTACTTTCCTTGATCTGAACATGGGGATGGATGCGGGCAAGATATACAAGCTACTTGCGCGGAAAAAAATTGCAAAAGGACCGCGTTTTGGTGCCCAAAAAGGCAATTTCCCACGGGGAGGGGGGGGGGGGGGTCGCCCGACCCCCAGAAAAAAAACTTTTGTAGGTGATATCTTTTTTTCTAATCTTTGGATCCCCTTGAGGCTTCCGTACTGCGGGCCATATTTCAATTTGATGCGCTCCGCCTCCGCGCGGTCCACCGACAACCTCTGCTTCCGCTCGAAGTACGTCGCCATAGTGGACGTCGGACCAGCCACTAGCAGTCCAACTACCAGACGCGATACGCCCATGACCGCCTGTGCCTCGCCTGCCACAAAGTCCAACGCGTAGAACGCGAGGAATGTAAGCACGTAGCCGGCAAAGCTAAGCGCCATAAAGTAGCTCGGGAGACTGAACGTCTCGCCTGCGCGGAAATACGCGTTCAGGCCGGGCGCGACGGTCACCCACCACAGCGGCGCGTAGAGGTACTTGAAGACCGTGAACGTGGAGACGGTAAGCGTCGGCGTGGGGGTGTCTTTGTGAGGGGTACTGCGGGGGTGGAGTGCAAGTGATAGGAAAAGGAGTGGGAAGGCTTGGAAGGCGTAGTTCACGTAGGGCCAGTTTGGGTTTGTTACCGCGATACTGGAGACCGTCATTGAGAGGAGGAATACGCCGAATTGCGCGGCGAGAAGGGTGACGGTGTACGAATATGTCGGTGGGGATGGTGCGGGGCCGTTGGCAGGCGCGAGGGTTTTGGAGATGGCCAATAGAGTTGGGAGGACAATTGGGCCGGCGACGATGCCCACGCCGAGTGCTTGGCCTGCGAGCCCGTTTGCGACTAAGATGAGGGGCGAGAAGAGGGCCGAGCCTCTGCCCTCTCCGCCTTTGATATACAACGAGGTCGAGAATACCTATACCCATTAGTTCCGTGGCCCGAAAAAGAAGGACGAGAGTCGTACTGTGCCGGACATCCCAAAGGCAGTGAAGAGGCTTTTCCCAATGTCATTGGTGATCAGGTCTTTGAAGAACGGTTCAACAACGCAAATGAAATCGTGGAATGGGTTGGTTTCTGAGTAAGTGCACGATTTCCGACACTCGTCGATGAAGGGGCCCATCGGTGGCTCGACAAATGCCAGACTGTAGAGCTTGAGGCCGATCCCGACGGAGAAAAGCACAACTGGCTCGGGTAAGCAATATATTTGAATGGGAAATTCCTGCCTGGCGCACTGGGTACGTAGCCAAGCTTGAACATGGTGGGCAGATGGTGGTGGTAGGAAGAGACGTCTTTTTGTCACAGTTATCTTTTACATGTTTGATGCCAGGTGCCTCCCACCAGCTCCTGCGGGAATAATACATCCCATGATACATCGCGGCTTCTGATGAGAGGAAAAACGCCGCAATATATCAATCGTTATAGTTAGAAGGTCGGCCGCCGGCGTCATGGAAAATTCGTCTCAAGCGCACTGGGTACGTCGCCAAGCTTGAACATGGTGGGCAGATGGTGGTGTTTCTGTCACAGCTACATTTTACATGTCTGATGCCAGGTGCCTCCCACCAGCTCCTGCGGGAATAATACATCCCATGATACATCGCGGCTTCTGATGAGAGGAAAAACGCCGCAATGTATCAATCGTTATAGTTATAAGGTCGGCCGCCGGCGTCATAGAAAATTCGTCTCAAGCGCACTGGGTACGTCGCCAAGCTTGAACATGGTGGGCAGATGGTGGTGTTTTTGTCACAGTTATATTTTACATGTCTGGTGCCAGGTACCTCCCACCGGATCCTGGCGGCAACCTGGGAGAGTGATACATCCCATGATACATCGCGGCTTCTCATGAGAGGAAAAACTCAATGTATCAATCGTTATAGTTAGACGGTCGGCGATACATCGCTTCAGAGGTAATGCTGTCCAAGAAGAAAGAATATGTTATGAAATTTATGATATCAGTATCTTCATGATAATGGGTGACTTTCCATAACGATTAAACAATGTTTTTGCATTCTTTTAAGGCTTCCCGTTGGCTTTCCGACCAAACGCCGCGACAGCTGTCGGGACCCCATCACTTCGGACACCTGAAAGCGGTAAGAATTTATTCAAATCTACTATAATCTGAAGAGGGGGTACCTACCCCCTCTTCAGATTAAATCAAGTTTGAATAAACTGTTTGGCTGTACAACACTGCTCCCCACCTTGCTCTTTGATGGACCAGTCGGCCTATTTGCGCCAGGAAAAATGGAGTGGTCTCCGGTTACCTCTCGGAGCCCATCCCGGCCAGTCTTCTTCGAGAACGGCTGAACTCATATCGTGATTTTATTTCCGTAAAAATTAGCTTTGGGCAAATGTTGAATATTCCAAACTCGGCCAGGCATCACTGGCACCCTCAAGTAAGCTCAGAAAAGCCGAAAGATTGTTTAAGTGTTATGGAAAGTCACCCAATGTGGATATAATATAGGCCTTTGGGCTATTCAACATGAGAATGCGGCCTGGATACTGTACCATTTCAACCGTAGATTCAGGCCTTGTGACCTGTGACCCATTAGATTCAACTTTCAACAGATTCAAAGTGGGCTGGGACCTGTGACCACCATTTTTATCATTCAAAACATTCAACTGATGGAATGTTGAACTCGGTGTAGATTCAACCAATACACCGACAGTAGCCTTGTGAGGTCCCAAACTCGAACCTGCAAGTGTGTAAAAGAGAGAATCCTGCAGGGACTCACACTGGGTGAGCCATTTTTTTATGTTGGAGGAAAATTTGAATTTTTCACCCTTGGGCGGGGTAAAACGGGCACTAATTCAAGCCCCCCAGTGACCTGTGACCTCCATTAAATAGCTTCAATTCACCCACCGCTGTGACCCGTGGCTTGAATCTACGGTTGAAATAGTACAGTATGCTAGGATATGATATTGATATGTTACGATACGCCAGGCCCGTATTATACATATTATTTTCATATTATACCTCAGATGTAGCCACCAACGAGGACACTTTGGAGGCAGGTCCTCCTTCTGATCCTTTTCAGGTATGGAACCACCCATACCAGGATGAAATTATCTCCGCAACTGATGGCTAAGGTTGAAAATCAACAACCGTGAGAATTTTCAGTTTCAGGGGTTCAAAATTAGAGGTATTCCCGTTAAGGTTGAGCAGTTCCAGCACTGCCAGCCAACAGGAGCGACGGTCATATGGTCGTCGTTGATTGCGGTGAGTAGTGATGTTCGGGTCGGGTCTTCAAGCACAGAATACCTTGAGCTCGACCCTCCCTGAGGGTCGGGCTCGGGTCGGGTCGGGCTGGGGCTCAGGTCCGGGTCCATCACTATATCTTTCCAATAGGGTTTAACTTGGATTTTGAGCATATCTTACTGGTATGTTTGTTACCTTGGTAGAGCAGTCAATTATATTTTGGCAGCCAGAAACCACCCACTAACCTTGTTTCAAATGAGCAGAAAGATTTCGGGGGAACATCGGTCACCGCCTTCACCGACCCGTTCTCGAGTAAGCACCAACTCCCCCTTCCCCCTCCCCAAGTTTCATGAAGGACAGGATACCACTCACTTGATATGCAAGTAACAAGTTTTGATTTTCGACCCGACACAGTGAAAATTTCACTTGAACAGTGGTATGGTCGAGCCCGGGCCTGACCCACGGCGACGATACTACATAGAATACAGCCTGCAGGAATCTATTTGGAGCTCCAGACGCGTTTCAAGCGAAAAAATCGCGCCTTCGCGTTTTCGGTCCTCGCCTACCATCCAACCGCGGCAGAACGGGATGCGATGAGGAAGCGATATACTAGGCCAATAAAAGCATTTTTTTCGACGCCTCTGCTCAGCTTCACCGAAGAAAAACTACTTCTTACCCACACCTTTTCTATTTAACGGCGAAAATTCTCGCTTCTTCTGGCAACAACTGGCGATACAAACACCGCCGACGAAACTACGGTTGTCAAAAGCTCTGGGCCATTTCACCTACCACTATATCCTTGGTGAAGTCGTGCCATTGAATGCTCGCGTGTAACTCACGCGGTAACCCGGTTCGATTCCGGACGGGCTCCTAGCTTTCATACGAGGTGGCTTTTTTGTTCACCACGCTGACTCCCGTGTCTGGGCAGGGATTCAGAACCTCTACGCTTACTCAATCTCACCAGATATCCGCCTTAACCTTGCCAAGTTTTGGACGAACTTCGAACCCGGTGAGTTCAAGTTTACTCGCATTCTATCAATCCTGGACTTACTTGCTCTCTGACTCCAACACTGTTCAACATACAAAGACCCGATGGTATGGCATGTACGCGGGGTACGCGTCCACTCTCCGTGAGTACTCTGAGCCGCTCTTCATGGAAGAACTCGGTTCGAATCCGAGTATGGTCATACACGGTAACGTAGCATGCTTTTACCTTTTTCTTTTTCTTCCTTACCGCGCTGATTGCCAGTCAGCAGGTAGTTCCCAAATGTTACCCAATCTCTCCGGATAATCCCTTGGCAGTTACGGTCTCAGCTTCAAGCTCGTCAAGCTCGTCCTCTACTAAGCTCTGCATATCAGGGCGCTGAATTCCGACCAGTGTAGGGTGAGACAAACAATCGTAAAACCCAGAAGGCGACAGAAACACATTACAGAAGCACAGAGGGTACTCAAAAGAAGGAACATAACGGGACACTATACAGGCGACAATTTCGACTCGGTACTCCTATGCTGCGAATCTGGCGAGTCATGTTCGAGATGAGTCGTGATATTCACAGCGATACGGCGCATTGGCATCCCAGTGACAGGGCCGTCATTGAGCTTGCTTACGCTGGAGTGAGAGAGTTCTTGCGAGCGCACTATCACGCGAATGGTGACTAGTCCGAAGGTTATGCCCTAAAAGGTGGAATTTTATTAGTGCCAACACTCGCAGCGAACGGCGGGATGGGGCGCAGTTTCGAGGACAATGAACTGGGCGTTATAGTTAATCGAGTATAACACGAGGACGAGGAGTGCCACGAAGAGGTACAGCGCGGCGGACTCCATGAGGATGAGGATAACGTGAATGAACACGCCTTGCCCCAACCGGAACCGCGCGGACGACGATCTGTGAGCCAGAGACGCAGGGCCACTAGGCCGGTGGTGAGTATATTTTGGGTCACGGCCTGCCAACGTGTGAGTATAATTCATCCAGGCTTTAGGAGAAGTGGATACGCACAACAGAGTAGAACGTGATTATCCAGGAAGAAAGAGACGCAGCGAAGATCGAGCCGTTGGGGTCGAGTCTGACGAACCCGATGGTGACCATGATCCCGGAAACTACGTAGGAGCCACGTCAAGCAGCGCCAACAAAAGAGGGAGCATTATTCACTGGTACTGATGAGGAATAGACTGTAACCATATGAAGTTTGATTAAGCAATGGCTGTCTAGACAGACAATCAAACTTAAGCAATGCTCTGATTAATCACGCCGCTCACGGGATTGCATTCAATCGGTGTCAGACCATGTAGAATATATGAATATGGATCGAAAGCTATGATAAGAACCGCCAGAAATCAGAGACCTGAATTAAATGAGAATCATTCGCCTCATACAACAAAATGGGAAGGTGGATGATGTTACGATGAAAGTCTTGGAAGCGACGCTGTAGGAGAAGGTTGGTGTTTGTTCAGCAGATGTCAGAGTACACCTCAAGCACTGTTGGAATATTCTTGCGGGTCACGAATCAGGCCCAGGAAATTGGCTGAAGCCCTCAGAACTTGATTCGAGAGGCGGGGATGAAATTGTTCACCCAGGAGATTCAAATGTATAGATGGAAGAATTTAAAACCAGTCCCATTTCTGCAGTTCCGTGAGAGTTCACTACAGCACGTCCGATTTGAGAATACAGGGAGAGGGCTTGAATTAGATTGAGAGTTTGAACACCCTTGGCAAAGAGATTCGGGATGACCGTATTGCCTGGGAACCAAAGAATCCAGGCATTTGGAAGTGACAACCCCCGCCGATGCACGGAGTCAAAGCGATCCGTGCGAATGCACGGATACGTGCCAGGGCACGGAGTCATGTGTGAACAACCCCTACATGTGCTATACCCAAATGAAATCCAGCCTCCAGCACACAAAGGATACCCTGTGGCAGCTTACAGGCAGGGAAGCAAAATAATGTACTTGAATTTCCAACCCGTGGCAAGGCATTTATGTCTTGGGTCAAGTCAAGGTCACAAAGCGGCCCAACAGGACTCGTAATGCTGTGTGGAGCAGTGGCCCCAAAGACTACTGGCAGTTGTCTATAAGGTTTATGGTGACTATGTGGGTCTATGCGGCAGCTCATAGTTGCTCATAGTAATTTAGGATTTTCCTGATGTGCAGGCACTCCAAAATACTGCACAGGGTGGAAGGAGCGTGCAGCCAGCCAACTTCGGCATTGAGATGATAGTGGTAGGAAGGGCTGGGGAATTGGGAACCAGGAGGTCTGCGACCGAGGTTATAAAATCTGGGGTATAATTGGGTCCAGACCTGGGGCGCGAATGATTCTCCCGCTGCACTTTGGGAGTCATGAAAATCATAGATGAGTTCAAATATGTTTTGAATATGAAAACCATGGCTTTTGTAGTCTACAATGTTTACGATGTTGAGTCTTGAACTCAACTTGAAGTTCACAATTGAAAACCAGCTAGGAGCACACAGCTTGATCCTTGAGGCATTGCCACTAAACTCCGCCCATAGTGGGACTACTGGTCCCTTGCGAAGGTTGCATTGAAAAAGGATTTAATGAGTAGAGAACTCAACACATGAACAGGCAGCAGGGAGTCTTGCTAGCCATAGGGGATTCACGTGACATATTTTCAATGGTTCTTTGGTGTAATGGTTGTGGTCGATGTCTGTGTTGTTTGGTTGAAACTTGAAGGTTGCGAGTTCGAACCTCGGGGTGCACAGTTTTTGTGGTCCCCGGCGCTCGTTTGAGCACTGTTCTGTTCAATCAAGCCCCAGTTTGATCCAGGTTCAATCACTGTTCAATCCTCATGGACACCGCTCAACCGCCCTCTGCTTCCCTTGCAGGGACTACCTCTCTGATCAATCAGAGCATTGCTTAAGTTTGATTGTCTGTCTAGACAGCCATTGCTTAATCAAACTTCATATAGATTCATGAATAGACAACATGGGAGGATAATGAATTTGTATTGTCGATTCCACAGATGCCAGCACCGATAGATCTTGGTTGACGAGGTTGAAGACTTCGAATGAAAGAAATTGAAGCTAAATACTCACCGCCATAGAATCCCCCACCAGGGTCTGGATGGTGAACCTAAATAGTACACACCGTGAGTTTTGACGATTGAAATCGGTTAAAAATCAGCCTCACAATATGTCGTTGAAAATGTGACTCCCTGGAGATTTGAGATGAGAAAAAACATCGCTCGATGAAAGAAAACGGTCTTGCATGCGGGGATAACACCAAGGAAGGCTAACGGCCCTCTAGGTGCGTCCTGAAAGTCGACGAATCCACGGATCATGCGATAGCAGTTCACGGCTGCGAGGCACAGGTGAGATTTAGCATCCCCCAGAAACAGAGCTTCTCACAGACGTGCGCGGTGGTCACCGCAAATATGACGGCCGAGCTCCAATACAATATCTAGAAACGACTCATTGTGCGCTCGCAAAAACATGAAGCGGACAACATACACGATGATGCCCATTCAGGCTCTGACGACCATTGAGGTAAACGCCGAACTAAAACAAGCAGAAGTATATGCCTGCGATGATGCGTTGACACAAACACCTCTGAACCTGTCGGAATGCGTACCATATAAGACGGCCTTGAGCGCACAAAAGTCAGATTCGGAACGACGTCAAGTTGAACAGATGGAGTACCTCGAGCCAAGCCGACACAATGAAGGTCGTTAACAAGTCAAACTGGTGGAAGGCCATGGTGGGATGCTTGCGAGTCGGAAAGTGAAGACGATCCTCTTTTTAAAGCGTTCTCGCTGGTTCCAGGTCCGTGCATGGTAAGTGACATGCGGGCCCCGGGCCCGGAGATTAAACGGTCCCATCTGACGCTCTCATTGCGCCTAGGGTCTCTCCAATCAGAACCAATAATTTACCATGATTTACCGTCAGGGATTTCCGCCCGACGATCTTCTCCGACTCGATCCAATCGCGAGATCAGAGCCCAGCGTGAGCACCATTGCAGCAAATGACCCTTACATTGATTTGGCCGGGGGAAAGCCTCGAAACCAAACTCCCTTGTGGTTCCAGCCAAAAATTGCCTAAATTAAGTAGTAAAGATCTGCACAGTCCTAAGCGAGAGTTTGATGGTGGCGGAATGGGATCATGAATCCTGGCGAATCCTTGAAGTGAAAAACAAGCAAGGAGTCATGTTCTGAGGTACGGAAATTCGGGGGAACCGGGGAGGGATCAAGGAGCCGTCTTTGCACTCACTGGCCATTAAGGGACTAAAAGTAGCGCTCCGAGACTCGGAGTCGGCGTCCGAGTCTTTCCGTCGATCCCATCGCGCATAACAGGGTCAACTGCAGCCCCGGCCTACACTTCACATCGCGCTCGACTCTTCCGTTATGTAGAGCTTTGGGGACGAACCGGAGCCTTGTCCTCGAGAGCGCCACCATCGCGTATCTTCAGATATCCTTTCATTATCCCTGGGTTATCGGTGCCCTGTCGGACGTCAGTTTCATTGAGAATGATGGTTCGGAAAGAGTGTAAGAGGAGGGAGAATAGGTGCCGGGAGGAAGGACTCACTCTACATGAGAGGGAGTGCACAAACCTTACTCGAAAGAGAGAATACTGTGTGGAAGATGAGGATGAGGTAGTTGGGGACTTCATCGCAACTGCTATCGGTGGCTACTTGCCCAGTAGTGCAGGGCCTGAAGCATTCAGGAGGTGAAAAGAGGGAGAATAAGGCTGACGGCGTCAGTAGTGAGCGTAGGGTGACAGGGGACGGACAGTGCCGAGTAGGTGGATCTTGATGCGGTTAAGACGACGACATTTCTGGGTTAGTTGCATGGAAAATGGAGACTTCAAACGGCAGTACCGTTGAATTCGGCGTAACAACCTGGATGACAAGGCGAGTGTTTCCTATTGCGTTCGCGAGCCACGTCCATGCAGAACGCGGAGCGGAATATTCTGTCGGCGCTTGCAAAATCGGCTCTGATTGCTGAACCCGAAAAAGCGTTGGTGACTTCAGTATTAAGTCCGTCGATAGATCAGCAGTGGCGAGAGATGTGCTGCAAGAGTAAGTACTTGCCAACTTTGGCGCTCAGTCACAGCGCGACAATTCCAAGGACGCGCCCAAACGGACTCGTCTCGCGGCGAAACGCACATGGAGGACGTGTTGATGCTGGGGGCACGGAGGATCTTGTAGGGGGGAGAGAATTGGCACAAGCAGCGGCACGAAGTGAAGTGGAGTTCGGGGACGAGAAGATAAAGCCACTGAAGTTCCTGTGGTGCAAGTCAGTAAATTGTCGATACATAGCCAGGCGATGGAAAATGAGAGGAAGCAGATGAAAGGCACGATGTAAAAGACGAAGGTTGGGCCGCAAAGAAGAGACCAGTCACCCGGAGGACGAGGCCCGCGGTAACGGAGATGTAAGTAAATCTGACACAAGTGCGGACGTCGGCGACGTTGAGCGCTAATAATGGATCGTCGCGCAGGCGTTAGCGCGCTTGGGGTCTGTAGCATCGGTAAATTGCCCCTAAAGGCTCTGAAAAGGATTGAATGGAAGCAGATGAAGGCGAACAGTAGCGAGGGATGTAGTGGGGAAAGTACTTGAAATATATAAGGCGAGGACGAATCGAGGGCTAGAGAATGACACCCACCGACGCTGTGCGGATGTGAGCCCTGCCCTAGTCTCGTCGTCTCATGAATCCATTATGCCCAGTGCCCTCGCGATCGGACTCCCGGTCGGAGTCGGAAATAGTGATGTGCAGGCTTGGGCTTGAAGCCAGAAGCCCGTGGTACCAAGCCAGGGCTTCACAAGCCAAGCCAAGCCAAAATGCTGGCTTGGGCGGGCTTGGGCTTCTGGCTTCAAAATCTTAGGCCCAAGCCAAGCCTCCAAGCCATAGCTTGCCGGGATCAGTATCCACCAGGGGGTAGTGCCTACTGAGGGAGGCGGCGATCAAATGATGGAATGTCGGGGGTGTCCGGCAGCCCCTATCTATGATCTTCCGTACGCTAGACATCGCGGGAGGCCAACAACGGACACGATAACTGCAGCTCCTAACGCATAGTGTCTGAATAAACCCAGCTAGGGACCTCTTGCGGTGCCACATCAGGATAGGATCCAGCCGGCTATTACTTACCTGTTTTTGCAGTTGAATGAGAAAGTTGTGTTGCGGTGGAATTACTGTAGCCCTGGCGATTGGACAGTTGTGTGTATTCCTGAATATTAATGATCTATTGACCTAGCAAGCACTGGGGCGCGCAGCTGCTATGTTGGGTGGGAAATTTTATTTTATTTTGGTGAGCATCTGCTGGAATCTGGCTGGATCTGATGGACATTCAGTGGATTCTG
Organism: Mycena metata; assembly: GCA_029378385.1. NCBI lineage: Eukaryota > Fungi > Basidiomycota > Agaricomycetes > Agaricales > Mycenaceae > Mycena > Mycena metata. The sequence goes on along the minus strand of JARKIB010000033.1, from coordinate 50,650 downwards.
GTGGACCTTTGCATTGACATAACTTGTGGATGAGAGTGCTGATGCTTTTTCAGCCACCGAATAACATTTTTCTGCACTTACGAACCGTGGGAAAATGGCTTGAACAAGCCAGGGCTTGGGCCAGAGCCAGGGCTTGGCCTTGCAGGCTTGTGGCTTTGGCTCTGGCTTCAGTTCCAGCGAGCCCAAGCCCGGTCAAGCCAAGCCCAAGCCCTGGTTTCCAGGCCAAGCCAAGCCCGCACATCACTAGTCGGAAACGAGGTGCCAATCTTTTCTGGCGGGGGATAGAACGCCAGAGACGCCGCCGGAGTGGTCGAAAGGAGAGCGGTAACCCTATTCATCCTTACCTGGACGAAGGGAGAGCTGGCGGCGGGATCGTGGTCGCGGAAAAGAAGGAGCGCTGTGGCAGTGTAATCGATCATCAATCAAAAGTGATTTCGCCGCTTTCCGCTTGCCACTCATCGTTGACGAGCTCTGGAGCAACACCCGCTGAAATCTTATGAAAATCGTAAACCCCTTCCCGGATTGCCGACCGGTAACTCTGGTCATCCATCCCATTGCCAGTGCTTATCCAGTTCTCGGTGCAGACAGTGCCAGACACTGAGGGGCTGCGACCCGTTTTTCTTTCTTGCAGGCTCCCGAGGAAGGGAGGAAGAAAGGCCCTGTGGCATTTAGTATTCATCCGCACCATTTAAGTATTCCATAATGCTGGGTTTTAGAATAGCAATAGTTCCAGCGCTGATGTTTTTTCTTCCAGGGAGTTGGATTTCAAGTCGAATTTTGCGCAGGGACGTTTAACATTGCAGGTATATCGAGGTTAAAATTTCAAGCTGTGTGAGTAGTTCGCACAGCGCAGCATCGTTGACCTATGTTGTTGGACAGGGGTCATTGCGGGAAACAAGACCCCGTCGCATGCGGCATGCATCCGCTGTACTTGATACAATCGGTGACAAGTTGCTGCGGAATCACTCGGTTCGATTCCGGGCGGGGTCTTGCGCCCGGGGACTTTTCCTTCTTTTTGTGAAGTATGCGTCCGACTGTCACAAAGTAATTATAACTCAGCTCGACTCCGGGCACGGTCTTTCGCCGCTGCCCTCTTTCCTAGGTAGATGATATCTACGACAGGGGTGGCTGTCGTATATAGGACATATTACTAGGCACATCAGGGAAGTATGATCACTGCATGTATCTGGGATTGTTGCTAACATCTGAGATAAAGTGAACACGGAAGGTTATCTATGTACTCTAGCGAGCTCTTGGGTTGTCCCAACCTTCGATCCAGGTCCCCTAACTAAGCCGTGTGTTCGAAGATTTTTCAGTTGGCCCTAGAATCTGTAGCTTCACAATTTGGACGGAATAGTCTCCATATTAGGAAATTGAAGTTTGAGGTTGCTATCGGATTTACAAGAATTAAGTTATTCAAACTGCCCAATCAGCACTAGAATTTGACAGAGACTACAAGATAATACCACAAAACTACTGCCGTAAGACGGTGGATGACCACCTATAATTTATTCTCCACCGACTGCCGAGAGTAGCTGGCGGAGGATGGTGGCCTGCAGAAAAATACCCACTAGTTGATCTAATTGTTCTGGTCCTGTTGGGCGTTAATAGAGGATCTTTCCGCCAGACGATGCCGGATGGTGCTTTGTATCCGGTGGATGACGGCGGAGGGGGCCTTGTCCACTGGATGATGGCGGAAGGCGCTGGAAGACGGCGGATGGGCCCCTGCATCCGCTGGATGACGGTGGATGTAGCTCTGCCTCCGCTGGATGACGGTGGATATAGCTCTGCCTCCGGCGGATGACGCTGGATGGATGCTTTCATCCGCCGGAATCCAACGGATTACCGCCGGCGGCCGGCGGCCCGCGTATATTACTGGAAGAAGCGTTAGAGCAGTGTGGTAGATCTCCCATCACAAATCTTACCCCGTTGGACTTGTCCCCGCCTATTTCGGTTCCCGGCCGTTTTTGTGAGCGCTGCTCAGTTAAGGACCCGGGGGACCGCTATATACGTCTGGGCATACAATACTTCGGCCTACTGTGCCCCCAAGTCTAGAAAACATACCACGTGGCGACAACATAAGCATGAAATCCTCAGAGCAAAACATTTTCTCAAAATCCGAGCTGGAATCATGGTTTCTCTGAATAATAACAAGCTAGATAGCGGTATAAAAGACTCCTTGTGCTATAATCCGAAGTCTGTATGCTCACCGGAATAAGCAGAAACATAGGTGTTGGAGGGCTCGCGAGGGCAAATAGAAACTGATCAACATTTTTTCTTGACAATGAACAGGAGGTATTCATATGTTTGCGATCCAGCTCCAACTCAACAGACCGTGCCCACTGTTGGTAGCAGACCCTTCAATTGTAAGTAAGTATGGAGGCCATCAGTGGAGGAAGCTGTTTCTCACGGTTCAATTTTGTGCTTGACATCAACGAAAACATCGCTGAAAGCGGAATTAAACAACTGCTGTCACAACAGTACTCAACTCCAAATCTTCAATTGCACCCTGAGTTGTTGACTCTCTGATGAAATCATCATCTTCCAGGTCTGTTTTCTTCGTCCAGCATAACAAAACTGCATGCTGTAGTTGCCGCCCCGAAGTCTTCCGAATTTAACCCCAACGGCTTCCTGCTGGACGCAAGTAACAAATACACCCCTGATAAGTTAGACAGAAATGGTGTTGGCAACACTAGGGGAAACATGGGTTGCATTGCACAGTCTGGACCCACAAACTTCACGGTGTCGCGTAACCGTATGTGATATAGCCGATAAAAACCCCATTTCAATGGACGTAGTTAGAGGACTAGGAGTTATGAACTTTGCCCAGAACATAAGCAGTATTTTATGCATCAAATGAGATCGGTGAAGTAGTTTTCTTTCTTACCTACAAACCTAATCCGGCGGGAGAAAGTGGATGATACGACCCTAAATAATATGCTACTGCAGGAATTGTTGTAATTTTTCCTTTCCAATTTACTTACCTGGTCCTGCAACGAGTATGTCGGCGATCTCGGATCAGCCCAATAAATATTGTGTCGTCTTGAGAAAAAAAGCTCCAGATACCGTGCAACATCAGCAGGCCGAATTTCCTTCTAAAACCGTACTGGTCGAGGTCCCGGCGCTGTTCGCTGTCTCGACCTGTCTTTGGCCTGTCCAATAAGGCCGTATCACCTACATTTAGCAACTCCGAGATCTACGGAGTTCTACCAATCGACTACGCACTCGTTGTCGGACAATAAAGCTGTTGAGTTTGCAAAGTGCGATACCATCGGCTGTTGAGTTTGCAAAGTGCGATGCCATCGGCTGAGCTTGAAAAGCTTCCGACAGACACGCGAAATTTTATAAAGCGAGAGACTGATTAGCGCCTCACCGCCGCTGGTACGGCAGCCATGCTTCATCCTGCATGTGTATCTTACGAAACCTTACAAATGACTCTACAGCTTTTTGGCGTCGAGAATCTCCTTAAAAGCGGGGACATGACTCGAGTCCTCAACGCCACAACCAGCACCTCATCGATCATCACTCGCAATCTTCTGCTCCATGACCGACAGTCGTCTATACAGTCGCCTGCTTCTACCCAAGGGCCATGGTTACCCTTTATTCCACCCCCAACCTTTCGACGACTTGCCCGCGGAATCTCTGCGCGTCGGAACGGATATCGGAGACGTCGGGATGGTGACGTCAGATGGAAGCTTCGATGTTATATTCAACATCTGTCGCTCAGCGGACGACCCGGTGAATCGGTTTGGCGTACCTCAGGGATTTGAGCAGGTAGATCTTGGTCCGGGAGACATCGCTCCCCGAATGCAATACCATCGCCCTGGATCCGACGTATCGAACACCAGAATTAGCAAGCGGCGCTTAGATGTAGACGTTGGCGTGGAAAATAACGTGTAAGTATTCACCTGAAGATCGTAGGATTCCACATTCCTCACGATCTTTTGTCTTCTTCTCCGTTTTCCCCTCAGATTTCTCCCGTTAGGCGCCGGAGCCGTTGTGGAGATATCGACCTCTTCGAAAGAAGCCGCGGTGCTCCTTCTACCAGACGGGGCCTCACGCACAGACCTTCGCCGCAAAAAAAAATTCAGAGATTACGCTTTGAAACATGCACAGCGTTGGTACACATTCGTTAACGGCGATCTGGAGCGCATGGTGGACAACGGGGATTTGTATCTTGTGACAGGGACCGACAAATCATTTTCGTGGAGCGTCGCGGCAGTTGAAAATCACTCAGAAGACTGTAAAATTTCTCTGAAATTGAAGGCCGCTCAGGTTGGATCCGCTGGGACGTCGTGTGTTTGGGAATGGGAAACCGCGAACTCCTTCGCGGACTCGGGCCCTAGGCCACTTCCAGCAGATGGGGAGAGGACTGAGAATCAAACTGTGTTTCTCCGTGGTTTCAAAGTCGCAATCAGCTCTTCCCCTTTAAAGAAGGCCGCGACAGCGATCTCGATTGTCGACTCGAAGCCTGCGGATATTCTTTCGAAAACTGGTGGCTCCCCCTTTTCACAATCACGGCCGGGTGGCTTTTTTCGCAGTTCTGCTGGCTCTGCGAGGGGTGGAGCCGTGGACGACGAGGAATCGATTGACGCCTCAGCTGAATACTTTCCCGCCAATCCCAAGGTTCGTTGTCGGTCTCATGATCCTCACAATGATGCTAATAACTGCAGCAGACGTACCATCCGGCATCCGCCATTAATGAGTACCTTCTCAATTCTGTGAGTCTGCGTTTAAAACTGGATTGAGTATTGACATTGAAATTACTTATTACCTCTAGTCCCCCACTGCCAATGTGGCAGTGACGCATGACGATGAATGGGTGTCCGTGCTGAATGAAGTAAGTCACCGGGATTCTGGATAGATTCACGCACACTTACTCTGGGTGCAAGAATGAAGAAGAATTTCCGGATGACTGCGAGTTTATTAGACGCATCGCCGACAAATATACCATAGACACATTTTCTGGTAATCTTCTTCTACTGCTGCTTACGGTTGGAGCTCAATTCTGCATTAAAGATGGGGTTTGGCTCCACGATTCGAGCGAACAAGTTTCCAGTCCTACAGCTCTACATGACGCCACTTGCATCGTCGAGTGCGATGACGTGCTGGACGACGGCGATATCGAGGCGCCGGTGGCTGGCGTTTCAAAGGAGATAATACCCCTCGCTGCCTCTAGCATGCTTCGAAGGACGCCCCAAGACATGCCTAGGCCCCCATTCACTTGCGCCCAGCTTTGCGCGGAATCACAGCATCGTGTTTCTCCCCCACAGCAAATCAGTCCCACTCCGCCGATACTGCCGGCGCGACAAAGCTTCATATCCACGCGGTCGTCCGTCGCGTATAGCACCCCAGAAGATGCCCCTTCTGCACCAGAGGTCGGATATTGGGCGCAGTCGCCTCAAGTGGAGGTTGAAACGTCAGGCATCCAACCTCAGACGACTAGGTCCGTTGCAGCGGTCGCACAACCCATTACTGGGACCGCGAGTCGGATTGAGTCGATTGGATCCCCGGTCAAGATTCCTCCGACGGCGGCATCAGGCGAGTCGTCTGGCGTCGAGGTTACCGCGTACACTATGCCCCCGCGGGGTCAGGTCCCGACGCAGACTGTGAACATGCCTCCCCCGCCCCCGAAGGTCCTAACCCCTCCGCCGCCGCCTCCAATCGTGGCGCAAGCATGGGGCCCGTTTTTTGACGCCGACATGACTCCGACGCCAGTGTTTATCCAATTTGTGGACGCCGTGTTCAGCTATCTTGACAGTGGGCGTACGAACAGCTTGGCCCCAGAAATCTACTCGCGGTTCCTGATTAACCAGGGATATGTGGGGCAGACAAACATATGTGCGTCAACGACTCACATGCCGGTCTTCGCTGATATACGAACGATTAGGGAACTTTAATCTCGTGGCTGCTTTCGGGAAGACCAGGGAGGAGGTCGCAGACGCCGCTCTGAAACGTGCTTACGACCTGTTCGGGATTCAACACAGCCTGCGTCCCCGCGTGCGAACCCCGCCTCCCGACGTAAAAACCCAGCTCAAATCGGTCGGTGCCTCGTTCGCGCGCGCCGTCACACCCTCCACGCCGGGCAGCAGTATGATGCCCCTCCTAACGCGTCAGGGCTTCATCAAGATCACCGCCATCGAGGCGCTCTGCGACCCTGGGCGGCACTGGGGCGGCCTCGCGCACATCGTTAAGATGTACGATCTCCCCGAGGTGCACGGATGGGGAGAGCTGCCGCGGAGCGTACTCCCGGAGCAGCCGGATCCACGGATGCTGGCGCGCATCATGCGAGTGCAGGGCGGCGCGAGAGAGCCAGCGCATGGGAAGAGCAGGACCGGCAGCGTCGATGCGAGGGGAGCGGCGAATGCCATACAGTTGGTCGGTTCGGCGGCCGTGTATGCGAGGAACCAGATCCAGAAGGTAAACCTCCAGGATGCAGCGGATGCGATCAACTTGGTTGACAATGTAGTGTACCTGAGCAACCTTGCGAGTAATAATAGTTAATTTATAATCATGTCTGTAATGAAAGCACTTGAAAGAAGTCAATAAATAGCGAGTCACAACGAAGAACGAGAAGGACTAAAGGTCATCGAGATGCCCGTGGGTACGTGGGCCAAATGAAGTTCCGGAACCACTCCATCCCGCTCGAACGCCTTCTTGAGGGCATCAACCATCTCCTTCCCGCTGAGCATCTCGAGTACTGCAGAGAAGGAGAGCCGATGACGGTTTTGATAAACCATCGAAATCGGGTGAGCACATCTGCTGCATTATCCGAGTAATTGCGCGGATACCAAACATCCCCAGGGCTGCGCAGCCACTTTGTCTCGCTCGGGAGGATACAGCATTGCAAGTTGGTGGGGATCTCTCCCCAACACCGCACGGTGTGGAATTCCCAATCGAGGTCGTCCGCCTCGAGCGACCCTGGAGTGACTCCCTGCACGATGGCGATTGAAGTGAGAGCTGAGAGCGCCTTGATCGTCTCATCCACGCAGGAGAAAAGGGCCTGTTGTGATGTCCATTAGACGATAGAAAGAATCGGCAATTGGGCTATTTACCTCTAGTTCTGCTGGCGTTTGAAATGCGGACACGTTTCGAATGCTGAGTGAGGACACGTTCGGCATATATTTGGCGGCCGCAGTGACCAGCATCGGGTTCCACGCGACAACGACGTTGTTAACCTCACACAATCGCGTGCCGGATAAACCGATGGCCTCGAACACGGTGGCCGCATCTGTCTCCAAGCGCGGGTCCCAGAAGATAATTGCGTGCGACGTGCGCGAACCGGGGATCACGGCGTGCGCAATGCTCTCCGGGCCGCTGTAAGTTTGCAGGTCAGGAAGTTGGACCGAGTCAAATGTAGCGGGAAATTGTAGCTCGTCGTCGGGAACAGGGTCGACCGATAATTGAACAAGCTTCAGGTGTAGTCGGAGGAAATTCATCGTATCGAGCGAGAATGGGATGGCGCACTGACGAAGGCGGGGAAAGTGAAGGCCAGAAACAAGGACGAAGAGCTCGGCAGAGGTTGAGATCTCGAGGGTATCCAAAGACGTGAGGTTTTCCAGGGCCGCTCTCATGACCCGCCCGAACGCCTTGAGCATTAAATCCGAGTGAAATCGACTGAATTGCAAAAAAAGAAAAGAGATCAGCACTCAGTCGAGTCAGCTAACAAAAAATCAACCGACATTACTAGTTCGCGAACAGATCGGGCAGCAGAGGCGTTGGAGATTATCGTGTTGAAACATCCAATTGCGGGAGCTCGATATTCGAGGATGACGATGCGGTATATCCATCGAAGGCAAGCACCTTGGTGGAAGACACCGCTTCCATGATTTCCGTCATTCCTGGAGGATGAGCGAGCATCAAGCTAGAAGTAAAAACCGGCTTACATTAATATTGATTTAGATTCCGATGAAAGTCGGGTTACAGTAGTCGTGTAGCGAGCGTTGAGTGGATTCGTGAAAGTGCGCATCGAAGCAGGAAAAAAACGACTTGGTATGTGGGATACAGCGGCGCTGTACCGCGAGTGTAATTGAGTTAGGCGAATATTAGGCTGTCGCCCCGAAGAACAAATTCTCTATCGGCACATAGTTTAGAACCTGCAAGAGGCATGAAGCACGTCATAAATCAGGATGCCGGGGATGCTAAACAGTCGGGCTGAGCCAAAAGAAAAAAAACCATCCAGGGATCACTGGTAAGACCCCGCCCGGAATCGAACCGGGATATTCCGCGTAAGATATGGCATCCCTGTATAAATGAGAGCGGATGCAAACCAAGGCCACAGAGTCTTATTCCCAGCAAGGTAATTATCCTGAAGGCGAACAGCAAATCAGCATACAATTGACTGATGCGCGGGTCAATGCTTACTGTGGGTGAGGTTTCTCTGTAGCCTGACAAGGTAGCCGTCCCCGAAAGGGAGAGTAACGCGCGGAGTTTCTGAAGAAATTGACCTAGAGAATCAACGTGGTAATTGGCGTGGTAGAAAAAAAAGCACGAGAGTCCCGGAGACGCCACTCGGAGTCGAAACGGGTTCTTCGGCGTAGCTGTTTGAATTTACATCGCAGATGTGTATCGAGCGCTACGGGCCTTCATTCCCTAGAGGATACTTGGGCCCGAAGTCACGAAAAAGATCCAAACCCGTTATCCGGCGCTGGGAAATCAAGGACAACTGCATCCAATTGTGGGCGTAGATATCCCGGCACCTGTCAAGTAAATGGGTTGCAATGGATTTTTCCATCCGAGCGTCTTCAGGCGGACAATGGCTGTCGGAACGGCTGTTGGAACGAGTTCCGGCTCGGTTTAAGTCGGGCACCTTGCGGGTACACTGGTAGGTAAAATTCCTAAGAACTTAGAAACGATTCAAACGAAGAGTGGGCCCAGGGCAAAGGAAGTGCTACTCGTAGGGATGTTGATCGAGTAGTAACGAGTGCTGCCGAAGGATAGGCTAGGGCAGTAGCACTTTGGTGCGTGTTGTTCAACGACAAGATGGTGGCAAGAGGAAAGCGGCGAAATCAGCTTTGATCCGCCAGCACTGCCACACAAATCTTCCCTCCGACTATCATCTTCGAATGTGGGGAGTGCGGCTTCGGCGACGCCTTCATCCTCGACTAGGGCGAATGAACTCCTTCAAATGACACTCTCCGCTTCTCAAACCACTTCTCAATTAGCGCCTCCTTTTTCCGGTGTGGACCGCACGGCCGCAGAGTAGGTTCTTGAAAGTTGAAACGTTGAAAGGACGAGACTCCGGTGCGTGTACTCTCTTCATTCCACGCCCTCTACATATTTCCCTTGACTATGGCCGCATCCCTCCTACATCTTGCCCTCTTACCGTTCTCTTTCTGTTTCATCGAACACCCTTTGGGCATCCCACTGACTGCTATTGCTTCCACAGAGACCGCCGTACAATGATTCATCTTGTAATGCGCAACCGCCGCGCCGTGTCATCGTATTTCCGCCAGCGCCCGGCGGTATGGAAAGGACCTTCGTCTCTTGGAGTGCGTCTCTTGTTCCTTGACTTCACCTCTTCGTTTCCTTTTCTTTCCGTCTCTTAGCCTTCTTCCTACACACAGATTCTCTTTCATGCTGCCCATTGCGATGTACCGACGATTTACTCACTTGGCCCACAGACGCCTCAGCGGCTCCGTCCCGGGTACCCCACACGCCGTACACCACCTGCCACTTGACTGGGCGGCGCAGCCTTCCGTTTACCTGTGGCACTCGATGCATAATCTCCGCGAGCGGCTCTCGCGAATCTGACCGCACCGCAGACGCCCATCGATCATCAACGACGCGTCCCCCGCATCCACCCTCGGCATCACGCATATCTCCCCAATCTCCGAGAACGGCGCGCGTACTCCACCTGCCAGCCTCGGTAGAAGATCCCAGTGCTACGCCCCGAGCTTGAGCGCCGTCGTGCGCACATGGCGGCGGCGCTCCTGCTTTCACCACCCCTGGTCTGCGCACGCGCGTTTCTTACCGAGACGGCCTCGATGCCGTTTCGCGCCGAACGAGTACGTCCTGGCTTTTGGCGCCGACCAGACGTAACGGGCCTTCAGGAGAAAGGTTAGAGACGACTATGTGGGTCGACGCGTGTGTTCTGGGCGGACGCAGTTCGAGGCAAGTTCGACTCGGAGGTGTGTATCCCTCATCCGACCTTCATCATCCCGTTTTACCTTCGTTTTTTGTTTCTCTTCATCCAACAGATCACTTCTCCCTTTCCCCCTTCGTCGTCCTACGCTCTGCCTTTATACCTTGTCTTCCACACTCTCCCCGCGCACATTTTTCACCTATTCTTGTCGTGTCTGTTCGACCTTACTGACTTTCCGCACAGAATCGGCGCGCTGGTGCCTTACGCCCAATCCCCCTGCTTGCACATGTTCCCAATACGCCGCCCTATGGTAAGCCCCGCCGCATTGTCACAGTTCTTCCAAACTGATTCATCTTCGGCCGTAGGGCCATCGCGCTCTTCGGGACTATTCAAACCACTTTCACCCCAATGTGTCCCATCACCGTTCCGCCTGCCGCATCTACCCTCAACCACGCCCGTGCCCCCCTTCCCGAACCCCACGCACGCTCTCGCCGCCCACATACATCCGGACGATGTGCTTACATCATCTCACCCTCATTCGCTCCCGGCCCTCTCCCTCACTCGTCTCCCCATCCCCACCTTCGCCCTTTCGCACACAGCTTTCCAGACACCTCGCCCTGCTCCTCCCGGCTTTGATTTACGCTGGGATGACGGGTGGACGCGTACAAGCTGGTCGGGGGCGGCAAGCGCGCCATTGAGCGGGGACGAATTTTTGCGTCGATGTAGTCGCGCAGCGAGCTTCGACTGTCCACTAGCGTGTTGTTGGACCCCTTGGTCGTCGGCCGCGTGTCGGATAGGCCGTTCGCGACGGTTCGAGACGGCGGCTCAGATTGGCTACCGCCGATCATCCACCTTCGACTCTTCGACCCCACTCCACCGTCACCCCATCTCCGCCTCGCCAACGCCTTCTACCGCTTTCCGGGCACCACGCACTGCTCCCCCGTTCTTTTGAATTACGCTGGGACGCATAGTGGCTGAGTAGGCGCCGGTCGGGGACGGTGATCGCGCATTCGGGAATCGGCGGGGACGAGATTTTGCGTCGACGTACACGCACCGCGGCTTTCCACTGTCCACTAGCGTGTTGGTGGAAGCCTCGGCCGTAGTCAGCGTGTCGGATAGGCTGCTCGCGACGATTTGAGTGGTCGGCTCGATTCGGCCGCTCTGACCTAAATTGTCCGTGCGACCCACTTAATCGAGTCGTTCGCCGCCTACGCCTGCTAGCGCCTCCATCCTCTTCGACGGCGCTGCCCCCAGCTACCCCGCCGCTTCTATTCGCGCTGGAATTCCTGGTGGGCGAGCCTGCTCGGCGATAACAAGCGCGACGACTTTGACTAGGTTTAGGTTATCGCGCATAGACACATCGCGTTCGTGGAGCCTCTCTGCCACCCGCCAATTCTTTCTCTTCCATCGTCCATGCCGCTCTTCAGCTTCGCCCCACTGTCGTGCAAACTCCCCATATCACCGTACGCATGGCCCTCCGAGCTTCCTGGACCATGGTTAGGCCATTTGAGGGAGTCAATCTGGCGAGACTCGTCAAAGACTGGTACGTATTCGAGACTCGAGTAACTCACGTCCATTTACGGACTCATTGGGCGCTTTAGGGTCCATTGGCATCAAGTCGAGATGTGCTGCTTGGATAGCGCTCGGATTACCCGTTTCGTTCTGTCTTCCTCCCTCCTTCGCTCGCTTCTTTTGGCGCTCTCCTTTTATCTCGGTGTCCGCCTCTTTTCCACACCGACCGAATACACCCCTAATCTAACCCTAACACGTATACAGGGAAGCACTAACCATATTTGGGGTAACAAAGACCCACTGTGGTAGTGTCCCGTTCACCACGTCATTCGCGAAGTCGTTGAAGGTCCGGATTCTGTGGGTGCGGCTAGAATCCTGAGAAACCGCGTCATAGATTATGAGCGGATTGTGCTTGCGGACGTAGTAAGGATAGGGCCGCGACGAGGGTAAGGCGTAGTTGGGCGCATTAAAGCTGTAGTCCAAACATTAAGCAGCTTTTTACCAACAAATCAACCGTAGGAACTAGATTAAAGAGATTAAAGACACTCAGGTTCTAGCCGCTGGGGACACAACGTGTCAGTTTGAATGCTGAGGACAGTAAGAGGGTAGGGATAGTGTCCTGTATTGCCTCGTGTGGGTCTTGCACAAGTCTGTCGCAAAGGAGGTGCATATATTCAGCAGTTTACGGTCGTGCCTCGAAAGGGAGCAATCAGAGGTCGGTGTTGAAAGAGAAGTATGACCAGCAACAACACATTGAAAAACTTGAAGCTAATGGCAGAGTAAGATCGCCACGTCGGTGGGTTGAAAATGGGGACTGAACAGTAGATTCGGGCTGAGAATGTGCGGGTGAAGGAGAGCGTGTCACATAATAAAACTATACGATAAAAGTATACGAAAAGACACACGTATAAAGAAAAAAGCGTCAATCACTCTCCTGCATCTGCTCATTCGCACCATCGTTCCTGGTCACCGTACTCCCCCCATGCGCTCCTCCTATTCGCTTTCATACTCGCTCTCGCCCTCTGATTCCTCTAGTGCGTCCTCGACTGCCCCGGCGTCCCCCTCATATCCGCTCTCCTCGTTCTCGTTCTCGCTCTCCTCGCCCTTGGCCCCGCTCTCGCCATCCTCGGTCTCCTCGTCCTCGTCCTCGGTCTCCTCATCCTCCTCGTCAACGACGTGCGCGTCCAGCTCGCACGGTGGAATGATGTTCCCGTACCATGTTCCATCCTCTGCATCGGGTATCTCAATAAACACGTGGCGCGCCGGGCCCAGGCGGAAGGCGTGGACCTCATGCGCGTACATCTCCTCCGCACCCAGCGTTATGATGTAGGCTAGACCGATCGTCACAGCCGTTAAAGAAATGGGAGAGCTCACCGACCTAGGAGCGGCGCCAAAATCGGCGCGCTGTGTAGCAGCGCAGCGAGCGCGGCAAAGTGCGACTCGAATTCTGAGACCAATGCCTTCCGAGCTGCTGCTATCTCGATAGAGTCAAGGATGCGGCTACCTGCATGCGTTGCCTCGACGGCCTCGAACAGCCGGCCCAAGGGACGCTGCGGATTCGAGGACGACTCCAGAGCATCGCAGGCTTCGTCGAGGAGCCGCCTGACCGCCTCATTGTAGGCGGTCTCGAACGCGGCAGGGAGGGTACTGGCGTCGTAGCCCTCGCACACACGCCATGCGCCCAGGCGCCCCGCACGTTCCAGCCGACCGCATAATGCATTACGGGTCGTCCCTTCCTTCCCCAGCTTGAACCAGCGCCTCGGGGCGCCCGACACGTGGTCGTGGTCGAGCCCCCAGCCGGGGCGAGTCCGAGTCTTGCGGATGAGATACCTCACCCGGTGACTGTGAGTCTGGCGGCTCCATTCGGCGGGAAATCTCGAGAGGTGCCTATTTTGGCGAAGGTCAAGCCAGGCGGCAAGCCACGCCTCCCAGTCGCTGAACTCGGGGTCGACGTCGGTGGGAACAAGGACCGCCGCGAGTATTTCATCGCGGGCAGCGCGCCCCAAGCTCCCCCCAAGCTCCCATGCACTTCTTTGACGCGGTCCAGCAATTCGCGGATTCCGTTGCATCTTGCATTCAATTAGTTTAGGAAACAAAGAGAAAGCGCCACTCCCTCACCTATTGCAAGTGAAGTCCCGAACTTCTGCGTTTGGAGCATGACCGTGTTCGACCACCAAACGTTGCCGCTGATGACCAGAAAAACTGAAGAAGCCGCGGCAGGACGCACACCGAACCCAAGCGTTCTTCAAGCGGTGCCGAAGAATGTGCATAATCGCTGCTTGTCGCGGGCACTCGACCTCGGGCGCTGTAGATTTTTCAGATTTGCCCCTCGCGACGCCCTTTCGGAAGGTAGCCGCCGGCCGTGCAATGCTCTCACATACGCGGAGTCTGTCGTAGTGCTTGCGACAGAAGAGATGAATGTTGCCGTCGCAGGGGCACACGCGAGCCGAGTTGGCGTCCTCCGGACAGTTCGCATGGCAGCTCGGATTGTCGTCCTCGTCGTCCTCGTGCAGATCATAGTCGCTCGTCAAGATGAAGGTTTCGGGATCATCTGCGTGCGCCACTTCGCGTACTCCCCGCTCCTCTTCTGTCTCCCCGACGGGTCCCTCCGCCTTCTTGCGCGCCCAGCTGACATTGCAGCGCCGGTTGTGCTTGTCGCACGCGCGTTTGCCGTTGGCCAAAATGTATCTGCCCGCGTTTTCGCACACCTGGGGAAGCTTGACGGAGCATCCGTGTTCAGAAGTTCGGCGCCGCGCATCGATCATCGCGCAAGACTTTTCGTGCTCCTTGGTGGGTTTATCGGGGACACGAAATCGGCCTTTGGAATCGCTGGACCACCAATTAATCCACTGAAACATTTATAAGCAAGGACTTGACGCAATACTATATCTTTTGTACCTTGTCAATTATTGTCCGTCGCAGGGCCTCATGCGGCTGCCTTCCGGTCCTCGTCGCAGGTGGTCGCGCCGGTGCCCATATATCCCGACCCCATGTTGTTTTGCAGTTGGCGCACCACCAATGGCGCGAGCCGCGGTAGATCCGCTCACAAAGCTTCACGAGGCAACACGCCTTACAGGTTGTGACCTTTGTAATAAGAGAGAGTTAGTACAAACGATACTAAATAGCGATCGAGCAACTTACCTTCTTTTCCCCAGAAACGCGTTTCTTTGGCTTGTTCTTGCAATCATTAGAGCTTGCAGAATCTGACGCTGAAGAATCCGTCGCGCGTTTCTTGCGAGTCCGCTTTTTCTGCTTCTTCTTGGGGCCCGGGGCCACTGGAGAATCCACGTACTGGAATGGAGAGACTCAGGACAAACGATAATGTATGTTGATGGAAGAGCTTACGGTCGTTTTCTTGCCGATCCTCGGTCGTAACACTCTTCTCGGCGGGGACGGAAGGGTCGCATTCGGCACAGCATCCGCGTTGTCCTCTGAGAGCTCGGTGAGCGGGCTCATGCTACTGTGAACGCCCACCGGGTAACCCAGGCCGCCGCCCGCATTGCCATTGCCTGAGGAATCTCCTCCACCTCCACTGCCGCTAGCTCCCTCTCCCCCTCCTCCCTCTCCCCCTCCGCCCCTGCTATCGCTCTCGCCATCGCTGCTGCCAGCGCTCATACTATCCCCTCCCCCATCCAGCGCGGCCTTCCTCGCTGCACACCTGTCTTTCTTCGCCCGATTACGAAGAGCACGCTCACGCTCTTGCGCACGCTCTTCCCGCGCAAGCCGTCTTTCCTTCTCCTCAATCCCCCGCAGCCGCTCCGCTTCCCGCTGCCGCTGCACATCACGCGCCTCGACCGCGCGCATCTGTCGCTCCTCCCTCGCGACAGCCACCGCGTAATTGTCAGCCTGCGTCTTCATCGCCGTCCGCAAAGCTTGCCCGGCCGGCAAGTCCTCGCGTGCTGCACGATCGCGCGCCACCGCTTCGTCGTATCGCCGAACGCGGACTATCCGCACTAGCTCGACAAGCTCGTCTCGCGTGAAATCTTCCACTGACGCTTGACGGTCGAGGTTGGGGTAGCTGGCGGGGCGGGGCAAGTCGTCCGTGAGGGAGACGGGGAGCGGTGGTGGGAACCCGACGATGAGCGCATGGAGGTAAGAGCCCGCTTTGTCCTCGCGCACCGCGTTGGGAAATGTGCGGTTCGTGCACCGCGCCGCGCGCTCGGCCGCGTCAAAGTCGGACGGAGCCAAAATGTTGTGCACGGGAGGAGATGGCGGGGCGAGTGGTGAGCGAGATGAGCGGGAGCTAGGTCCTGGAGTTGGTGGGCGTAAGGGCTCGCGCCGAGACCGAGCCTCGCGCGGTAGTTGCCAGCGCTCGTCCGCTTCTAATTGGAGGAAGAAAGGGGCCCAGTACTGCGCGATGGTCATCCCCAGATCGGGCGCGGGCTCAGTCTCAGGTGCGTTGTCCACCTCCACCTCCCCCTCCTGCTTCCTCGTGATGCTGAGCGCCAGCTGCTCGTCGTCCGCCTCCTGCAGCTTCCGCGCCGCCACCGCACCTCTGCCGCCCATCTCGACATCCCCATCCCCATCCCTATCCCCATCTCCTGCGTGAGTCTCGTGGGCGAGCTGCTGGAGCGCGAGTGCAACTGCGCTGTGCTCCTCAGGCTGCAGCTGCTCCATTTCCGTCTCCACCTCCCCCTCCTGCTCCCTCGCTAGCCTCAGCGCCACCTGCTCCCTCGCTAGCCTCAGCGCCACCTGCTCCCTCGCTAGCCTCAGCGCCACCTGCTCGTCGTACTCTTCCTGCATTCTCCGCACCGCCGCCGTATCCCCATCCACCACGTCCGATTCTACTTCGTCGGAGTCTGCGTCGTCCGACTCGGATTCATCGTCCGCCTCGCTCTCATTGACTTGGCGCGTGGGCTTTGGTGTCCCCTCCTTCTGCTTCCCACGTGAACGTGCTGACCGGTTTATTGGATAGCCGTCAGCACCATACTCATCGGATGAGTACGGGGGTGGTGTTGGGCTGCTCGAGTCGGAATCCGACCCCGATCCCGCCTCGGAAGAACGAGGAGAGGGAGCGAGCGCGGGTGAGCGCCACTGGGTAAAGATTCCAGCGGCGAGACCGGCGGGAATGGATGGCGGTGAGGTTCCCAGCGACGATGGCATAATAGAGGTGGAGTGTGGTGCTACGAGGACGGAGGGGGTCGGCCAATGAGGAGGAAAAACGGGTGTGGACGGGGGCGAGTTTCCCGGGGAAAGTCTCGTTGGTGGTGGTGGTGTTGGCCTACGAGAATTGGGGTCGGCGGGGTGCATTTCCGCGGGGATGGAGGGAGTCGGGAAGGGGTTGGGAGGGAGGATGGTGGGACCAAAGTAGGACCATATTCGCGAGGATAGGCCCGTAAATAAACGGCTGACCGGGCCTATAGCGTAGAGCAGTGTTCACTTTGTGGTTGGATCTGCATAGCGAGAGGAGGTCCTTTCGGGCGACCGAACTCGCTATGGTGTCGATTAATTCAACGGGTAGTTTGCTGAATCCAGCCATTCAAAGGTGGTGGAAGCGGAAGACAAGCGTGTCACACAGCCGGCAAGCGCCATGACCGCGGCTTCACGGTGTTTGACGGGCGTGGGTCCGACAGTGGCCACGGCGTTGGCCTGGCGTTGGCTGGGCGTTGGACAATCCATCAAAAGCTGGCAGGTGGGAGAAGCACACACACACGTACGATAATTATATCATTCAACATCTTGCTCTCTACCGCTACCACTACCATGTCTTTGGACCATTTAAGGCTTCCTCTGGTGCCTCAGATGCCAGTTCTTCAACAAGAAACATTCCCTAGGGGATCGGTCAGTTTTTCTCATGCAGTGTCCAGGTCTAACGCAGTAGAATGCCCCCGTTCGACACGGTCTGGGTGCTAGATACAGGTACGACATCTAGACATGTCAGCTACATATCACCAAACTCGTCCTTCGTTAATAATTTGCGCAGCCGCTATGCATACCAGTCACCGGCAATTTCCTTCGACGTTATGCTTTGAAAATAAATATTTGAGCACATTGAACACCCACCATAGAACATAATAGTAGAGGCCCAATTTTATAGACCCACAGAGTTCGACATAAATCATCATAGTACCAGGGGACTTTTATAGATACCGAAAGACCATCCGAGACCCGTATAGTCCGGGGCGTGTCTATAGAGACATTTTGGTTTTTCCTGATGAAAGACTTAAGTTAAGCAAGATACCATTGAAGACCTGCCTCACTAAGCTACATAATGGTATAGGGATTTCCCCAATTTTGACTGCTCAATTCCACACAAATTGACCTTTGTGATGCATTTCTGCACATTTCTGCTGATCCATACTTGAAAGGCGGTATCTCTGTGAGTGGACACCCAGATGAGAGGAGATTCACAGAGAGGAGTGAAACAGCTCTTGAGCAGGTAGCTTAAATTTAATTGGGCAAAACCAGTGAAAATTGGCGCACTTTGGGAAGAAACAGACAGGCACTGAAGTTGTGAAGCTCCATGCACCAGGGCAATAGGCAGCGTTGGGGCATGAAGTTTCATGGTAGATGCAGAGGCAATGCAGGTGTTTTGAAGGTGTCCAAGTGTAGAGGAGCACTGGGAGGGCATGATGGAGACCTTGGGTGTGTCCGTACCTTCAAAACGGACACGTCAGCAGAAAATGCAAAGAGGACCCCAGACATGGGACATGTCCCCTCTAGCACCTTTCGTACTCCGATGAACCCGCTTCTACGGGACCAACTGCCGCATTTGGACCTGAGCCGCTTCAGGCAATTGTCGACGACGATCTAGACAAGGAGATCCTTCTTTCGACGGCGCCGGGGATTGAATACTCCGGCGAAGAGCACATGGAACCTAACCAAGGGTTTGCTGATGCAGGGTCCTGCCAGCGGACCTTTGGAGCCATAGAAGAGTGGGTATCATGAAGAGTGGTCCAAGAAAGTGGTTGTCGCCAGTAAGAGGACGCGACGGCGACGACGCGCTGTGGATAGTGGTGGTAAGCATAATGACGCGGGGCACCGCCACCAAAGATTGGTCATAATATTCTGATCCGATCGGACCCCCCGCGCTTACCGCTTACCAACAGACTACAACAACCGAGGTACGAGGAAGAGATTGTTGTAGCGTCTGTCTAGGAGAGACTAGCTGATTCCTGTGCCGGGCCACTTCTACCGAGGAAGAGGCATCCAGTCTGGACTCACAGAAGCAAGCTAGCTGTCACTATGTGGCGCACCATGCGTTCGCAACGTGGCGAAATAAGAACCTTCGTGACGTGGCACATTCCCCCAGCTGGCCTTCTACCACCATGGTCCCCGCGAATCCTTCGCAACCCTCCAACAACACTTCGTCCCCTACAAACTTGAGTCTCCTGCGATCCAGCGGAGCTACGAATGATCCTGATCAGGAGAGGTGAAGATCTTTGAATTGACCTTCATCGATACAAGAACACAGGCTCCTCGGTGCATTACAAAAATCCTTGAACTTCAGTGCAGAGCGAGAGATGCACTGTGTTATCTGTTGTATCCCCCGTACACTGGCTGATCCCGCCCTTAGACTTGAAAAACGCATTCTGATGCTCGAACAACAGCTCGCCGCAGCAAATCCCGGGTATCTTTTGCAAGTCAGCATTTGTGATTCGGAGTCTCTGACGCAAACACTTCACAGTTTCATCCCATCTATTGAACAAGACCTGGTCACAACATTCTGGGATATATATAGGGTCATTGCTGCTCAACATGACAAGAAGTTTATTGAAACCGCGAGAACAGGATTGAAGAACTCCTTGATTTTCGTGTGTTGTTGTTTCGAGGAGATTAACTCATTTTCCAATTCAATTACACAGAGTGGTCTCTTCTCCGCAGTGGTATCAACTCTTATTTCGGTGGCCGCCCAAATGGAACAGGACTCTTTGGTTGTTGGTTTGCAGTTATACTTGCTTAACATCTTGGCGATTATCCTGGCGGCATCATTGTTGGCAATGGCTGACCAGCGGATGATAGCAACTTATAAGACAATTCGCAATCAAGGACCAGCGGCGGAAGCGGGAATTGATCACCACCAGGATTACGCTGTCCTCTGTGGACAGCTACGGAGGCCTTTCATCCCTGGCGTTGAACAACTCCTTGTAATTTCGGTGGCTCTCTTTGCCATCAGTTTGACTATTCTTGCGATCACGGTGGTTTCGAACGGGGCTATCTTGGTCGGCCTATTTTCGCTCGGAACCCTGGTGGCAGCCCATCATGCATCTGGCTTGAAACTCCAAGTTAATCATCACAGATGGATCTTTGACAAGTTTCGACAGCAAAAGCACTCTGACCCACAGTCTCTGTTTGTTTCAGCAGCTCCCACAGAAAGCAATCTACAGGTCCCTGCCATTTTGTGGCTTCTGGATGTTACAACTGCTCCTGAGGCTCTCACAGCTGCTGCCAAGCTGGCTCTGATTGTGCAATGGAACACAGATAATCTACCGCATCAAATCAACTTGGCACTTGACAGCCTGAGCACCAGATTTTTGAAGTACTTTTTTTTCCAGTCAGGGGCTGCATATCTCCGGTCGGGCCAGGCCCCGGATGCCATAGCCCTGGGCCAAGCATTTTGTGTCTTCAGGTGCATTTGCCTGTGTCACTACAAGTCGGGGAATGCGAGTGTTAAAAGGGAGTCAAAGAGCTATCTACCCAGAATGGAGTCCCGTATGCAAGGGAAGCTTGAGAGACATTCCTTTGTAATGAAGAGCCATGCTGGACAGGGACCGGAGCCCGCTGAACTGGAGGGGATATACCAAGCTATGCAGGGCAGCATCAACTACCTTTCCAACATTCAGGAATCCTCGACTGACTGGGCGTTATACATCCTTCCGAGCATGCTGTACAACTACACAGATATCAACCAGCTTCTCAAGCACTTTCCGCTGAAGAAAATGACCGCCTCCAGCAAACACTACGCTGGTTACTTGTATGCCCTGCTTGTACTCCTGGGATACGACTGGCATCCCAATGACATGCTTCTGAGAGATAAGAGGTGAAAATATAATATAATGTTAGGCAATCCCCATATCTCACTGTTTTCCAGCGCTCATATTGGTGCCATGACAATTGCCTTGTTTGAATGCCTATTCAATGACACAGAAAGGGAGCAATCAATTGTAGCCAACATCCTGAGAACCACAGCACAAATGTCACACTTGGAGCATCATGGAGTGAAGCCAGCTGCTGTCACTTCAAAACTCTACAAACGAATGCCAGAGTTCTGCTTGTCATTTCCCCAGAACATGTGGATTGACTTGACACTTTCAATCCTCACAGTTAGTGCAGGAATCATTTTGGAACTACTGTCCGGTGATCACGAACACCTGTCGCAGGATGCTAGTGGGATCTTGGAATCTCTCGTGGAAATGGGAACACTGCCCCAAAGCGAGACCCAAAAGCCTCTACTCAACCTGATTTTCAATCCCAGTCAGGAAATCCCCGCTCCTTCTCTGCTTGTCTGGAAGAGATTTTATGACATACTCAACCACAATGGAGACGATTCAGTATTTCTGTTTCTCCTGCTCTGCGAAAGACCCAATTGGTTTGGAGCCGGTGTTGCAGGAGATCCTACACAGCTCTGGAGGTTACTCGGGCAAGTGGTTCTAGTCCCCGAGCGAACACTGAAACTCGCGGAGAGATATATCGCACTGGTTGACAAGGTCTCATCTTTGGCCTTGGAGCACCATATAACATGGGAAGCTGCTATTCATAGCAACTTCAGTCAGTGGTTGACCATATCTCTTGCCGTGGATCAGAAACAACAGGAGTTTGAGACTGTCTTCGAGCGTCTCTGGGGCAAAAACCATGTTGAATCCACGCCGGTTGTGTATTCGGCACTGCAGGAGGAATGGAAGACATTCTCATTTGACGAGGTATCTACGAAGCAGAGATTTGCCAAGGTTCTGCACTGCACCCTCTCATTGATAGCACCGGGGGTGGAGTTTCAACCTGCTATGGAAGGTCTTCCTTCCATAATCGAAGAGATACGAAGGCGAGGAAATCCAGGTTCAAAGTTGCGTGTGTCTGACATTTTGGAACGGCTGGTGGGGTATATCACCGTCAGAAAAACCAGTGCGCAGGACGGTCAAGAAGTGTGGACGAAATTGATGGGCAACATCGAAGAGATGAAAAACGTCTTTGAGTAATGAACGCTCGTTTATGTTCGAAATAGCGCCTACCATCAATCTATGTATCGTTCTTTTTGTGTAACGTTGATAGAGATGGATTCTGTATCTTGATTTCGTTTCAGAATATGCACCGGAAGCCCAAGGCTGTTGATTGCAACCTATCATTGGTGACAGGCAACCGGCGGGCATCAAATGACCCGTTGCACTTGTTTGCACCGCCTGCCAAACAGCAGATTTTGATGGCAAATTGCCTCCACATTGACCAGAGACTCCGTAGCATTAGGGTGTTTCATAATTAGATTTTCGACCCCAACTTCTGCCGCAACTTGTGCCTCAACTTGTCAAAGGTTGGGGCAGAAGTTGGGGCATGAAATCGGAGTTGGGGCTGAAATCGTGCGTTGCAGTACGACTTGCTGCCCCAACTTCTGCCTCAACTCCTTGCCTCAACTTCTTGCCTCAACTCCGGCTACTCTCGGCTTCTCTCATCGATCATCCCGCCCTTTGTTATGTAATTAGTAATAAAATTTATTGCTGCTCTTCCACACTCGTTACCAGTCTCGTTGAAAAACTCCACATTGTGCTCCCCCATGCCGGCGAAGAGAGTCGCCACCAAGGCTGCCGCCGCTCCTGCTCCCAAGCGCAAGAGCTGGGCCAAGAAAAAGGCTGACGTTGAAGACTCCTCCGAGGTCGAGGTCTTGCCGGAGGCGACCGCGAGGACCAAACGCCCGCAGGTCAACTGGGTCAAGAACACTTAGTGGACTGACCACCTCGTCGAATACCTCACGGACAACCCTGAATTTCGCAGGAAACTCTTCTCTGACTCCACCGCCGAGGCCAAAAAAGACGGCCGCACCAAAGCCACCGCGAAAGACGGCAAAAGCGCACAGTACGGTGACCTCGCAAAGGACATATTCGAGGATGATCCACAGGAGCAGGCACGCTATACCAATGACCCCGAGAAGTACGCCACATCGGTAGAAATACACATTCGAAGGTATCTTTGTTGCTATTTACCCAGGACTGGACTTACAGCATTCAATAGGCTCAAAAAGGATTCTCAAAAATGTGTGAAGAGCATCGGTGCCACAGGTGCGGGCCTGGATCGAACAAGTGTCAAGGAGGGCACTGCGCTTGCGAGCTTGATAGGCCAGTCCCATTTATGCGACATTTTATTGTGTTTCTGATTTCTTCTTTGCAGATGAGGTACGCAGTGGCTTCCCCTGGTGGGATGAGCTCCATGGGTTCTGGCGAGAGCTCCCGAACTATAATCCAGTGGGGGTCCAGTCGTCCGGGCCTGGTATGATCATGCTAGTGCTGCCGCCGACTTATAGGAGCCGGAAGAGCAAAACAGTACTCACGGCAACGAGGATGAGATTGATGAGCTCGATGAGGACGGACATTCAGCTACCTCATGCGCGAACGGCGATGCTACCCCGGGCCCGCCGGCGGACGAGGATGATAATCAATCAGTGTCGTCGAAGGCCGATGCAGGTACTGAGGCTCGCACGATGTCGGACTATGAGGGCAGCGAGGGCTCGGTGAGTGTCTCCGCACGCGTCAGGTGTGGTACTGACGTACCTATAGCCCGAGAAGCCTTCTAAGGTTGCAAAAACCCCTCCCGCCAAAAAGCGGCCGTCGCAAGTGAGGGTGAAGGCTCAACCCGCTACCAGCGGCCGTGATCTTGGCTGCCTCGCCAAGGCTAATTCCTCCAAGTCCATCGCTGCAGTCAAGAGAAAGCCGCCGATGGCACTTGAGCGGCTGCATCAGGAAATGCTGCCCGGGAATTTGTTCCCCGGGTAATTATGTTGGTCGGAGTTGCACGCAGTAGATCCGAGTTCGCATAGGTAGCCGCTGTAGTCAACCGTAGTTTTGCCGGGGATCTACGTAGCGGGTTGTTGATCCGCACTGAGGAAATGTTGAACGATCACGCCACCGGCTAAGACTATGTTCGGCAACAAAACTATAACCGACTACAACTCCTACCGAGAAAGGCTTTGCCTCCCAGGCCCAAGGCATAGAGCATGGTAGGGAGAGTTCTCCCGCTTATTCACACTACTTAGAAATTCAGAACCGTGAATTTTCAACTCTTTTTCAAGGTCTGGTGTGGTACAGTATTTTAATTTCAATTACCCACCAAAGAACAGTCTGTGAGATATGACTACCTTTATCGGACTAAAATATGATGCACAGTCAATGCCATCCAATTGCATCGAGTCGGCTCGATGCAACTCGGTGCAAATCAATGCAGTTCAGTATGATGCAATGCAAATCAATGTAATTCGATGCAAACAGCGCTGAAATCTTGGCTGAAATATATGCAGAAAACCTGCCAGAACATTTGCATCTGAGTGCATTGAAAATCACATGACTGCAGTTCAATGCAGATCCATCAAACTGCATCAAACTGCATCGTTCTGCACTGAACCACCAATGCAAACCAATTCAAATTTAATGCAAGTGCACTGAACTGCACTAAACTGCATTGAGCTCTGTCATGGGTTCTGCGTTAAACCACATTGCGCGAGAAGGTTTGGTCCTGAAGCCTCCCATATATGGATGTGCAGGTTCGGTTGCCGCTATCCACCATTGCGCGTAACCCTAGACCATACCGTTAGGCGTATCGGGTCCCAGGGTCCGGCATCCGCTGCAATAACCGTGTACAGAAGATCTGAAGGGCAACCATTCAATAAACCTCGAAACACCGCGGTTAATACATCCTGTTCCTCCTCCTCCGGGGATATATCGTAGATTTCATCATTGGCTCTAAATTTGACCGATAAAGCGAAGGAATTTATATGCTCCCGATGCTTGACATCAATTTATGCGAGCCTTTGTATACTCTCTTCTCCTCCTCAAGAGTGAGGATTCTCTCTGCTTAACGTACGAAAACTTCGGGGCGGGGCTAATGCCCGAGAAGCCTGAGTTCCGTCTCAACTTCGTGGCTATCGGTGCATAGGGTAGCAATGGCCATCCAATGACACATGTGGAGTTCTCATTAGAAAGAAATATTAGGCTTGAGATAGGACAAAAATTCAGACTTGACTTGAACTGAAATGGAAATCGAACCGTGGGAACTTTCGAGGATTGTACTTCTTTTTGCTGGCTTTTACCCTTCTGGTACCTTGGGCCCAGGCAGACAGACTATATTGCTGTGAGATACAATCCAACAACACATGATCTTGCTCTACAGTTAGTATATGATCGAAAGTAAGATTGTAGGAATTTGACCCAAAAGTGGCCGAGATAGGAGGCGCCCTCAAGATCGCCCGTTAGCATCAAATGAAGTGCATCAATGCAAATCAATACAGTATTGATGCAGTTCCTTGTTGGAAACGTCGATGCAAAGTTAGATGCAGTGCAGTGCACTGTAGTGCAACAGATAAAACTCCTGGTTGAAGATGAAGTGCGTTGAAATGCATTGCAGTGCATTGCATGGCATCGAGTTGCACCGGGGACTGCATCAAGTTGCATTGCATTGCATTGAACTGCATCGATGTGCATCGAATTGCACTGAAAAAAATGAATTGCATCCAATGACATCCAATGACATCGTATTTTAGTCCGATAAACACCGTCATACAGAGAGTCTCAGAGTTATAAACCAAATTTCCCGGAAACACTCCCACAAGTTTGCGACCAGTCAGTGGCCAGTCGTGAGTCGAACTCGCTTGCCGAAATCACGGCGTTGCCAAGGAAGATGGCGTGATTGATGGTAACAGTCCGTTGGTTGTTCTCAACGTCGTCCATCCTCTTTCCCCCCCCACCCTCGCTCCTCCGCATCCCTCCCTCCATTCTACTCTATTCACAGTCGTCGTCCGTCCCGGGGTCGCGCTGGTCCTCACAACCTCTTCTTCACCCTCTCGGCGCTCGAGCACCGACTATCGAGCCCCCCGATCTTTGCGCCCGTGTGAGGCGCGAAGACCCGTATGCCCTCAGGTTACCTAATGCCACCCAAATCCCTTCCCCAACGTCCATATTCCTCAACCAACTATATACGTACCCTCCCTCGGAATCGTGAGGAACGCCCACTGGCCAAAGCCTAGTCTCTCCTCAAGCGCCAAGACATGCGCTCAAGATCCCAAGTTACAAGCTGTCCTCCGTCTCAAGACTTTGGCTCCCGATCATCTCTGTTGACATTCTTCCATGGATACCAAACCACTCGACGCTCAAGTAACATCAAACCACTCAACACCCGAACCCTCGACCTCGACCCCCTCAAGATTAAGTCTCCTCTATTGATGACGGTTATCCTCGAGTCCCGCAGGCCCGTCCATCGAACTTTTGAAGTACGTGGTGCGGTATGTCTACTTTTTTTATCTCGACCAGTACATCACTGATTTTTTATACTTCTAACCCCCAGTGAATATCGCGACCACTTTCTAATCTACTTTGGGCCCAGTTCCTCAGTTTTTCGATTTCGATGCTGCTTTGGCGTACCCGGTGGAGGAGCTCAAGTGTTACTTACTAGTCAACGATGTATTGTTGTGTCAATTTACATTCATTCTATTCAATTGCCCCCGAATATGTGAAATGAGATGCAATACACTACCCTGGACTACCTGGGCCTACATCGACTACCTGCCTACGGTGCTACAGCACTACGTAGATCAGGTACCGGCTATGATAGCCCATTATAGTAATCGGTAGTTTCGACGGCCAACTACAACGTCCTATATTTTAGGGGGGTAACGACTGCACTACGGCAGCTATGGTGACTATATTGGCCTTGGTAGTTACCTGCATTTTTCCTGATGTGAGTGACTTCCGGGAGTCAGAATCGACGCGTATGGGAGAGAAAAGGAAGCTTCAGCACAAAGAGGAGATGGAACACATGAAGATCAAGAGGATGAAGTACGAGGTTAAGCTGCTCACGGCTCAGAACGAGCAAGTCCGTCTCAATCGCTATGCCACGTCACAATCCCCACGTCGTGGTACCGGGGTCCTCAACCGAACGCCGTCGCCTTCGAAATCCCGGGTGCGATACGACTCCACGTTGTCTACCAGGCCTGTCAGGTCTCACACGTCGCAGCATCCATCCAGCGCCCTGTCACGGCCGGCGTTTGAAGGTGGTACAGATTTGTTTTCCGGGCTCTCGCAGTCGGGTATGGGTGAGGGGAGCAGCTCAATGATGGGCTCCGGGAGCTCCTCTGGATTTGACTTCTCTACCATGAACTTTACGTCGATGACACCCGGAATCGGGGACGATGGACAATTCTACGGTTGATTACTAGCGACATATAGACAGGATATTTCGTAGGGATTCAGACATCCAACCTCATAACATGAGCACTACATTTTATTCTCTATCTTCGGCGGCACCGCTAGCAAATAATCTGGTCTTCAAGTCGACACGCTTCCTTTGACCACGTGAATTCCTTATCGCGGCAGCTGCCTCCAAGCTGCCTCCGTGTCGAGAGTAGGCGGAGGAGCCGGTGCCTGATTTGCGAGTCCCTCTCGAACAAGCTCCTGCAGATATTCATCGTCCTCCGTCCCATCCTCAATCAGCCCTACAAGTGTGTGGATAATGATGCAGGCCTTCACCCATGCCAGCGCGCGCTTGTGTTCCGGGCTGTCGTCTATCTGTTGTCTGAGCCCTCGGAGCCTGGCAAATCAACCCTTGATGTATCCCATTGCATGCTCTGACTTGACGCGGACCTGTGGGATTCATCAAAAAGTCAGGAAACGACATCACGGTAATACGACAATAGATTCACGTACCCGCGACAGGTGATGATTGAAGGTTTTATTATTTGGTTCTTGTGATGCCGGTCTTTTGTATGGGGTCACACACCACCAGTCCAAGCTGTATGCGGAGTCGGCCCAAATCCACTCCGAGCTGTCGCCACTCTTCTCGAATAATGATCGATGTTCCTTGTACGTGCGAGAGTCACTGAATGCCGTAGAGTCGTGGGCGCTGCCACAGTGGCCTATAATATAGTCGATAACGCGAAGGTTTGGCAAGGTTATCAACTATTGCGCTGTCAGAAAAAGCATGGGCATCTAGAAAACTAGAAGAGGACGTCTTACCTGCACATTAAGGGAGTAGTTGCTCTTGCGGTCAAAATACACCTCTCCATGATGGCCCGGCTTCTCGAAGAGTGGAACGAGAGTGCCGTCCACCATACAGAGGCCTCCCCGCCACTCTTGACATGACACGGACTCGACCCAGGCCTTGGCTTCCTCTTTCTCGCTCTCTGTTGGCCAGCGGATGACGCTGTCGTGCAAGCTGAGGAAGGCGACAATGATGCGCTGGGTGCATCTGACGACGAAGCCGACACTAACTCCGGCCTTATGTTTCTTATCCGAGAAACTGGGGCCATTAACGCCGACCGCAGTTCCCTGCAGATGGCTTTTGGCCTGCACATGGGATTATAGGCCCACATGCACGCAAACTGTTACAGCGCTCGCCGCCTCTTGTAACACTCCCCCCTTACAGGCTTTCAGTGCTGTCTTCCGCACAACTGTTACAGTGTTCGCCGCGTCTTGTAACACTTTCCCCTTGCAGAGGGCTTCAGTGCCACCACCACGCAAGTGTTACAGTGCTCGCTCCCTCTCCTGTAACGCTCTCCCTATCTATCTAATCCGGAAAGATGGGGCCCCAACACGGATCTATAGGGTTTTTTGGCGTTATAGATGCATGTTGGGGCACCATTCTTGTCCAAAATTTCGAAAAAGCCACCATTTTCGTGTGTCGGGGCACCGCCAGTGGTGCTCCGACACGTGGAAACAGGCCATTTCCAGGTGTTGGGGCACCATCCTGTGTTGGGGCACCATTCATTCATAAGGCCCAAAATCACCTTATAGATGCGGTTGGTGCCCCGACACGCGGACACAGGCCATTTCCCGGTCTCGGGGCACCATCTATGTTCAAACTTTTTTTAAAATCACCATTTTCAACGTGTTGGGGCACCATTCATTTATGAGGCCCGAAATCACCTTATAGATCGGGTTGGTGCCCCGACATGCAGAAACAGGCCGTTTCCAGGTGTTAGGGCACCATCCATCTATAAGGCCCAAAATCACCTTATAGATTGGGTTGGTTCCCCCACACCTAAAGATGGCCTGTTTTTGCGTGTCGGGGCACCATTTATGTTTCAAACTTTG
Organism: Mycena metata; assembly: GCA_029378385.1. NCBI lineage: Eukaryota > Fungi > Basidiomycota > Agaricomycetes > Agaricales > Mycenaceae > Mycena > Mycena metata. Next base: position 21,835 of record JARKIB010000033.1, on the reverse strand, counting down.
AAAAAATCACCATTTTCAATGTGTTGCGGCACCATCCATCTATAAAGCCTGAAATCATCTTATAGATAGGGTTGGTGCCCCTACAACTAAAGATGGCCTGTTCTCGCATGCCGGGGCACCATCCATGTTTCAAACTTCGACAGGATGACCGTTTTCAACGTGTTTGGCCAACATTCCAGCTGCAAGGCTTGAAGTCTAGTTCTTAGACCTGTTCTCGTGTGTCGGGGCACCGTCCATGGTTCAACGAAAAATTCACCGCTTCCGCCGCGTTGGGACACTGTTCCATTTACAAGCCTCGAGATTTCGTCATAAATGCCGTTAGTGCCAGATTTTATCTATAAGACCCAAGTTCTCGTTATAGATACAGTTTTTCACATATTGGCTCCGGAGTTCCTCTATAAGCCCCAAGATCTTGTAGCCAACTTCCTCATTCAGCTCCACACATTTGTACGGCCATTTGCTCAAGCATGTGGGGCAAGCTGTCAACCGTGCCGAAGGCACGGGTCGTAAAGCTTGCAGGATCTATAAGCCAGGGAAGCATCTTATAGATATTTCCAACAGTTCCTTGCCTCCAGGGTGTTCCCTGGTGATCCCGGTGTCGTTGGGCCGTATGGTGACATGACTTTTATGGACTTTGGCAAGGTCTTCACATCAGACAAGCTGAGCGCAGTTAGTGGAGTGTACCCGCCATTCGGTGGACCGTGACCATGGGTCCCTATCACCAAATCAACACAATGTGCCGGCGGGGTTGAGTCGAGTCCGGTCTGAGTGAGTGAGACGAAGTTCAGTAAGTGAAACTCACCGGGAAATGAGTTAGTAGGTTTGAGTCGTGTTGAATGTTATGTTGCGTTGAGAGAAAAAGTGCAGGGGTACTGGTGGAGGTGAGCAAAGAAAAGAACTGAATACAGGAACAAAGTGAGCTCATTTGACTCTGGAAAGCAAGTCACTAGCAATAAATGTCGACGAAGTAGCTCTCATTGATGCGAGTCTTGGTGGTTGTAATTCGAATTTTGCAGAATTTTGAAGTCAATTGCGACCTTTAGGCTGAAAAATCCTAGTCTTGAACATCGCTGAGATTAAAGCCCGGTAACGAAAGAGCGAAGTTCCGACAGAATGAGTAGAACACTGAATCGAGTCAAAGATACGATGAACTCCCGAGTTTGAGTTGCGTTGCGTTATGCCTGAGACCCCGAGTCAACGTTGACCACGGAGCGAGCCGAGTTATCTTGACATTGAACACGAACTTGATCAGTCAAATGAAGGACAGATAAAAAACTTCAAGGTACATACCTAAGGCTATACAGTCATAGTTTGGGTATTGAAGCTCTGAATAAGAAGCCTGTTAGATCCATAGTTTCGGCGTTGAAGCACCGCCGCCGCCGCAATGCCACGGCGGTGCTTCAGAACAGCCGCGTCATTCCGCGCCGCGGCAAATCGCGGCAGGCGCGTAGTGATGTTCCGACTTCGGCCTCAGGCCAAAAAGCCGGGGCTTTCTCGGCTTGCAAGCCGAAATGTCGGCCTGAGGGGGCTCAGGGCCCGGCCTGCCATTTCTTCAAGCCCAAGCCGGGCCTGAAAAATTCCGGCCTTTATAGGTCAGTCCAAGGCCATTTGGAGGGCTTAGCAATCATTCATATAGGGGGTTTTGTTGCTGCTAGTGTGAATAATATCTAATTCCGAACTCGGCTCACTCACAAAGTCGACAACAGTTTAAATGATGGCATCACCAAAACTTTTGCATCGCGCATAGACATCCAGGAGCGGTTAAAATGCAACCAAAAGCATAGATTTATTGACCAAGGACTGTTCTAAGCCCATAGAACTGTAGTCAAGTACTTAGTACTCACTGAACAGCAGTTTGGAAAATTTCACCCAAAGCCCCGGCTTAAGCCAGAGCCAGGCCAGGCCAGGCCGGGCCTGGGGGCGGCGGTCTGGCCTGGGATTTTTGAAAGCCAAAGCCCGGGCCAAAGCCCCGGCTTTCAGGCCAAGCCAAGGCCGGCACATCACTACAGGCACGGCATTCTCACCCAGCCCCGGCGGAGGGATTGAGGAATGCATTTCGAGGATGTGTGGGGCTGCGGCTCAGTTTTTAAACTCGCCAAGATAGCGGTTGTTCATGGTGACGGTTTGGAGAAAGAAGCACCGGAGCGGCTCCAAAGGGGTGACTTGTGGGTGCGGTGACACAGCGGTAGCAGGACACGGGGGAGGGGCTGGGTGAAAATGCCGCACCTGCCGCGATTTGCCGCGGCACTGACACGCAGTGACGCGGTACTGCCGCGGCGGTGGCTGTGTTATTGCCAGTGCTGCGCGGCCTCTGGCTAGTTCCACAAGCACTATTAAGCCTGGAGGTAAGTGAAGCCATGTTTTCGTAAGCATCATACATTGTTTAGGCCCTATTATCTAGTCTTGTGTTTACCGCGGGGCTCGGATCGTGTAGCCGCGTTATTATGTAATCTCATGTAAGCAGGTCTTGTCGCGAAGGAAATTAGGTGAAAAGGACGCGTTTTTCCCTTCAATTTGAACATAAGTATGGTTTCCTGGCCTACTTCTAGCATTCTGTCAGTTCGGAATTTTGCGAAACAACCTGAAACCTCGTTTGTGGAAGGTCCGGCTAAAGCCGGCCGAAGGCCGATCGCTCAGTGATGCACCTCCCAAATATTTAAAGCTTGTCTAAAATTCACAGAAAAAATCAGTTAGTGAGCTCTAATAGTACTCATGATAGCCGTGTCACTACTGTAGTTTAACTGATTTCGTGCAGGACCGAATCGACGTACCACTGATTTTCAGCTTATGTGAGATTATGTAACAAGCCGGCTACACAATCCGACCCCCGCGGTTAATAACAGACTTCAACAAGCGAGGTACGAGCGTCATTCGTTGAAGCGTCTGGCTGCGAGAGACTACCTATTATCCCCACTTCTATGGCTGGGATACCTACTTGAATTCCTCAATCCCGATGTTTGCCTATTGTGATTTCGACCTTCTCTGTGGCTCCCATGAAGGTTGAAGTTGTTATTTGACCTCATCGGGAGTTTCAGAATCGTCCCTGTTGGGTCAATCACGATAAATTCCCCCCCTTGTGCACTTCAACTATGTAACTCGGTCAACGTTGCTGTTGGCGCGGCGCTGCGCAACAATGATTATATTGACTTCTGCCCAGTTCATAGGGTGACACCTTTTAAGGTAGAACACCTTGCTTCTATTTCCTCCTTCGGACTGCAGAGACCATGCTGGTTGATAACTCAACCTAGACACATCGAACAGCTCATACAAAAACACACCTACGGTTATTTTGTATATACTCAGACGATGCGACGTGGCAACCATCAAACGCCAACCAACTGCGATCAATCACGGGTTTGATGGCGGACTTGGCGAGAGTTTTCTGAGTATTGACTCCTCAGACTGGTCACCTCAAGTTGGCGCTCCTTGAAGGTACTGTACTATTTTGTTCAAATCGACAGTCACCCTGTTGATACTGAATTTTGGTTGTGGTCACGCATCACGCGGGCCTCTGTCGAATCTCCTAGCCGTCACACAGGTCCCTGAACTGCCCAACAGGTGCAAAAAAGACAAAATTTTCGGTTCAAATGCTGAAATTTTCGAGGAGTCACGCAAAAAAATCGGCCCCCGCCGAAATGTCGAAATGGTTGAACCTGTCACGCGTCACCCCCCCCCTGTCGATTTGAACGAAATAATACAGTATACAGAACAATTATTGATGTGTCCTTCCCCTCGTTTCGAATGGCTTAGTGGCGAAATTCCCTTCACTTGGGACCATGACTTTTCAAAAATTCACATATTAGGGTTTTCTACAGTCTCAAACAGAGTTCCACAGCCGACAAATACTTGTGGGAGTCAATATCGAGTGCCTGTGAAAGATCACCCTTAAACTTCAAGCAGAAAAGAATGGCAAGTTTCAAACAGTGGCAATCTGGTGGTATGGTGGATCTGGAGCATAGCCACCCCCAGACCATCCCAGACGTCCATACCGCCAGAGGCGGAACATTTTGCTGATTTTACGGTCCCTAGATAAATATTCTTGACCCATTTATTTACTGCCCGAAGGTCCAACTGCGGTCTCCGCCACCTGAGGATGAGCCGCAATGATCAAGCCCTTAGTCGCTGCTGCGTGTGTACCAAGAGATGTCACCGACGTCGCGGTATCGGTGTATGCAGATATTTGTTGACCGGCGCCCGTCGTGGAGCTTGCACCTGAAGAGATGCCCCCTACCTAATCGTTTCTCGGGGGCGAGACTTGAATATCTGGTGGATCCGGGCCTGAATTGCAGGTCAAAATCCGCATGCTATCCCGCGTGAGAACGTACCTCCTTCTCGCTGTTTCCCCTTGGTTTTCGGTGCCACATCATCCACCGTTATCCGCCAAGCTGCGACAGCGTCTTCCTCTGGTCGGAGTCTATGGAAGTTACTCGTCAAGGATGGATACATCTGCTTTCTCCACTCGTTCAACCGAATATCCCAGCCTTTTATCCTATTAGAGGCTCCCTAAAACCCGACACCGCGACACGGCGGCTAGCTCCCATCAGCTGCGCCACAGCCCAGACAAAGCCGACACATACAGTCAATTTCGTTCAACCCCGACACATTGCCAAGGCCCCGGTCCAAAAATATACCCCCTTCGTGTGAAGTGATGCGATTGGTGATGCGGATCACCGTTCGCCGAGCGGTTCAAAAACTTTGACCAAATTTATAGTTCACGACTCAGCGAGTAATTGCTCCAGCCGTGGTTATATGGATCTAAACAAGTCGCTAATCTACTCGCTTCCACTGTTCATTATTGACACTGAGGCCAAATTTCAATATATAAGCCTCTTTTCCTTAAACATCGACATCGTAGTAATCCCCAACTGAACCATTCATGCATCCAGACAGCTCACTCGTCCGTCTCGGGTAATTTCATGTTTTAAATTGATAATCATTTCCTCTGGGCCAGCGAATTAACGATCGCTGACCTTGGCGCCTTTCAAACTGGTTAGCAGCCTCTCTGTGCGACAACTGGGTGCTGGAGTACAGATTCCTGGTTACACCGAGACCACCCAGAGAGGATCTAGGCTTCAAGTAAGATCAGAATATCCAATAGCACGATTATATCTTGTAGTTGCCTGCGGACCGCACACATTACGCTGGCATCTTATGGGCTTGCATAGGGCTCCTGCTGCCTTACTCGACGCTACGGGTAATCTGAACACCTATTTAACCCTTCAATACACCACGGATACTTGGCTCTTGAGCGAAATTCTTCGTTCAACCGGAGATCTTTTCTATTATTTACATAATCATAACGATACAAACTTCCTTCCTCTTCATCCACTTGCTTGAAATGTGCACCACTCTCTCCCTCTCCTTTGTTTCCCTTTCAAATGTGGTCTTTTTTAATACATTCAAGGCCGAGAGTCTGTCAATTCCATTTCAATTGTACCTATTGCAACACGACCTTCATTTGAACGAGCACTGCGGCACTCAACCTGCTCTCGGACCTATGTCGAGGTATGGGTTCGATTTGAGCTAAATATGAGCTTCAAATCGAAGAGAAGAAGTCAGTATGCTGCCATAAGAGGAGCCAACGAACCTTGGTAGTAATTGATTTTCAAACCCCTCGGGGGTTCTAATAATGGGTAAATTAGCAGTGTTGTGGAACAAAAGTGAAGTGCGACGTACTACACGCAGAAGTGCCGGGCCCGCCGAGTACTAACGTACCCAGTTGTTGAAGGGGTCGCGCAACTTTGGAAAATAACGGAATATGTCGATCGCGCGAAGGTCAGTCAGAGACCGACTCAAAAACGAAGAAACTTATCTACTGTTTTCCCGTACTACCCAAGGCGTTCGCGCTGAAAACGGCAAGTCAACCGAGGGGTTTCAAAAAGAACAACACAGAGGGCAAACTCACGTTTCCGAGGGAAAATCGAAGAGCGAGGGGAGGTTTAACCTATTTCTAACCCGAGTCCGCACAGGATCGCCTGGATCGCGAGGAGCGCAGGATTTCGAATGGAGTGTTGACTGAACAGTGCAATTCGGAATATAATACTCGCCGTAAAGCGGAAGAACAGGGACTCGGTTCAAGTAACCTGGCGGACAATTTTAGCACACATGGAAAGGGAGGAAATAGGCGAAAATCCGGAGTTGACGGACTTGAACCACTTGCGCCATTGTCGAGTGAGCCCCACGCCGCTGCCTGAAACGAAAAAGTCAAGTCAGGATGCTGATAAGATGAACAGCAGGGGCGGACAACTCGGAAAGTGAAGTCGGCAGGCGAATTTAAAAAGAGAAGTGCGACGTAAAGGATTTAAGACGAGTTCAGTTGGGAGAGTATGAAGGCAAGCAGTTGTTGAAAGCCATCGCATCGACTTGAAAACCGTGGGAAATTTAGGAAACGTCAGACGCTGAAGAACAGAGAGGACTTACCTTCGGTTTGACCGTGACGCGCTTGCCTTGAGGAGGATCATCTGTCAGAGGACACCTCAGAAGTCGCAAAAGAAAGAAATATAAGGCTCACCTGTCAAGGAAACATTCGGCGGAAGAGCACCGAATACCGCTAACACCAGCTTGAACTCCACGTGAGCGACAATTTACAATCGCGGGGGCCGGAATTGAGGCAAAGGGAGACCAAGGGAATATAAAAAGGGTTGAAAAAGAGTGAAGAAGGTAGGAAGAAGCTCACCGCGTGACGGAACAGCAGAGACTCAGTTCAAGTAACCTTGCGAAGAGAATGTTCAGCTTGCTCACATGAAATGAACATGATGGAGTAATTACGTCGCGAAAATCGGCTTGGGTGGAGTAACGCCGGGCGCGGAAGCCTGGGAATTTAGAGTTTCTGAACGTCGACGTGATTTACCGCCCCCAAAATTAGGGGAACATGAGTTAGCGCGGGAAACTCAGAGGCGAACAACTTACTGCTTGCTGCTTGAGTGGCGTCAAGGTCAGCCTAGGGGAAACAAGAAATCAGTCGAGGCGCGATGAGGAAAGAAAATTGCACACACGTCGCATAAGTATAAGATTTTCGGAGCTGGTCGCAAGGTTAGAATAGGTCGACGTCAAATGAGCGACCGGTAGCACGCACAGAATCAATTTCCGGGAAATCCAACGTTCAATTCGCGCCCGTAAGAAGATCTCGGTGTCGGCTTTCTCGCAGGAATGATGAAATTTATCAGCTTTCGGCCTCGCGATGAAAAAGGGTGTAAATGGGCGTAAATGCGAGGAAAGAGGATCAACAAACCTTGAAGTTTGAGGAAACCCAAGGGCCAAGGCCAGTAGGTGAAGCCGCGAGAACGTGGTCAAGGACGGGGCGAAGGAAGCGCGAGTCCCCTGAAATATGTACACATCACAGCATCGACTTCGTAAGAATCACGGCGAAGTGCTTGGAAGTGCCCGAGCGCTCAAAGTTGAGGTGGGGGTCCACAAGTCAGTTCAGAGCGTTGGTGAATATTGGTGGAACTTACTCTCGGAAGGAGAGGTAAATCGGGGTGGCGGCTTTGAATCATCGAGCTGAAGCGTCAGTCCAGGAGTAATGTGGGGTCGGTGGGTGGCGCATATGGGGTCTTTGAACTGCGAGAAAGACATAGAACATGCAGGCTCAGATGGGGTGTAATGATAAGAAGGGCAGCGACTCGCAAGCACGATGAAATCGGTGTGGAAGTCCAATAGCGAGCGAATCAGTACCGCGCGACTGGTGGTGATTGAACCAAAGGACGGATCTGTGAAGACGTTCCAGCGGAGCGGCGAGAGTACGACGAGTGTAATGGCTTACAGTCGAAGAGGGAATGTGAGTTGAGAGAAAGGGAGCAAAAGACGCGCTCGTCGTCCAGCGCCGACTGGCGCGGATTTGTGGAAAACAAAAAGCGTAAGTTTGAAGAGGGTAGGATGTTGAAGGAGGCAGAAAATTCGTCGGCCAAGGGAATAATAGCACGACATCTGGGACGTACGAATTGGCGATAGAATGTGCGTCCGGCGGCTCTGGGCACCTCTATCGATCCGGATAATATGCCCAGGGTTGGTGAGTGACGAATTCGGTATCCAAGCGCAATGCAGAGGCTCTTCCTCACTCGCGACTGGTCAGGGTGCGTAGTTTGAGTCTATTGCGGGTATCAGGGCTATAAAAAGTTATTCAGTGATGGTAATGGAGGCCATACATCAGTTCTAGGGTGTTTTGGGCCCGAAATATCGCTTCGCAAACTCTGGGCGCGCCCTTGTTGGTGAATTTCGAATTTCGGACGTGGAGGTCGCTGGAAAGCTTGAATTGTCCTCAAAGGGCAGGAGCGCGTGTCAGGAGGTATATAGAGCAGATTGAGTGAGTTTCCGAGGCGAAAGTGGGGAGGAATCGCGAGGGAGGGGCAGGACGGTGGTGGGCAAAGGGAAAAACGCGAGGTGTCACACGTTACATGTCACATTGTAACATGAACAAACAACGTCCAAAGGCACAATAAAGTGAGCGCCCCGTCCTATCAACATCCGGACTGCCTCAAAGTGTTTTTCAATCGAGTCTGGCTGTCCTGACTCCCCGAAAATAATTATTCTCAGCTGGAAAGGTCGCTTTACTTCAAGACTACTTGTTTCATTCAACTGTTGTTCAACTGATTCAACTTGAATGAATTTGATCATGGGCCGGAGTTGGTCCTTCTTTTTTTCACACTGGGGAAGATGAAGCAGACGCGTGTGCAAAATCTGAGGATTCACACCGGCAGGCGATACACCCAGGAATTGTTTTGCACATTCTGCTGTCTTTGACCGACTCTTTCGTGTGTGCTCGTTGAGATCAATCAATTTGGCCACGGTTTCGTCGAACTGACCGATCAGGGACGTCGAGTCCAAACAGATTTCATCGTTCTTCCAGAAAAAGGTGTCGGTAATACATTCCGTTTGATACAGACTTGACACTACATTATTGTTGAGGTTTGAAGGTTCATTTTTCAAGGCCCTTGAGTATTACCTCGAGTCCAGCCTTCGATTTTCTCGGGTTTTACTTCCTCCACTTTGGAGTGCCTGCGAATACCTTCGCTTCCATGACGCTCTTCTGTACCTTCGACTCGTGAAAACAAACCTGAGTTTAGGGGATGCTTCAAGCAGAAGTTACCTCTTCGGCCTCCGACGCCTCATTATTCGCTGACCCGACGCGTTCAGCTGCCAAGAAGATGTCGCCACACGCGGAGCTGTTGTCGTAGATGAGTTTTCGGGTGTTCAATTCAGATCGAAGTCGGCGGGCTTCATGCGGAGAATACTTGGTGTCCGATTTCGGGTCCGCCGTCACGATTCGAGTAATGAACACCGCCAGACAATTTATGCGACGAGGTTTTGACTTCACATGGGTGGGGGATAATCCAGATGAGCGGGCGGCGTGGACTCGAGAGGAGGGTTACTGCAAACGGACTGAGCATCGTCGTACAGGGGATATTTCGGGTCCATCTTCCGGACCAAACATTTCATGGAGTCGGTCGGCCAATTTTGTCGACTCCGCTTCCGGAAAATCGTCAAAGCAAGTCCATGGATCAGTGTCAAGTTCGGTGGTGTCCGGAGAAGGGTCAATTTGAATCGGATCCGGAGGCAAGGTAATCCAATCCGGTGTCTTCATCGTCATCGGGGAGGAAGGATGAGAAGCGGAGTCATTCCCTAATTCAACTTCCATTGCATGATAGAATAATTCATATATCTGTGTCGCCACAGAACAATTGCGCGCGTCGTTTGGGGAAAACTGAGCGTTGGCGGGTACCTGGAGGTGCTTCGTTCCAAAGGTCGCAGAGTCCGTGCAGCCAGCAGTTGCCGCATGAGGGTTTGCAGCGACGTATTTTCGATCATCAAAGGCATTCATTCCAAGGTAGACAGAGAGAGAGAAGGGAATAATAGATCATGAGGGGCAGCGAAGCGGTTGCGGGCAGCGCGGAGCCGGAAATAATTAAAAGCAAGCCTCGTGCAGATTTTGGGCACCAGCAAGAAGGAAGCAAGCGGGCTTGGTCGTTGAGGTCAGCGTGGTGCGGCAATTGGCCTGATTGATCTTCGTTGCCATTCACCCGGTCCTTAAGATTCGTGCCAGAAGGGAGGGCATGCTTGGGGCCATTCGAATGGCCGGCGGCGCGATCTCGACGGCCGTCACGTAGGATTGCAGGAATTCTTGTGGCTTTGCGAAACAGGAACTAGTGAACTAGGTCCTTTGAGGAACAGGAGCGCATACAGATACGGCGCCCGGAGTCGACGTGTTGCAACAAAGAAACATTGAGGCAGACAAACAAAATGTTCGGAGAATATGGCGCCGGAGTAGTGATTATACAGACGACGGCGGGGAAAAGGGAGCGCTGTCAGTGTATTTTGGTCTTGTAGGCTCTTGAAGTGCATTTCTGATAAATTTTACAGCAGTTTCTCCCGGAGCAACATTATTCGATTGGGCTAGTGACCGTGCTGGAGGTTTCGCACGTCCGTATACCCGCGAAGAAAAGAAATGGAGAGCAAGCTGACAGATTCGCCAAGGGCCAAAGGCCGGGGCCGCCGCGCCCACTATTGAGATCCTTCAAGTGTCTGGTGGAGAGTTGGAAGTGGAGGGGTTGAGTTTGAGCTGCCTTTGTCACATGGTGGGTCCAAAAAGCGGGCGAAATACATGGAGGGCCAAAATTCAAGCCAAATGGCAGGAAGAAAGCGAGTTTGATCCGATTTGATGGGACGCCAAGCATGGCCACGCTTCGGGCGACTTTTTGATCCTCGGGAGCTCAAATCGACCGGGGGAGGGCCTAGGAGGCTATATACATTTTTTCCGAACTTACACTCAGAATGACTGTTTTACCCCCAACTGTATTCTGCTCAATTGAGGTGAGTGGGTTGAAATGCTATCGGGTTCGGCGCACTCGGCTTGATTGATCAAATATCATTCTGATTGGGTCATCACTCAGCCTGATTGTAATCGCTCCCCACAGTGCGTTTGGGTAACTGTAACTTGAGGACGGCGTGGCGGACCGGGTTTCGTCCGCGTATCCATTGAATATGTCGGTGCCATGCACCGAGCGTGGGTCAAACGGGAAATTACTAGTCGTCAGAGCTCGTCAGAGGAATCAAATCAGCGCAATCAATGTTAGATATAGATTCACGCACCTGTCACTGGCGAGAAGGTGATCCATATCTCCCCGTTGACGCAGCCAGGCCAGAAGGTCATCGAGTCCAACCCATGAGGTGCCGGAAAACAACTGTGTGTTGTTCCTCCGGAAGTTGGCGGGGAACGACTGCGACATAATATCAGAATGCATCAAATGAAACATCGACGAACGTGCCGCGTCACGAAACTGCTCCAGCACGGTGTCGGGTAAGCGCGTCAGCAGCGCTTCGAGCGCCGTCATTGCGGGGCGGGGCGTGGGGGCGGCGGGAATGTGGGCAGAAGCAGGAGACGTGGGAGCCGCATCAACGGTGACGCGATCCCATGCCAAGCCACGCTAGCCGAGGGCTCGTGTCGGATTTTCTAACTCTTTTGTCGGGTTTACTAACGACGTGTCGGGCTTTCTGAACTAGGTGTCGGATTTTCTGAGAGACATATCCCAAGAGGGCAGGTGTGTCGGTTTTCCCAATCCACGTGCGGGAATTCTGAAATGTGTCGGATTTTCTGACATTTGACACGCCGTGCCGCGGTGTCGGGTTTGCTATATACTCCATCACTTCCTCGACGCCGTGCGCCGTTGCCCCTGCCTACGACGTGTGCCCTGCGGTCAAGATGGGCGAAGACGGACTCACCACTACGACACTTTTGTGCACCCACTCGCCCCATCCCTATCTCCGCCCTGCCAAAATTCGCACCACTCCTGAGGGAGGACCCTGCCCCCCTACTCCCTGCTCACGACGGACGCTTCCCAGTGAGGTGGGCGACCACGGGCATACATAGACGGCTACGATGTCTTTGTACGCCCCCTCGCACGTTCGCAGCACTTCCTCGACGCCGCGCCCAGCTGCTGCCTACGTTCGACGTGCGCTCCGTGGCGAGGTGGGCGAGGACGGCCTCGCTGTGCACCCGGCCTCGATGTCTTTATGCGGAGACGACTCTGGTGGTGCTGGAGCCTTCGATAGTCGAGGAGTCGCTATGGTGGACCCCTTGCCCGTCGTCCGCGTGCTGCATGGGGCGCTCCCGACGTTCTAGTCGGTCCACTCAATTCCCTCGATGCTATCACCGCCTCGTTCGCCTCTCCATTTCTGCCTTAAGAGTGACCGCGTTTCTGGACGCCCTGCCCGTCGTCCGCGTCCCTACTATATAGCGTCTTTAACGGTCGAAATTTCCACTCGATTTTCAGAATTCAATCGATGTTACCACCACCCTCCCTCGCCTCCTGTTCTTTGCGTCGCCGGTGTTCGCAGCGCTCGCTGCCTTTGACGTGCGCTTCGCGGCTAGGCATTCGGTATGCGCTCACCATGGATTGTGTGCGGGACGACGACTCTCGTGGTCCATGGGGCAGCACTGGGACGCTCGATAGCGCATCGCCGCGTTGGTGGACACCCTCCCCGTCACCCGCGTTCCTACCAGCGTCTTTGACGGTCGAAATTTCCACTCGATTTTCGGCCGCCGGGAATTCAGTCGATGTTACTCCCCCCTCCCTCGCCTCCTGTTCGTTGCGTCGCCGGTGTTCGCAGCGCTCGCTGCCTTCGACATGCGCTTGCTTCCTGGATGCCCTCCCCGTCGTCTGCGTCCCTGCTGGCGTCCTCGAGGGTCCCAATCGTCGGTGGGTCTTGTCACCCTCAGGACTCAAGACGACGTGGAGCGATTCGGAGAATGCGTCTGCGGCCGCGTCTACATATCTTCGCACTCGTCTTGCGATGGGGACCACAGGGAGGGTGCACGCGCGTGCGAGAGACGATTACGGGCGGCACGGGTGGAGGTAGAGGATGGGTACCATGGGGGACAGGGAGGGCGAGGGTGCAGAGGGCGGTGCCGAGTTTCGATGGATATGGGATGGGCTGGGTGGGAAGGGAAGAAGGGGGAGCGGGAAGGACGGGTACGGGTGTAGTCGATGTCAATGCGGTGGGTGAGTACATTTTTTCACCTTTCTTCTTCATACGGACATGAAGCTTTCGTTAACGACGCGAATTCCTTTGGTAGCACAAGCAGCGAAACGCCAGGCGCAAACCTGGGCGCTGCTCGCTCCTCGACCTGTACCGCAGCAACGCACCCGACCTCCGCCCGCCGCGCCCTCACATTTCGACTCATCGCACCAATCTCCATCTGCGCATGGCACGTTGAGCTACGGACTGCAAGCTCTTAAATTGGCACCCGCTCGCTGTCCCCATCGTCCGCCGCTGCCCAAGCGCTCTCTCAAGTCCGCCTCCCAGCCCGGGACTACGTTACCGCCTCGCCCGCGCGTCGGGCTTCCGCACACCTCCCTTCCGCCCCTGCCCGGCGTCGGCGAGCAAATAGGGGAGTTTTCCTCCGCCACAATTACCCACATCATCGCTCCAAGTTGCCTGGAGGTTCTCGGCGTCCGTACGTACGTATCCTCCTCTCATGTCCCAATGTCGATGTGTTAACGACTGGTACAGAGCTGCATCTGCCGCATGCGCCAGCGATGCTTGAAGCGAATTGAAGAAGGCGGTCCACGTCGCCCTGGCGCAGGTGTGTTCCCTCCTTGATATTGACTTGCGTTCATTTGCTCACTTCCCCGGATAGTACCCAGACTCTTCTTAGTCCTGAGGGCGGCGTACCCGCCCGCTCGACTGCCCAGGGGTATTTTTATTCAGTCGGCGTTCTCCGCTCTTTCACACCCAGAATGCGGCGTACACAGTATGCTCGGTTTGCGTTGTAGGACCTGAGCACGACAAATGAATAAATAGACAAATACTTTAGGAAGGGAACGACAGGAGATTAGAAGTTGGAGGAAGGAGGGTTTGTTTCTCACTCGTGTTTTTCTTTCTCGCACCTGCCATCCACCTCACCGTGCTAGTCCCTGTCTTCATCTCCGTCTCGGCCCCACTCTCACCTTCCTTTCTTCTTTCGATGTACCCGCTAACAATAACCTCTGCGGATATATATGCTTTTGCTTTTGCTTGCCGTCCCGAGGGGTCGAATGCGAGCACGCATAGCAGCACCTTACGCTAGGCGCAACTCGGACGCGTACGTCAGACCTTCTATTCTATTTCCAATTCTTCTTCGGTGTTCTAGAATTAGTGAATGCGGAGGTGGATGTGGACACCGAGTCTATGTTGCCTACCCCACCACCGTTTCATACCGATATCTTGTGCTTTCGCCGCCTTGTTCTGGCAAAAGTGTGTGTTGTGCCAGTGCTGTGTATCGGCGCGTCTACGTTGTGCCGGCGGGCGGCAGCGGACGTGACTTGATTTTATCTTACAGCCTGGGTAAGTGAAGATGAGTTGACCCTTGGGTGAGATTATGACGCGCTCTGGCGGTGGGCGATGCATGCGTGGCTATCAGGGATGTGCCTTTGTGCCTTTGTCCCCGGGGATGCATCGGTTGTGCATCGGTATTGTGCATCTGCTTAATTTTGAGCGTGACGGTTACATATTATTATGTAAATTGTGCACGTAGAATATCCCAGTTTGCACATTGCACCATAAATGTTGCGTGAACAACGCGCTCGCGGAAAGACGGACCAGTTGATCCTAAGATGGAACAAATGATCCTAAGGCGTTCTTCCTTCCAACTACCACAACACATCTCAAGCAGCGCACCTTCTCAGCACGGGTGAAACTTAACTATCAGGCCTTGTACAGATGGAATATGAAATTCTGCCCATGCTAATCTATTCTCTCGAGCTACATGTTTTATATGGTTTACTTCTTCTGCACTTTATTTTGTTAATAAATAATAATTTACTTCCCAAAGTAGATCAGTTTCCTAACTCCAATTCTGACGTGTCTCATAGTTCCCAACTTAATTGGGAAACCCCCCTCTCTGACCCTCACTCTCTTTGGACTAGTTGCACCCAGCCTTCCCTGAAACTGGCTGTAACATTGCTGATAGCCTTGTAGCTATAGTCTAAGCTTCTGGTTACTCTTGGAAATATGATCCCTAACCCTAACCCTAATTGACCCTAACCCTAAATCTCAACTCTACTCCTACTCCTACTCCTAACCCTAACCCTAACCCTAACCCTAACCCTAACCCTAACCTAACCCTACCTCAATCTCCAACCTAACCATAGCCTTTAACATCAAATGTTCCTTATAAGCTTACAGACATAAACCAAACATGCCATTCAATTACAGGAGTGGAATCTGCACACATTCCAGTGCTATTCAGGTAATTATGATATCTTTTAATATTTTAATCTTAACTTCCTAAGGTTATATGTTCAAACACTTAAAGTAATCTTTCCAGTGGCTACAGAGAAGTGTTGAACTCTGCACAAGAGTAGCAGTTAGACAATAATATCTGAAATACACTGATCAATATACTTGCAGATGTGGCTGCTGTGGAAAGGGTAACTTTTTCACTGCATTCCGTGTTGCATTACTTCTTTGTGGCTTGTAATATCAAATAATTACACTCTCAACAGTGATACTTAGCTCTACAAAGTCATTAAGACCAAAGGTGTTTTAAAGCAGATCTGGAATTGCATTGAGTAATGCATAATTTTCCACCAAGGATCCAGATACATCAAAGTTGAACCATGTTGTTGGGCTTTACGACCTTGCAATTTTTACTAGAATATTTATGAGAATGTGATTCTGTCATCTCTATACTCACTTTATCAATTATCAGCGAGGTTATGTGGCTTTTGGGTGTGGTATTATATTGTGTTAGGTGCTAATCCATGAACCTAAGACTTTTGAACCCGCTTGCACAGACTAGGGTTAGGCATAGTGTTGCTGCAATTCGAAAAGTTGAGTTGCAACTTAGTAAAATGACTTCGATCTGAGTTTGACTTGACTTGACTTGACCTGGCCAACCCTAAGTCACTCGAAGTTGCTTAAGTTGACTTAGGTTAACCAAGTTAAATTATTTTTTCAGATTAGCTAGAATCACCAGCACATTGTACAGGATACGCAAATTCCGACCAAAATTATATATGAAACAATGCAGCGGTGTTTATTCTGTGATACACAACTTTGCTGAGGTAATTGGAAGGCTAAATGCCTTAAAGCCCACTCATGTGCTATAATATAATTTCATTGTATTTTTGAAGATTTAATGAATAACTTAAACCTAGACAAAAACGTAAATAAACTTAGTGTGACTAGTATCACACCATATCATATCTGTGACATTCAGCTGAGAAAAAAAATGAAAATGCTCCAATCGTGCCTATTGGTCAAGCTAAACACTACTTAAAAATCCCCAACTTAAGTCACTCAAAGTCGACTTCCATTGACTCGGGAGTCACAATCAAGTTAGGAAATAACTTGACTTAACCCAGCTTAAGTCGACGTCGTCAAGTCAACTTGAAGGAGACCAAGTCAAAATCGCGGCAATACTAGTTAGGCGGAGTTGAGTAAGTAACCCTGAAATCTATCTAGAAGTTAAAAGAAAGACAGAATGATTAAGGTTTACTTCATGTCTAAACCATCCAACCCAACTTTGTGCTGTTTGAAGAACATGATTTAATATTACTCCACTAGATACAGATATTAACTTCACTTGATGAAATAGTATTATATTCCAATACAAAGCTAATCTCGCCCCAACAAAATTCTACCCTAATCCTAAACTATCTATGCTAATACTAGGCTACCATAATCCCAACCTAACCCTAACCCTAATCCCAACCCAAAACTAACCTATCCCACCCTAAGGCTACCCTATCCCAACACAAGACTACCCTATCCTAGAGAAAGGCTACTTGAGGCTACTCTATCCCAACGGCTACCTAAGTGTATACTAGGCTGTATGCATGTTATACTAATTAAATGAAATGGCTTTCAGTAGCTTAGTTGGTTAATATGCTTTTATCAGTTTTAGGCTACACTCATTGGGCTTTTTCTGCCATCTCGGCCTCAATACTTTATTAAAATTTGGTCTCTAAAGTACTAGAGCCGGAAAAGTAGATAGATAAAGCTGATTGATACAACACCACTAAGGTGCAGGATAAGCATATACTGCCAGGGATCGTTGAGGCAAGAGGGACAGAGTTAAGAGGAGTTAAGGAATGACCGGAAGCGATAAACATCACCTCGGAGGGACAAAAGTGACACTTATTAACTTACTGAAGATTAGGAAGTAAAGTAAAGAGATTAAATAGTGTAGAGTCTTAATATAATATAAAAGAGGTAAGGAGGTAGCATGTAAAAATATATGTGGAAGAGATAACAGGACTTCCGAAAGTGAAATGAGAAGTTAGGTGAAGTCAAGATTGTCTTGGATAATCAACATGATATAACAAGCATAAGCTACGACACTTTGAAAAGACGAAGATAGATACAAGGTAAATCTTACTATCTATATTTGAATCTTATAACTTGCGGAAGTTATGCCGAACAAGTCTCCAAAGTTCTGGTAGTCCTTGGAGTTTAGATAATCTCCGACCTTTGGAGTTGGCCAGAGTCGAACGACAAACACTGGAGTGTTGTAGACATTGATCGGCTGCCTAACGCATGAATATAACAAGAATTTGGAATGGGCAGCAAAGACTATTGACTATAATAATCAATCATCGGAATTAGGGGCTTTCTCGTCTGGTTCTATGTGAATATGGGTAATGACACAAAGAGAAGAACATCAGTGATTGAGATGGAGAGTGGTTTTTCGCTGTCGATTCCAGTGGTTATATGATTTTGCGTGGAATGATTCAAGCAAATTTGTTTTTCACCCCTACGATAGGAGATCACATTGGGTCTTATTCTGGGTACTGCTCTGAATAGTGGTTTAATCGCTTTCTTAATAACGTTGAAATAATGCAGTTTTGGGTAGAACAATGGCTCTCATTTATTAACCTTGTACTAATATAATTGATGTTTAGAGCTGACATCTCTGTCATTGTAAGGGACAACAAATTGCTACAGAAGCACTGACTAATGTTGCTCGCTACTGTCATGGTAGGGAGGCTTCTACACCGACGTCCGACTTCCGCAGTAATAGCACATGAGATTTTGCGATAACTCCCACAAACAACATGAAAAATAAAGGTTTTTAATAATACAAAGTGACTATTATACAAAGTTTTTAATTTTAAAATTCCTCATTAGAAAAATTCACCGTATAGTACAATCCCATGTTACCATACTCATTGACGTCATGCTACGTGCACTCTTTGACGGCACAATCTGGTGGTGATTCAGGCTTTCTTTGCTTAGTGCTTCGTGATATGTGCGAGTTGTTGTTTCAAACTTTGGACAGACAACGACAAGATCATCTTTATCTTGTCAGGCAGGATGGGCAAGGTTGCAGAATTGTTCAATACCAAGTGGCTTCCAGACTCGGTATGGCACAGCAACCTTACCGTGTTTGTCAATAAGTTTCAGCATGTGCAAACAAGCCGCAGATGTTGAGGATCACCTTGGTTGCCTCCGAAGTGGTGTTTGTCGCTCCGCTCATCTCCCTGACTCTTCTTGACTCTGTCCCTCTCGATTCCTGGCAGTATACGCTCACCCTGTGCCTCAGTGGTGTTGTGTCAACCAGCTCCACCGGTCATCCTTTCCGGCTCTGGTACCTCGGAGACCGCTCTGAGCCACCGGTGACTTCGGAGTACTTCCTGCTTGTCCGGCCAACTGTTTCTCTAGCCTGCTCTCGTGACATGGCTCATACCAGTATTAAACTACTCACCTGTCCAGGTTTTGTAGTTCTGCACCAACATGTCTACCGACTTCATTCTGCGCTCTTGGCCTTCGCCTCGCACCACTAATCTGGGTTCTGTTGCCTCATATGTCATCATACTGAATGACTCGTCGGCATCACCTTCCCCACTGCATGACCCTTCAAAAAAATCAGATAGTTCTGGAGAAACACCTGTGAGTTACCGCACTCTCTTTCCTTTGATGGCCACAACGATCCCTATGGGTCATTTCACCGTAGGTCCGCCTCAGGATGACATTGCGGTTTATCTGGGCACCTTTACTCTGCCAGAGTTCGCCTCCAATCCAGTCTCAGAGCCGGAATCCTCGGTCGATCCTATTTTCGAGGACGCCGTGGAATTTAACGAACAAAGTCTTCTACCTAGTCTCTCACAGCCAGACACCTCAACAGGTGACGCTTGTACCTCGCTTGTTGAAGTCTATTATTAACCGCAGGGGTCGGATCATATAGCCGCACTATTATGTAATCTCACATAAGCAGATCCCACGTGAGCGACATGTCCTTCGATCTCTCTCCCTTTCTTCGTTCACTTGATGCACCGCACCTTCTGCAAGCACTCTTATTACATGGATCTACATTGCTATGGCTCGACGGCTCCGCTGGTAGTCCCAAATCAACCGTGACACCATCCAGAAGATCGTAACCAAGGTCATCCCTACGTGGAAGAACGGACTACGACCCGTGCAAGAAGATCTCTTCTCAGCAATTCTCGATGGTGACGACGTGCTTTGTTGTACCGCTACAGATGACAGAAAATCTGCCGCCTTCTCAGTTCCCATCCTTCTTCTGAACGACTACAATTTGAATCCTGCGTTATACCCTGCTGGTTTGCCAACTCGTGCGACTCCGGTGGAAATTGTGGTGACCCCGACGAAAGGATGCTGCTGTTGACGAAGCTCACTTGATTAATGAATGGGGTGTGGACTTTCAACTACCCTTCAGAACCATTGGTCTCTTCCTCCGCGGTCATCTCCCCGCTTCGACATCGATTCTAGGTCTTTCGGCAACATTGGAACCTGGAACGGCTACAAAGGCTGTTTGCCAAAGCCTTGGACTGTTTCACGGCCAGTTTCACATGATTCGGTGTACCAATGAATGCTCGAACATACAGTTCAGCATGCAGACTCTCAGCCATGGACTGGCCGGCTACAAATTCCCTGATCTCCTACCATTTTTGAAGAGCGGATGCAAAATTATTATCCACTTCCACTCCATCAACCTTCTCTTCCGCTGCTACGTCTATATCTGGAGTTTGCAGTCTCCATCCACCGATAAAATGCGCCGCACCCGCATGTATCACAGTCTCTGCCCTGCTGCGTACAAGAAGGACACCATTCACTGCATCGAAGAAGATCCACAATGTCAAATCATCCTCGCGACCATCGTCTTCGCTAACGGCATCAACACACCATCTCTGCTCGACAGTGTTACACTTGGCTTCTCCAGCACCCTCGACATCATGGGGCAAGAGAAGGGACGTGTCGGCAGAGATCCAGAAACCATCGCGCGTGGCGTAGTCTTGATTCAAAAGAGTACGATTAAAGCTGTGCAGAAGGTCATAGATTGTGCGTTCAATTTCTCGGTGCTGTTTCTTCAAATAACTGAATAACTGATGCTCATGTAGCCATATCTGCGCCAGCTGCACTTCGAGCAAAGAAGGGTACGCGCTCAAAGAAGAAGGCCGAACCCATGAGCCTTCAAAAGACGCTCTTCATCCTCGAGAAAGTCTGTTACATCGCCTTCCTAAACTGTCACTACACAAATCCACCTTCCGAAACTTCCTTGCTCGATTGCATTGCTGCCAAACGTTCTCGGCCGTGCTGCCTGTGTGTCGAACGCGCAAACGGCACCTTTGATTTACCGGCTCCAGCGACGGCATGCACACTTCTGGCGCTCACGCCCCTTGAGCCCCTGTCTGTTCCGCATTCAGCAGTGTCAAAGAAGCTTAAGCTGACACAAAAAGAGTGCAATTCTGCTATTGCTTTACTCAAGAAATTTCATAGATCGCTGCACTTGCAGTACCACAATCAAGGGCGGCTTCTCGACCATCCCGAGATCATGTTCTTGTCACCGTCGCTTCAAATATCGATTCTCGACAAGCTCCTGTCAATGTCTTCCACTTCCGACTTCCAATCTGTTGTCGATACATGGCGGCATCGGGATAATCATGCCACAGCATTGTACGAGGTAATTATCAGCATTCAAACTAAAATTCAGAAGAAGCGGGATGCCGTTCGTCTAGCCCGAAACGAAGCGGCGTGGCAAAGGAGGTTGAAGAGGAAGCGAGATGAGGTAGAGGAGAGCACGGATGAAGAGCCTGAGGACGAAGAGTGTGACGAAGAATCAGACTTGTTGCTGCCTGAAACTGTTCCGCTACCACCGCCACGAAGCCAACGCCCACCAAGAAATGCAGGAGTATCAACCGGTCCTCGCAAACGTCCAGCACTCAACACCGTTACCAACACATGCGCAGGCCGTATGCTTCTACTCAGTGTGGCGGAAACAGTGCAAGAGTATGGTCGTCAGTATAAACCGCGACAGCGAGGCTGATAATGTAAATTATGATTGTACTAATTGATTTAACTTATACTCAGCCCACGTCCGACCCGGAATCTTCTTCTGCCTCGGAATCATCCTGCTCTCCGTCTTCTTCATCCTCATAAGTCTCTTCCTGTTCCTTTTCTTCAACTTCCTCCTCTGGTTGTGCATCCTCTTCATTTTCCTCCTCGTCATTCCCACCACTGTCCTCCTGTCCTCCCTCCTTCCCCTCCTCTTCAACCTCAACAATTCCATCCATTACCATCACCCCGGTCTCTGGGTCCATGGTCATGGTGCCGAGTAAGGAGCCGCTGCGCAGTTGGACATCACTCCAATCTATTCCATCATCCTCGGGCTCATCGGGGTCAACAGCGGTGGTAGAAAAAACCTCTGAGTGATAGCTGCTGGAGCTATCCTGGCTGCATAGAGACCGAAGAGAGGAATGATCTGAGTCCGAGAGAGCATCACTCGCCGGAAGACTGGGTGTCAGCGAATCAGAACACATCTGGTGATCAAAATCACTGGAGGCAGGAGACTCTGCCCGCGTCTCGGTCTCATCCTCCGTCTCGCCCATCTCTTTACGTC